>JAFCMP010000541.1:0-632972 GCA_017506865.1 Tribonema minus | reverse complement strand
TACACCAGTGGGCTTGGGGTCGCGGCGGTAAGTGCTGCCGCGCGTAGTCGGCGCTGGTCCGTCCATGCTGTAGATCTGCTTGGAGAGACGGTTGCGGCAACTGACGTGAAGAACTGCCGCTGCTGACCGCTGCTGTCGGGAACGTCCCCGGTGACCTCACGCACTGACTCGTACGGCGGCTCCAGCCTTGGCGAAGGCCAGCAGCTCGCGCGCGTGCCGCCATGGACGCGCGCATGCGCGCGCTGTCGTGCTCGCCGCTGCCGGGCCGCGCTAGCACATAGAAACACGCGGTGGCGCGTTTGCGCGAGGTGCGCGTCATCGCCGCGTACGTACAATGCCTCCTGTAGCGTGAAACCACCGTGGCGAGCGCAGCGCAAGAACTGCGAGCTCCGGCGCGCTCTGCAAGCCGGGAACGTTTCTCTAGCAGAAGCAGGCGGCAGCAGTCCGTGCCCATGGCAATCTCCAGCATGTAATATAGGTGTTGGATGCCAAGTGCAGTCAGCCGCGTGCCTGCATACGAGTAGCGCGTGCATGGTGGTCCGCCGAAGAGTACCTGCGCCTGCAGGCGCCGCATAGCCGCGATGAGTTCGCGCCGCGTTTCCGACAGCGCCATGTCGCGTCGCATGTTTGCGTGCCGGGATGGTTTGCGGCATAGATGTCTAGTGCGCGCTGCTCGTGGTCGATGGCGAGCGCGATGTCGGTGTAGTCGCGTAGACCTTCAGCCATACCGCCGGCGCCGCAGTAGATCTCGACCGCGCGCGGGCGCTCGCCGTGCTCGTGCTGCATGCTGCTGGCCGGCACACTGCGTAGCGGGATCGCCTTGCCGAGCACTGTGCCACGTGGCAGGTTGAGGGAAGCGTTGGCGCGTTGCTGCAGTAGCACTGGTTTGGCAAAGGTGCCCGTAGCGAGCTCTGTGCTGGCAATAGTACCTGCGTGTGCCGCTGTCACCAGAACCTGCACCATCTGCTCCGCCGAGGCCTGCACTGGTGTCACGCCGTCTGCCTCCATAACCTGAATCCACACAGGAAAGGTGGACTCTGAAGGTGTCTCCGGTGAATTCGCGTCCACGCGCACCACAGCGACCCACTGCTTGTCCGTGTCGTACGCGTAGCACGGGGTTGAGGGAGATGGGGAGGCCGCTGAGTCACTACGTGTGGGCTGGGCAGGTGGAGGGGTGCTGCTGAAACCTGTACTCGGTGCTACCAGGTGGTTCGGAGTCGTTGATGCTACTGCCGTACAAGGGTGTGTTGACCGCAGTCCAGGGGTGACGGTTGATGAAGTCGCGCCCCAGAATAAAGTCGTACGGCAAATGCGGCACCACGAGCGCCATGACGGGTGCGGAAAGGCCATGCGCGCCGAATGCGCCAAAGTGCAGAGCCACAATGGTGGTGACCTTCTGCGGGGCAGCGCTCGTGTCAATACCGGCAATGCTTCGAGGGGCAGTTAGCTTCTGGACGTCAGCGCTGTCAATGGCACCACTAGCCACGAGGCGCTCATAGCAGCGCTGTGAAATAGCAGTGACGGACGCACCAGAGTCCCACAGACTGCGCTTGATGAATGAGCAGCGCGTGGCGCGGGCGGAGCGCAGCTTGCACCGGAAAAGGGAGTGCACGTCAGCATGCACAGAACCGGCAGTTTGCCTGGCTCGACCTGCTGGGTCAGCGGAAGTAGCTGCGCCTCCAACGCTACCACCTCAGCATAGTACTGGAAGATGGCAGCATCGCTGGCACCGGGGCCGCGCGTACGATTCTCTGGCGTGTAGAGCGCTGAGATGAGGCCATTGATGTCTGCCGTCACACGCGCCGCGTCCACTGCTGCCTCGTCACGCCCCAAGCTGTCCAAGCCGTCCTCCGCAACATCGGCCAGCGTAGTGGAACCCCCACTATGATGCAACGTTGGTGTGACCAGGCCGGCCCACTCGTTGTTGTCAACGCTCGCCTGCAGCTGGCGCTGAGAGCGTGCCTTGGTCTCCTGCTGCTGCGCTTGTCGCTGCGCTGCGCATGCCTTGAAGTCTGCCCATTGCGCGTTCGCCGAGGCGTGGCTGCTGCCGCAGCGATCGGTGCCAGTTGAGTGTGTTGCCGTTGGCGTCGCCGCAGCCGCCGCTGCTGCTGCCGGCACCGGTGCCGCCGCCGCTGCTGCCTGTGCCGGCGCTGCCGGCGCCGCCGCCGCCGCCAGCAGCAGCAGCAGCAGCAGCAGCTGCCGTCGCTGATGGCGCAGCGTGCTGGCAGAGGCGCAAGTGTGCAGCGTCGGTCTGCCGCTCCTGGCAGGAGCGCAGCAGCAGCACGGTGTAGTATGGGTCTTCGTCAGCTTCGGTGTGCACCGCAAGGATCTTGGCAGGCTCGCCCTCTGCTGCACCCTGCTTCAAGTAAGTCACCAGCGCGCCTTTGATGAGGGTGGCGCTGACGGCGTCGCGCGCGGCTACCCTTGAAGTGGGTGGTGCTGAAGTAGATGGTGCCGACGTGGACTCTGGAGCCAATGCTGAAGTAGATGCAGCGTGCGCCATCGCGGGCGCCGCCGTTGTTGGTATTGCTGCCGCAGTTGCTGAGGCAGCCCCCGTCGTTGGTGTTGCTGCCGCAGTTACTGAGGCAGCCCCCACCCCCCCTTGATCGCGCACGTCCCCTGCGCCGGCGCTGGTCGCTGAAGCGCGCCGCGCCGGCGTGCCGCGCTGAACCGCAGCTGTCCCGCGCGTCGCCGTAGCAGCCGCGGAATGACTGTAGGGGGTCGCGAATCCAGCCGTCTTAAGGTCTTGCTGCGCCGCGCGGCGGTGCCACGGGCGCTGCTGAGCCACTGGTGACGATGCTGGTACGAAGGGCAAGGCGGTGGGACGCAAGCTGTTACCTGCACGCAGAGAGGATGGTACCGCGGGCGCTGCTGGTGCCACAGCGCTCCCGGGCCGTTGCGCTACTGCTGCGTGTGCGGCGCTCGCCGGCGCCGTCACAGCAGAAGAATGCGTCGCGAGCGGCGCAGCGCCTTTGAGCGCTGCTGCCGTCGCAGCGTGTCGTAGCGCAGCTGCTGCAGACGTCGCGATTGGTGGCGGCGCCACCACAGAAGCTGTGCCCGCCGCAGCTGAGGCGGCGCCCGCCGGTGCAGGCGCCGCTGTCGCCGCGGCTGAGGCGGCGCTCGCCGGCGCCGCTGTTGTGGAGAGATGGTGCGGTTGCTGCCGCAGCTGTGAAGCCGCCGCTGCAACCACGAGCGGTTGCTGCTGCTGCTGCTGCTGTTGAGCAGCTGCTGCAACCGCGGGCGCGTCAAGCGCGCTGACTGTCGTCCGGGGCGGGGCGTCACTCCCGCCCCCCGCGACACTAGAACCCCCAAGTGCTCCCCCCACGCCGAGGGCTGGCGTGGGGTCGCACCCCTAGGTGTTGCGGCCGCCATGGCCGCGGCTCGCGCCGCCGCCGCCGCGGCGGTTGTGCGCTGCCAGTGCCGACTTGCCCCTCTCCCCTTTGCTGATGCCTTCCGCCGCGCGCGCGCACAGCTGCTTGAAGTCCTCGTCACTGCTCGGCTTGAACTTCTGGACCCAAGGTAGCCTCCTGACAGCTGCCTCCCAATTTGCGCTGTTGAAGTCAGCACCGCACCTGACGAAGCCGTGGTCGGGGCTGCCGCAGTTGAAGCATGCGCGGCCCTGCGGTGCGGTGTGGAATTCATAAATGGCATAGGCTGTCTGTGCGCGCAGGCGCTGCTGCACTTGTTCGGCTACGCGCTGCTCCTTGCTGAGCGCTGCCGCAGCGCCGCCATCCCGACCAGGGCGGCCGCTAGACAGCTGCTTGCCCGCACTGCCGCCGCCGCCGCCGACACCGCCGCTGCCGCTTCCAAACCCCTTTTTGTATGAGGCAAGGTCTGTAGGGAAGACCGGGTACCGGGGTTCAGGGGGCTGCGAGGTGTGCAGCGCACCGCCGGCAGCCTCCTTGGCAAGGATTGCCAGCAGCTCGTCTGAGGTGTGTTGCCCGGGGGCTTCGCTGATAGGGTTGAACAGTGCTGAGAGGTTGGGGTAGTGCCGACGAAGCAGCTGGAGGAGCGCTGACAGCACAATGACGTCCAGCGAGGGGTCGAGGGAGGTCGCGATGGTCTTGGCGTCCGCAAACTCGATGATGAAGTCCTTGAGGGAGAGGCCTCCACGCAGTGACCAGCTCATGAGGTTAGCTGCGACGGTGGTGGGCTCCTCAATCTCAAGAAAGGTGGCGATGCGGTGAAAGAGCCACTCGAGCAGCGCGCCGTCGCGCTTTGGGGGCGCGAGCGCGTTGCCTTGCTCCACCCAGGCAAGCGCTTGCCGTTGCAGCTGCGCCAGGCGATGGTGGTTGCCGCCGCCGGTCGCGATGCAGTTGCAGATGCCATAGACGGCCTGCTCGAACCACTCGCAGCCAAAGTCGTCCGCGTTGAGCAGGTTCGGCCAGAGCTTTTTCTGGCGGAGGGCGGTGGCGGCAGCCTTGAACTTGGCTGGAAGCTGCCTCTTGAGAAGAGTGAGTGCTGTGACGCTGTCCGTGTCCACCTTGGTCTTCACGTACTGCTTCTCGTCGAGCGTGACGGAGAAGCGCATGAGCGCGTATCCCTCTTCGTCGAAGCCGGACATGTCCTTTAAGTTAGTGGATGCCGCGCGCGCGGCTGCTGCTGCCGGCGTTGCGGCGCCAGTGAGGGTGCCGGTTGCGCCGTTGCTGTCGGCGCTGGAGTCGCCACCGCCGCCGCCGCCGCCGCCTCCGCCGCCGCCGCTCCCGCCGCCGCCGCCGCCGCCGCCGCCGCCGCCGCCGCCGCGCGCGCCGCCAGCGTGGCTACTGCGCATGTAGCTAGCGACACTGTAGCTATCGGCGTCGGAGTCGGCGTCGGCGCGCGCCTGCGACGGCGCCTCGTCCATCGTGCGCTCCTGAGCATCCGGTGCGTGCTCGCGTGCATCCATGGCGCCCTGCCGCAGTGCTGCTCGCACGTCCATCTCCTCCCGCCAGCGGCGCTGCATGTCCTGCTGGCGCCGCTCCGCAAGCTCCCGCTGAGCGCGGTCGTGCTCGCGTTGAGCTGCCGCCGCCAGCGCCTGTGCCTTGGTCCGCTCCTCTAAGTGCACCTGCGTCAGCTGCGCCTGTGCAAGCACGTAAGTGCGCGACTGGCTGGCCTGGCGTGCCGCGCCGTCGAGCTGCGCGCGCGCGTCAGGCTTCAGCACGTCCAGCGCGCCGCTGCGCTGCGACACTAAGTTGAGCTCGGCGCCGCAGAGGGCCACCTGAGGCTCAGGTTCGGCGAGCATAGAGCGGTAGCGATCCGGCTGAGGCAGGGGCGCGTGGGCGGGGACGGTGGCCGCGAGTGACGATGACGGCGCGCGGCCTGAGAGGGCCTGTGCCGGCGCGCCCATGGCGGAGCGCGCGGGCGAAGGAAGCTGCGCTGCCAGGGGCGCAGGGGGGCGCGGTGGAAGAGTCTCAGAGACTGTGTGGGAACTGAGCAGTGAGCGTACGTCAACGGCGCGGCGGCTGGGACCAGCCGACCCGCCGCCAAGCGCACGAAGGTTGTGTTCGCTGAGCTCAGCATGGGCGGGCGTCTGCAGAGCCGAAGCAGGCGTGTAGAATCGGGTAGCGCGAGCCTCGCGAAGGCCATCCACGCACGCCATCAGGGCGTCGACGCGGGCGGTGAGGCTCATGATGCCATCCGTCGCCGTCTGCGCGTCGGACGCAGCGCCTTGTGCGACCTCCTCCAGCCGCTGCTGCAGCTGCTGCACATGCGGGATGACGTGCTGGTAGACTTCCTCCTGAACAAGTTCTGCCAGCCGCTCTGCGCCCTTGGCACGTGTCTTGTTCTCCTCTCCAAACCATGCGTGGTCAAGGCGCCGGTTGAACTCGCGCAGCTCGTTGCGCACCTCCACAGCAAACTCCTCCTGCGCTGCCTCCTGCGCCAGCAGCACTTGCTCATGCGCACTCAGCTGTGCTGTGACCTTGGCGTAGCTGTTTTGCAGTTCAACAGCCATGCCAACGGCCACGCTCAGCGGGGCACGCATGTGCTCCGGGGCGCCCGCCTCAAGCAGCTGCTGTAGCTCCTGCGAAAGCAGCTGCTCTCCACCCTCCCTGCCGTCAACAGCCGTGTGCCCAGCGCTGCACGGGCTGGCGGCGGGGCCGTGGTGCTCTGCAAGGCCGGAAAAGCCGTGCACGCTGCCGCTGCCGGCAGAATGAGCGCTTGCGGGACCACGGCGGGGCGTATGGATGATGCCAGTGCCCACGGCGAAGCCGCAGGCAGAAGAGTTGTCACCGCTGCTGGATGCCTCAGCGGCCAAGCCGAGGTCATCACTAGCGATGAAGGGACCCGCCGGTGCCGCTGCTGGCGATTGGCTGTCACCAGCTGCTGAGCTCGGGTGGATTGCAGAGGGAGCACGCCCCTGGTACGTGGCGACGTCCTGCTGGGGCATAGCAGGCGGTCCGACCACGTCCACGGGCTCTCGCCTCTGACTAACGGGCTGCAGCGGAATATCCGCCACAGCGGGAGCAGCAGATGGGCCATGCCCGGCCGACATGCTGCTCGTGACGCCACGCGCAGTGGACTTCGCGTTTCTTTCCGCCGAAAGTTGTCCCAGGAGTGGCGAAGCTCCTTGGGCGCTAGACATGCGCGTGTGTTGTTGGCGCTCTCGGTTCATGGCTCGCTGATGTAACAGCCAGGCCTCAATACTGCGTCGTTTTGTACCGGAACCAAATGATGTGCTTGCACTGCACGTGAGCACTGACAAACAGAGCAGACAGCACACTGACACTCACAGCAGCACTCGAGCAAGTGTGTGTGTGTTATCAGGCTATCGCTCACTCCGAAGTGATCGCCAACCTCAACTTTTGTAACTGTCAAGAACTGTCTCGGAACGGCCCTTGAAGAACAGACCGTTGAAACATGTGACATAACCCAGTGTCACCACACCATGGCCGGCAAACTCGCGTATGAGCTCGGTCACTGGCAGTTCATGCTGGACCTCAAGAATGCCTTCAACATGGTGTTCGTCCTGGCGGCAGCGGAATGGGTAGCAGCACAGCTGCCGGACTTCCTCGACTACTTCATCGGCACATACGTTCGCACTCGGCCACGCCTGCTGTTCCAGCACGTCGACGGCTCCACACGCATCATCATGTCTCAGCGCGGGTTTAAGCAGGGGGACCCCGCGGCACCGATGCTCTTCTGCGGCGCCATTGCTCAGTGCTTGAAACGGTTCAATGAGGCGGCGGCCGCGCAGCGCGCGCGCAGGCGGATGGGCGCCTACATGGACGATGCCAACGTCCGAACAGGCGCTTGCACGCTGACTCAGGATGACATACAGGCGGTGGCGCAGCTCAAACAACACTTTGCGGAGGTGGGGCTGGAGCTAAACCTCACCAAGTCACGCGCGCTGCCTGGCAGGGGGCATGTGGTGACAGACCACGAGCGGCAACTGCTGCAGCAGCTGGGCGTTCAGCTAGTGGGGGATACGGATGAAAACCAGAACCGTGAAGCTGTGTTGCTGGGGGTGCCGGTGGGCCACAGCAGCTTTGTGGACGCATGGCTGCGCAGGGAAGCGGGTGCAGGCGGGGCAGGGGCTCGATTTGCAGAGCGATGCGCGCGCCTGACATCTCCGAGGGCTATGTTCAGGTTACTGCGCTACTGCGTGGTGCCTCGCATGACGTACTGCCTGCGCACCATTCCCACTACGCAGACAGCGCCAGCTGCCAAGGAGTGGGATCGGGTCACGCAGTGGGTGCTTGAGCACTCAATGGGCCTGCAGCCACCAGGCCAGACCTGGCGCCAGTTTGAGCAAAGTGGGGCCCACTTCCATCTGGCAGCGCACGGCCCAGCCTTACAGCAAGCGCGACTCCCAACACGGCATGGCGGCCTTGGCATTACCAGCGCCTGCGACATCGCTGATGCTGCGTATGTGGCGGGCACGTTGCAAGCGCTGCAACCAGCACTCTCTGGATGGGCGGGGGTGCTGCAGCAGGCGGCTCCTCAAGCGGCTGCAGACAACGCTGCTGAGGATGCGGCAACACAAGCGGCACCGGCAGCAGCGGCAGCAGCACCAGCACCAGCAGCATCAGCGGCGGCAACTGTTACAGCGGCAGCGGCGGTTGCCAGTGGAGGCGCGACCGCTCCGGCAGCGGCAACTGCATCAGCGGCTGGCCGCGCTTGTGGCGCAGCCATTCCGGCAACACACGACGCAGCTGCCGCTGGATCAGGGCCGCGGCGGAAGCACAGGCGGCACCAGCGGCAGCAGCAGCAGCGGCGGCGCACGGCGCAACTACTCCGGCGGCAGCAGCAGCGGCGGCAGCAGCAGCTGCTCCAGCATCAGAGGCTGCTGCAGCAGCGGCAGCACATGTTGCACCTCAAGTGGCCTCGGCGGCATCACTAACTGCAGCATCAACAGCAGCGGCTGCGGGCATAGGCAACACAGCTGCTACAGGCCCTACTAGCCTAAGGGCTGCTGCAGCACCTGCAACAGGAGCAGCGTCGGCAGGCGGCGCCGCAACCGTGCCGGCTGCGACAGCGGCAATGGCGGTGGCAGCGGCCAATGCGGCAGGTGCTGCACCAACACCTGCGGCAGCAGCATCACCACTGGCAGCAGCAGCAACGGCAGGCGGCGCAGCTGCAGCACCAGCGCACGCAGCAGCGGCAGCCGTCAATGCAGGCGCTGCGCGTTCCACACCAGCAATGCTACAAGGCGCAGCAGCAGCAGAGGTGGCGCGCCTGCCCCTCATGCGGATGATCGCCACAGCTGCCACATCTCTACGTGCAGCAACAGGTGACAAGCTGGAACATATACTGCCACCAGCGCTAACGCCACTGCAGCAGCAACCACCTATGCAGCAGCCGCCGCTGCGGCCGACAGCAGGTGGTGGCACTGGTGCGGATGCTGCTTGCGTACTTGACGCCAGTGCTCTGCAGTTGCAGTGTAGCCTGAAGCGCCCCAATCAGAGTGCGCTTGCAGATGCCGTCGCTACCGAGCTTGCAGATAAGGTGGAGGCGGACCTGCAACAGCTGCCGCAGGGCACGCAACGCACGCAAGCACTTGCTCGATTCCGGTCGCAGCGCCACATGCACTCGATCGGCATGGCATTCCTCAACGAGCCCATGTACTCCACAACGGCTTCGTTCGATGGCCTATCCTGGCAGCTGGCCGTCAAACGCGCCATCGGAGTAGAGGAGCAGACGGCAGGCTGCAAGCTGTGCTGGAAGTCGCCGGGCGGCACCCTGCATGCACGGCTGTGTCAAGCGCCACGCGTCAAGGCGCACGACACCATTGTCCACAATAGCGTCAAGAGGGCCACGCAGCGCATCCTGCGGCAATACCTCAAAACGGGACTGGTGGACGAGGACTACACGCCGTTTCTGGGGTCCGCCGGGCCGCCGGGGAGTCGCAGGATGGACATCGTGCTGCCTGCCGACGCCTTCCCGGTGACCGGCTACAACGACCCGACACGCCACCTACCGCTCATGGTGGACGTTACCTGCTTCGAGGCACAGGTGGCGTCGCGGGCGGCGAAGACTGCAGCAGACCCCGAGCGATGCTGTGTGGTGCCACTGGGTAGTGTCACCTGCTTCAACTCTCTGTTTCCTCAGGATTGGGACAGTTCTGCTCAGCCAGAGACAGTTCTTGGTTGGCGGTTACAGGAAGTTGAGTTTGATTGGTTGTTTTCTGTCACTTTCGGAGTGAGCGACAGCCTGATAACACACACACTTGCTGGAGTGCTGCTGTGGGTTTCAGTGTGCTGTCTACTCTGTCTGTCACCGCTCTGGTTCGTCAACGTGCAGTGAAACCACGTCATTTCGTTTCGGTACAAACGACGCAGTACAACGACCTGGCTGTTGCATCGGCAGCAAAGTCAAGAACCAGAGCACCCTCACACGCGCACGTCTAGTGCCCAAGGAGCTTCGTCACTTCTTGGACCACTCTCGGCGGAGAGCATCGCACAGTCCACTGCGCGTGGCGTCACGAGCAGCACGTCAGCCGAGCACGGCTCACCTACTGCCCTTCTGTGGCGGATACTCCGCTGCAGCTCGTTCAGAGGCGAGACTTGAAGCCTATGGACGCGGGCGGATCGCCTACTATGGCCAATCCGGACGCTACCGCGTATCACAGGCGCGCTCCCTCTACGACCCACTGGCAGCCGAGTGCAGCAGCTGGCGACAGCCAATCGTCAGCAGCGACACCGGCAGGCCCATTCACCGCCCGTAATGACCTCGGCTCGGCGGCTAAGGCATCTAGCAGCGGTGACGAGACTTTAGCCCGCGGTTTGGCCGTGGACTACCCTGGCACTTTCAACACGCCTACTCGTGGCAACGCGAGCATCCGTTCCACGAGCACCGGCAGTGTTGACGGCCTTTTCGGCCATTCGGAGCAGCAGGATGTCGACCGTTTCGACGCCAATCCTCGCAGCATCCGACAAACGACACTCATCAGCGGCAGGGGGGGTGAGGAGCAGCTGCGTTGCCAAGAGCAGCTGCTTGCGTCAGGCGTCCCCGAGCACACGCGTGCCCCACTGAGCATCGCCTTTGCTGATTTGCAGCAAAAGTACGCAAAGGTCGAGGCGCAGCTCATGGCGCATCAGGAAGTGGCGGTGGCGCAGGAGGCTGCGCAGGCACAGTTCGCGGCGGACGTGCGCGCGGATCTCAACGCATTCCGGCGGCGCCTTGATCGCGCAGAGTGGTGCGCAGAGGAGAACAAGGTGCGCGCCACGAATGCAGAGCAGTTGGCATCACACGTTGCCAACACAATCTCCGAGCACGTCCTTCCGCAAGTGAACGAGCTACAAATGCGGCAGACGGAGGTAGCACAGCACGCGGCATGCGAGGTGCAAGCCGTCACGGATTGCGTTACCAGCCTCACCACCCGCGTCGACGAGCTCATGACGTCCATAGCTGGCCTGCGCGAAGCTCAGGCTACGCGATTCTACACGCCCGCTTCAGCCTTGCAGACTTCTGCACATGCCAAACTTTGCGAACGCAACCTGCGCGCGCTTGGCAGCAGCGGCAGCCGCGACGTCAGCCGCCGCGCTGTTGACGTGCGCTCCATGCTCAGCGCCCACGCCGCGCAACCCTCGGCAGCACCCGCGCGCTCCGTCGCTAGCGCGCCAGCGCAGGACCTCTCAGGCCGCGCGTCATCATCGTCGATCGCGGCTACCATCCCCGTCCACGCACACACATCTCAGCCGGATCGCTACCCATCTATGGTCGCCGCGCCTGAGCCTCTTTGCGGCGGCGACTTCGCCTCAGCCTCCAGGCGCAGCAGCCTGCTGGACATGCTCAAGCCTGACGCGCGCGCGCAGCTCGACGGCGCGGCACGTCAAGCCAGCCAGCCGCATGTGTACGCTATCACGCAGACGCTGCTAACGAAGGCGCGCCTTGAGGAGCAAACAAGGGCAGAGGCGCTGGCGGCGGCGGCGCAGCGCGAGCACGACCGCGCTCAACAGCAGCTTGCGGAGCGGCGCCAGCAGGACATACAGCACCGCTGGGAGGAGGAGATGGATGCACGGGCAGCACTGCGGCAGGGCGCCATGGACGCGCGCGAGCGCGACCTAGATGCTCAGCAACGCGCGCTGGAGCAGGCCCAGTCGCAGCTGTCGCGCGCACGCGCTGACGCTGACTACGACGCCGACAGTTACAGTGCCCCCGGACGCAGCAGCCATGCTGGTGGCGCGCGTCGCGCCGCGCCTGGCGCCCGCGCCAGCGGCAGCGGCGGCGGCGGCGGCAGCGGCGGCGGCGGCGGCGGCAGCGGCGGAGGCGGCGGCGGCGGCGGCGGCGGCGGCTTGAATGCCAGCAGCAGCGGCACAGGCGGCGCCCGCCCTAGCGCCGCAGGGCCGGCAGCAGCAGCAGCGGCGGCGGCGGCACCAATGGCAGACATCTCCGGCTTCGACGACGAGGGCTACGCGCTCATGCGCTTCTCCGTCACGCTCCACGAGAAGCAGTACGTGAAGACTAAGGTCGACACGGACAGCGTCACAGCGCTCACCCTCCTCAAGAAGCAGCTTCCAGCCAAGTTCAAGGCTGCTGCTACCGCCCTCCGCCAGAAGAAGCTTTGGCCGCACCTGCGCAACGCTGACGACTTCGGCTGCGACTGGTTCGAGCAGGCTGTGTACGGCATCCGCAACTGCATCACGAACGGCGGCGGCAACCACCATCGCCTGGCGCAGCTGCAACGGCAAGCGCTTGCCTGGGTGGAGCAGGGGAACGCGCTCACGCCCGCAAAGCGCGACGGCGCGCTGCTTGAGTGGCTGTTTCACCGCATCGCTACCTTCCTTGAGATCGAGGAGCCCACCACCATCGCAGCTAGCCTCATGAGCTGGTCACTGCGTGGGGGCCTCTCTCTAAAGGACTTCATCATCGAGTTTGCGGACGCCAAGACCATCGCGACCTCCCTCGACCCCTCGCTGGACGTCATCGTCCTGTCAGCGCTCCTCCAGCTACTTCGTCGTCACTACCCGAACCTGTCAGCGCTCTTCAATCCCATCAGCGAAGCCCCCGCGCGGTACACCTCGGAGGATCTGCTGGCAATTCTCGCCAAGGAGGCCGCCGGCGGCGCATTGCACACCTCGCAGCCCCCTGACCCCCGTTACCCAGTATTTCCCACAGACCTTGCGTCGTACAATAAGGGGGTTGGCGGCGGCACTGGCAGCAGCACTGGTGGCGCAGTGAAGCAGTCGCCCTACAACAGTCCCGCTAGCGACAGCAGCGCAGCACTCACTGTGGATCAGCGCCAACAACTTCAAACGGCGTACGCGATATACGAGTTCCACACTGCACCTCAGGGCCGCGCTGAACGTGGGTTGGCAGAACTATCATTCTCATACTAGCATCACAACCTCAACAAATCACTACACCGCATACTTGATTTACTTTTGCAGATGTACATGTGCATATAGTTCGAGTACATAAAACCGCGTTTGTCTGGGAAACCACAGCTTCTGCAAAAGCTCTCGAGGCAAGTGACCATGCTTGCGTTGAAGATAGTGCTGGCCGAGGCAAGTCACACTGTTGCTTTCCGCTTTAATGTGCTGTCAGTGGCAACGTTTAACACTTGCCTTCATCATCAGCACTAGCATCCCTGAGTGTGCCAATGTTGGACGCCAGAGGTATTGGCGCAGCTGCAGCCGCGCAATGCTGACACTGTTGCTGGCGCTTCTGGTGTCCTGGGGTCCCGATGTGCGCCTTGAAGTTGGCCAATGACGCTGTTGCATGTATGGCCGGTTTGGGGGTGCCACCGCTGGAGTAGACTTTCTGGCAGCATAGGCAGAAGACCTCAAAGGCCTTGTTCAGCGGATCCTCCTGTGTGTATCCTGCACGCTGCTGTATCCTAAAGTGCTCAAAGCCCAGCCCTTGCGGCCGTGGTGGGCGCAATAACTGCTCCGCGTAGCTCTCCAAGCCAGCAAGAACATCTGGATCAGCACACGGCAGAAAGCATGCACGCCTTCTGAGGAACGGCAGGCACTACTGCAACAGCAGATTCAACAAGTTGTCACATATTATACCCCCCTGCTGGTGAAACACCATGCACAACTGCATCGCGTTCTACATGACAGCAACCCGGTTAAGCGAAAACTACACACAAACAAACCATCGCAGGTGGCACGGTGCTGTTGCTGCCGCTGCTGCTGCTGCTGCTGGCGCTGCTGCTGCTGCTGGCGCTGCTGCTGCTGCTGGCGCTGCTGCTGCTGCGTCTAATGCTCAATCTGCTGCTGTACTTGCCTGCTTTGACGCCTCCACCTGCAAGGCTGAGCTCCGCCAGCTGCATTCGGGTGTGGCCTTGATAGGCAGGGTTGCCTGTACTGTGCAACGCAGGCCCGCAAGTGCTGCAGAACACCTTTGTGCACTCCTGGCAATATTCCACCCCTGCCGCATCGCAGCTGCCGCACCCACTGGCCAAAAATAGACTGCGGGCCCCAGCACACGCATCCGCATTGCTATGGACCTTCTCGCAGCACATACGGCAATTCGGTCCAAGGCTGCCTGGTGATGAGGCAAAGCGACATGGAGTGCAGATTCGCAGCAGCACGGGATCCTGTTGCTGGGTGCACCAGACACAGGAGATGAGCACGGCTCCTGCAGAATGAGCCTGTGCTGCCATATCTACCCTCCACCGCCTGTCACCCTACCCATGACACCCACTAACTCAAAGACCTCGGATTCGAGCAGATCTCATCCAGCCGAATTTAACGGTGGTACTGCCGGGTGTTAGTTACATGATTAAGCGAAGTTAATAGACTTTTGAGTTTCAAGCCTTATTTACCCCCCCCACTCCCGTCGCGGAGGCAGGGGGGGGGGGGGGGGGAGCGCGGACCCCGGGGGCCGTCGCTGCTGTTGTGTGCGAATTATGCAACTATCAATTTTTTTTTTTGCTTTGCGTAACGCTGCCCTGATGGGGGCAGCAGCAGTACCGGAGCTGAGGACGCACATATTCAACGGCCCGTCGGGGCTGGTCCGACTATAATTGTATAATATGGGGATCCGCCGGTGCTCGCCGGGGGTCAACCTGGTTTGATCCAGTGCCGCGTTTGAACCCCGCAAACACCGTACTTGAACCTGAGCGGAAATAAAGACTTGACGCTGGGCTGTACCGCAGCAGCGTGCACGCCACTTTCTTTGGTGGTGAGAGCCGAATGACGCGTTGGTCAACCACGGCTCCTCTAGCGATGGTACAGCGCTGCACTCCCTGGCTGCTGCTACTGATGGCAGCCTCTTCCCTCCTGGTGCGCACAAGGTGAGGCAAAGCGCTGCACCTGCAGCTGCTGAATTACCCTACACGGAACGAGCACGGAGCATCAAGCGCAACCAGAGTAGATTTTATCTAAGCAGTGACCTGCTTTATGCACTGATGAGCGGCGCTTTACTTCAAGGAGACATGTTTATTGTGGCCTTCCGCTGTGCCGAGCTCAACAGAAATTAGCTGAGTGATCGATGAGCATGGCGCTGGCTTCAAAAAACCTGGTGCTAGGCTTGCTGCTGTGTCTCGAATGGTCATGCACAGTGCCACCGTGCCACGCTGCACGCCACATGCATGGTGCTGGTGTGCTAACCATGTTCACATCTTCTGCTGCTCTCGCAGCGCCTATTCGCCGCCGCAGGAGCTGAGGTGGAGCGCCGGCTCACGCTCCTACAACTTTCAGCAGACAATCCAGTGGTGCGACGACAAGGCTACTGGCACCATCTTTCGGTATCAGACCAACAATGCCGACCCGCTCACGTGCGGCCAGCAGCTGTCGCCGCTCATCCGTGTCAAGCCCGGCAAGGCTTATCGACTGATTCTGAAAAATGTGGCGTTTGGGCCGGCATCTACTGCACAGACGAACATCCATATACACGGAAGCCACATCTCAGGCGACGGCAATGCCGACAATCCACTTCGCTTCGTGGAGCCCGGGTTTCAGATTGCATACAACTGGACCATCCCTGGTAGGCTGTGGTGCGCTGCTTTGGATTCTTAGTCTGGCACAGGGCAGGACAACATGTGCCGAAGAGTGCACTTGCCAGTGGTCTGACTTGATCTAATATCTCGACCATGCTGGTCTCGTAAAGCTTGGTTCATGTGCCTGCGTAATGCTCTCAGTCTGCTGGCGGTCAGTGCACACACAACTGAGCAAGGCGATGTATAGAGGTCAAACACAACTTGATCACATCGCCCTGGATGACTACAATGTCCTTGATGAAAAGCCTCAAATCTGTATAGTGGCGGCTATGGTTCTATCGCTGCCATAGCTCGCATGCATGTCTGATGGTGTTCTGCCCTGCGTAAACCCGATCGGTGCATGCCGTGTGTGTGCCGCCTGCTTGCAGAGGACCACCATGGAGGCACAATATGGTAAGCAAAGCTGTTGTTCTGCGCTGGCAGCACATGGCAATGCTGCATGCATGAGTAGCGAAACGGTCATGTAGCTGCAGTCACCTACGATGCTGCAAAGAATATGAATGCTCCGAGTCATATACCGGATGCTGGCGTTTGCACAAGTGGTTACATTAGTGGTGCCAGCTGGTGCTTGCACTGCACGCTGCTCAACCTGTATGAAGTCTCATGGACTGATGGTCGCTCGTATATTTTCCGGCGGCACTGCTTGCTTGCAGTTGCCTATGCCTTTGTGTGCGATCACAAATCATCACAGCATGCACTCGCCTTACCTGAAGCTGTGCATTGCCTGTGACTTTTGGACGCATCTGCAATGATTGTGCAGGTACCATCCCCATTTCCACCCCATCGTAGACCCCCAGCTGGCCGGTGGAGGCCTTGGCATGCTCATCGTGGATGACCCGCAGTACGTCGTTAGATCCATGAGCGCTGACTTCAAGCAGTTCGCCACCAGCACCGCCAACGAGATCCTGCTGCTCTTCCACCAGCAAATCAATCAGATCGCATGCAACGGCCACAGCTCCGCTGACCCTGAGACTGTTGACATCATCAGTGGCCAGTGGTACCGTGTGCGCATCGCCAATGGTGATCCCGAGGCCACCGTGCGGGATATTACTTTCGGTCAGGTCGCGGGCAACAATTTGTGCGAAGTGCGTGCAGTGGCATTTGATGGCGTGTGGCGCAGCACGGTGCCGGGCCCTGCCCAGACTACATTCCGGCTCACTGGCGCCAGCCGCATTGACCTCGCGCTCAAGTGCACCAAGCCGAATGGCTACTCCGGGCAGGTAAGGCTGTCACGGTCACACCGGTAGTTGAGCACCCAATGATGTATGCAAGTTTCTGAGCCCTGTTGTAATGCTCTGCGCTGCTTAGAGCAGCTCCTTTGACAAAGTGGTGCATTAACATTGAGTGTTCCTATTCTGACACTCGAATGGTAGCCTGCACGTGCACCGTGGTCAACAGTGCACTATCTTGTCCACATTTGATAGCACATGCGGTGCCCTTGATGTTGCATGCCGGAATTGTTCACTCAAGCTTTGCTCACGGCATCTGCGCCTACTCACACATTTGCTTTTCGACCGCCTTCGTATGCACCCCTCTGATAGCTTGCAGCGAAAGTGTCCTACAACAAGGGGCGCTCCAGCTACGTCCTCGACTTGAACTTTAAGGACGGTACAGCCAACAATGCCTCGCCTTGGGGCGGTGACAGCGGCACACGCTGGACACCACCTCGACCCACTTCCGGCTACCTGGACGACCTTACGGCAGCCACTGGTGTCAACCCGTGAGTACCAGCCCGGCAACTGTTAGCTGTGCACTGGCTCGTGTGCTTTCTTTCAGTCCTTTCAATCAAGGTCATCCACGATGTACGTGCATGGCATCTGTTAGGAGTGCCATAATGTACATGTGCACGCTAAGCATGCATGCCTACTCGCATTAACGCTAACTGCAATCCACCAACCTTGCGGCATCCAATTAGCAGCTTTAGATATTGACATGCACAATGGGAGCATGTGTGGAATACGGCGTGTCTTGGCTGTGAAATCAATATTTTTTCAGTAACAGTACAATGCTGCCAGTGCACAATTTTTGGCATCCCATGCGGTTATGGCGTCTCGGTCTGCAATCAGTGCGCACCCAATGCTCTCAATCAAATCAAGGCAGGGGCCCCTGTATTATTGGCTGCATGCTCCTTCCTTGTGTGCCGTGCAGGTACACAATTTCCATGTCTGCGGTGCAGATCAATGGCGCCACCTGGGATCCTGCAAATATCAACTTCCTTGAGACGTTCCAGTACGGTGATGTGCAAGAGTGGACCCTGTCAGGAACCACAGGACATCCTGTGCACACCCACATCTGGCACTGGCAGGTGCGGATGCTTGCTGTACATCATATGCATGTGCTGAAAATGCGCGCCAACATAATCAGTGATGCGTGTACAAGATTGGTTGAAGCAGGCTGCTCATTGGTTGCGCTGAAAAGCTATTCTTGCCGCTAACCGCTGCGTGCTATGGGACGATGCGAGCAGAAGCATGCTGGCCTGACATATTTCATCGAAAGAACACGTCAAAACCGCAAACTCCATTGTGGCGCTTTGCGGACCCCCGTCTCTGCGGAGAGCACGGCTAGACATGCGTATACAACAAGGATATGGCAAGTTCTGCCCAGTGCGTATCGGTGGCAAATTTGTGTTGTTGCAGCATACTTGCTGTGAAGTGATCACAGCAGCATGCAATACATACTTTTAAATGAGCAAGCAAGGCAGCCAACGAAGGTGTTGCAAGTGTAAAGCATATGACATCGGACTGAAGCTCTCTTCATGCTGCTATGGCATCCTTCCATGCGCAATTTGTTGTCCTGAAAAAACAAAAGTTGTTTCATTTGGCAATGCATTCGGCCATGCATTTGGCGTATGCAAGCCGCGTATTTGGAGTTGCAATGTTGGTGCAGGTATTGTATGCAGTGAAGCCCCAATGGAGGTGGCGGGTGCCAGGCTGCGCTCAATATGTTTGTTGGCGATGCTCTTCAGAGCAGGTCCTTCCCTAAACATGTGCTGGGTGCGTCAAGCTGCCTGGCATTGCAGCCCCCCCTTTACATCAGCCTTCATGCGCTCACATCAGCCTTCATGTGCTCAAACAGCTCTTGCGCTGACGACAGTGTTTCATACTTTCTTGCTGTTTGACCAGCAGTAGCTTGTTTATCTTGGCTCATTTCTGGTTCTTACAGGAAGCATGACATATATGGCCGCCTGTAAAAGCGGCAATCAGCACCTGCATGAATGCACTCTGTTTGCCTGTAATCTTCGGGGCTAACCTGATCAACGAATGAAATTATAAAAGCCATTGACTTCCCGCATGCCGCGCTCGTCAACACTGCTGTGGCAATGTATGTGGAGAATCTGTGACGTGTGTGTATACTCGTAAATGCATCATACATGCATGATGCTGCAGGGCGTAATTTGACGCTGCCGCTGACGTTAAAGCAAATAGGCTAACGACAATCACAACAAGATTGAGATCGTCAGGCGCTCAAGTACTGACACTTGTAGGCACATGGTGGGTATCCATGCATGCTGGTACGTGTTTGTCACATGCAGCACCATTGTGGTTTACTCCCACGTTTCTCAAAGCAGTGATCTGGTTTGCAAACTCTAAAGCACTAATCTTACGCAATCGTGTCTTGTGCTTACAGATAATTACTCCAGGCGGGTGCGGTCCTCATAAGGTGAGCTGACAGGATGATGCTGGCCTCTTGCTGCTGATGTAAGTATCATCAATATCTGCAAATTACAGCGGCGGCGATAGTCTGTCTTTGCAGTGCAAAGCGTACTTGTGTCTGTTTTCCTTAGTGCAAGGACACCAATACGCCAAGACAGGTCACAGTGTGGGTATATTCTAGCATCTGCTCTACAGCTTGCATGCACTGGCAGCGCTACCGCGTTCAGGCTATGCATGGCTCGCAACCGGGCCCATCTGCCTGCCTCCTGCAGCCCCGTGCTTCATGACGTGCTCTCAGTCCGTGAGTCGGCAGCTATTGATACCGCAGCTCTACTCATGGCTTGTGCAGGTCTTACCGTCTACACATTGGTCCACCTACTACCATATGCTGATATGAAATGTAATGGTGGTGGCAATGGCCAGCTAATGCTCCCAGGTGCACATGTGCAGCAGAGGAGAAACTTGCATATGCTGACGTACTTTACAATAATGCTGTTCTGCCCCCTTGTGCCTATGCCCTGCTGTGCCTGTGCCCCTCTTTGGCAGTACGGTGAATGGTATGACACGGTGTCCTACACGCCAGGCTGCAAGGTGAGTAAGGATGTACATGATGTATCAAATGAGAAGAGAAGCTTACAAAGAAGCTGCAGCGCGATGGACACCCGCAAATCAGAGTGGCCAGCAAGCAAATGACGCCTGCCAGCACACCGCCGGCGAGAGTGGCAGACGCTGTACGACTATGCACCGCCATGTGCTAAACCGTACTCAGCCTTGCTGCATGCACGCCCCTACACATTTTGCTGTAATCTAAGCACGCGCCGCCGTTTGGACGATAACTGCAAACCCTGTGCTGTTGATTACGAGCCCCTTATGATGCATCTGCTGCAGAAATCATCGACCCGCAAGCAGCAACGAGCCCGCATTACCTCCTGCTCGCCAATTGCGGCTGCCTTACAATGTGTGTGCTGCCATGCAGGTGCGCTTTAGGATGGTTGGCGGGGGCCAGACTCAGCTGGTGCATTGCCACATCCTGGGCCACGAAGACAAAGGGGCCATGGTCATCTTCAAGGAAAGTTCTGGTATGAGCTGACTGCAGGCAATGGGCTTGAAAACCAGACAGCAAATGATAACCACAGAGCAGGCAACAGTGGACAACCTATGCCATGGTGCCTAGCGAATACGGCCGGCTGTGCCTTCTGAGCTCTGATGCCGCTGCAACATTGCTTTCTGAAGACTGGCGGCACACTGCTACCAGTGCAACGTATCAAGTGATGGTGAATGTAAATGAGGACATTATGTTCGTCCGCTGCCATCATCAAGTGTACAGGCCATCTCATGCTCCAGACAGGGTTCAATATAATCAGTTTTGCCATGCAGCGTATACTAATGTTTGGCTGGCACACCACTGCCACTGCCACGCTGCTGCTGCCCCTGCATACAATCGGATTAAACAGATGTTTGGCGCTGGCACTTGTTGCTCTCATGTTAAGTTGCATGATGCTTCGGGGATATGTGTTTCCAGAGTCTGACTCAAATGGACTGCCATGACTCTTGCATTGCGCCTCAAGACACAGCTGGTTGATGCGCCACCTCATGTGCTCACTGCGCACTTGCTGGCGTGCAGATCAATGGCGGCCCACAGACTCCAAGCACCAATCCGACTTTGCCCCAGGTTCCGCTCACGTGAAGGAGTGCACGCAGCGGCTGTGGCAGATGTATGGCAGCAGGCAGCAGCAGCAGCAGCAGCAGTGCGTGCTATACACAGCAGGCGGACACCATAATGTGTACAATGGCAGCAAGTACAATAACGACAAGTACTTGCGGATAGGTATGTAGCTGTAGCATGTAGCACCATGGCGTAGCAGAGATCATGAAAAGAATATCATGGCGGCGGCGGGAGGCCCGTATTGCCAACTCTGAATCAGCGCAGAAATGCAAGGAATCCGATCTAGCGTGCGCACAAGCGCAGGATATTAGCACCAGTGCTGCAGATGGCAATGGCGCTTGTCAACAGGACGATGGCACGAGTGGCAGCAGCAGAGCAACTGGAGACGGACGCGCAGCGCACAAACGCAAGAGGGTACAGAATGACGGTTGGTCAATTTCCGATCAAACAGGCGAAGGGGAGCACACGGGCGGGCAAAGTGCAGTCAAGCGCTCTAGAACAGGTCATAACAGTCTGGAACAGCAACCTCTGATGCTAGACGACGAAGCTGGAGGTGGAGGCAGTGCGGACCCGGAGTACAAGTGCAACTTATGCGACCTCGTGGTGAAGAAGGGCATGTCGCTGCTCTCGTTACAGCAGAGGTTAAACGCCCACATCGCGGCGAAGCACCAGCGCAAACACCACAGTGGGACAGCAACAACGTTCCTGGAGCGCTCCGACCTCAGCACGTCGCACTTGCAAACCATCTACACCGAGTGTGCCTTGTGCAAAAACCTGTTTCATGCCAACAAGACATTCAGAGTGGACAGCAGCGATGCCAGCGCGGGCAAGCACTGCCGCAAATGCAGGCCTATCACTTCACCCGCTGCAGTGGCGGCAACATTGTCAACAACAGCATCAGCAGCACCGCTAGCACCTGATGCATCGACGGCAACAGCTACCACGTCGCTGCCACAGCAGCAACCGGCGTGCACACCCATCGGCAACCCCTACGCAAAGGGACCAGCGCACGCGCAGCAGGCACCTGCTGCTCAGGCTGGTGGCAGCAGCTCCTCCGGCAGCTCGAAGAGGCCGGAACGTGGGGGCAGCAGTGCTACACGAGGGGGTCGGGGTCGCAGTGGAGGGCGCGGACGTGGCAATGGAGGACGCGTTCGCAGCGGCAGCAATGATGCAGACATCAGCAGTAGCAGAGCGACTAGCGGCAGCAGAACCGGAGGCGGCAGCAGCAGCGGTGCCGGCGGCGGCAGTGCAGCCGGTACTAAGGACAGCGGCGCTGGCAACGGCCGCAGCAGTGATGCCAGCAGCCGCAGCGGCGGTGCTAGCAACAGCGGCAGTGGCGCGCGAACTCAAAACGGCCGCGGTGGCCGTGGCAGCGGTCGCAGAGCGACAGCGGCGGACGAGGCTGTGGTCGTGGCGGCCGCGGCGGCGGCGGAGGGGGCCCCAGAGCGGCAGGTGCGGCGACAGCAGCGGCAGCGCCAGGCCCTGCAGGCGCAGCAGGTGGGGCAGGTGGGCTTTTCACGTGGACCATCTCAACCCCCGCAGTCGCAGCAGTGCTTGACAGCATCAGCCTCGATGAGCTGTGCAAGCTGCAGTTCGCGACAACTAGAAGCCTTGCTAGACCACGCAATCGTCGCTATGTGGGAGCTGCACTGGAGAACGCAGCAACACATCTGTTGGCACACACAATGACGATGTTCGTCAATGCGGCGCGGGAGCCAGATTCCGCAGGGCGGGTGCAGCGACTGCAAAGATCCACGATTCTACACCACCTCATGCCATCACTCATCACCTCCACCGATGGCGCACCTGGCATCACTCGCTCCGACAGAATCAGAATGTTGGCACGCGGTGAGCTTGACCGGTTGGTGCCAGCGCTCCTCGCACACGCGCGTGCGCACCGGCGCTGGCGCGCGCGCCAGCAAACGGAGGCAGCGATCAACGCCTACGTCCTACAGTGCATGGGCACACGGGGGGGGCTACAGCAGGCAGCGCGTTTCCTTCAGCCCAAAACGGTGGCGATACCTGATGATGACTGCTTTGCCGCCATGCAGTCCAAACACCCCCCCGCTGCGCCAGGGGAACAACTCCATGAGCTATCCGGCATGGTTGATCAGCTTGTGGCGAAAGCAGCCGACATGCCAGCAGAACTCAGCCTGTTACAGGGGGAGGGAATTGAGCCAGAGACGGTTGCCAAGCTCATCCAGCGAGCAAGCCCTTACAGTGGAGCAGGCCCATCGGGGCTGCGCTACAGCCACCTGCAGGATGCGCTACGCACAAGCTGGGGACGGCATGAGTTTGCTGCTGTCCTCACACGGTGGCTTCAGACCGTTATGCGGGAGGCTGCGCGGCTGCCGGATGCCTTCTGGCAGTTGCATGGCGCGGGGCGCCTGACGCCACTTGCAGAACAACAGGAAGATGGTACAGCTAAGCAGCGGCCCATCGTTTGCGGCGAGGTGCTGCAGCGACTATGCACTTCGGTGTACGTGGCAGACCGCAAAGACTTCCTGGCGGAGCTCCTTGAGCCAGACGGGCAGTATGGGGTAGCCGTCTCAGCAGGAGCGGAGAAAGCGGCCATGGCCGGCAAACTCGCGTATGAGCTCGGTCACTGGCAGTTCATGCTGGACCTCAAGAATGCCTTCAACATGGTGTTCGTCCTGGCGGCAGCGGAATGGGTAGCAGCACAGCTGCCGGACTTCCTCGACTACTTCATCGGCACATACGTTCGCACTCGGCCACGCCTGCTGTTCCAGCACGTTGACGGCTCCACGCGCATCATCATGTCTCAGCGCGGGTTTAAGCAGGGGGACCCCGCGGCACCGATGCTCTTCTGCGGCGCCATTGCTCAGTGCTTGAAACGGTTCAATGAGGCGGCGGCTGCGCAGCGCGCGCGGAGGCGGATGGGCGCCTACATGGACGATGCCAACGTCCGAACAGGCGCTTGCACGCTGACTCAGGATGACATACAGGCGGTGGCGCAGCTCAAACAACACTTTGCGGAGGTGGGGCTGGAGCTAAACCTCACCAAGTCACGCGCGCTGCCTGGCAGGGGGCATGTGGTGACAGACCACGAGCGGCAACTGCTGCAGCAGCTGGGCGTTCAGCTAGTGGGGGATACGGATGAAAATCAGAACCGTGGAGCTGTGTTGCTGGGGGTGCCGGTGGGCCACAGCAGCTTTGTGGACGCATGGCTGCGCAGGGAAGCGGGTGCAGGCGGGGCAGGGGCTCGATTTGCAGAGCGATGCGCGCGCCTGACATCTCCGAGGGCTATGTTCAGGTTACTGCGCTACTGCGTGGTGCCTCGCATGACGTACTGCCTGCGCACCATTCCCACTACGCAGACAGCGCCAGCCGCCAAGGAGTGGGATCGGGTCACGCAGTGGGTGCTTGAGCACTCAATGGGCCTGCAGCCACCAGGCCAGACCTGGCGCCAGTTTGAGCAAAGTGGGGCCCACTTCCATCTGGCAGCGCACGGCCCAGCCTTACAGCAAGCGCGACTCCCAACACGGCATGGCGGCCTTGGCATTACCAGCGCCTGCGACATCGCTGATGCTGCGTATGTGGCGGGCACGTTGCAAGCGCTGCAACCAGCACTCTCTGGATGGGCGGGGGTGCTGCAGCAGGCGGCTCCTCAAGCGGCTGCAGACAACGCTGCTGAGGATGCGGCAACACAAGCGGCACCGGCAGCAGCGGCAGCAGCACCAGCACCAGCAGCATCAGCAGCGGCAACTGTTACAGCGGCAGCGGCGGTTGCCAGTGGAGGCGCGACCGCCCCGGCAGCGGCAACTGCATCAGCGGCTGGCCGCGCTTATGGCGCAGCCATTCCGGCAACACACGACGCAGCTGCCGCTGGATCAGGGGCCGCGGCGGCAGCACAGGCGGCACCAGCGGCAGCAGCAGCAGCGGCGGCGCACGGCGCAACTACTCCGGCGGCAGCAGCAGCGGCGGCAGCAGCAGCTGCTCCAGCATCAGAGGCTGCTGCAGCAGCGGCAGCACATGTTGCACCTCAAGTGGCCTCGGCGGCATCACTAACTGCAGCATCAACAGCAGCGGCTGCGGGCATAGGCAATACAGCTGCTACAGGCCCTACTAGCCTAAGGGCTGCTGCAGCACCTGCAACAGGAGCAGCGTCGGCAGGCGGCGCCGCAACCGTGCCGGCTGCGACAGCGGCAATGGCGGTGGCAGCGGCCAATGCGGCAGGTGCTGCACCAACACCTGCGGCAGCAGCAACACCACTGGCAGCAGCAGCAACGGCAGGCGGCACAGCTGCAGCACCAGCGCACGCAGCAGCGGCAGCCGTCAATTCAGGCGCTGCGCGTTCCACACCAGCAATGCTACAAGGCGCAGCAGCAGCAGAGGTGGCGCGCCTGCCCCTCATGCAGACGATCGCCACAGCTGCCACATCTCTACGTGCAGCAACAGGTGACAAGCTGGAACATATACTGCCACCAGCGCTAACGCCACTGCAGCAGCAACCACCTACGCAGCAGCCGCCGCTGCGGCCGACAGCAGGTGGTGGCACTGGTGCGGATGCTGCTTGCGTACTTGACGCCAGTGCTCTGCAGTTGCAGTGTAGCCTGAAGCGCCCCAATCAGAGTGCGCTTGCAGATGCCGTCGCTACCGAGCTTGCAGATAAGGTGGAGGCGGACCTGCAACAGCTGCCGCAGGGCACGCAACGCACGCAAGCACTTGCTCGATTCCGGTCGCAGCGCCACATGCACTCGATCGGCATGGCATTCCTCAACGAGCCCATGTACTCCACAACGGCTTCGTTCGATGGCCTATCCTGGCAGCTGGCCGTCAAACGCGCCATCGGAGTAGAGGAGCAGACGGCAGGCTGCAAGCTGTGCGGGAAGTCGCCGGGCGGCACCCTGCATGCACGGCTGTGTCAAGCGCCACGCGTCAAGGCGCACGACACCATTGTCCACAATAGCGTCAAGAGGGCCACGCAGCGCCTCCTGCGGCAATACCTCAAAACGGGACTGGTGGACGAGGACTACACGCCGTTTCTGGGGTCCGCCGGGCCGCCGGGGAGTCGCAGGATGGACATCGTGCTGCCTGCCGACGCCTTCCCGGTGACCGGCTACGACGACCCGACACGCCACCTACCGCTCATGGTGGACGTTACCTGCTTCGAGGCACAGGTGGCGTCGCGGGCGGCGAAGACTGCAGCAGACCCCGAGCGATGCTGCCGCGACCAAGAGGCCGCCAAAACTACCCACTATTCTGGTCATTATGATCAGAATTGCTACAAACTTGCCACATTGGCAATAGGGTCATTTGGCAGCATCGGGGAGCAGGGGCGGAAGCTGCTGGAGGCTGTGGCGACGGAGTATGCCAGCAGGATGTCAGTGCCCGGAGGAGCGCGCCCTAAAGCTCTCAAGGGCATCGCCCTGGCGCGCTTACGCTCGGCACTGTCGGCAGCGCTCCACATGGCGTACTCTGGCCGTGTCATGACACACATGGCAGAATCCAGGGGGGGGGGGCACATGGAGGAGGACGTAGGGGAGGACCCCGAGATGCCATTTGGCGGCGGCGGCGTTTGAGTGGTTGTCGTTGCGACACTTTCAGACTGTCATACGACATGTAGATTCCTTACAGCTAGATGCCAATCATCTGGGCTTTTTCGCGCCCTGAGCGAGAATTAATAAAAAGTACAATAGCTTGGCAGCTTTCATGACTAGCGGGGCATGTATACACCATAGGCAGTATGTAACATAATTTGATTGATTGTGTTCATGAATTTGTTCTGGCTCTGCCATGAGCCACGGCAATCAGCTGTACTCGGGCAGCCATTTCTATGCTGCTGCTGGCAGCTTCCATATGAGGTTGCTGCCCGCAGTACGATAGGACGCCAATTGTGATATTCTGCAGGCGCTGACCTGAACGGTTGCTGCTGAGCCCACAGAGCACAGCTGGCCGCTCCTTTCTGAAGTTTACTTTGCCGACAGTACGATAGCGATTCAATAATGCGGCCGTATAGGTGCTGACCTGAGCGCTTGCTGCTGAGCCTGTATCTTTTGGGGACTTGGTACGGCAGGCAGATACACAGACCCTGTGTCAGCCCTGCCTATAGGATACACAACGCTGCGGTTCGAAGCTGCAGCCAGCTTTTGCATGAATGACTAGTGCACACTGAGGCTCATTGCCCTCGATGTGATGACAATACATGCAGCAGCTGACGTCAGTTGCTTTGCTGTTCAAGTGCTGTGACACTTCGTCTTGCTGCGCACTGTCCTTTGGAGTTCCTCCTGAGCAGCAAGCTGATGACCTGCTCACTTCCACAGCCACTAAGTGCCGCCATACTGCTGGCATTCCGGCATTGTGTTGTGCATGCTGTGCGCATCTTTTGCCTCTCTACCTCTTTTGCCAGTGCTGTCTACGAGACAGTTGCCCTTCAACACTTGTAGCAGCGGATGGACCCAAATACACATATATTCCAGATTAAAGCCTGTGTCTCAATATAGTCGAATTAAAGCCCCAACGGAGGCCAGGTGTCAACGTATGCGCGATATGGCGGTCGGCCATGCTCCTCAGAGCAGGCACTTTCCTAGTGCTGACACTGGGGGCGGTACTCTGCCCAGCATTGCGGCCCCCCTCACAAAAGCTTGGATGCGCTCCGCCAGCTCCTGCGCAAGCGACCTGCTGAGAGTGGCAGCTATCTGCTTCTTGGCAAAGGCAAATCTGCTCTAGATCTGCGCCTCGCTGCCTCGTGTTCATAGAGCCGAGTGCCTCGCCAACTGCTTAATGAACTGCTCCGTCTTGTCTCCAAGGCGCTTGTAGGATTAAGGGTACGAAGACCCACGAGGTGCTCAGCACACCATCATGGAGGGTAGTTTTTCCCTGCTCGCCCACTCTGGCAGTGTGGCCGGGGGCTTTGCATGCTGCGTGTGTTTTAGACCTGGTCCCTGAAGGACAGGTCGTGTGTGAACCAGGCGGAACATCTGCAAAACAGATCGTATAACGTCTAGGAGGCCCACCCTACGTGGGAGGTGGCCAGCGAGCTGGTGTGTGTCACGCATGCTGGTAGTGAGTAATCATGATCTGGCGAGTGAAACTGTAGGATTGAAAGAATGTTGCATGGATAGTGCCCATTCATCACTTCTGTGGTGGTTGGTTGCGCTTTCAAGGCAGTACCAATGGTGCTATGGTGCTGTCGTGCCGTGGCGCCAGTACATGAGTGCCAGTGCCTATGTGCGCTGTTGACTTCGCTGTAGATATGGTGCCGCTGAGGTATGTATGCCGCTCATTTGCCAGCTCCGTTCAGCGTCAGCGCGCTGCGCCTACCAGAGCAGCGGCTCGATCGCAATCTCATGCAGTTTTAAACATTCGCAAAATTGATTGTTTGCAAGCCAAACAGCGCTCAAAGTGCAGCGCGGTGCATGTGATGTGGCAGTGTGCGTTGCCATTGTTTTGTGCTTTCTGCGGTTTGCATTTTGCTTTTTGTCTGTTTGGTATTGCGAAACCTCCAAAGTGCTTCAGACAAGCCAGAGTACTTTCATTATGCGCTCAGGATCGCAACTCCATCCTGTTCCTACACTTATGCATCATGCATCTGTATGGCTCAGCAAGGACGGCCTTGCTGTTGGACTCTCCGGACGTTGATGGTGTGCACAACAAACAAGCTAGCGTCATTGCTCAAGACAAACCTGACCTCCTCCTGCACGTCATCCAGAGCACGATGACAAAATCACGGCCTTCACAGTGTTGAACAGTCAACGCTCCGCGTGTTTTTCATTTTGCTGAAAGTATTCGACAACGCTGTGGGGGCAGCTGTTAGCTCTCAGGCTTCCAGGGCTGCTGCGACTGCTGCTGCTGCTGAATGTAAGATGCTGAGGCGTTCATGTGATGCCACTCTAGGAGGCGACACTTCAGTACATATAAGGGCTTTGGCTGTTCAAAACATACCCTGTTAAGGTTGACCCAACCATCATGTCTTCTCCAATGCGTGCAACCGCGGTACCTGATTGCTGTGTGGTGATCCTTTGTGAGCGTCCTTGCTGCAGATGCAACAGAGCGTGTTGTGTGCTCCCTCCCTTTGACCTGTGTCCTTATGCCCGTTTCAGTGTGCGCCCCAGGGGCCTCGCAGAGTAGTCCCGCTCCAAGAGCCTCGTTGTAGATTGCTTTAGTCTGCTTGCTTTTTAGCTTGCTGGTAGCGTGCCGCAGACGGTGACCCCATCGGCAACTGTCAGTTGCATGTATTGTCACACTAGACACACTTGGCACACTTGACGCCGTGTACAGACAAAGACACATTTGACACTGTGTTGACACAGTTGACACTGTTGACAGAATTTACACGCAAATGACTCCATTGACACACAGACACGCTTGACGCGCTTGACGCAGTATACACACTTGCAACGCGACATGTCAGCAAGTCGAGATTTGCGGTACACAAGCAACTTGCACATGTGCTTTATTCGTTTCTGGTGCGGCAATTAAGCCAGTGATTCTTTTGAATTCAAGTGTTTGCCTTGTGCAAATCGCTTTGCAATTTATGAGTGCGAAGTGTCGCCAAATGTGTCGCCAAAGGTGTCGCCGAAGACGACGCGGCCTAAAGGCCGCACGACGCTGCCCAAAGGCCGCACGACGCGACCAGAGGTCGCACGCATGCGGCATTGTACTTGTGCTCGCAATGAGTCATTGATGCAAGCGCTTTGCGCTTATAAATCGCAACAGCGATTTACTCTTGTCAAACTCGCGGGGATGCATTCTATTGAATGAGTGCATTCAACATTGTACAGGGCATCACAGCCTACCAATTGTACCAAGTGCATCGAACGCATCAAAAGTATCAAACGCATCAAACGGGTGGCATGAAATGGCACCACGCCGCCCTCGGGCGGCACCGCTAACTAGGACTCAATTAGCATGGCGCGTTTGGAACTGTCGACACGTTCGACACTGTTGGACGCATTTGACGCATTTGACACGATTGACTCACTTGACTCGCTTATCACAGTGCACACAATTGACACAGTGCACACACATGACAGAAGTCACACACACATTACACAAGTTATGCACACACGACACCACTTATGCACACACGACACAAGTTACACAAAATTACTCATTGGCTCATTTGACTCACTTGATATATTTATAGTCGGATAAGCCCCGACGGGCCGTAGAAGGCACGCTATTCGCCTCAAACACTGCTGCCGCCTGTCTCAGGGCGGCGTAACACAGCAGTGCAGAAACAGGGTCCGTACCCCTGCCTGCCATAACTGCTCCACGTACGTATGCAAGTATACGCTCAGACAGCTCCCACGCCAGCGAGGCGCTCAGCTGCTCTACCGCCCTATGCATTTGTCACACAGTCACGGTTGACATTATTGACACACTACGCTTGGCACGCTTGGCACTATACACGCTATTGACACGCTGAGTACAATCGCAATGACTACTGCACGTGGCACCACAACCCGAGCGTGCCGCAAAACAATCGCTAGTTCAGCGATACTGGCGCGAACGCGGCACCACTTGCAACGGTTTCGCGGCAGCGGAGGGGGGCGAAGCACAGGCACCACGCGGCGCGCTGGATGAGTCGCGGTGGCTGTTTGTACCGTTCGTGCAAGAGTCCTTTGGGCGGCTGGGGCGCGAGGCGCGCAGCTTCCTGCGGGAGCTGGCGGCGCATGCGGCTGTGTGCGCGGGGGGCAGCAACTTGGTGATTGCATGCAGGGCAAGCATAGTGTTGCGTAGGGCGGTAGAGCAGCTGAGCGCCTCGCTGGCGCGGGAGCTGTCTGAGCGTATATTTGCATACGTACGTGGAGCAGTCATGGCAGGCAGGGGTACGGACCCTGTTTCTGCACTGCTTTGTGTTACGCCGCCCTGAGACAGGCGGCAGCAGTGTTTGAGGCCAGTAGCGTGCCTTCTACGGCCCGTCGGGGCTTATCCGACTATAGATACACGAATCAACATCGCAGCAACATTTGTCAGGAGATGCAGACGATGATGTGTAATGTTGCAAGTGTCTGAAAAGATCAAAAAGGTGTTTGCATGAAGCACATGCCCTGCAGCCCCGGCATCTCACACTGGTAAAATTTCACCCCATCCTTCACACACACAACGCAATACACCTATATGCTCGATTTGGGGACGTCGACACTGGCGCCCAGCGTCGGGCGTGGTGGCCTGCGCAGGGCTGGTGGGAAAGGAGTTTTGTGACACATGCGCAGCGTACTACTAGATCATCTGCTGCTGAAACATGAACTGCTGCTGCATCTGCTGCTGAGATATCTGCAGGTTCACGTGAGGCTGTGGCGGCATCTGCTGTGGGGTGGTCTGCTGCTGCAAATTATGCGCCATCTGCTGTTGTGGGGCAGTCTGCTGCTGCTGTAACATCTGCAGCAGCAGCAGCAGCAAGCTGCAAGTTGACATGCTGCTGCCACATCTGCCGCTGCAGCAATGCTGCTTGCTGTTGCATGAGCTGCAGATGTTGCGGGTGTGGGTGTGAGGGGCGACAGGGTGCTGCTGCGATGGCTGCTTCTCTGCCAGCAAGTGTCTCACCACAAAGTCGAGGGTGGACGCCAGCTGCTTCTGCGTGCCTGCGTTTGTGTTGGAGTGCCCGCCGTGCCCACAGCGGGGGCCGTCGCTGCTGTTGTGTGCGAATTATGCAAATATCAATTTTTTTTTGTGCTTTGCGTAACGCCGCCCTGATGGGGGCGGCAGCAGTACCGGAGCTGAGGACGCACATATTCAACGGCCCGTCGGGGCTGGTCCGACTATAATTATATAATATGGGGATCCGCCGGTGCTCGCCGGGGATCAACCCCGGGGTCCCAGCTCCCCCCCCCCCCCCCCCCCCATCCGCGGCGCCAGAACGCCCCTCCCCCCCCACTTCCTATTACCACCTATCATAGACCCCCCTGACCTATTGGATGGCGTTTTTGGAAAGCTCTCGTTGTGCACAATGCAATGGTAGAGTCGAATAGGAAAAAAAATAAAAGCGCGGGTGATTTACGAAGCTGGTCACAACTGGCCCTCAAAGAGGTGCATACACCATAATAACAGTCAAGCATAGGGGGTCACAGCTGTTTCTAGGCTACACAGTCAATGGCAAATGCAAGAAGAGGCAAAGGGTACTGTATAATTCGCACAATGACATGTTGTGTGCATTACTGACACGCTTGAAGCTACTGCGCGCACACGTGACAGTGACTAGGTATTGTACTGCACAGCTGTGATGGCTCTGCCACGTGTGCTTGTTGTGATACGCGTCTCACGCCCATCATCAGCCATCATTTGAGAGTGTCTGCGTTTCGCACTTCCGCTGCTGGCGCCCCCACTCCGTACCTCGCTCCTTGCAATGTCACCTATAGCAGCGTCAAGCGCATCCCTGGCAAACTTGCTGAGCACATACTCGAATGCCTCGCTGCCGTCAAGAGCCCGGGCCGGCCCGGGCACTTTGCGAGGCGCCAGCGTAATGGGTGCCAACACATGTGCGATGTCGTAACACTGATGATCAGCCTCCTTCAACACATACACGCTGTCTACATCAGGACTGCTGGTGGCTTCCACAGCCTTGTACCAGTGAGCAATGACCAGAACCTTGCCCTCATAATTGTCCAGGTCAATGGGCTCTCTGTACTCGACCCTCTTACGACCCCCCACGAGCTTGATCAGCCGCTGCACCTTGCCGAGCCAGAAAATGTATGGCCCCTGCGTGCTGCACTTCTGATTTTCGAAAATCATGGCAAAGTCGCTCTGTAGACCCAGCATGCGCCGCTCACGCTCCAGTGCCTGTGACACAAATGTCAGGAAGCACAAAGCAAAAAGGAGGCATGAGGTGCAGGAAGGGCGCTAAGCGGCTATTCAATCGATTGAGGCAGTAAGTAAAGCTTGTGCTGCTCGCTGCCATGGTCTGCAGTAAAATATCATTGAGCGGCGCTGCTGTAATCAAAGCGGTTTCAACGTGCACAAGAGCACACCTGGCGTGATGTCGATGACTTAGAGGCGGGTGCAAGTGCGCTATTGTGAACAGCAAATTGAAGACAGGCGCATGTCATACACCAACTGCGCAGCGTTCAGTGTACTACCAGGCTATATGTAGTGTTCCAGAAAGAATAAAAGGATTGAGTGTTGCACATCACACTTGCAGCAGTGTTCTGCAGTGCATATCCTACAGGTGTTGGTCATGCACATGTGTACCACTATGTTTTGAACTTCCAAAGATGGTAGTTCTATTGGTTAAACGAACAATGCAAGCTGCCATGGTCAACACGGTGCAATTGTATGCGCGCACATGGCCACCCAAATTTGACCTGCACGACGAAGTCACGTGGCCCACTTGCACAACCTAAAAGAGGAAGTTAAGCTACTGGACCAGGTGTAGTACTAGTAAAAACACAGCTTGAGCCGCAGTGTGTGTGCACATGAGCGATGGCCATCAGAGTATGAACTGGAGCATGTACCAGCGTAACAACTGTACACGTAATTACCTGCAGGATGGTTCGCTGTTCAGGAGCTCCACTGCCCTGAGTGACACGTGTAAGCCGGTCCTTGGAGAGCTTAGCGCCAGACCTGACGTGGTTCAGCTCCGACACCAGTTGCTGTATTGACACAAGCCCGCGCTCCGGTACATTGACATGCGGGCAGACCTTCACAGGAGCCCCCCCCTTCCCCCCGTCCTCAACAGTCACTGTCGTAACTTCCCCTTCCACAGTTGGATCACTTACTTGCTCCGTGATCAGTGTGTCCACAATGGTACGCAACTGGGTGCGTGCGAGCTCGCTGTCAGAGTTTGCAGCCCCCGTGATCACTTCCTGCTCCCCTCCCAGCTCATCCTCCACGATACGAAATGTGTGTATCGCTAGGCCTGGACGGGCAGAGAGGTCTTCGTCATTGAGCGGTGCCGCCAGTGGCTTGGCACCAAATGTGGCGCTTTGATGAGAAGTATCGTCCTCGTCACCATCGGATGAAGGCTCGAGTGTCGAAGTGTCAGTTCTGTGATGCATCATGATAGAGCGCAGACACTGTGTTAGCCGTTTTGATTGTAGTTGTGGCTTCTACTACTACAGGTAGTTGGATATCAAACTGCATCAGCAGGGAGCGCATCAATGTACTATTAGATTGTGCTAGTCGTCACGGTAGCAGTAGAGAAGCTGCAAAGCAATGGCATGATACCAAAATAGTTTGTACCACATTGGTGCTGATCCGACGTACTGCATGTCACATGTGCAGGAAACCGCTTACATTCCATGTATACAGATTAATATGCAACCTCAGGCTTTGAGATGACTTGACACACTGAGTTGACAGATGATTGCCGTGCAGATGGTGCACATAGGCTCATGGTGACCTCCGCAAATTCACTTATGTACCTCACTGCAGTCTCTTCCGCACTGGTCCTGACATCCGCATTTGCCCCAGCCACCTCCGCCTGCTGTTCGGCACGCCTGCGTGACAACGGCAAAGGGCACGCGCACTTAGCAGCTTTTATATTTGAAATTGAACGCACGTATACACAAATTGAGTTAAACCTTTGAAGGATACTGCCCATACCGAGATAATATGTGTCTGCACTTGATCATCCTTGCTACACCACTGTATAGCATACCCTCGAAGTGTCGCAAAAGAGTACTGAATTGTGCACCCCTCACTGCTTAGCCTAGATGCGCATATGTATATACCTGTTACGGTCCGCCAAACCAGTGCCCACGCGTAAGCCCATGGGTGTCTCGTGCCCTTGATCATCATGGTCGGCGGTACGCATCTGTTGCAGCGCTGTGTCCTCTTCCCCCCATGGTGCCAAATACCACCGATCACCATTGGCAAATGCTGTAGGCAGAGCCGTTGGAAGACCAGCTGGAACCTCGCGGAGGTGTGCAAGCGATGGTGGCTTGATGCCCAAGCGCCACGCAAAGTCCACGGCTCGCTGCTGGCCATGCTCCCATTCACGTATCAGCTCTGTGTCACTGCAGGCCAACACAAGAAAAAACAAGCCCGAGGCGCGCCATATGGTGTACACTGTTAGCAAGTGTAAATTGAGCGTCTTGTCGTGTAGCCAATATGTTTGAACCAGTGGTACATGGTACAGTGGGCAATGCTTGCTGCTCTCGATGATCAGATTTCCTCGTTAGATGCCGAAGCTGTGGTCACAATGTACCAGGTTTGCCATTTAACGCTTTGTTCAACGGGTGTCAAAATGCTGATCCTAGCACACAAGGAACAACTTACAACTAGGTAAGTTACTCAACAGCTCTGTGCTGCGCACTTGCCTTGGGTAAATAGTCAGATCTGCTGCGACTTCGTCAGCATCGTCCGGCATGACATCCTGCGTCATGCACAAAGCACGCAAACATGAAATACTCAGTACAACAGCTAGGAGCAACAGCCAGGAATGGATGAAAGATGATTGAACGGTTAATATAATATTCAGCTTCAACTTGCAGGATGCTCATGCAGCAATGATACTAACCTTGTGCCACACATCGCAGAGCTTCTCATGCCGAAGTTTCCTCAGTGGCGCATCAGGGTCGGCCATCTGCTCCTCCACATGCCAGTATTTGGGTACTGCACGCAATGCATCATGGTGTGTGTAGATGCGCTGCATTGTCGACGATGCGCCACTCCCACACAGCTCCGAGAACACCTTCTCACAGCAGTCACTGCCGTCTTGTGCCAGCGCACAAGGCAGAGCAGGAGCAAAGTCCCTGAAGAACCTATGAAACACGCACATGCATTGTATGTTAGAACATCAGTTGGCAGAGCATGGACCCCAATGAAGTTGACGGTCACTGCCAAATACTGATCAATCATACTTACACAGTGGCATTGCATAGTATGCATCCACTGTTGAAGTTTTAACCTGATGATGAGCACAATGTTGTGCACTGAGATGGTAATGTCTTCGTAGCACTCGCGGCTGATGAAGTTCGCCTTCAGGGTGTGCGCTTCTGTGTGCAGCAGCCAAGAGCGCCACAAGCGCAGGAAGTGCAACACAAACGATGCAGCTTCTGCTCGCTTGGGCAGCGTCCAGCTCCTGCTGAAGAAGATGGACATGTAGGTCCAGATGACCTGCCATAGCAAGGATCAACCGAAGCATAATTGTGATGCCACAAAATATATATATATATATATATATATATATGTATATATTGTGATGCCACAGCGTGCAGTTGCAGGGGACCCGGTTCTGAAATTATACCAACAAATTTCTATGTATATGGTAAGACGATAACTGAACCATTGCTCGCAGGTGGACAGCACGTACTACTCACCTCGAGATAGGCGCTGGTTCCATGCTTGGGCGTGCCCCCACCACTAGCGAGTGCAGCGAGGCATGCCCTTACTTTTCTAAAAGCAAGGCGTTGGCAAGCTGCCCAGTTTTGTCGGTCAGTGCGGTCAATGTCATTTGCACGAAGCCCATGCTCTGCAAATGGCAGCGCCTCGATGACAGCCCTGACATCACTCATGTGTGCCATGTAATCCCCCAACGCCAGCACTCTTGTCGCAGAGTCCAGAGGGTTCATGAGCTCTTCCCCATTGTGTATGGGGTCCTGCGAGTGAAGGCCATGTACGGCCCCGCCTGGCCAATAATGGGCAAGGTATCGTAAAGTTAGTGTATGCTTGATAGTGACTTAGTGACAACCAGTTCTCCTGTGCATGCTTCATAGATCATATGCACAGTATTTTTCCATACCTTTCTCCCACGCGCAGAACAGGAACCCCGGTGCAAGCAGCGTGTACTTGCTGCCACGCTCAATAGACTCACGGGCACGGTAGTCCTCCAGCTGCAGCTTCCGCCGCCGCGCATCTCCATCTGACGCATGGCCAATCAGGGGGCCCAAGGCATCATGCAACAAATGCGTGTGCCACAACGTGGCTGCCTGTGTCCATTGCGCGCGAATGAAGTCTGCGTTGAATCTGTTGCAAACTGCCTGCAAGCATGCAAAGTACAGCGAGCATTTTCAGAATCGCGACGCTGGATAAGCTGTATTGTTGATGGCATGATCAGCATAATAGAGAGCAAGACTTAGTGAGGTTTTCATGCCGCACACTCGTTTGTGACTCAACGTTGCATATGCCAAATGCAATGAAGGTCAGCGACACCTAAGTGAGAATCGCCTTCGCCTTCATCCCCACAGAAGCCCACCAGGGTGTTTGCCGCCAAGTCAAACACAATGGAAGAGTCTATCTTTGTCTCATCCTCCGACATCTGCGTAGGCACAGGGCCAACGATGCCTTTTGCCTCCTTCAAGCGTTTGTACACTGCAGCCAGACGCTGGAATGCATCGGGATTCAAGCAACCGGTGTAGATGTTCTGCAACAGAGAGAGGACAAGCATCCAGGCAGTCCAATTCAGGCATAAGAGGCGCAGTCAAATGTGTTCGACGCATTTGCAATGAAAGTGGCAAGTATATCAGGCAGCTTGAATCAACTACATTGCCCACGGTCACTTACGCTAGTGCACAGACCCTTGCGCACAGTTTCCACAGATGGCCCACCGATGTTGAGCTGCAGCAGAGAAGTGACCCGGGGCCCGGCCCAGAAAAGCAGCACCTGATACAGGGCATGGGTTGAAGGTGACCACCTGCATCGGAAGCAACACCAGCGGTCAGCGAAGTTGGCAGTAACTTAGTAGGGTTGGCAACACCGTATTCCGTAGATACACCGTATATCCGTATATACGCCGTATCTACGCCGTATGTCAATTTCTGGCGCGCCAAAATTCGTATTTTGCCGTATTTCCTTCTTTCAAGTCACACAGAGCAGTGCAGCATGGCGGATGCCGCCGATCCTGGCCCCGACCTGGCCAAGCAGGCCAGAGCATTGTATCAAAAGCGTTGTGATCAAAAGCGCCAAGGTCAGGCGGGCTGGTGGGGGTCATTCAGTGTCGAGCTGGACTCAGTGAAGCACGAGGTGCGGCTTGTTTGCCTTCGTTGTTCAGCCAAGCTAGGTGCCAGCAGCCCTTCGCGCGCAGCAAACGACCATCTTAAGAGCAAGGCATGCCTCAGAGCGACTGCTGCCAGTGCAGCAGCTGTTGCTGCTGCCGAAGCAGCAGCCGCTGCTGCTGCTGCTGCTGGCGATGGCGAGGAGGAAGTAGAGGTGACTGGCACTAAACGCCACCGCGGTGCTGCTGGCATCACACCTTACATGGCTACATCAGGCCAGATAACTCAAGCACGGAACAGCCTTGCCCGCTTCTTCTACAAGTCCGGGGTGGCGTTCCACCTGATTGAGCAGGAGGACTTGGTTGCAGCATTCGCTGCCCTTGGCGCCGACCTGCCTAACCGCAAAGCCTTGGCCGGGACAATGCTGAACAAGGAGCACGACCGCGTCAGCCGCGACGTCTGGGAAGCGATCGATGCCTTGCACCTCGTCCAGCTTGCCAGCGATGGGTGGAGGCGCAAGCATTGCGGAGACGGCACTCCGCTGGTTAACCTTTGCGCACTGTTGCCAAAGGGCGGTTCCTACTTCGTGACAACGGAGCCAGCGCGAGGCGTTTGCAAGAATGCGGAGTGGATCGAGGAGCTGCACATGCGGTGGGCGAAGAAGGTCACCAGGGGGAACCTGGACAGGCTGCTGGGAATGGTCATGGACAATACCAAGGTACTGTGCGTCCAGGTGTTGTCGACACTTGTGCCATGCACGTGTCTCGGTAATCATAAGCATGAGTTGCCTCACTGCTGTGTTTATGAACTACGCTAGAAACTACACACCTTACGACTCCTGAGACCTCAGTTCCACATGCCCATGTGCTGTGTGCAAACCCATATCAAATGAGAGCATAGCCAGCGGCCAAAGGCAGTGGAGAGAAGTCCTGTCAGGAAGTCATGGTGTTGGGTATCTTGTATAGAGCACAAAAGGCATGTCGTGTACCAAGCGGTTACACAACCCTACTTCAACAACGGCTCCACCTAGGGTCGCCTCACCACACACGCCCCCTGCATGGCTCTTCTGCTCCGCAAGTGGAAAGACATGCACACATGTGAGGTGCCCTAGGTGCTACACACTCAGTATCTCTACGAATGCAAGAACAGCAGCCCTCCGCTACCGCCGAAACTCTCGAAGAGAACGCGGGCGTCTGGCATATACCACTAACCCTCCGCTACCACCAAGTCTCAGAAAGACTGCAGCGCGTCTGGCCGGAGTAGTACCTGCGTTGCTGCAAACAATACAATCTTACTGCTGCAGCACAAAAACAAGTTTGAGCAAGCAACTTGCTCCGCTGCTATATGCGCCCCCGACATGTTGGCACTGCGCAATCAACGCAAGCAAACACACCACCATTCTACTTCAACGTACGCCCCCGACATGTTGGCACTGCGCACTAATCCCCCCCAGCGTTTGTGTCGAACACACGCGCAAAACAAGTGCGCGGTGGCCGAAACAATCTTTAGGGTGGGCGGGTGGGTTTGTGCGTCCAGGTGTTGTCGACACTTGTGCCATGCACGTGTCTCGGTACCTGTACGACATCGCCCCCAGACACTACACTGCTGAGCCTATACCGAAGTAGTGTGGTGTCTAAAACGTACAGGCCCAGAGATAGACCTGCAAAACGCCTCCTGTCACGTCATTGCTAACGTGCAATATGCCAAGCGCTGTCATGTGTAACTGACCGAGCTGAGCAGGCCTAGCTACTCCGAGTAGTACTCAAGGTGTATCTGTAAGACACATGGCACAGAGAAGAGCTGCTGCTGTGTGTGTCTCACAAACATCAGCGCAATATGCGCTATGATGAGGAGCCTGATTGCTGCGGAGCGCCACAGCTGCGCTTGAGTGTGCGCCGCTGTGCGCACCTGCTGCTGCCAAGTCTGGCGGCAGCTGCGCGCCATCGCTGCCTCCCGCCTTGCTGACACAGCGCGTGAGCATCACCTTGCGCCTCGCCTGGCGATCGCGCAGATGCTGCTGCTCCTCAGGCGTGTAAGCCGCCCAATACTCCCTCCTTTTCTGCTGCCGCCGTGTGAGCGGCCGCCCGACACTGCCGCCGGCCGCCGCGCTGTACGCCCGCCTGATGCCGCGTCCTCCCGCGTGCGCCGGAACGTGCAGCGCTGGCGTGCCGCTGTTGCGCGGAGCGCTGCTACCGCGCATGCAGCTGCTGCTGCTGTTGCCGATCGCGCCGCCGCCGCTGCCGCTGCTGCCGCTGCCGCCGCGCGTGCTGCCGCCAGTACCGCCGTGCCCGCCGCTGCCGCACACGCTTCCGCCGCTAGCACCGCTGCCGTGTGCATCGCCGCGCGCGTCGTTGCAGCGAGCATCGCTGTGGCTGCTATTGCTGCGCGCGCCGTCGCTGCTGTTGCATGAGCCGCTGCTGCTGGGAGTGTCGCCGCTGCCCCCGCACATGACTGATGTAAGCGCCGCCATGGGCGCTAATGTTAGCGCCGCCGTGGGCGCTGATGTTGCAGCGATATCAACACCGCTGATAGCATCTCCACCGTTAGCACCCGTGTTTGTGGGCACACGCGCTGCCGCAGCGGCCGCCTGCGCACAAGCAAGCTGCTCACGCAACGCCGCGCTCGCACGCGCTCCCGCATCGCACACCATGTGTAGGTGCACGCTTTGAGCGTCAGCTGCAGCAAGCCGCTGCTGCAGACCTTCCGCAAACGCTCTGCTGCTAGCAGCATCCTGCTGCAGCTCCGACACCCGCCTCCGCATTTGCGAAAGCAATGCTGAATCGTCAGCTGCTGCACCCTGTTGCTCACGCTGACGAGCGGGTGCTGGGATGCTGCTGGCCGCTGGTGTCACGGTGCTGGCTGATGAAGTGGTAAGCGACGCAGCCTGCACTGCAGCACGCAGGCCAGCATTCTGCGCTTCCAAACGCTGAACCTGCTGCTGCAGCTCCACTGCAAGCATAGCTGCTGCAGACGACTCCAGCTCCAGCACTCGCGCCTCCAGCGTACCTCGACGCGCTGAGCCCTCTGCTAGCTCCTGCTCCAAGTGCGCTTCCCCCTGCTCTAGCGCCTTGATGCGAGCCCACAGTCGGCCCTCTCGCCCGTCCGCCTCCTCCATCTGCTGCTCTAGGCGCTCGTTTACGCCTGTAAGCTGCTGCTGCAGTTGTTGCTGTTGCTGCTGGTGTAACTGCTGCTGTTGCTGTAGCCGCTCTTGCATCTGCTGCTGCATGTGTAGCTCCGCCAGCCTTGCCGCTACCGCTGCCTCCTGGCTGCTCACTGTACGATCTTGCAGCTGCAATACCCTCAGGTTTTCCTCAGCGACCCTTTCTTCTGTCTCCGCTAGACGCGTTTTGAGTCGTCGCTGAACACCAATTAGGCGCTCGCTGTCTGTATAGAAGTGCTCCAATGCATCGCATACACTCCAGAACTGCGGCTCAATCTGCGATCCCTTCATTTCCTCCATTCGCTGCCAGCTGCTGTATGGATTTCGTCCAACTGTGACAAGCCAGTTGTGAATTTCCAATGCCTCCTCACGACTTATAGCAGCACGTTCCTCCCCCCACACCATTTTGCTGCAAGCAAGAAGGTGTGCACGTGCTGTTGTTGAACCGATGCCGGCGTGCACCTACGGTTAGGCACGTCGCTGCACGCCAAAGCAGCGTTGCTGCTGCTGTTGCTGAACTGAAGGTGGCGCAGTAGTGTCGCTGTAGCTCGCCACAACTAGCACACGCCCCCAGCTGTTGAAATCCCGAAGCTCCGCCGACTGCCCCTGCTTGATGCTGCAGCACGAGCTCAACGGAGCTTGGCGCCGCGTACTGCTGCGCTAAGCCTTCCCAGCGTGTCTCCTGGCTGGCTAAAGACTGCCGAGATCTGCCATCATAAGCATGAGTTGCCTCACTGCTGTGTTTATGAACTACGCTAGAAACTACACACCTTACGACTCCTGAGACCTCAGTTCCACATGCCCATGTGCTGTGTGCAAACCCATATCAAATGAGAGCATAGCCAGCGGCCAAAGGCAGTGGAGAGAAGTCCTGTCAGGAAGTCATGGTGTTGGGTATCTTGTATAGAGCACAAAAGGCATGTCGTGTACCAAGCGGTTACACAACCCTACTTCAACAACGGCTCCACCTAGGGTCGCCTCACCACAGTACGTGCTGCTGTAGAAGCTGCTACGGTGTGTGAAAGTTTTTTGCCAGTGCGTCATTTGCATGCAATGACAGCAATATATGCTACAATAAGTCCAGCAGTGCATGCAATGCAGCATATCATTGTAATAAATCGAATGGAAGCAAGTCAACCAGCTCCCCACGCTTGCGCGCTTATCCAGATGCTCCCTTTCTTCGCTTGACACGTGGTTAGTAGCACAGCTCACACAGGAATTGATAGTATGCTGGCAAATGCACATGTTGTGGCCATAAAAACTGGAGCAAATCTCGGTACATGCCTGCAGTGCCTCATGATGTTTTCCATCACCTGCAATAACTTTGCAGGCAAATCGTAAGGCGCTGGACCTGATGAAGCAGAAGCACCCGACTTGGCTGCTTCTGGGGTGCCAGGCTCACGCACTGGCCCTTCTCATCAAGGATCTACACGGCGAGAAGAATGCGCGATGCGACTGGTCCAAGAAAGCGTACGGCAAAGCGCTGATGATGTCCAACACCATCAACGGCTCAGAGACCATACACAGCGCCCTGCGTGAGCAGCAGAAGTTCAAGTACGGCAAAGTCAAGGCCGTCCGCTCTCACTGCCCCACGCGCTTCGCCATCCTGCACTTCATCTGCTCCGACTTGCTCGACTCCGAGGAGGCCATCAAGCTGATGGTTGGCGACCGCAGCTGGGGTAAAGTGTCTGAGGGCACCACACATGCGGCAGCGTTTACGACTGCAGCCACAGTAGAGCCAGCACGGGGGCGGGCGGCAGCATACTACTTTTTCGATGAGGCAGCAGCGCTGAAGAAGCTAGTGCAGCCTGTGTCTGATGCCATTCACCAGGTTGAGAGCGACAAGCCGCTGTTGAGTCAGATGCTGCCGATCTGGAAGCAGCTGTTGCAGCATGCGGCAGACTTCGATGACCACATTGACAATGTCGAGCGCTCCCCTGTGCTGCCACTATTTGAGCGGCGCTACAACACTCACTTCGACAAGTCGTGGCCTGCAGCATATGTGCTTGACCCTGTCTACGCCTATAAGGTTGATGGGGAGTGGTTTCTGCCTTTCAGTAAACTCAGCAGGCTAGAGAGCAAGGGTGCGCAGGAGTGCTTTCTGGAGCTGGGGGGAGGGGAGCATGCAGAGGCTGTTGAGGCTGAGCTTGTCAAGTTGCAGCTTGCACCCCTTCCCGAGCCCATGTGGGCTGCGTTGCCTACGTTGACCAAGCGTACATCGCTCGCTGCCTAAGGGCAAGGTTGAGCTCGCTGACAGCAGCATGCGCCGCGGCTGGTGGCAGACCTATGGTCGCGAGCATTTTCCTCATTTGTCGCGGGTGGCAGTGCGCCTGCTGTCGTTCCACGTGACTGCATGTGCAACCGAGCGCAACTGGTCCCTGTGGGGCAATGTGTACCCTAAGTGCCGCAGCAGGCTTGCACTTGAGCGTGGTGAGAAGCTAGTGTTCATTAAAGGCAATGATAAGGCTGCTGAGCGCAAGACAGATGAGGAAGTCATGCTTACAGTGATGGAGGCGGCGGAGGAAGAGGTTGTCAACATGTAACATGCAGATGGGGGGATGAAGGAGTAGGGCAATATCTACACTAGGCTAATTACGCACATACATGATGTTATTTTCAAGTGTGTTTGCTTGTATTTATGTTTTACAAGTGTCTGGTTTAGCTGCTTCACTTTTGAAGTTGAAGTTGAAGTTTAAACGCCTGTACTGGTGATATGCGTTTGTCAGATACGGTTTAGAAATACGTATATACGGAAAATACGGCAAAATACGGTATTTTATCAGTATATGGTTTTCAGAAATACGGATTTTGCCAACCCTAGCAGTAAGCAAACATTCCGCCCTTCGTTTGAAGAAAGTATGTCACCTTAAGTTTCAGGCGCTTGCACCTCGTGCTGTTGCATTTCTTTTTGTCAATGCGGCAAGGCCATCATGAATTTGATAAATGAAAGACATGGTCACATGCAATGGATATGATGATGACCCAAATGTATACCTCTAAAGGGTGCCATCATGACAGCCATTTCGAGAGTTTGATAGTCTGCATGTACCCTGCCTTGCCTGTTGCCTGATGAGCCTGCAGCATTCATATTGCGCGCGAGGTCCTTGATGAAATCCATCAGCACAGCCTGACCAGCACCCAGCTTGCCGCGACCATAGGCACGATTGAGGTCATCCACCACTTTGCGTGTCGCCGCGCCCAGCGGCCGCCTCCAGGCGTTGCTGCAGACCAAGCACCTGCACACTTTTCCTGCAAATGACCTTGCTCTGTTTGAAGAGCTGACCAAGCAAAACAGGAAGAAAGGTAAAGCAAGAGAAACATCAATAACAAACCTTGTACGTATGCAGCAATTGAAAATGTGTCTGGCAAAGCCAGGGCATATCATGTCCTTCTAATACTTCATATGTACAGAATATGTCGATGAATTACGCTCATGACTGTAGTACATGGTCAGAAGCAGCGTGCATATGCTTGTGTAGCAAACACTGGTCACATGTAATGTTTCTGGGTTCCTTACTAGAAAGCTCCACTGCAGGAAGAGCAACTCACCTTGTATCTCAGTTCAGAACGGTCATTCTGCAGTTTGCGTGCTCGAGCGACCACTTCGTCCCTGCCCATGAACCTGCAGCGGCCACACACACACATATATGCTAAGTGTGCACCCAGCTGCAAACGGCATCAGGCACATGGGCACAGATATATGATGCTATAAGCTTCCAGCTCACAGCGGGCTGCAAATTTCCTACAAATGGGCCAGTGACACCACACTGGGACCACATATTATGAGGTTAACAAACACTGTGACTGTGCGGTGCATACCTGAAGTTTTTGTGGCTGCTTTGCGCAGCGTGCCCAGTCTGCCTTATCACGCGCTGCCGAAAGTCCTGTAGCTTGGGAATGGACGCGCAGTATGCGCACATACCGTGATGGAAGGATGCGCTTGCATCACTCTGTATGCGTAGGCAGTTGAGGTGCCTGACACTTCCACGCAGCATCCCCTCTACATGTGCATGTTCGTCCGAGTCGTCAACCTCATCGTCAGAGGCCACGGTGATCATTGCTGTTGTGGTGTCAGTCTCCCGCTGGAGCTGCACATGCGGCAGCAGAAATGCCGGCACTGCACATATAGCAGCCCGGATAAGTGTGGCAATAAGTGCGGTGTGCAGAGCTCTTAAAGACGTTTGTCACAGAGACATGGGGCATTAGCACTGGTATGAATCATGGCGTAACATTGTCCTTGTGCACTTGTGGCAGTAGCAGTTGTAGGGCAATACAACATAACCATGCTGCTGCTGCTGCTACGCCTTTATAGCATAGTGGAACCCCTAAGGTGAATTGCTGTTACTGCAGTAAACATCGTGGTCAGAGTCAGATACAATGGATAGGATAGAAGCTTTGGTGTGAGAATATTCAACCTACAAACTTACCCCTGATCTTGACATTATCAACACATCCAAAGTAGAAACGCGTGAGCCTACCACGAGTCCACTGTGCGCCATGCGCATTGTAAAATTTGGGTATTGCATAATATTTGCACCACTTGCCTTGCTCGGTGTAAGAGTCAATGTACCACTCTGCTCCCGGTACACCGATGTCCTTCAGCGGCTGCAGGCTGTATTCCTTGCTTGCATACTCCACTGTCTGCTTGTAGAAGCCGAAGCACAGCAGGCTAAGGCAACGGGCCCTGTTGCACAAGACACATGCAAGTGTGTGCCTTCAAGGTTTGATCACTATGCGCGAATATGAGGACTAAATTCTCATATTATAAAGGTACTTCAACTAGGCAAATAGAAGAGCTTGCGGACAAAACCTTCTTGTCATCCAGCCAAACTGCACACCTGAGATGGGGACCTTGACGAAGCATTGATGCGGCACCCCTACGCTTCAGTTATTTTCACAGGCTCATCCCGCAATTTTGAGACGCACATGGGAGTGCCTCTGCTCATGCAGCAGATTGTTACATTAAATCAAACTTAAAAGAAAAAGCAAAGTACGCCAATCAAGATGTAGCAGCCAGGTATGATGGCCAGACACATCAATACAGCAAGCACGCAGCGCAGTAAAACTGAGCACACCGCAAATTGATCAATAGAAGCATTGCATGAAGAACTTCATGTTCGCATTACCAAATGCTGACCTCTTATTTGTGCTAGATTTGACTGCAATTGAGCCGCTGCAGACAAGTTATTCACCTGCTGCTAGCAGCTGTATCAGTGCCATCAGCTGGTACAACTGCGAACGCCAGCTGCAGTTGCTTCTGCCCACTTCCAACATGCTTTTGGTGGAGCTTGCTGCTTATGTGCTCCGCACACCGCCGCTTCGCATCCAGGCAGTCATCCAGGCGTGCTGGCAACTCCAAGCAAAAGCCGTTGAAGCGGCTTGCAACGTCCCGCACGCAGCTCGGGCACACCACCTGCCGCCTCCCCCTATCCACCACCAAAAGCCGATCCAGTTCCTTGATATAACCCTCCAGGCTCTGCCACCGCTGCTCCTCAGAGTTGATGTGCCGCGCACCAGCAGAGGCTGCAACCAGGGGATCCGCAGTTGCCGCAGAAGCCGCCGCCGGCGAAGCTGTAACACCACGCGAACGAAAGCAGCAAATGTGATGCACAACTCGAGAAGGGTTGAGCAAGTCGCAAAGACGCTATAATCCTGTACACATGTCCTCAACTTTCAAGTAGGGACAACCTTTAAAGCCATGTTCATCAGACCCAAACCACATGAAACATCATTACGTCCAAAATAGTACTAATAGCACTATCATCCACACAAACGCCTGGGTCGACCGGTTGATTTAATAATTAACTCGATCAATGCTGTTAATATTTATTGCAGTACATCATCATGACAGCCGCAATCACAGGCACCACTAAACTCCACTGCATGCACAACCACATTGCACAAAGCGGCAAAAAAAACAACTTATACGTGTCCCCTGAAAACGAAGGTGCATGTTGCAGAATTTCCGTAATGCAATCACAGTAGTACTGATCAAGCCTGATGATCAGTCTTCTGGCAAGCGATATGGCAATCCTCTACAATTCCTCTTATGGAATCTCCACACATCGCTGCCGTTGACGACGCATGCAGTACATGCTCACAACATCGACTGGTAACACAAGCATCACAAGTGCAGACTCAGAAGTCAGTGTTCGATGCAAGCAAATACCATTCAGCACTTGCCTGCAGCAGCAGCAGCAGCAGCAGGATCTGTCGGCGCAGCCGGCGCTGGAGGTGGGGGGACGGGTGCAGCAACAGTGCTGCATCGCTTGCAGTATTGCTGGCGCTTTTGGTGCCCTTGCGTTTTCACATGAGTCTTGAAGTTCGCCAAGGACGCCGTTGCATGTATGGTGCTCCTAAGGGTACCGCCGCTGATGAAGTTCTTCTAGCAGCATAGGCAGAAGACCTCATTGTTCAGCTCGTCCCCTTCCGTGTAAGCCGCACGCTTCTGTATGCTGAAGTGCTCGAAGCCCTGCCCTTGCGGCGGTGGCGCGCGAAGTAACTGATCAGCATAGCTCTGCAAGCCACCCAGGTACTCTGAATGCAGCAGGAAGTTCAAAGCACAACCCATTAAAATTCGGCACTCTGGCCTGTATAGGATGTAAGATAAGTCAAACCCAAGGCCACAGAAGTCAACCACAACGCTTGCGCAAGTGCAACCATGCACACTGTGGCACATGCCAGATTTTCAAGGCCTCGCTGACTGAAAACATCAGCAGGCAGCAGCAGCAGCAGCAGCAGCAGCAGCAGCAGGCAACAGCAACAGCAGCAGCAGCACTGATATATGACTTGCCTGCGAACGCGCCACTCCCCTCGGGGCTGAGCTGTGCCAGCTTTATCCTCTTGTGCCCTCCGAAAGCAGGATTGCCGGTATCATGAAGAGCCGGCCCGCACCGGACACACAATACTCTAATGCAATCCTGGCAGAACTCATCTCCTCCCAGCTCTCCGCAGCTGCCACAGGAACTCGAAAAAAACGAGCTGCGGGTGCCAGGGCATGCATCCGCGCTGCCACGCAGCTGCGCACAGCAAAGCCGGCAAAGCGGTCCAAGGTTGCGTGCTCCTTGAGGAGCGAAGAGGCATGACTGGCACAGCTGTAGCTGCTGCTGCTGCACTGCGTCAACCTGATCCTGCTGGCACCAAACGCATTTTATGCTCACCGCTGCTGCTGATGATGATGACATGGCCTGATCGTCCCTACCCTTACCCCTGTCTCATTCTCAAGGACCTTGTATTCTGAGAGATATCGTCGAGCTGCAACGAATGGTGGTACGTATGGACTTATATTTATAAAGGCCCAAGGGAGGCCGGGTTGCCTATGCAATCGAAAAGCTTGCGTCAACGCAGCAGCCTAGTCTGCGCTGTGCCCCAGGAGTTTGGATACCGGCGCCGCAACACAGCCCAGCATTCGCGCTCCACGTGTGTATGCCATGACGCGCTCCGCCAACTCCCGCGCCAGCGATATGCTCAGCTCAATGTGGATCTGACGCTTAGCTAACCCGGCCTTGCGTAACACATCTGCCTTCCCCCCCCCTGAGCACAGTGCTGAGTGCATTGCCAACTCCTTAACAAAAAGGCTTGTCTGCTTGCCCAGCCGTCCGTACGACTCCTGCACGAATGGTACGAAAGCCCAAGATGACGTCAAGGTGCCGGTGTGGTGCTTGACCTTCGCGTCCTCCTCCACCCCAGCAGCATAGCCGTCCGTGTTCGAGGCATTTGTTTTGCCTGTCAGGTACGAGCTCGCTGTGGGCGCACGCACACTTGTGTCTAGCACTATTTCCTTGTTACGGTATGCACTGCTAAAGTACAGACACCCTGGGTCAATGACTGTGTCCGCCCGATACCCCGGTACCTTGAAGACGCTAGCGTCCTCATTGCGGACAATAGAGACATGGTGCTGTCTCAAGATGCGCTGTAGGCACCGCTTTTGGGCAGTGTGTGTCGCGTTGTGCCCCCGTATGTGCTGGCTGGGGCAGCTGATCGCATGCGTGGAGGTGGGGCTCACGTCACTGCACCGCCATGGGCACACCTCGCCCTGTATGCCCCACCCGTCTATAAAGATCGCAACCAAAATCATCGTGGCTGCTGCCATACTGGACATGGGCGCCGCACCCGGGCGGTCATTGGCAGCGGGCGGCACGCTCATCCACGCCATTGCCCCGGACGCACGCTGGCTGCGCAGCTGCGCCAGGACCCGCGCGCTAGCCTGTTGGCGGCGGCGGCTGGTGTCACGCGAGTCACCAATAAGTGTAGCCTGCGTCGGCTTACTGCCGGGTGCTAACAAGACAATATAACCAACTTAATAGATTTTCTAGTTTTCAGGTCCGATTTACCCCCCCACGCCCGCCGCGGATGGGGGGGGGGGGGGGGGGGGAGCTGGGACCCCGGGGCCCACAGCAACTGCTACCCCTACAAGCGGTAGCGGCGCTGGCAACATTACCAGCTAAAGAAACACCAGCCTCGACGCCGCCGCCCTCTGCCTCATCGCCGCAAGAGTTGAGGCGACGCTGTTTACGGTCGCCGCCGCTGACAAGGTCAGCGATGCACTCATGAGTCGCTGTGATGTCGATGTCGTGCTGATTGTGAAGAGATTCGAATTGGCTGTACTTGTTCACGATCATGGCTTCAGAGGTCTGCATAAGCTTGGCACCCTCTGCCATTATGTCCTTTCCCTTGCTCCACTGCCCGGCCCGCCTCAATGTGCTAGCATACATGCACAGAGCCGTGAGCCATGACGCCCGCATACTGTAGGCTCCCCAGAAAGGTATCCCTAAGTTGTGTCTGCCGATATCACGCAGGGCGTTGTTCAATGTGCCTTCTTGTGTAGCACGCTCGTTGGAATACGATGGTAGACCGAGCAAGAAGTCAGGCACATCGCCGTACGCTGTCTGCGCATCTCGCGGCAAATGAAGGACCACCAGGTAGAGCCAGTTCAGCTCCAGGTGATGCCGATCCATGTAGGCAGAGGCGTGAGCTCCTTCTGGCGTTCATAGCCTTCTTGCATGTAGGCATGTCCATGGCCTGCGAGTAGATGGAATCATGGGATGCGAGTGAGCCCAACAGAGTCAATGGCGTCATGATGCACGCCACGTGCACTGCACTGCAAGACTGCAGCAGACTTCAAGCAAGACTGCAGCAGAAGGTCAGTGCTCACCTGACAGATTCGATGCCCGCCGTTGTCAACGACTTGTGCATACACCAGGGAAGCACAGTTCTGCCAAAGTGCGTGGGGTCGAACAGGCGAGTCGGCACAGATGTAGATGTGCGCCAGCACTTTCAGTCGCGTACAGTCGCGGATGGTAAACTTGGCAGTTGTGAGCGGGTCCTTGGCAAGCAGCTTGACTGCAGGTGTGCGCCTTGTGCCCAGGCCTTCTTCTTGCTGTTGCCGCGGTTTTGGACAAGCAGCTCTACCAATCCGTCCAGATGCTGCCAGGTCATGGAGTTGAGCCGTAGCCGACCATCGATGGCACTTTGGAACGGCGTCCACGTGCCCTGTCAATGCGAGGAGTAGATGTTTCTGCACATAATTAACAGTCAAAGTGCAATGGGCACGGCCTTCATGCAGCACATCAACAATGGAACACGAAAGATCAGCATCTTTCAAATCTGTACAGCTCGCACATTGTCAAAAGCCTTTGAAGCATACCTTGCCCATGAATGTCACCATCTTCTCGTATAGTTTCCCGTCGTTCTGCAGGTCCGGGAGTCTACCCTTGATCACCTTAATCCTGTCCCTGATGTTGGTGGACATTTCGGCGGTCACGTTGTTGCGCGAATGACGTTAGATGTTTGTTTGCTGCTGCTTCAGCAGTTCAGGTAGTCTCCGAGCGCCTCCACTCTAGTGTAGTGGTGGAACCTGACGCAAGAACATAAAGTATCATATACTAACAGTCAGTAGCCACAAGTAATTACAAGCCTAGCATACATCCTTCATGCCAAACACTCATTCAAGAGTCAGCACAATGTCGTGATGCAACACAAGCACGTCATAAACATGCACATGAGGTGTAAGTGGTGTCACTGCTAGATCATGCTATGCACCAGTGCGGTTCCAACGTTACGCTTCAGGTAATGGCAACCGGGTCATTACGTACCTGATAGTGTCGTACAGCCAGACGGCCTGCTCGTTGATGCGGTTCAATGTCGTACGCGCGTAATCAGCCTCGCTAGCGCCACTCTCCATGGCGCGGAACAAGATCTCCACGCGAGATAGCTGCCACATGTCCCCAACGGCGGGGCATGCGTGAAACAGTGCCGTTAGGGCCGGTGGAAGCAGGACTACCAGTTCCGCATCAGGTACTGGAACTTGGACATTACTGGTGAGTGACATGTCGACGACGCCGTTGCACTTCGCTGACACTGTCTGCAGCTCTCTCTGAGTCAATTGGATGCAGTTTGATGTAGCGCTATGGAGTCTTCCGACTGTAGCAACAGCCGAGAGAAACTTGACGCAGTCGCTGACAGGTACATCCGATGCACCACCCACCGTGTTGTCTGTCTGCGTCATGAGGATGGAACGACTCGATGACGTCCCAGTTGACCTGTGGCCAGCAGAAGTCCATGTAGTTGGCATCAAGGGGCGCATCGCCGTAAGAGTGGGTCTGCCAGAGCAGCTTGTTAACGCCTACCGCTCTGACGATGTCCTGTGCCATGCCTCTTGTGCGAGGGCGCGCACCGGCAGCATCGACTGTCGCCGGGCGCAAAATTTTGGTTTCCATGTAGTTGGCGATGCTGAAGCGCTTGTCGGTGCGCGCTCCCTTCTTCGAGTCGAGCAGGTATGTCCGCATCACGAGGATGCTTTCGAACCAGATGACGCATCGCTGGAGCAGGTACAGCTTCCAGGCCTCCTCGACCGTCATCACGCCTTGGCCGGGAGCAGCGCGTTCCAGGCGCTCCACGAAGCTGATGCATTCCACGAGTGATGCGGAAGACCTGCAACCGCACATGAAAGAGTTTATGACAAGTGGTTAGTGTACATGTGCACATGTGCACCTGTCTGTTGCTGTGTAGCACTCGGAATTGCTGCCTAGGACGACTTCTACCTGCTGTGACGCTTGACTCATGGGCGTCGATTATGCTGGCAATCATGTTGGTACAGTTGACCATGCTCATAGCAAACATTCACCTGTGTGTGGTAGCCTTTAGAGGTGCAGGTGTGCCAGAGGTAGCGAGCGTGGTAGGCGCGAGGGCGGTTGTAGCAGGACTGCGAGAGCGGGAGCAGCAAGCATAGCAGCATACATCACTGATTGAAGAATTCTAAGCAGGGGCCGCTGTCAGTGCCCAGTGTTCTGCCTGCAAGCAACAATCAATGTTATGTACCCATTCCCACCTAGCTATTATGGCTTCGGCAGTCTCTGCTGGTACATCCTCCACCAGAAGCCAGCTACCCTCCTTAGCATCTTTGGTCCTGGCAGGCTGGTACAAGGTCGTGTCCAGTGTGCATTCGAACTGCTGCTGCAGCTTGGTTCTGTTGATGGTCTGTGCCGCAAAGGTGAACATGGTGTGTGGCTGCTGAACTTCGTGCTGAACCGCGCCGAGTGTAGCGGGGAACCACACCAAGTGTGCGTCCAGGTGTTGTCGACACTTGTGCCATGCACGTGTCTCGGTACCTGTACGACTGCTGTGTTTATGAACTACGCTAGAAACTACACACCTTACGACTCCTGAGACCTCAATTCCACATGCCCATGTGCTGTGTGCAAACCCATATCAAATGAGAGCATAGCCAGCGGCCAAAGGCAGTGGAGAGAAGTCCTGTCAGGAAGTCATGGTGTTGGGTATCTTGTATAGAGCACAAAAGGCATGTCGTGTACCAAGCGGTTACACAACCCTACTTCAACAACGGCTCCACCTAGGGTCGCCTCACCACACACGCCCCCTGCATGGCTCTTCTGCTCCGCAAGTGGAAAGACATGCACACATGTGAGGTGCCCTAGGTGCTACACACTCAGTATCTCTACGAATGCAAGAACAGCAGCCCTCCGCTACCGCCGAAACTCTCGAAGAGAACGCGGGCGTCTGGCATATACCACTAACCCTCCGCTACCACCAAGTCTCAGAAAGACTGCAGCGCGTCTGGCCGGAGTAGTACCTGCGTTGCTGCAAACAATACAATCTTACTGCTGCAGCACAAAAACAAGTTTGAGCAAGCAACTTGCTCCGCTGCTATATGCGCCCCCGACATGTTGGCACTGCGCAATCAACGCAAGCAAACACACCACCATTCTACTTCAACGTACGCCCCCGACATGTTGGCACTGCGCACTAATCCCCCCCCAGCGTTTGTGTCGAACACACGCGCAAAACAAGTGCGCGGTGGCCGAAACAATCTTTAGGGTGGGCGGGTGGGTTTGTGCGTCCAGGTGTTGTCGACACTTGTGCCATGCACGTGTCTCGGTACCTGTACGACATCGCCCCCAGACACTACACTGCTGAGCCTATACCGAAGTAGTGTGGTGTCTAAAACGTACAGGCCCAGAGATAGACCTGCAAAACGCCTCCTGTCACGTCATTGCTAACGTGCAATATGCCAAGCGCTGTCATGTGTAACTGACCGAGCTGAGCAGGCCTAGCTACTCCGAGTAGTACTCAAGGTGTATCTGTAAGACACATGGCACAGAGAAGAGCTGCTGCTGTGTGTGTCTCACAAACATCAGCGCAATATGCGCTATGATGAGGAGCCTGATTGCTGCGGAGCGCCACAGCTGCGCTTGAGTGTGCGCCGCTGTGCGCACCTGCTGCTGCCAAGTCTGGCGGCAGCTGCGCGCCATCGCTGCCTCCCGCCTTGCTGACGCAGCGCGTGAGCATCACCTTGCGCCTCGCCTGGCGATCGCGCAGATGCTGCTGCTCCTCAGGCGTGTAAGCCGCCCAATACTCCCTCCTTTTCTGCTGCCGCCGTGTGAGCGGCCGCCCGACACTGCCGCCGGCCGCCGCGCTGTACGCCCGCCTGATGCCGCGTCCTCCCGCGTGCGCCGGAACGTGCAGCGCTGGCGTGCCGCTGTTGCGCGGAGCGCTGCTACCGCGCATGCAGCTGCTGCTGCTGTTGCCAATCGCGCCGCCGCCGCTGCCGCTGCTGCCGCTGCCGCCGCGCGTGCTGCCGCCAGTACCGCCGTGCCCGCCGCTGCCGCACACGCTTCCGCCGCTAGCACCGCTGCCGTGTGCATCGCCGCGCGCGTCGTTGCAGCGAGCATCGCTGTGGCTGCTATTGCTGCGCGCGCCGTCGCTGCTGTTGCATGCGCCGCTGCTGCTGGGAGTGTCGCCGCTGCCCCCGCACATGACTGATGTAAGCGCCGCCATGGGCGCTAATGTTAGCGCCGCCGTGGGCGCTGATGTTGCAGCGATATCAACACCGCTGATAGCATCTCCACCGTTAGCACCCGTGTTTGTGGGCACACGCGCTGCCGCAGCGGCCGCCTGCGCACAAGCAAGCTGCTCACGCAACGCCGCGCTCCCACGCGCTCCCGCATCGCACACCATGTGTAGGTGCACGCTTTGAGCGTCAGCTGCAGCAAGCCGCTGCTGCAGACCTTCCGCAAACGCTCTGCTGCTAGCAGCATCCTGCTCCAGCTCCGACACCCGCCTCCGCATTTGCGAAAGCAATGCTGAATCGTCAGCTGCTGCACCCTGTTGCTCACGCTGACGAGCGGGTGCTGGGATGCTGCTGGCCGCTGGTGTCACGGTGCTGGCTGATGAAGTGGTAAGCGACGCAGCCTGCACTGCAGCACGCAGGCCAGCATTCTGCGCTTCCAAACGCTGAACCTGCTGCTGCAGCTCCACTGCAAGCATAGCTGCTGCAGACGACTCCAGCTCCAGCACTCGCGCCTCCAGCGTACCTCGACGCGCTGAGCCCTCTGCTAGCTCCTGCTCCAAGTGCGCTTCCCCCTGCTCTAGCGCCTTGATGCGAGCCCACAGTCGGCCCTCTCGCCCGTCCGCCTCCTCCATCTGCTGCTCTAGGCGCTCGTTTACGCCTGTAAGCTGCTGCTGCAGTTGTTGCTGTTGCTGCTGGTGTAACTGCTGCTGTTGCTGTAGCCGCTCTTGCATCTGCTGCTGCATGTGTAGCTCCGCCAGCCTTGCCGCTACCGCTGCCTCCTGGCTGCTCACTGTACGATCTTGCAGCTGCAATACCCTCAGGTTTTCCTCAGCGACCCTTTCTTCTGTCTCCGCTAGACGCGTTTTGAGTCGTCGCTGAACACCAATTAGGCGCTCGCTGTCTGTATAGAAGTGCTCCAATGCATCGCATACACTCCAGAACTGCGGCTCAATCTGCGATCCCTTCATTTCCTCCATTCGCTGCCAGCTGCTGTATGGATTTCGTCCAACTGTGACAAGCCAGTTGTGAATTTCCAATGCCTCCTCACGACTTATAGCAGCACGTTCCTCCCCCCACACCATTTTGCTGCAAGCAAGAAGGTGTGCACGTGCTGTTGTTGAACCGATGCCGGCGTGCACCTACGGTTAGGCACGTCGCTGCACGCCAAAGCAGCGTTGCTGCTGCTGTTGCTGAACTGAAGGTGGCGCAGTAGTGTCGCTGTAGCTCGCCACAACTAGCACACGCCCCCAGCTGTTGAAATCCCGAAGCTCCGCAGACTGCCCCTGCTTGATGCTGCAGCACGAGCTCAACGGAGCTTGGCGCCGCGTACTGCTGCGCTAAGCCTTCCCAGAGTGTCTCCTGGCTGGCTAAAGACTGCCGAGATCTGCCATCATAAGCATGAGTTGCCTCACTGCTGTGTTTATGAACTACGCTAGAAACTACACACCTTACGACTCCTGAGACCTCAATTCCACATGCCCATGTGCTGTGTGCAAACCCATATCAAATGAGAGCATAGCCAGCGGCCAAAGGCAGTGGAGAGAAGTCCTGTCAGGAAGTCATGGTGTTGGGTATCTTGTATAGAGCACAAAAGGCATGTCGTGTACCAAGCGGTTACACAACCCTACTTCAACAACGGCTCCACCTAGGGTCGCCTCACCACACAAGTCACAGGTGGTACAGTGCTTGCATTTGAAGCATGCTTCACCAGTCTTGCATGTGGCGCAGAGGTCCTTGCGCGTCCTGGGGGGGCAGCTACATGCCATCTTGTGATAGCACCACACGTCCCGGCCAGTGTAGAAATGACCTAAATCAACGGGAAGCGTTGGCGCGCCGCGCCGTACGGTAGTGCCTGCTTGTGGTGCTGGCGCTGGCAGTGACGGTGCTGGGGCGCACGGGCTGGTGGCGCTGCAGAAACAGTGGGGGCGTCGATGGGGGCGTCGATCTCGAAGATGGTAGTGAGAGGACTCTGCCTATTGGTTCAACTGGTAGAAACAGCAGCAGACAAACTCACAAACCAGGCACCAGCTGGAGCGAAGCTGTGTGGTTCATAAGCTGTCTCTGCCCTGAAAAAGTGAGCAAGACACAAGCGAAGTTCAACAGTTACATGCCAACTGTGACACTTGCAGCTACTAAGTGCTGAAACTGCAGGTTTGTGTGAATGAAACCATTACAGTGCACTGAGCATTGCAAACTGCAACTTGAAGATGGAGAGTCACTAAGTTATTCAATACAGAATCACCACAGTCGCCCCCCCTAGGGTGATGCATCACCCGAAACAGGGAAGGCACCTGACTTCCAGGCGACCAGAACACTGCAAAATCACCAATACATAGCACATGTGCACATGACCTCTCACAAATGGTACAATGAAGGCCAAGCCATTGCACAGCGCCATGAAAGTATTCCGCGAAAATTACGCTAGGCGATGCACACACAAGTACACACCCTACCCACAAGTACATACTGTACGCACGGCTTACGCCAGCAGCAACAGAGGCCAACGTGGCCAACTGCGCCGCGGTGCCTACGAGGAACCAGGAGCCGTCAGGCGAGTCCGCGCAGTGCCGTACTTCGCAGCAGAAAACGACAGCTCGCTATACTTGCCCTCTCCACACCAAAACACACGCAGTTTGGGCACTGCAGACTTAGTGCTACGGCGAGTACCACGAGTACGCGCGGAGGCAGGCTCAACGCAGCAAATTACCTCGGCCTCGTGCCATTGAAGAAACGGCGCACCAGTGTCCTTCTCGGTCATACCATACACTACCATGACCTGCATACCCTTGAGCACTGCGCTACGCATGACTGCCTCCGAAGGCGCTGACATCACTACACGCGCGAGAAGCGCGAGCTCCTATGAGCCTCCGCCACACTCTGCTAGAACGCCTCCGACGCCACGCTGCTTCTCCACCTTCTGCAGCTCGCGGCGCACTACCTCCGTGCCACCGTCGCCGATGGGCACGTCGCGAAGCTCAGCCGCCTGGCTGAGGGAAGTCCAGTAGTCGCGCAGAGCAGGCGCGCTCGCGCTGACGTCAAGCGCAGACTCCCATGAGTCCACGTAGTCGCCTTCCCACTTGATAAGGTACTCGAGTCGCTGGCCGTAGCCGCGCTCCTGCACGGCGACGCGGTGGCGGAGGATAGCCTCAACGCCGTGACGCTCGCCGTCGGGGACGACGTCGTCGAGTGCGAGCGAGCCAAGCGATCTGCCATGCCAGTGCATGGCCAGCAAGTACTTTGCGGACCCGGCCCGGCAGCGTGCCGGGCGGGCCCTCGGGAGCTGCTGCGGTGGGGTCGCGGCAGTGCTTGGCGAGCGCGCGAATGACGCGCGTGGGACCCTCTGGCAGGTCGCAGACCAGGACGCCGACTTAGACGGGGCGGTCTTCGAATGTCCCCGGACCGACAGCTAGAACCCGACAGGGGCCAAGCCAGCGGTCCAACATCTTCTTGCTGAACGCGGTGCGCCGCACGCGGCCAAAGTGGACTGATGAGGGGTCAGTATCCACGTCAGTGGCAGCCACGTGCGTGCGGGGCGTGTGGTAGTACCAAACGCTCTGGCCAGCTTTGTAGTGTAGCCGGAGGCAAAAGGCGTCAGCAAGGTCTGCGTTCTCACGCAACACACGGGCGTGACGCAGGGCGTGTCGCTGAGCAGCGACGCCATACTCCGCACGCTGGCGCTGCAGGATCTCTTCTACAAGGACTGCGGCTGAGGGGCTAGTGCCTGGGGCTGCAATGGGCTGCTGAAGTCTGCCAAGGAGTTGGTGCAGCGCGTAGTGCGCTCGCGACCAGTAGCGAGCAGATATGGCGTGGCGCCCGTCGCACGGTTGTGCGAGGTGTTGTGACTGAAGGAAACATGCGGCAGCCAGTCGGCCCAATCGCCGCCACCCTCACTTACTGTCATGGCCAGGGTGTGTGCTAGCTCCTGCATAAGCCGCTCACATTTGCCGTTACACTCAGGGTGATAGGCAGTGGTGCTCATACGTGTGCCCATCTGTTTGTAGAAGGCACTGCTAAGAGCTGACTTGAAAATGCTGCCACGATTGCTAGGGATGCGAAGGTCCTTATGCGTAGAAACCGACGGAGGCGGAGCCAACGTAGGTTACGCCGTATGTGAAAGGCCACATAAGCTTACACATAAGCTCTTACGGAAACACGTCTACAAGCGTCTGCGCACTGCCGTGGTTGTTCAGCAATGCCTGACCATGCTTGTTGAAGAATCGACACGCAGCAGCAGCAGCGCAGGCCTATTAACAGCCTGGAGAGAACTTCAATTGTGAGGAGTTGAACTTGTGTGCGTAAAGGCGAGGATGGTGGAGCCTGATGTTAACTTCGTAGACCTGGTGGCAAACGTGCGGCAGGCTGCTGTGGTCCCTGCCGTCGAGATGTTCAAGGTCTATAGTATCGCTTACACATGCCAGGGCGCCGTGAACAAGTTACAAGAGACGCAGCGCAGCAGCAAGAACGACAGCCTGCTGAGCTGGAGCGAGGTGGAGGTGTGCACGAGTGGGGCGGGGGGCTCGCACAAGCCCAAGCTTAAGTGCAAGCACTGCAACACCCTCCTGTCCGTGTCCAATCCCGCGCAGTTCCTCAAGACTCATCTCACGGAGAGGGTTTGCTCAGGCATGAGGCGCTTGGCAAGCGCATCGGCAGCTGCTGCTGTTGCAGCAGCTGCTGCAGCAGCAGACAATGGCGGCGGCAGCAGCGCCAATACCAGCACCAATACCAGCACCAGCAGCACTGGTAGCAGACTGAGTGTCTCTGCAGCAGTCGGAGCAGGCGCGACAACCAACGCCCTTGCACTGCTGGGCACCGGCAAGCGGAAGAAGGGGAGCGGCATCAGCATCATGTGCGCGACAGCGCACCAGAAGCAGTGCTTCTAGAGAAGCATGGCTAGATTCTTCTTTGAGAACGGTATACCTCTGCAGCTCACAGAGGACGAGGACCTGAGGGCGGCAGTGGCGCACGTTGGGCTGGTCCCTCCTAGCCGCCACGTGCTATCCAACAGGCTGTTGGACGAGGGGTACGACGCGGTGCGCGCTTTGGACGTCAATAGGCTGGCGCAGCAGAACCTCATCCAGCTATCGTCAGACGGCTGGCGTCGCAGGGCAGCTGTGCGCGGCGTGCCTCTCATCAACTTCATGGCGCTCATGGCTGTTGGAGCGCCGATCTTCTGCAAAGTGGTGTCGGCCGCTGGCAAGGTCAAGGACAAGAACTGGATTGCAAAGCTTCATCTGGAGCTTGCGGCCGAGATCACCGGCAGAAAACTGGAGCGAGTGCTGGGATTTGTGATGGACAACACGAAAGCAAACATGTAAGTAATACACATGTGTACATTGCTCAAGAGGATCTTCCGATAGTGTCATCTTTTTATCGTGTGCATCAAAGACTGTGTGTGTTTTCTGCGTTTGCATCATGCTGACGATTGTCTCGCTTGTTTGTGCGCATGTCCTCTCTTCGCATTGCAGAGCTGCTATGAAGATCATCAAGGCTGAGCACCCGGAGTGGATTCTGCTAGGCTGCTCTGCGCACGCGCTCAACCTTCTCATCAAGCACCTGGCCGACTTCAAGCGGGGCGCGTGCAAGTGGCTCGTCAAGGTGTACAAGACGGCCATCATGATGTCCAACACCATCAACAACTCCGACAAGGTGCGAGCGGCACTCGACTACCAACAGAAGAATCGCAGCGACGTCAACGTCAAGGCCATCAGCCGCCACGCGCCCACCCGCTTTCGGTCCGTGCACTTCATCTGCAAGGACGTGTACCGGGAGCGAGGGCCTGTCAAGGCTATCATAATGGTGGTCGCCGATGGCGATGACTCTAACGACGACGCCAAAGGCGGTGTGGTTGAGGGCGCCCCGAGCTGGGCGGCGGTGTCCAAAGACTGCGAGCGCAAGGACATCTTTTACAGCGCCGTTCTTGGCGGCCCGGCAGAACAGGTATGGCGATCTTGTTTTGTTTGCAGTAACTGAAAATTGAAAATTTGCTGAGCAATTCAACTCTTGGCGCTGAGCATACCAGGTCATGACTGGTGGCAGTTATAAATTATGCCTGGAGTAGATGGCATTGCGACAATACCTCATTGCAGGCATGTATGCCGTAGGGATGTGGTACCGTATGACTATATCGACAGGCAGTCATGCCGTTGTCTGTTTAGTTTTTCGCTCAGCTGCTCTACTGGAGTCTCTTGATGCTGGGCAGCATTGAGCACATGCATGTGACAGAATCACTGGTTTCCATTTACAAAGGGAGGCCTACATGACGCGATGCTGTGTGTGCTCTGTCACCGCGTGTGTCCTAGCTGCCCCTGAGGATACTGGATTGCCTGCAGTTGCGCTGCAGCGCCAGCCTACTGTAGGTCCCCCTGCATGCTGGCATTGCGCTGGTTATACTGACCCCATTGAGGGATACCGAGATCGCTCGGCATGCTGGCACTGGCATTGCGCTGGCTATACTGACCCCAATGAGGGACACCGAATTGGTACGCGCCGAGCTGCCTGCCGACTGCGGCATTCTCGACAGCTGTAGCAAGCGCATGCCCGGCATTAAATACTTGATTAGCCTCGAAATGTGCTCTGACGGTAGCGGCAGAAGTGTGAAACTGCCTTGACACACTCTCCAGGATCGCCTGTGACGGCATAGCCTCGTAATGTGCTCTGCCGGCAGCGGCAGAAGTGTGAAACTGCCTCAATGCACTCTCCAGGAACGCCTGGGCCTGCGACGCAGAACCAGCCTGCTCTAGCTGCTGCTGCATCTGTCAAGTGGAGTGGGGTCAGGCAACAATTTATGAAGGGAGTTAATTGCGCGGATGGAGCAGGTCACATGCCGCAGTACTCATGTGCATTGCCGCTGGGGTTGTACCTGAAGCTAGTGGCAGTCAGTCCTTGGTGCACTGCAGCTAGTGGCAGTCAGTCAATGGTGCACGTCACCAGCATCGGCATCAGCAGCAGCAGCAAGAGCACCGAGTATTGACAAGCAAGCACGTTCACCTCTCGCCTCGTCCACAGATTGAGCGCCCGACATGATTCTGCTCCGCCCCTCTCAACGTGATTATCATCTCCTGCTGATGTGCTGTGAGTGACTGGTTCCACAAAATAGAGTGAACAATATTTATGGGGTCTCGCCACTATTGAAGTTGGAGTTGCCGCAAAAAATAAAAAGTCGAATATTGAAGCGAAAAATACAAAGTCGCATTGAACCGAAAAATACAAAGTCGCATATTGAAGCGAGTGTATGTCTTCAAATACATGTTTGTGTGTGTCTGTTTGCAGTTTAAGGACGCTCTGTTGGATCTCCTAATCTGCTGACGTGATGTCATCGGCGTAGGCAGGCTTGCATGTCACTGGTACACTTGATTCCCGGCCTCCCTTGGGCCTTTATAAATACAAGTCCATACGTACACTTGATTCTTGTGCCGCAGTCAAACAATTGATTAGATTGAATGTGACATGTGCGTGTGATGTGCGAGTGCAGGTACATGGTTTGCAATGCATATATTGACGCTGTTGACAGAATCGCGCACATTTGATTCAATCAAATCTATGCTTTCCAGAGTGGCAATGGTGGCACATGTATCAATAAGGCACACACACACGACTCACTTGCCTTAATAGCATCAATTGTGACCATAGTGTACACCAGCTGCTCGTTAGCACCGAGAGGTGCGGCAGCGCTTGCGGTGGCGCTGATGGTGGCGAGGGTGCATCAGGCAGCTAGGGGATGGGAGATGCTGGCTCTGACTGTGAGCAGGAGCTGCGGAGTCGCGTGTGGTGAGGATACGACTTTGGGCAGCAGCAGGGGATATTGGAACATGGGGATGCGGATAGCATCAGGGCACACTGTAGATCGTTTGCTTGAACACGCAAGAAAGAGAACCTCGGCCAGGCACGTCAGCGGCGTGCTTATGCAAGGAATCGAGGACCGGGCGCCTCTGGCCCAAATGTATACTAGAGGCATAAACGCGGTCCTCCGGCGTTTTCGCTCAAGAGATGGAGACATCGGCTACGATAGGTGTGGCTCAGACTGGGTGCCGCTGTGTCTACCCCCCATGAGTCTAGTACAAGCCTGCAACGCAGGGCTCTAAGGGCCCGTCCGATTTTAGTTTTTTGTAATCTTATCCAACGCATCAAGCCCACCTTGGGGCTGCTATAAATACAAGATCATAAGTACATTGCTGGACACGTGCCAACAGTATCACTAGCCGCCATGGTCAGGTGGCCGTAGGAGTCGCCTTTGGCGACGCGGCCTTTGGCCGCACCACGTGAGCGAAGCTCACCCACTACCGGCTACACAGCTGGCCCACAGCTTTGCTGCATGGGCATCTATGGATGCAGTAAGCACTTTTGAGAATGTTGACACTATTGGATGGAGGGTTGGGCTCCGCCCACAACGTCTACAAGCTACAACGCGGATCTCTGCTGGTGCCTGCCGCTGTTGCTGCTCCGCCCTTCCGGCCTGTGATGCGTCAGAAGATGCCGCCAGTGTTCCACACCTTCCTAAGCCATAGGAACAGGAAATTGTTTCCGAGATAGGTGCCGGGTGGAACCCACAAGCTCACAGATGCTCCTGAAAAGCCAGCTGCCTGTGCCGCTGCCAGCTGCTGCGCTGTCCTTTCTTCAGCTGCTGCTGCTGCGTCCTCGGGTATCCAAATCGTCGCAAAGCCATTCACGCCAAGCACGATCTAGGCGCACCACTTCGCTTCAGGTACTGCTTGGCCCACCACGGAAAATATCAGAGCCAGAGTGGAGCAAATCTTCTGCAGCAGGGCTCGCTTGGACACCCGCGAGAGAGGCCTGTTGGTGCATATGACGATAATTTACTTAGACAGAGCGCTGACTATGGCATGAAACAAGTGAGCGATGCAATATCTGTTGCAGGTGCTAGCACTCACCACGCCATCTGCGTCGTGTCTTTTTGTGAGGATGAGGTGGCACTGCAATTGCGGAACTCCACAGGTCGCTGCTGCCTGCTGCTGCTTGCTGCCTGTGTCTGCTGCAACTGTCGAGTTGAAGTAAGGATCAGAGTTAGTTCAAGTCTGTGTTCCTGCCCCATTTTCCATCATCGTGCGCGGCTGCCGTTGACTGCAATTGCGCGCCTACACGCAGGCGTAGCCTCGTAAAGCACAGGGCGTTGTCCTATACGTTGACTGCATTTGCGCGCCTACACGCAGGCGTAGCCTCGTGAGGTACAAGACGTTGGCACATGCGTTTACTGCAATCGCATGCCTGCATGAAAGTGTGCCCTGGTGCAGCGCAACACGTTCACGCTTTAGAAACGTCATGTAACGTCCTCGGGCGGTTTCACCTCGTGATTTTAGTGTGCCCAAATTCATGTTCGCTGTATGTTTGCCCAAGGCACTGGCGTTGCCTACTGCCAAGCAAGGCGTAGGTACACCACGTGCCTTCATCACAGCCCTACATGGCGCTTGCCGAGGCAAGGGTAAGGCGTTAACGCTATCCAACGGCATGTTTTTTCCTCGGCGCTTTTCGCCGAGATACGAATAAGGCGTCAGTAAGACGTTTACGCCAAAATTGCCCTACACGAAGGCGTCTCCGAGTGAATCACAAGACGGGCGACGTGTTGGATAGCTGCACATGGCATGTGGCCCTTCAGCGCGGGCACTGTATGCCCTGACGCGTTGATTTAACGCCTTTCCAGAAGGCGTCGTTCCAACAGCGCGTCACCGATGACTAGGGTTGGCAACACCGTATTCCGTAGATACACCGTATATCCGTATATACGCCGTATCTACGCCGTATGTCAATTTCTGGCGCGCCAAAATTCGTATTTTGCCGTATTTCCTTCTTTCAAGTCACACAGAGCAGTGCAGCATGGCGGATGCCGCCGATCCTGGCCCCGACCTGGCCAAGCAGGCCAGAGCATTGTATCAAAAGCGTTGTGATCAAAAGCGCCAAGGTCAGGCGGGCTGGTGGGGGTCATTCAGTGTCGAGCTGGACTCAGTGAAGCACGAGGTGCGGCTTGTTTGCCTTCGTTGTTCAGCCAAGCTAGGTGCCAGCAGCCCTTCGCGCGCAGCAAACGACCATCTTAAGAGCAAGGCATGCCTCAGAGCGACTGCTGCCAGTGCAGCAGCTGTTGCTGCTGCCGAAGCAGCAGCCGCTGCTGCTGCTGCTGCTGGCGATGGCGAGGAGGAAGTAGAGGTGACTGGCACTAAACGCCACCGCGGTGCTGCTGGCATCACACCTTACATGGCTACATCAGGCCAGATAACTCAAGCACGGAACAGCCTTGCCCGCTTCTTCTACAAGTCCGGGGTGGCGTTCCACCTGATTGAGCAGGAGGACTTGGTTGCAGCATTCGCTGCCCTTGGCGCCGACCTGCCTAACCGCAAAGCCTTGGCCGGGACAATGCTGAACAAGGAGCACGACCGCGTCAGCCGCGACGTCTGGGAAGCGATCGATGCCTTGCACCTCGTCCAGCTTGCCAGCGATGGGTGGAGGCGCAAGCATTGCGGAGACGGCACTCCGCTGGTTAACCTTTGCGCACTGTTGCCAAAGGGCGGTTCCTACTTCGTGACAACGGAGCCAGCGCGAGGCGTTTGCAAGAATGCGGAGTGGATCGAGGAGCTGCACATGCGGTGGGCGAAGAAGGTCACCAGGGGGAACCTGGACAGGCTGCTGGGAATGGTCATGGACAATACCAAGGTACGTGCTGCTGTAGAAGCTGCTACGGTGTGTGAAAGTTTTTTGCCAGTGCGTCATTTGCATGCAATGACAGCAATATATGCTACAATAAGTCCAGCAGTGCATGCAATGCAGCATATCATTGTAATAAATCGAATGGAAGCAAGTCAACCAGCTCCCCACGCTTGCGCGCTTATCCAGATGCTCCCTTTCTTCGCTTGACACGTGGTTAGTAGCACAGCTCACACAGGAATTGATAGTATGCTGGCAAATGCACATGTTGTGGCCATAAAAACTGGAGCAAATCTCGGTACATGCCTGCAGTGCCTCATGATGTTTTCCATCACCTGCAATAACTTTGCAGGCAAATCGTAAGGCGCTGGACCTGATGAAGCAGAAGCACCCGACTTGGCTGCTTCTGGGGTGCCAGGCTCACGCACTGGCCCTTCTCATCAAGGATCTACACGGCGAGAAGAATGCGCGATGCGACTGGTCCAAGAAAGCGTACGGCAAAGCGCTGATGATGTCCAACACCATCAACGGCTCAGAGACCATACACAGCGCCCTGCGTGAGCAGCAGAAGTTCAAGTACGGCAAAGTCAAGGCCGTCCGCTCTCACTGCCCCACGCGCTTCGCCATCCTGCACTTCATCTGCTCCGACTTGCTCGACTCCGAGGAGGCCATCAAGCTGATGGTTGGCGACCGCAGCTGGGGTAAAGTGTCTGAGGGCACCACACATGCGGCAGCGTTTACGACTGCAGCCACAGTAGAGCCAGCACGGGGGCGGGCGGCAGCATACTACTTTTTCGATGAGGCAGCAGCGCTGAAGAAGCTAGTGCAGCCTGTGTCTGATGCCATTCACCAGGTTGAGAGCGACAAGCCGCTGTTGAGTCAGATGCTGCCGATCTGGAAGCAGCTGTTGCAGCATGCGGCAGACTTCGATGACCACATTGACAATGTCGAGCGCTCCCCTGTGCTGCCACTATTTGAGCGGCGCTACAACACTCACTTCGACAAGTCGTGGCCTGCAGCATATGTGCTTGACCCTGTCTACGCCTATAAGGTTGATGGGGAGTGGTTTCTGCCTTTCAGTAAACTCAGCAGGCTAGAGAGCAAGGGTGCGCAGGAGTGCTTTCTGGAGCTGGGGGGAGGGGAGCATGCAGAGGCTGTTGAGGCTGAGCTTGTCAAGTTGCAGCTTGCACCCCTTCCCGAGCCCATGTGGGCTGCGTTGCCTACGTTGACCAAGCGTACATCGCTGCCTAAGGGCAAGGTTGAGCTCGCTGACAGCAGCATGCGCCGCGGCTGGTGGCAGACCTATGGTCGCGAGCATTTTCCTCATTTGTCGCGGGTGGCAGTGCGCCTGCTGTCGTTCCACGTGACTGCATGTGCAACCGAGCGCAACTGGTCCCTGTGGGGTGTCGTGAAGCGGCCGCCATTAGCGTGCATTAGGATGATAGATGTGTGTTGGCAGCACGTAGCACGCCTTGAGGTGGCCAGGGCTCAATTGGAGAGTTGTGCCCGTATTTGTCAACAGTCACCTCAAGTTGAATGGCAGCAGCGCTCAGCTGCATTTGTGCTTGTGTTCGCCTAATGATCAGAAACCGATCTACATGCTTTAAGGAAGGCTTTTGTCTGCTTTTGCACCGCCACGTTTACCGGCGCCATGGCACTTGGTATCTGGAGAGAGTAGTTGCAAGCGCCGCTGCTTTCTCAAGGCAACATTCGCAGGCTTTAGGCTGTAACTGGAGCAATGGAGCAGTTCCTCACTCCTGAAGAGTCAACACTGTGAGCTGGGACACCACCCAGTCACCACAATGGCTGATCTCGGCAGGTTTTAGCCGACTATAGTTAGCTGCCAGACGCCCGCGTCCTCAACGAGGTTCGGCGGTAGCGGAGGGCCACGAGAGCTTGCAGCTGCCCACCTTTTCTGAAGGTTGAGGTAGCTGCGGGCAATTGACGGTTCGAGAGCAAGATCGAGATAGCGTGCAGCCTGCCGGTCATCTGCGGCGTGGCGCTGCTGGCGACTGGACACGGACTCCACTGGCGTGGCTTGCGGCGAGCTGCTTCGGCGGCTTTCACGCTCGGCATTTTCAGCGGAGTTTTTGGGCCTGTACCAGGTGACATTGTTGCTTCGCCTTGCGAACGAAGGCTGCAGCAGTAGTGAGTTGCTGAATACTGCTACATTCGTGGCTGTTTGGAGGCGGTAGTGTTGGGTTGTAGTCAAAAAAAGGTGATTGCGTGCTTCAAGTTGGGGACGGGTAAAGATATTCTGGCGTAGTCGGTAGCGATACTGTCTCGGGCTGGAGGTGTGGCGACGGCTTTGCTGCTGTTCACACGATTCGTAGCCCCTGCACTATCGTTGCCTATCGCGGGAGGAATTTTGAGGAGAAACTGCAAAAGGGGAACTTTGACGCTTGCGGTTCACTTCGTCGGTGTGCGCTGTTTGCTTTCATCACCTTCACTGTACGTCGGTGCTGGGGGGGGAATACACAGCGCTAATCAGGCAAGGCTTGGCAAGCATAGGAGACAAAGGAAGGGGGTGTCAAAGAGAGATAACCTATTCTTGTTTGTGAAGTTGGAGAACTGACATTCAAGTTGGCAAGCTCTGTGTCTGGCTAACCATATTTCGGGTCTGTATCGAGGGAGAAGAAGCTTGACTCGGAAGTTAATCATGTCAGTACACAGTGCACAGAGTGGTTTGGAGAGCGAAGGAGGGTTGCAGTCGATTGTTCGAGGTCAGCGACGAACAGGTTCAATTGCTGGCTCTATAACCACTTCAATCAATTCTGCTCGCCTGGCACGGGCAGAGGCTTTGGTGGATGCTGCACCGTTGAAAGGGCGTTCAGTGTACCGTGAAGGGGAGCCCCTGACAGCAGGCATACATCAGGTTGCTCGTAGAGCCATAACAACGGCTTGGTACGAATACCCTGCAGGCTATTTGGCAGCTCACTTGCAGTACTCACATGCCCGTCGTGAAAGCCTGTGGACAATCAACGAGCGACGTGCATTGTTCGAAGGAGAAGTACCACACTCTGGTGAGCTGGTCGTAGTGTGGTTTGGAAGAAATGACAAACTCGTAGGCCGTATGGGTGTGGTTGCGAAGCGTGATGGCGAAGTGTATGCAACACGTCTGCATGCGGATGACGAGACGCTGGGTGAGGAGTGGGAAGTAAAGCTGCTGGAGGGAGCGGAGAAGAACTACTCAGTTTGGCGACCCTCGGGTTACGAATTGGCATTATGGCATGACATGCATGCACCAACTGTTAAAGGCAAGGCAGGCAAGTTGGATAAGGTGCATCTGGTGCAGGTGGCGCCAGCCTGGTGCCAGCCGATGGGCCGCTTCAGCAGGGCTCACGCGCTGATGGATTATGTTGTGGTCAGGAAAGTTGTGAGTGCAGAGGTCTGTCAAGTGGCGGCTCATCGACTAACCCCTTGCATCATGCCTGTCAACGCCCCGGTACGCTGCAAGATCACCACTCAGTGGGAGGATTGTAGGATGGCACAAGACTTCTTGAGCACTAACACAGAGGTAGATGAGGCCAATGTGTTCGACCCGCTCTTTCGCGTCAGGACGGAGGCTGGGGATGTAGTGTATGATGTGCCTGCCTCGCGCGTCGCAAACTGCACGACACCTTACTGGATTATGCCCGTGACGCCTTCGCACCCACCAGTCAACCCTCTCATTTGGGGCAAGGATGCAGGCCCACTGCTCTCTGACTATCTGCCGCTCAGCAAAGGGCAGATGGTGGGGCTCGATGCTCCTCCACCACCTCTGGACTTTCAGGTCCCGGTGGATGTTGTGACCGGGAGGTTTGTGCCGCACACTTTGCATGAGAATGCGTTAGGTCGTGCCGCAGTGCCTCGCTACGTGGAGGGCAATCCGCGGGGGGCGGATCTGGCCCAGTTACAGCAGCAGCAAGAAGAGGCACAGCAGTTGCTGCAGCAGCAGCAGCAGCAGCAGCAGCAGCAGTTGCTGTTGCAGCAGCAGTGGCAGCAGCAGCAGCAGTTGTTGCAGCAGCAGCAGCAGGAGGAACAGCAGCAGCAGCAGTTGTTGCAGCAGCAGCAGCAGCTGTCACAACGAGAAGAGGAAGAACAGCAGCGGCTGCAGTTGCAGCAACGTCAAGTTGAGCAACAGCAGGAGTTGCAGTTGCAGCAGCAGTTGCAGTTGCAGCAGCAGCAGTTGCACCGTCTTGAACAGCAGGTGATGTTGCAGCAACAGCAGCTACAGCATCAGGTTGAGCAGGGGCACCAGCAGCGCCCATCCGAGGTGCCGCAGCAGTCGCAGCTGGCAGTCCCAATGGAACAGTCAGCGCAAGAAACAAGAGTTGAAGTTGGGTCTCACTCTAGCAGGGCAGTTGTGCGCAGTGTAGACGAGGAAGATGAGTCATCTGCAGTGATTCCTCGCCTGATGGCACCGCGGGCTCTCAAAGGCGTGTCACATGCAACGCTATACTTCTTGGATGACCCCCCAGAGACTGGTTTGGAGTACAAGAATGCGGAGAACAAGGCAGTCAACCATGAGCTGATTACATGCATGATGAGCGAATGGCTCAACTCGCTGGCGGCACGTGTGTCATTCGAAGGGGTCCAACGAATACCCGACGGCAACTCTAGTAACCGCACTTGCCCCTCATACGTGCCACTAATGCTGCAATATTGCCTCTCTGCTGAGCTGCGAAGGGAAATCACGAAATGGATCAGTGAGAAGCAGGCCAACAGCAATCTGTCTGGACAGCAGGTCAAGGCCCTGCATACACGATTGACAGACCTGTACAGTGACTCTATGCAGAGAAGTAGGGCCGCAAGCAGGCTGGAGCAGCTGCGCCTGGAGGCAGGGGTAGGTGTCAAAGTGTTTCTGTTGGACTTTGAGAAGGTCCTGGAGTACACATTGCATCCGCAGGAACGCGGCGGAGCGCTTCTCAAGGACAAATATGTGCGCAAGCTCATTGAAGTCATAGGCAGATCTCGTGAGGCCAGACCCAGAGCAGAGAAGTTCATGGAAAAGTTGGTGGCATTCCGTGTGACACTTGAGGCAGGTGAGGCCTGTGAGGTGTCAACAGAGGCTATCAAAAGACGGTTACACACGGTAGAGAGTGTAATGGCAGCAAGCAAGGGCATGTCAGTGAGAGCATATCTGGCGAATGAGGCAGGTAAGAAGTCAGACAAGAAGAGCTCTCTCGCTTTTGCGCTTGAGGAAGGATCAGAGTCGGAGGCGGGAAACGGTAGTGACGGCGCCATGGGGGCTGATGCTCTGGCCATTCAGGGCAGCAGCGGCGCCACGTTGACAACTCCTACGCCATCGAACAGCTCAGGTATATCGTTGGAAAGTGCCTTGCAGCGCCTTGAAATGCACCAACAGCAGCAGGCCAGTGACATCAATCAACGTTTGGATACACTGGTGCGCCTATATGAACGCACCTCACAACCTGCTCTGGCGCCCAATCGGCCATTTTACGGGCCATACGGGCAAGCGCAGTCCAACAGGTCAGGCTTTGGGGGGGGGTACGGTCGCGGAGGCTTTGGTGGCAACAACAGCGGTAGTGGCCAGGGGCAGAGGCCAAGTGGCGGTTACATGGGCAATGGCGGCAGCGGTGGACGTATTGCAAACAACTTCGCGTTTGACCCCGCTTCTGTGTCTCCCGCGATGATGCAGGCCGCGCTAGCCATGATGTACGGTGCTTCCGCCTTGCCACCAACAGTGCACTACACTAGCAACGATGACGACGCCTGTTACCCCTTCTCAGCGGGAGCATTCTTCGCGCAGGACCCGTCCATTGGAGGTGTGTGTCTGACGTGCGACCCTCAGCAATTCTCTCAGTGCTGTTGCCTAGGCCCAGGTGATGACATTGCCGAAGTAAGCTGCATGATCTGCATTACAGGTGCTGGCGATGTGAACGGCCCTAGGCCACGCTCAACAGTGCTCATGGTGCAGGCAACGGTCCACAGAATCATGCCCGCCATCGTGTACCTGGACTCATGTGCTGGGTGCAACGTGATGCAGTTCCGCGCATACTGTCTGCTGTTGCGTAAGTTGCGCGACAATGCGGACACTGCTCAGCAGGCACTACGTCTTGAGCAATCGCAGCGACCACCAATCTTCAAGGCAATACGCGGCGTGGGCAGGCACTTGGTCGCAGTGATGTTCATGGTCACGGTTGAAGTTGAAGTTGCAGGGGTCACGGAACAAGTTGATTTTCACGTCAGCAACCAAATTGACCCCCAATTCCTAATCAGCTTCACTACAATCAGCAAGATGCGCTTGGACATCCTCACTAGCCGCACTCCTGCCATAGTGCAGCACCCCGACATGCCTACAAAGGGGGTCAAGTCCCTAAGCCCGGATGAAGTAGCTACGATGCGTGATTCGTGGCGCCAAGGCGCTGGGGGCATCAAAGGAGGTGGTAGTGGCCCTCAGACAGCACTGCACACTGCTTTGCAATGGGGGTCTGACGGGTCAGCGTCGGCGCCTGACACGTTGAAGTTTGAGTTTGGAGCACTGCCTGCAGATTTGCTCGACGCGCCACTCACACAGGATGGAGAGCCGGGGCCAAAGTTTGTGCTTGGAACAGGAGTAGGTGCGGAGAAAGTACAAGTACAACCACCCATTGACCTTGACAATGAGCAGGATGAGCGTGTTGTGAGCGTGGAAGCACTGCCGAAAACAGGCTGGGAGACTGACGTGTCATGTCCGTGTTGGCGCACTGACAAGACTGTTGAAGTAGAGTCAGTGTACTCTGATTCCGATGCAAGCAGCGCAGAGTTGGTGGATGACTATGTGCAAGCAACTGACTGGTCGGAAAGTGATGATGATGACACAGACTTGACTTCTGATTCAGAAGCAGACTACCCCTCAGACAGTGAGACAGAGATTTGTGTAGCTGCCTCAGAGCTCACTGAGAACAGGCGCTTGGGCTGCTACAACAAAAAGGGGGGGTCAGACTGGGTGCTGGAGAATTGCCATGTCGATCGCTGGTCTCAGATCTCGGCAGTTGAACATGGTGAGTACCCAAACGTAGAGCAAATGCTGGTACCTAACCTAAAGGTGGTAGACCTGGGGGGGGGATTGGCAGCTCCGTAATGGGTGCAATAATGGGGGGAGCACAAGTGGCAATGGCAGTAGAGACCAGTGAAGACTTCGCCAAAGTTTTTCGTGCATCTCACCCCACGGTTCCTACGCTTATAGGGGACTACACCTCTGATGAAGTGTGGGACAAGATAGTCGAGCTGGACCCAGATCTGGTGACCGCAAGCACCACACCACAGCTGGTGCACAAGGCTGTACAGAAGGGAGTGAAGCGACTCTTAATTGAAAATGCGCCAGAGCTGGGGCTGACTGTCAGTGGAGTTCTCGCGTTGGAGGCAGCGCTCAACGCAGGTTATCACATATTGTCATTTGAGCTCTCGGGTGAAAACCTGGGGTTCCCTAACCTGCGCAACCGAGTGTTCCTCCTCATGATGAAGGGTGATCAGAGTGTGGTGGACGCGCTCCAGCGCGTGGCTCACAAGGTGGAGCGCGCAAAGCATAAGGACAAGCACGAACTGCAGATCACCCCCATGGAGATGTGGGGTGTCACTAACCCAGTGTTTGTGCTGCCACCTCGCAATGCCACAGCGCGCTGGACGCATGAGATGACGCGCAGTGTACCAACCCTTGTTGCGCGTCACTTTCATGCATTCCGTGAACCATCAGACAGTGACATGCGAAAGGGGGACACGCAGTACAATGCCACTCAACGCTATGCTCCATCGCAGGCAGACTTACTGCGGGCCAATGGTCTGTGGTGGCTCAAGGTGCCACCAGGCATCACACAGTCAACACTGGCGAAGGGCAGTGGTCAGATACTGCTTGCCCCAGTGATGTCATTCATCATTCGCACTCTGCGTACAGAGCCGGTGCTGTTCGACTTGCAGCGCCAGCAGGCACCCATACCGCCTCGCATGATCGAGGATGGTTTGTTTGTGCAGACCTTGGGTCCCTATGACCTCCCTGACGACCACCCACAGGGAGGCACCTCGGTGGGGCCTGTCCTCGTATCACAACACCTGCAAGGCATGCCTTTCCTGCGCAAGTTGAAGTACAAGCAGGGCTTCGCGATGGGGGCGGCGAACCACAACCGGGAGCCAGGGCCGCAGCCCTCCACAGCAGACCACGCCAAGAAGACCGCCTGCGAGACCAGCGCGCAAGCATCAGCCAGCAACTCCACGAGCGAAGGTGACGAGACAAGCACCGACAGCGGCGAAGCCGGAGGTGATGACGAGGATGGCCATCGTAGCGGCGGGGCGCGCACGCCAGGTAAGCTGACAATGATGGAAGCATACACCATAGCGATGGACCATGCAGATGAGCGCTTTGGCAAGAATCAAGTGTCAGACAACCCTGAGTTGGCCGCTGCCGCCGAAACAGAACTACCAGGATGGGACAACATTGTGTTGGTTGCAGAGCAAGGGGCTGCTTTGCAAAAACAAGCTACTGTCTATATAGCCAAGAAGTACCCCGTCACAGAAGCTACAGCGGATGGAATTGCAGTTGTGGTGACTTGGACCGGTGACGCACCACCGGGGAACTATGTGCTCGAAGGGGCAATTGACCCACGGGGGCATTGGGCTGTGCGGCGGCAGCGAGTGTTGGTAGAGGAGGGTATGCACACCAGCACTATAAATCTCACTATTGTCAAGCGTACCGGTAAGCTGAAACCGGGCGTCAAGCTTGGGCACTTGCACTTGCTAGATGAGGATTTGTGGAAGCGACAATCACACAGATGTGAAGTGGAAACCACACGGAGCTTAATAGCACTGACTTCAGTACAGGAGAAAGACGAGAAACAGCAGTTGCTAGAAAAGCGCTTGACGGCGATCAAAGCGAGGATAGCACAGATAGAGCGCAATGATCGTCTAGCCACGGTTTGCTTCATGGTTGCTGCTGGTTATGTGACACCAGCTGAGGCGCAAGCGGAGGCGCCAAATGTCATTTCGGGAACGGCAGCGGAGGCTCTGTTTGCTGAGAGCTGCGACGTAGGTTGGGGGTGTGGAGCACAGGTGAACCCTTCTTCAACGTCAACTACTTCAACTAGCAGCATGGCAGACAAAGTCAATTCGGCTAAGTTAAACCCAGTCTCTGATTCACGAGTGCAAACATTGAGTGTAGAGGAGCCCCACGCAGACAAGATAGTGCACAAGGCGCGGCCCCCCGCAGAACCGCCGCCGCCAAATGCTCCTTGCACTGCCGTCCCTGAAACTCACAATAAACCAAAAAAGGAAGCGAAGGTTGATGTAGAATCGCAACCTGGTGTTGGTGCTGACTCATCTGCAGCTCAAGAGTGTACGGACGATGAAGCAGTGCAACGGGCACGGGAGCTGGAATGGCTTGCCGCGTTCCGTGTTGGGGAATTGGAACACTTGACGGAAGTTCAACGAATGCAGTTGACAGATTTGCTTCGCAAAATGGCACGTAAGGGGATCTTCTCACATGATGGTAGGCCAGGAAAAGTGTCGTTGGTCCGCCACCATATTGATGTTGGAGATGCTAGGCCTGTGCGTTCCAGATTGCGAAAGTATAGTCTGAAAGAACTTGAAGTTTTATGGAAGGAAATTGACTTCTTGTTGAAGAAGGGCGTGATTGAGCCGTCAAATTCACCCTGGAACTCTCCTCTCATGATAATACCAAAGCCAGACGGTGGTATGAGAGTTGTGCAGGATTTGAGGGCGGTTAATCAAGCAGTGAAAGAGCGTGGTGGCGGTCAGGATGGGTTTCCGCTGCCGCGCATAGATGAGGTGCACTCAGTGTTGAATGGCTCTGAGTGGTTTAGCTCTATGGACGCGGTTGCTGGATTTTGGCATGTTGAATTGGACAGAGAATCCAGACCAATAACGGCTTTTCAAACCAAATGGGGGTGCTATCAATGGAAGGTGGGACCTATGGGGCTTATGAACATGCCATCTACTTTTCAGCGTCTAATGCAGCTTGCTATGGGGCATGATGCGCTGTGGGTGTACGCCCTGGTGTACATTGACGATATTCTGGTTTTTAGCAAAACCTTCAAAGAGCACATGAAGCACTTGGAGATAGTGTTGAGCCGACTGCTCTCAGTAGGCATAAAGCTGAAGCCGTCCAAGTGTCACTTCGCCATGCGGGAGGTCAAATTTCTGGGTCATGTCGTAGATGCCCAGGGCAAGCGCGTTGATCCATCAAAAGTAGAGGCAATTGAGAAGATACCTTTGCCCTCTGACCTTCATGATGTGCGTTCCTTTTTGTGTATGGCAGCGTACTACAGGCAGTATATCTCCCATTTTTCAACAATCACGGAGCCCCTGGTCAACCTTACTCGCAAAGGTGTACCGTTTGAGCTCTCGGATGATTGCATTGCTGCGTGGCAGGTGCTCAAGGAGGCCTTGAAGACATCCCCTGTTTTAGCACATCCCGATTTGAAAGGCATCCTCAATGGCTCAGTCAAGTTGGTTTTGCAGACTGATGCTTCTGACTATGGACTGGGAGCGGTGTTAACGCAGATATGCCCCACCAACGGAGAGCACCCGATAGGATACTATAGTCGTACTTTGAAAAGTGCTGAACGCAATTATGGTACTTATGATAGGGAAGCGCTAGCAGCAATGGAAGGAGTTCACTACTTCAGACAGTTTTTGCACAATGGTAACACGTTCATCCTACAAACTGACCACTCTGCATTAGCGCACTTGATGGGTGGCTCAGAACCGCGCACCAAGCGGCAGGAACGTTACATATCAGAACTGCAAGAATACAACATGGACATTGTGCACAGGCCTGGTAGAGAGAATGGTAATGCTGACGCCCTCTCGCGTATCAGGGATGGCACTTTCGTCACAGTGTCTGCAGGTGTGGCCTTTTCTAATGATGCAGCGACGACCTCGCAGCATGGGGGGATACAGCGGCCAGCACCTGTTCCGGGAAATTTTTCGTCTGTTGTTTTGCCTGCCGCTTGTGAATGTGACGATGCAGCTGGAGTGAAGATAGTGTCAATCAACATCACAGCAAGCAGGGTGGCTCAGCTGTTCCCAGAAGATGGCGACGAGAACATGGACCTTGAGGCTGAATTGGAGGATGGCCATGAAGACATCAACAACAAGGATACAGGTGGCAAAGTAGATGGTAATAGGCAACGACATCGCGCCGTGTTTGAAGCGGGCGACTTGGTATCTTCGCTGAGCAAGGATGCGGTATTGGGGAAAGTAGCGAAGTACTTGACTACTAGTCTAAGAGCAGGTGGTCCCCCACATGGCCTCTCACCTAGAGAAGTTGAGGATGCTCGCGCATTTGAGCGCGCTGGCTACTACATGCGCAATGGGAGAATGCATTTTGCTGCTGGTGGCAGGTCCCACAAGACAGGCACAGACTTGCTAGTGGTACCGAAGTCACTAAGAGAGCGCGTGTTTGAGGAATGTCATGATGGTGCGATTGGTGGAGGTCACAGTGGCTTTGCTCGCACATATGACAAAGTGAGGCGCAGGTACTTCTGGCCTGGCATGTATTCTGATGTTTTCAAGTGGGTGCTGACTTGCCTGGCATGCCAAAAGCGCAAGTCCAAGCGCGATATGCGTGTGCGTGTGCATGGATTTGGAGATGTAGATCTACAGCATGCGTTTCAATTGGTAGGCTTCGATATTGTGGGACCGCTGCCCAAGACTGCCAGGGGCAACACTTTCATTTTGGTCTTCACGGATTACCTGACTAGGTGGCCGGAGGCCTTTGCGATACCTGACAAATCAGCAGTCACTGTTGCGCGTGTCATAGTCAGTGAGATCATACCAAGGCACGGGTGCCCTCAAATGTTCCTCTGTGACAATGCTAAGGAGTTCAGGGGGTTGCTGATGAAAGAGCTAACTAGGTTAGTGGGCATTGAGCAGCGCTTCACATCCCCTTACCACCCTGCATGCAATGGTCTCACTGAGCGCACCAACGGCACGCTTGTCAACCTTCTGGCAATGATGGTAGAAGACAATCAGAAGAATTGGGACTCAGTCTTACCCATGGCTCTTTTCAACCACAGAGCTTGCACAAACACGACGTATGGCATGTCACCGTTTCGCATGTTATATGGGCGTGAGCCCCTGCTGCCGTTCGAGGCAATGTTGGGAGATCTTCGTGCACCTGAGCTGTCGCGCAGGTGGAAGTCAGCAGCTGAGCACCTGCACGTAATTCATGAGCTCATCAAGGAAGGACACAGGCTGGTACAGGTGTCACTACAAGAGCAGGAGGAGAGGCTACGGGCGGCGGCAGCGCAGGAGAAAGGGTTTGCTCGTCGCTTTGAACCTGAAGATCATGTTCTTGTACACTATCCGCCCGTTCGTAAGGGGCTGAGTAAGAAATTGAAAGCAGAACGCTGGTTGGGTCCATTTGTAGTAGAAAGGCGAATACCTGGGCTAGACACATATGTTTTGCGGGCGACGCATGCAGGGCAAGTCATGTTGAAGTACATCCACTGTAGTAGGCTGAAGCTGGCTACTGAGCGACAACTTGAAGTAGCGGTGCCGCCTCCACCAGATGTACACTTGCCTACGCGTGATCAACAGCATGTGCCCCGTGACCCGGCTGACAGGCCATCAGCGGCTGCAGCACCAGCACCACGTGAAAAATGCCCATATGCTAAAGGTGACATCATAAGAGTTTCATTGGCTGCATGGGTAGATGGCTCTGATGATAGTTGTGATGGCTATGTGGTACACATTGCTTCCAATGGCACGGTGGAATTCATATGCCCGATTGATGCAGCAGAGCCGGATGAGTTGACGGCTCAGCTGCCCTCATTTGCAAACCGCTATAAAGGTCATGCGACTAAAGGCGACAAGCATCTGGCACGTCTCATCTATACACTGCATCATTCGTCACCGTTCCTTGGCGAGCGCACTGGCAGTTTCTGGCAGCCCCTTGCAACAGCACCAGCGGTTCGGTTCTGCAATACCATAGTATATGTCAATTAGAAATATCCAAGTCTTGTTGTTAGAAATACGGATTTTGCCAACCCTACCGATGACGATTTTCTATCGTTTGAAATACGAGGGGTGACGAAGGCGTGTCCGTCATCGAAACCCTTCTTTAGTCTATGATCTCCCTTTAGTTGGACGATCACTGGGCGACAGGCACTGGTGCTAAGGGTATCAATGCTGTTGCTACGAAGAGTCCGACCCAACCCCAACAAACCCCACCCAAACCCCGATCAATCCCCACTATCATGCTGCACCGAAGTGCCTAGGGTTGGCAAAATCCGTATCTGAAAACCATATACTGATAAAATACCGTATTTTGCCGTATTTTCCGTATATACGTATTTCTAAACCGTATCTGACAAACGCATATCACCAGTACAGGCGTTTAAACTTCAACTTCAACTTCAAAAGTGAAGCAGCTAAACCAGACACTTATAAAACATAAATACAAGCAAACACACTTGAAAATAACATCATGTATGTGCGTAATTAGCCTAGTGTAGATATTGCCCTACTCCTTCATCCCCCCATCTGCATGTTACATGTTGACAACCTCTTCCTCCGCCGCCTCCATCACTGTAAGCATGACTTCCTCATCTGTCTTGCGCTCAGCAGCCTTATCATTGCCTTTAATGAACACTAGCTTCTCACCACGCTCAAGTGCAAGCCTGCTGCGGCACTTAGGGTACACATTGCCCCACAGGGACCAGTTGCGCTCGGTTGCACATGCAGTCACGTGGAACGACAGCAGGCGCACTGCCACCCGCGACAAATGAGGAAAATGCTCGCGACCATAGGTCTGCCACCAGCCGCGGCGCATGCTGCTGTCAGCGAGCTCAACCTTGCCCTTAGGCAGCGATGTACGCTTGGTCAACGTAGGCAACGCAGCCCACATGGGCTCGGGAAGGGGTGCAAGCTGCAACTTGACAAGCTCAGCCTCAACAGCCTCTGCATGCTCCCCTCCCCCCAGCTCCAGAAAGCACTCTTGCGCACCCTTGCTCTCTAGCCTGCTGAGTTTACTGAAAGGCAGAAACCACTCCCCATCAACCTTATAGGCGTAGACAGGGTCAAGCACATATGCTGCAGGCCACGACTTGTCGAAGTGAGTGTTGTAGCGCCGCTCAAATAGTGGCAGCACAGGGGAGCGCTCGACATTGTCAATGTGGTCATCGAAGTCTGCCGCATGCTGCAACAGCTGCTTCCAGATCGGCAGCATCTGACTCAACAGCGGCTTGTCGCTCTCAACCTGGTGAATGGCATCAGACACAGGCTGCACTAGCTTCTTCAGCGCTGCTGCCTCATCGAAAAAGTAGTATGCTGCCGCCCGCCCCCGTGCTGGCTCTACTGTGGCTGCAGTCGTAAACGCTGCCGCATGTGTGGTGCCCTCAGACACTTTACCCCAGCTGCGGTCGCCAACCATCAGCTTGATGGCCTCCTCGGAGTCGAGCAAGTCGGAGCAGATGAAGTGCAGGATGGCGAAGCGCGTGGGGCAGTGAGAGCGGACGGCCTTGACTTTGCCGTACTTGAACTTCTGCTGCTCACGCAGGGCGCTGTGTATGGTCTCTGAGCCGTTGATGGTGTTGGACATCATCAGCGCTTTGCCGTACGCTTTCTTGGACCAGTCGCATCGCGCATTCTTCTCGCCGTGTAGATCCTTGATGAGAAGGGCCAGTGCGTGAGCCTGGCACCCCAGAAGCAGCCAAGTCGGGTGCTTCTGCTTCATCAGGTCCAGCGCCTTACGATTTGCCTGCAAAGTTATTGCAGGTGATGGAAAACATCATGAGGCACTGCAGGCATGTACCAAGATTTGCTCCAGTTTTTATGGCCACAACATGTGCATTTGCCAGCATACTATCAATTCCTGTGTGAGCTGTGCTACTAACCACGTGTCAAGCGAAGAAAGGGAGCATCTGGATAAGCGCGCAAGCGTGGGGAGCTGGTTGACTTGCTTCCATTCGATTTATTACAATGATATGCTGCATTGCATGCACTGCTGGACTTATTGTAGCATATATTGCTGTCATTGCATGCAAATGACGCACTGGCAAAAAACTTTCACACACCGTAGCAGCTTCTACAGCAGCACGTACCTTGGTATTGTCCATGACCATTCCCAGCAGCCTGTCCAGGTTCCCCCTGGTGACCTTCTTCGCCCACCGCATGTGCAGCTCCTCGATCCACTCCGCATTCTTGCAAACGCCTCGCGCTGGCTCCGTTGTCACGAAGTAGGAACCGCCCTTTGGCAACAGTGCGCAAAGGTTAACCAGCGGAGTGCTGTCTCCGCAATGCTTGCGCCTCCACCCATCGCTGGCAAGCTGGACGAGGTGCAAGGCATCGATCGCTTCCCAGACGTCGCGGCTGACGCGGTCGTGCTCCTTGTTCAGCATTGTCCCGGCCAAGGCTTTGCGGTTAGGCAGGTCGGCGCCAAGGGCAGCGAATGCTGCAACCAAGTCCTCCTGCTCAATCAGGTGGAACGCCACCCCGGACTTGTAGAAGAAGCGGGCAAGGCTGTTCCGTGCTTGAGTTATCTGGCCTGATGTAGCCATGTAAGGTGTGATGCCAGCAGCACCGCGGTGGCGTTTAGTGCCAGTCACCTCTACTTCCTCCTCGCCATCGCCAGCAGCAGCAGCAGCAGCGGCTGCTGCTTCGGCAGCAGCAACAGCTGCTGCACTGGCAGCAGTCGCTCTGAGGCATGCCTTGCTCTTAAGATGGTCGTTTGCTGCGCGCGAAGGGTTGCTGGCACCTAGCTTGGCTGAACAACGAAGGCAAACAAGCCGCACCTCGTGCTTCACTGAGTCCAGCTCGACACTGAATGACCCCCACCAGCCCGCCTGACCTTGGCGCTTTTGATCAAAACGCTTTTGATACAATGCTCTGGCCTGCTTGGCCAGGTCGGGGCCAGGATCGGCGGCATCCGCCATGCTGCACTGCTCTGTGTGACTTGAAAGAAGGAAATACGGCAAAATACGAATTTTGGCGCGCCAGAAATTGACATACGGCGTAGATACGGCGTATATACGGATATACGGTGTATCTACGGAATACGGTGTTGCCAACCCTAGAAGTGCCTAAGCTACTGCCTCTACACGACCAGACCCACTTTGAGGCCTCCCGTCACGGTGTCTCTGCCAAAATGGTCCTAACCGTGAACAGCTTTGTGCAGGCCTGGGCTACTGGTAGCAGCGCCCAGAACTGAGGACAATGGTCATGGATCACTAAGTGCCAGGCACTGGTGCTGCAAAGGCTGATGCTGTCACTCAAGCAAGCATATCTACTAAAACCCGCCCTTCTATTTGCTAGTGTTACCCCCCCCGGAGTCCCCGGCCGCACACTGAAACCCCTGCTGCGAACTCCTTCCTCCTGCTGCTCCTGCTCCTGCTCCTCCGCGCCGCTCCCGCCAAGCAGCTGCCGCCGCCTGCCCCGTCGCCGCGCACAGGCGCCGCTCTCTAACCACATGCCTTGGACAACACTCCGCAGAGTTGTATGACTAACAATCAAGGGTGCCGCGAGGCCCCAAGATAGTGTCCTTGTGTCGGTTGTGGGTTGAAGGCGTGCGCCATCGCCGGCGGCAGGGACGGCGGCGGATAGGCTCCAGTCTTCGACGGTGTGGTTGCAGGTGTTGGTGTTCGCGTTGATGATCTTGGCGCAGCAGGCAGCAGGCTTGACACTCGGTCGCTGCGTCGGCGTAGGGCACCAAGCAGGCGAAGCCGCCACCTGCCTGCGCCGTCGCCGCATCGTGACCCTCCCCACGGACAAGACTCTGAAAGAGTGTGTGTAAACAACAAGCAAGGGTACCGCTAGGTCCCAAGATAGTGTCCAGATGTGAGTTGCTGGGGCAAATGCGGTGTACGGCGGCAAGTGCTGGTGGAGGCAGCGCAGGTCCGATGTCCACAGTCGCCGATGCAGCAGTCGGGGCCAGAGGTGCCAGCAGAAGCTGCGGTTTGCCGCCACACGAACAACACTCCATAGGAGTCGGGTCAACAATCCAGGGTGCCGTGAAGCCCCGGGATAGTGTCCTTGGTGGCGAACTTCAAGCGCAGGTTGGTCGGCACATGGCGGAGAAGGCACGAGCTCTGGCGACGGCCGAGCAGGCGTAGTCTGCAGCAGCTGCGCACAGCTGCATGAGCCCCACTCCTTCTGCTTCAGCCACGGATCAGCTCGAAGAGCAACTGGTATGACAATCAACGGTGCCAAAAGGCCCGGAGATAGTATCCTTGGGTGGCGTGAGGGGAGGGAAGTAGCTGCTCGTGCTGCTTGAGAGGCGAACTGCAAAGCTTTCCATGTCCTTGCCGATGCCGCGAGCTCGAACGTAATGCTCCTCTGCCTGCTGGTGCTGTGTGATAAGGGGCTCCAAATGTGCGGCTGAAATGTGGCAGGTGCTGCTGCGGCGCGCCAGATGCACCATGGCTGGTGAAACATGCTAGGCGCGCCAGACAAGCAGCCCCCACCCTCCACTTCATGGCGCTGCCACACCTTTCGATGTTGGCGAGCTGGCCGGGGGGGGCAAATTTCATACACGTACTTTTTATTAAATTCTCGCTCAGGGCGCGAAAAAGCCCAGATGATTGGCATCTAGCTGTAAGGAATCTACATGTCGTATGACAGTCTGAAAGTGTCGCAACGACAACCACTCAAACGCCGCCGCCGCCAAATGGCATCTCGGGGTCCTCCCCTACGTCCTCCTCCATGTGCCCCCCCCCCTGGATTCTGCCATGTGTGTCATGACACGGCCAGAGTACGCCATGTGGAGCGCTGCCGACAGTGCCGAGCGTAAGCGCGCCAGGGCGATGCCCTTGAGAGCTTCAGGGCGCGCACTACTAGCTGTATGGCTCCTTTCACGAGGTCCGAACTGTTTGGTACAAGCCAAGGCAACAGATGCAAGCCTGTATGCCTTGCAAAAGTTGCTCTGGCTTGCGTTGTCCACATAAATTGAATGGTTTTTGACTGCGGAAAGGCCCACTGGCATGCCCTGCTACAAAGTGTCGTTTTGATGTATTGCAAACACTAAACTATCCAGACACAACAGTACAATCAATGAAGGGGCGCCACAACCGTAAAGCATGGAAGCACAGCAGCACAATGAGGTTGAACAACGTGCATTGGGTGCGATTACCACTATGTTTGCTGGCAGCAGGAATGTCATGCGCAGCGCATATTTTGGTGGTCAGCTTGGCATCTCCAGTCATTGCAATTGCATAATTGCGTCAGCAGTAGCAGACGCATGAGTCGAGCTGTGGCGCATGCCATCACTGAGAGTGACCTAGGACATGACAGAAAGCCCCTAAAGCTGAACCAGCCCTGTGTACGCGTATCACCACAGCTGCCGCAGCTCGTGCATGAACCGATCCTGACATTTCTGAGCGAGCACCATTGAAGCAGCAGGTCACCATCAATTTGTCCAGATCCTCCTCCTGCTGCCATTTGTGCATGCACAAATTAGCTGTGCTTGACCCCGCGTGAGCCGACGTTGTGGTTGGTGTGCAAACCCCATGACCTCCAAAGCCAGTGCAGCTGATGGTGGGTTGTAGTGAAAGTACACAGAAAGCGAAAAAGCATCACAGCTTGCGCTCCAGCTTGAGGTGCAGCGAGTGTGCGGACGGCTTGTTCTCTTTCTGCAGGTGCCCCTCGGATCCAGTTGACTGGCTCAATGTTGCCCCCCCTGCTTGGCATACACCCGTTTTGGCCTTGAAGTTTTCATTGTTCCTGTCGGTGCCCTCAATAGCGTCAGCGGTTTGCACCTGCAGAGGCAGCCATGTCGTCAAGGCAGCGGCCAACTGGCATGAGCGTGAGTCCAGCGTAAGGGTAGACGTGCCATCAGGGTCAGGATATAACACACGCGGTTGCCATAGACAAGATAGAATACTACAGCAGGCAAGGCAAGATGCAGAGACACAGAAGAGCTGGAGTGATAATTGGTAGTGGCATCGCCAGAGCTGCAGGCCGAAAGTAGCAATCGCCCCTGCATCGCTCCAGATGCCATGGCATTATGTTTGTATGCAGAGTCCTTGCTTCATTCACTGATGCTGTACACCGTGGGGTTGCCAAAACGGTATTATTGAAAAAATACGGTCAACGACATTTGTAGCGTAAACCATGCTGATCTTGACCACAGCTTTGGGTGCCCTGAGGTTTATCTTCGGGCTTACTGTGCCAGACGCAAAAATGGTATCGAAGTTCTCCAAAACCTCAATAGGCAGGAGTTTACGGTCAAATTACGGTACGATTTACGGAGTATATTTGTAAAAAAGGTACGGTTTTGGCAACCCTATGTACAGTACACGTATTGGCTCATGTCATGACTTAAGTAGGAGGCTTCTGCACTCAGTCTGTATGATGCACGTGGCACATAGAATGGGGTACTCATATGGATTGCATGCTTATAAATAAATAGCCTTTTATGGTATGTAGAATGAAGCATTCACATCCACCTCACTGGTGACCTCAGCATAGTGTTTCTTTGCAGCTAGACTGCAGCAGTCCGCAGTCTGCCTTGGCGAGTCAGGGGGTTCAAGTTGGACCCCCCGCGATGCCTGCTCACCTGCTCGGCCTCCAAGCGTGCACGAATGATGCCCATGCAGTACAACGTGACCGGCAACGATGCTGTGACAACGGTGGCCTCGTCCTCCTCAGCATCGACACCCGCAAAGTGTGTGGCATCATGGCTGAAGGCCTCAGCAGGAATGTCGAACGTCCACTTGCTGTAGGGGCGTACATTGAGCAACTGCGCCTCAATGAGTGCGCGCAGTGTTGTGCGGCCAATGAGGTCTCTCATGTACTCCATCGTCACGGTATGATGTTCGCTGTCAAGCAGAGCCAGCGCTGCGTCTGCGAATTGGCGTGCTGTCCAGCCGGCGCTGCCGTCAGCAGCGCGTTGGACCTTGCGCAGTGCGTCACGCCTCACAGCCTTCAGGGCTGTGGACACACAATACAGAATGATGAATGAGCAGCGACTCCTGCCATGAGTAAGAGTGTGCATTTGGTGAGTTTTGTCTAAGTGCAACACACGTGCAGCAGAGGTGCCACTGAGTAAGCACAGCGATGGTGCCATGGTGCACTCTTCAGTAGACATTGAAATGACCTGACAACATGTCATTGAGGCAATGCAGACACGATCATTTCAAGAAAGCTGCACATGTCACGCAGCTCTCTCCAGTGCATCTGAACTGCACATAACAGCACTGATGCTGACAAGGTTGCAATCCTAAACCCCTGTCACACAGCAAATGCCAGCCCATACAGAGGGTAGCATAACTCAAGTGAAGATCTCACCTGATGTCCAGCTTGAGTTTTCTGCAGTGTGGTACTTCTCTGCGCGATTACGCAGTGTCCCTGGATTGCCTCCACACACCTGCAGCCAAAACAGTTCATCGCAGCATAAGAGGCGTTGGGTGGATCACATGTGGATGTTGTGCGTGTAAATTAGCGTAGCCTCAGTGCAGGTAGCATTGGGCTTGTGTACCTGCAGATCGTGACGGTGATGCCTGTTTTCCTGTGAGCACAAGACTTGACATCGGGAGCACCTGCAAGGAATGTCTGATGGATGCAACGTCACCTGCAGGGAATGTCTGATGCAACGTCACATACAGGAGTGTCACAGCACCGGGCGTGACACCTACGCTCGTGCCGTAAGGATCCCACTGCCTTGGAGCGATGCTACATGTACATGTATAGAAGTACAATTGCTGACTTGTGCCTTGTAGATCTGTTCCCAAACATCATCAGCAACAGCCATGCCTTGCAGATGTGCCAGGAAGCTCCTCGCCTCTGACTCTGGAAAATCGCCCACAATCCAAGTGTCCAGGATCTGTGATGGCTTTCCTGTAATGTCGGGAGAGTTGGCACCTGGTTGAGCACTATCAGTGCTGGTGTAGGCCCACTCATCAACCATCCATATGCTGCAGCAGCCATATGCATTGGTGTGGCAACATTGTCACGGTAGTACAGGAGCGATGTCGGCTGCCAATTGTATAAGCACAGGCTGCAGCGGATGCACAGCTGCAGCAGGACCACCGGACAGCTGCTACCATCTGTTGGCCAGCCACGACCACAGAGCATATGTGAGTGTGTGATGAGCGAATGTGCAAATACAGCGAGCACGTGTACTTTTCAACATGCGCGTACTAAGCAACACCATAGCCTGGCAGTGTGAACGTGCCGCATTTGCATGTACTTACTGGTTTCCAGCCACTCCAGGAAATTGGCATTGGAGGAGATGATGAGGACGTGGCAGCGGCCATATTGCTGCCAGATGGCCGTGACATAGTTCACTAGGTGTCGAAGTCGAAGCTCGTCCTCGTGCGTGCCAGACAACTGCATGAGCTCATCAGTTCTGTCGAAGACCAGCACGATATGGTGCCACTCACTGCCATCACTGCTACTAGTATCAACTTCCAGCGTTAGTCCGCTTGTGTATAAGTTACCCGCATTGAGTGCTGCCCGCCACATGCGTTTGAGACGTGGCCGCTCGGATTTGACATGCCATGCTTTCCGAAGCCGTTCGAACATGACCGGTGCTTTCATGTGGTGTGGGCGCCAAAGGTATTCAAGGCCTGAGGATGTTAAATTGGCAAACCATTTTGGAGAGCCAACATCTGTAAGGTGGCAGTCGACATACTTAACGTTGCTGCCAGCTGCCTGCCACTGCTGCAAGAAGTGCTGCACCAGTGTGGATTTGCCAGTGTGCGGCGGCCCCAGCAGCACCTTGACGGAGCATGGGCGCAACTCAAAGCACTTGGTCAGCCTATCAAGCTCTTCTGTTCGGCCAAAAAATGAGTAGTTGAACGGAGTATTGGGTGCGATGGCTGGCGAATTGGCATCATTGTCCATTGAACTGTCGGATGCCCTGAGTACCACGTTCACCAATCCCTGCAGGCTGCAACAAGACCATCAATGCAGGATGTAATCATGATGTTGAGTACAGGGTCGACCGACATGCAGATTTGCGAATCAAACAAGGAGTCTGAGGCATCGTGATGTGCACATTGCATTTTGCCACACAGTTAGCATATGGTGATGCAGCACAAAGCGAAACAGTTGTACATGGCAGAGGGGAAGCACAGCGGGAACAATACGGCAATGCTCATTGGAACGGCTCCTGATCGCTTGCTCACAACTCATGATCACGCAGTAACTGAAATGTAGTCTAGCTGAGGCTGCTGGGATAGCGTGCAGCAGTGCGAGGCACAGTGGCGAGGTATTAGATCGAAAAAATGCTGGCCGCGCAGTCGACACCAACAGACTTGCACTGCAAGCACTGCTGTCGCAGTTTGGCAGCAGCTTTGATGTACAGCGTGTCATCATGTCAACACATCTGAAGAAGTTGACACGACCTGCTTTTGTGATCGCCAGCGACCTGACACATAGTACACTGTCGGTGTCAGGCAGGCGCCCGGGGGTACATCCACGCTCACCTTCTTGTGCTTGCAGCAGAATGGGGAGGGACACGACGACTGCACGACTTGGACACGGCTGCGACAGCGGCGGTGCGCGAGCCGCAAATGAAGGCGCTAGCGACGCCGATGGACATAAAAATCAGCGCTCCAGCTGCTAGCGCCCGCATATTACTGCTGTCGCTGCGCAACAGGTGCGGCAACTGCTGTGGCACGCTTTGCCTCCCTGCGCGCTTGTTTCTCCAACCTGAAATGGTGACACGCCAAACTTCCTCGAGGAAAGTGGCAGTTGCATTGTTCAGAAGGAGGCAAGGCAAGCAGCGAACCAGACACTGGCGTAAGGCCAGAGCGCACAGTTCGCACTGACGAAGCTGCAAATGGCTACTCACTGTTTGTTCATGGAGCCATCAGCTGTAGATACGGTCTGCAACTGAAAATAGAGGCATAAGCCTTTGGTGGGAGAGTGGAATGCACTAGGCTGGCGGAGAGTGGCGCAAGAAGCATGGCTAGTGCGCCGCTGGACGAGCTGGAAAAGCTGCTGGCTAGTGCAAGGAAGAGACGGCGACAGCATGGCACCACACCGGTGAGGCAGTAATTCGCAACTATGTACACTCGTGAGACTGCGTAATGTACTCAGCAGGGTTAGGCAAGTTCCCTGTCACATCAGTCGGTACACCAGAGAACAACGGCTTTCACCAGTACCTAGATGAGCTACCCTAAGACATGTGCCACTGCCGGCAAGGACATTGGCTTCATTCAACTAGCAGTAAGTTCAGATGTACGCATTCAGGCGTGTGGTACACAATTGCATGCACTTGCACCCAGTCGTTGAAGAATATAGGCAAGGCTTCCCCTGCGTCCTCTTGCAGCAGGAAGCTTTGGACAATGGGCTGCCGCCGCCGATCACTTGCCACCACTGCCGTGCGGCAGGGCACAAGATTGAAGCACGCACCCGCACCACGACTCGCTGCGGCAGCTCCTGCACAGGCGTCACAATGCAGTAGCGTTCAATGCGAGCCCGTGCCATGCCTTCTTCAACACGACACACACACACACACACGCCGTACACACCAATGCCTGAGCGCTGCCACCGCTGCACGCGCGTCGCGCTCGCGCGCAGCCCTCGCCGCCGCCGCCGCGCGGCCGGCGACGCGACTGGAGCGAGCACCCGTACCACGACTCGCCGCAGCAGTTGCCGCCGCCGCAGCAACAGCAGCAGCACTCAATGCCGCGCCGCGCTACGCCTCAGCGCTCCACGGCGTACCACGCGCGCTCCTACAGCCCTGCCGGCACTGCATCTGACTCCATTGGCGGCGGCGGCGGCGGCAGCGGCGGCGCACAGTCGCCGGGCCGGTACCACCGGCACTCGCACCGCGCCGGCTCGAGGCCGCGCACAAAGGTATGTATGTAGGGCAGCTGCTGCGGCAACGGTCCGCAGCCCCGGTTTAGCAAGAAGGGTTCCTGAAGTTTGCGGTGGACGCTGAGGGAGGGGGGATGGTGAGGCGGTGCTGAGCGCAGTAGTCTCTCGCTCACGGACCGCAACTGTCACAGAGGGCGGGGCGCGCGTTCGCGGCCCGTGAGCCACTGCGCGCTTCCGCTGGCCGCCGAGCGATGCAGGGTGCGCGCGCACTCCTTCCGTGAGGTACAATGCACATGGCTCAACGACACGCCACCCAACACCCACTGCCGTCCGCGCGCAGGTTCTGGAGCTGCTGCGGCTGGTCGAGACGCGGAACGCGGAGCTCGAGGCGGCGATCGGCGCCGCCGACGACCGCGCCGACGCCGCGGAGCAGTCCGTGGAACGCGCGGAGGACCGCGTCGTCGCCGCGGAACTCGCCGCGGAGCGCGCCGAGGAGCGTGCCGCCGCCGCGGAACAGGCCGCGGAACGCGCGGAGCGGCGCGCGGCGGTGGCGGAGGCGGCGGCGGAGCGCGCGCGTGCACACGCGGCGGCACACATGCAGCGCGGCGACGCGGCAGGTGCGCGCCTGTGCGCTGAGCGCTGCTATCAGCGTGCGGCGGAGGAGCGTCGCATGTTGAGATGGACGGGAGAGGGGGGGGGGGGGGGGGAAGCTGGGAAAGACGTTCAGCGGGACTGTGTTCGCTGCGACGTCAAGCTGCGACGGCGGCAGCCGCTGCGACAACACATCTCAATCACAGCAGCACCTGCTGCAAGGCATCGTAATTGTGAGGAGGGGCATGCCGGACTGCTGCCGAAGCCGCAGTGGCACGCAAAGCGCTTTAACAGCGCGCGGCGGAGGCAGTGGTGCAAGCGGGACACGTGCTGCAGAGCGCACAGAGGCAAGCACTGCAACCTCTGCATTCGGATCACCACTACTAAGCCGGTGCGCACGTACGCACTCCACTCGCGCTCGGCTGTCGTTGCGCGACGTCATCATCGTCGGCACCTCGCACCCTCACCGCGCGCCGTGCCGGTGCCGCCGCTGCTGCTGCCGCTGCAGCTGGGGCGGCGCAGGAGCAGCTGCTCCTGCCACGATCCTGACCCTAACAGGATGCACATGCGCTGCAAAATGCAGCCCCCTGCAGTCCGTTTCACCACCACGCTGTCTCGGCGCTCGGCTGCTTGCGCGCACTCACATCAGCAGCCTATTGCCACCGCGCGGAAGCGCCATCAGTCTAAGATCGCGCATCCGCCGCGCACGCTGCCGCCGCAGCCGCGGCAGCGCAGGAGGAGCTGCGGCAACCCGCGGCGGCGGCAAAGGCACGCGAGGAGCGCGCACTGCAGGACGCGCAGGCGCCGTAGCTTGCATGCACTCACGTGTGTCAGTCATCCGCCGCCGCGCGACAGCGCCATCGGTCTCACCTCACGCACCGGCCCGCCCATTGTCGCTGCCGCAGCCGCGGCGGCGCAGGAGGAGCTGCGGCGGCGCACGGCGGCGGCGGCGGCGCGCGAGGAGCGCGCGCTGCAGGACGCGCAGGCGCTGAGCGATGCGTGCACTCACACTTGTTAGTCATCCGCCACGCGACAGCGCCATCGGTCTCACCTCACGCACCGGCCCGCCCCTTGTCACTGCCGCAGCCGCGGCGGCGCAGGAGGAGCTGCGGCGGCGCGCGGCGGCGGCAGCGGCGCGCGAGGAGCGCGCGCTGCAGGACGCGCAGGCGCTGAGCGTTGCGCACGCGGCACTGGACGAGCGGGAGGGCGCCGTGCGGGGCGCGGAGGCGGCGGCGGCGGCGGAGGGCGCGGCGCTGCAGCGGCGGCTGCGGCAGCTCGAGCGGCGCGAGAGACGGGTGAGTATGTAGGAGGGTGGTGGCGCTGGTAGTGATGTCGGCGTCAAGCTCTGAGTAGAGGCGTGCGCCTGGAGCTGGAGCTGGCGAGGCTGCGATGTAGTGAACAGTGAATTGTGTCACCTGGTTTGGAGTGCGTGCCGGGAGCAGCGGCGGCGGCGGCATCTGCTACAGCAGTGCATCTGCTGTAGCGGCGAGAACGTTATGAGTTCAGGCACTCTTTTGAACTCTTGGAACTATGGGCTGACAGGGAACGGTTTGTTGGAAGAACACAAAGGCTGTCTCATGCATGATACCTCGACAGTGCGTTGTGCAAAGTGGACAGAGGCAGACCGAGGCAATGCAACCCGTGTGCTTTGGGACGGGCAGGGAGTGATATGAACTGTCCACAGCAAACGTGGGCATGCCAGCCGAGTTCGCTCAAGCCAGTGACCTGACATGAAAATCTCTCTTCACAAAACTACACATCAACTGCAAGTGTGAAGTGCCCAACCTCAAGTTCACCGGGACACTGCCACAATTAGGGATATGCACACCTACTGCACGCTCTAGCACTTCAGACGGCTGACCCAGAAAGCCGCAAATTAGACCCGCCGTTAGGTAGTCTGGGAGTGCAGCGATACCTGCGGCAGGGAAACGTGGAGCAATGACCGCAGGATGCGCTGACTGATGCGCCGCATTGGCGCGGTTCCATGCGCGCAGCTGGCAGCAGCGTGCGCAGCGGCGGCAACGCTTAACGCCGCCTGGCGTACACTTCAACTGCGAGCCTGACATGAAGTGACAAGCTACTGTACACATGTCGCCAGCAAGCACTGATGCACACAACACCCGATCAATCTCCCCGCGCGCGCAGCTCGCAGCCGCGGCGGCGCACGCGGCGGCGACCACGCCCACCACCGCCGTGACGCGCGACGCCGCGCTGCTGGCGTGCCTCGCGTGCGCCGCCGCCGGCGCCGCCGCGCTGCCGCCACGCTGGGCCGCCGCCGCCACCGCCGCCGTCGCCGCCGCCACCGTTCTCGCCTGGAGGCTGCCAGCAGCACACGCGGACAGAAGACGGCTGCAGAGTTTGGTGCCGGCGATGGTGGCGGCAGGCGCTGCGGCGGCGGCAGCTGCGGCGGGCTCTTGGGTGCTGCTGGCAGCGGGGCTGCCGCTGGCGGCGCTGTGCGCTGCGGCGTGCGACGCGCCGCCGCCCGCGCCGCCGCCGCTGCCGCCGCCGCCGCGGCTGCGCAGCGGCAGCGAGTGATGTTGTCGTGCTGTAGGCACTTGCTGTAAATGAATGGTCGGTGATGGTGGTCGATGGTGTGTACGCGGTGAAGCCCGAAAAGTTGCGAGTGATGTTGTCTGCCGCGGCAGTGCGTGAGAGTTGTGATGCCGTGTGTGTACCTTTCACAAGCTTTCAGCATTTACGTAGACGACTACCTGCGCTGCTTTATCACAGACCTTGCAGCCTTTTTCCCCGGTATGCTCTTGCGTGATGCTTCGTTAAGTGTTGTGGCGTGTTCGGTGTGTGGACATGACTGCCTGGGCATTTCATCGTGACAAATATGCCAGGACGCGCAGCGTTGGAGTTCATACTTCATTTGATCCCATAAAATTTTGAAAACGTACTACTGCAGAGGATGTCGTCTTGTCATGATGCAGTATGCAGTCCTTTTGAAATACCTGCCGCAGACAAGCACATTCCTACATGCATGCAGAAACAAAGACTATATCATCCCCATTGGCGACTCACTCTTGCAGCGAAGACCATGTCGAGTGCTGCAGAGGGAGCGGAGCATATGCAAGCTAATTGCAGCTTGCCACTTGAAGTCGGAGGTCTGGCTGACCCAGATGAGAAATGGCACACAAATTTGAGATGTGCATGCAGGACAGCCGCAATTGCCAGTCAAGAGTCAAGAGTGAATCTGCAGGCTTCCAATGTGGAAACGCTGTGGGCACCAGAGGTGGAAATGGTTTGCGCGTGTGCCGCTTGCAAGGGCCTGCAGCAGGACATTACATTACCACTATGTTCAGTGCCTCACAAATAGCAACAAATTGTGTTGCAGATTCCGCCGCGTATATGCACCGCGCCATTGCGGCCACGTCCCGACAGAAGTCAGCAGAATTTGAGCGTGTTTTCAAGGCAAACTCAAACAGGGCCCGGCTTTTCCACTCAGAAGCGTGCATGTTGACCGGCCAGCCGCTGGCACATTGATCTCTTGGCAGCACAGCATAGCGCAACAGACATGCCAAAGGGCAGCGAGGGGGTCACCAGAAACGGCATTGTTGTGATTACTTTGCTTTGATTTCGCAGGCGCACCACTCGGCGGGGTACAAGCGGGAGCCAGCCCCCAAAGGTTCAGAATCTCTCGTCTGCGCTCGCGTACAGCGCGGCGCATCGCAGTGGTCAGCTCGTGAAACGTGCTACGAAACGGCAAACCACCACCATAAGACAAACTATGCAAATATTCAAAACAAAAGGGCCGCGGCAGCGCAGCGCCTGTGCACATGCCCCCCCCTCCCCCACCCCCCATATGTATACATACCCCCCGGATAACTTCAATTAGTGGTGGTCGAAAATCAAAGCGGCAGCGGCGGGTGCCACGGCACCGCCCGCTAGCACTAACTTCCTGTGCTAAACTTCAACTGCCCTGCTAGCGGCAAAAGCCAGGCGCCGAGCGATGCAGCGCTCGTACGCAACGGCACGCGCTTCAGCCACGCATGGCATGTGCGCCGCAGTAAAGCTTCTGCCTGCTCTCGCGCCGGCAACAACACGCATCAGTGCTCGCCTGACCGCATTGTGCGACAACGTAGCTAGCCTGTGCCAGTCGCGCCCCCATTTTTGCCGTTGCGCGCAGACGCCGCAGCAGTGTGCAAAACCGCAACTGCGTTGCGCGACCAGCCGAGAGCGGTGAGCGAAACAGCTGCGTGCTCGTGCCCCCACGCTGATGCCCAGTACCTGCCAGCGATGCAGGGCTGCACGAGACAACAACGTCGCTGCCGCCGCAGCCCCGCAGGCGACATCAGCTAGGGCATCATCCAGAAGCCACGATCCGAAGCTGGCAGCAGCGCTCACCCCCCCCCTACCATCCCCCTCCCCGCCCTGTGGCCATGCCGCGCGCGGGGGAGAACCCTCCGCTGCATCGCCTCACGCAGCCCAAGGCGCTGCACAGCAGCGCTCAGAGGCCGAGCTCCGCGTCGCAATGCGCGCGCGTTGCAGCGTGCGCGCGCGGCGGCGTGGCGGCGAACGTGCGCGTGCGGCGGTGCCGCTGAGCTGCCGCTGCGGCGACGGCGGCGGCGGCCGGCGGCAGCTCCGCCAGCGGCTGCGCGACCGTGGCGGCGGCGGCGTACGACCCCGGCGACGCGACGGCGGCGGCGGTTACGAGCTCGCCGCGCCACTTGGGCCACGCGAACGGCCACTTGAAGCTGCCGCCAAAGCTGCTGCTGCGGCTGGGCGGCGCGACGGCAGCGGCGCCGGCGCTCTTGGCGCGGCGGCCGCCGCCGCCGTCGGGGCCGCACACGATGGCCTCGACCGGCGAGCTCCTGCGGCAGCGGCGGCAGCAGTGGCGGCGGCGGCGGCGGCAGGCGCGAACGGATGGGAGGGACGGCGTGAGTGAGGCGTGCGCGCTGCTGGCGGCGCGCGGGGGGTTGAGCAGGGTGGGGTTGAGAGGTGTTTGGGATGGAGGAGGCGGCTGCGGTGAGCAGTGCGGCGTGGGGAAAGTGCGCGCTTGCTGTGCGCCTGCTCTCGGCATGCAGGCAGTCTGGGCACGCGCGACAGGCCCCGCAGTGCGTGACGTCCTGCCACGGGAATGTCATTAGAGGGGGTGAGGCTGCGCGCAGCAGCCCCCGGCGGCGCGCACGCAGACGGCGCAGCGCACATGACACATTGCTGTTGGCGCTTGGGAGTGCTTGCAGGACGAGCCGGTGTTGAAAGTGAGGCGCACTGTGGATGGCCACGACGGAGACTGAAATGATTTGGTGCTGCTGGGATGCACATCGGCTGATCGGCGCGCGGCGACGGCGCCCCGCGCTGTTCGGCTGCGAGACAGCTGCCGCCGCCGCCATGCGACCGCTGGGACGCCGCCGGCGCTACTTCAATGCAGTCATGACGACAACTGCACGGTCTGAGCGCGCCGCTGAGCGTTCATGAGACGCTCCAACCCTACCTGAACCCAACCCTGCAACTTGTCGAGCTCACAATCGGCGCCACCGTGCGGCGCTCTCCAGCCCTAACCCTAGGTGCCACGGTGCGACGCTCTCCAGCCCTTACCCCAATCCTGACCCAAACCCCACAACTCCATCGAGCTCACGTCAGCACGACGATGCGACGTCCTCTAACGCTACCCCAAAACCTACCCCAAACCCTGCAAGTTCAAGCAGCTCACATCGGCGCCGCGGCGGCGGCGGGCGTCGCCGCAGCGGTGGCGTGGCCGCGACCCGACCGCGTGCGCGATGCCGCACGGGGGCTGGGGAAGGGCCCCTTGGGCGTCGTAAGGTGCACCGCCGCAGCCGCCTCGTGAATGGGGTAGGCAGCGGCGAGGCGTGGCTTGGTCGCGACGCCTGCGTGAGGCCGCCTGAGGGGGGAGCAGGGTGGGGGGGGAGAGGGGGTAAAGTTGAAGTTGGGTGGTGATGCGTGAGTGACGCATCTACGCTGCGCTGCAGCGCGGCGCGCAGTTCTGAGGCGCGTCTGCTCCGCGCGCGCAGCACGGCGACGAGCTGGAGCAGGGGTTGAAGTTCAAGTACAGTGTTGATGTATGCCCAGGGTTTGGTGGGGGAGGTGTGGACCGCGAATGGAGGAGGTGATGGGGGAGATGGGGGGGCGTGAATGGAGTTGAAGTGTGTTGATAGATGTGCAGACACATGGACACCTGGACCTGTGTTTACAAGAACTTGTGCTGCAGCGTGCAGTTTTGAGCACAGTCGACTACAAGTACCTATCTGTGGTTTGTGAAAATGAGAAACTATCATGACTGCGAGACGTGCTCTACACATACATATGCAGTCTGTCCGATGCTCTGGAGTACGGCACCTGGCGCGGCACTGACTGTGAACGCGACGTGGCGGCCGTGGCCATTCGTAAAGGTCTGCAGTAACTGAGGCCGTAAAATGATGGATGTACATCATGATCGGGAAACTGGTTTTTCATGTTGCGGTAAATGGTCTCAGGGTTGAGCTGAGCGATAGCACCCCAATAAATGGTGTGGACCTAGGCTTCCACATTTCGCCTCTCAGACTCGTACAAGTATCCATGCTGAAGTGCTAGCGCTGCGGCCGCTGATGCTGCTGCTACGATACTGTGCAGTCAACGCTTGAAAGCGGCTGCAAGCTTGCACAGCCACAGGGTAAACAAGTCATCATCAAGGCACAGTGCACGCATGGTGATGGCCTACAGTCGGGCTTTGAGCGCTGCGCGAGCACCAAAAGCTGCCGACTTCATTCTGTTCGCGCGCATGCACTGCTGTACAACTTCGTGAGTGACTTGTTTTGCGTGCTGGGCGCGCCTGCAACATAGTCGCTCTGCAGCGCATGGCCCGGAGCATCATCATACAGCCCCTAGAACATTCTTCCTTGTCAGGTTGCAGCTTCAAGCATTGTTTCAACTTCAACCAATATATCACCTGCTGCCGATGTCTGGATTTGCTAACTTTGAATTCTGTTCACGCGCACGCATTGCGATAAAAGTGCTTCGTGAAGGGACAGTTTTTTTGCGTGCTGGGCGCGCCTGCAGTACAACCGCTCTGCAGCACATGGCCAGCAGCGCAGTCATCATGCAGCCGACAACACCCTTCCTGGTCAGGCCGCAGCTTCAAGTACTTCTACAACATCAACCAACAGACTACGTGCGGCGTCGATGTTTGAGAGTACGCGCGCTATGCCTGCGGAGAGCCTGCCGGCTCTCTACGCGTCAGCACGACCCTTACTGCCAGCCACATCCCGGGATAATGTGACTGCCCTTCTCACAGCAGCAACGGTCGGCAAGTTGTGCCGCCAATGGCACTTCTGAATGAATGCGGCGACAGCACACGATCAATGCAGCACTGCCATGGTCACTTCATGCATCAACACTGCCCCCTCTGTCACAAAATGCACTATTCGTGCTGGCTGGAACTGCTGTGAGGTCGTTTAAAGCACTGCTTCAAGCGTTAACTTCAAGGAGTGACTTCAGGTAGTGACGCAGTGGTGTGCGCACAACACTGCCGTCAGCAGCATCACAAGGCCAGCAGCACTGTCGCCACTCGGCTCACCGTTTGGCACCCTTTACAACAACTGCAGCAGTGCCTACATCAATCATACTTGAAGTAGCCAACATGCACACACTTTGACAGTTGCTGCCGGTGACTTACTCCAACCGCTAATATATATAGTTCTGAACATGTGTGCAGCGTTGCCAGCGCTCAACACACAGCCGGCAGCGCCAACACCACCCCCGCCCATAATCTTGAAGTCACAACTACTTCCAGTTTTTCATTCCACAACAGCATACCTGCGGTATTGCCGCCAGCAGCACATGGCCAGCAGACTTCCAGTGTTTTGTGCCACAAGTTGAAGTAATGACCACTTCCGCCAATTTTTTCATGATTCTACACGAGGCATACCTGCGGTATTGCCGCCAGCAGCACATGCTCAGCAGCACCGTCACCACCACGCCCACAAAGACCACCCCCCCGAGCCCCCCTGCCTTGAGGCTGAACCCCATGCTTGCTGCGTTCGCCTGCTGCGGCGGCTGCCCCGCGCGCATGGTGAAGGGCTCGCTCTGCAGAAAGGAGAGTCACGGCACGAAGTTCGGTAGTCAATACAATGCATGCAAATGTCTGTCACCGTTTGCCTGCTGCGGCGGGCGCCCCGCGTGCATGGTGAAGGATTCGCTCTGCGCAAAGGAGAGTCGCCGTATGAAATTCAGCCGTCATGAAAATGTGTGCATATGGCTGTCACAATCAATAGCTCGGGCGCTTACATCAGATTATTCGTCAGGAGCGGAGTGTGCAGTGCAAATTTGGAGCAGTTTCGCTGACCGTTGGACCTCTTTGCCAGCCTGTCCTGCGTCGACTTTCTACCATCCCAGCGGTGTGGGCACGGCAGGCAACAACAGCGCCATCTACCGTCACAGCGTGTGTGCATATCCTGTCATAGTTCAAAATTGACAGCACGAGCGCTCGCATCGGGTCACCGGTGAGAAGCGGACTGTTCTGGATCAGCACCGCTGATAGTAACATTGGTTGATGCTCAATACGTATCAAGTCTGGCACCGCGCTGCTGGCTTTCTAGCACCTCAACAGCGTGGTCCGCAGCAGGCCGCAACAGCGCTACCTAGGGCGCGCGCAGTCAGCAAGCCGTTTGGCGTTGCTGTTGCATCATGAGAGGCAACCCACAGTGGCTGCCACGCTGCAGCCTGCCTTCTAGTTGAGGGGCCGGAGCTACCGTGCTGTCAATAGTGATGCATATCGTTTAGGGCGCAGAAACGCCCACATGGCCAGCTTGCCACTTGCTGCGATGAGACTTGTTGCAGGAAAATGCTCAAAAACATGCTACTTGTGATATCGCTACGTGGCGATGAAGTACTTCTCATTCGCGTGAGACACAGGCACATCACGCCGCCAGCGGGCACACAAGTCGCCACCATATGCCGCAATGCTGTGATGATGAGGCTCGGAAGGCACGTTCTCCTTCTCTGGTGATTTCGGCCCACACGATGTCAAGTCTCCATGTATGATCCAAGGACTCTGACACGACACCACATTGATTGCCGCCAGTGCTGCCATCCATCACGGGAGTAGGTTACTTGATGTCAGTGACAAACACTGCTGCATCAAAATAGGGCAACCCTATCGGGGAGTACAGCGGGGGGCAATGAATGAGCATAATCATTGCCACTACATACAGTCTCGTCTACAATTTGCAGTTGTTGAAAGCGCTGCTCAGCGTCAGCTACTGACACCTTTTTGAAGCGAACACTGCGCTGCTACTGTCAACTTCTTTTTCTAGCGCAAGTCAGAGCATAAGATACCAGTTGCGCACACATCGGCAGCACCTCACATGCAGCTGATGCGCACTCAAACTACTCAAGTTTGAACTTGCCTGCGCACTGGGTCCCGATGGAACCGCCTCCACCGCAATGTACCACATGAAGTCGTCCACACTCTCGTTGTCGGACACAAGGTCTGGCCGCACGTACGGAAGGGGGAAGAGGGACATGCTGGACAGAGGGGTCTTGGACGCAATTAGGGACCGCCTGGGGGTGAAGCCGAGCTTGAGGGCGACCAAAACCACATCCACGTGCTTAACCCACGTGGGCTTCACCCAAGACACCTCCTGCTGGTCGTCCACGTTCCATATGGTGCCTTCATGAGGTAGCGTAATTTGCAGCAGCTGCTTCAGCTTCTGCTGAGCGTCTTCGTCGTCCTTGCGCTCGTCACTATCAGCTTCTCGCTCATCGCGCTGTGATAGCCGCAGCGGAGGCAGCCTGGCGTCTGATTGCAGTACGCGTTGTTGGTGCTCGTCCTTGCGCTCGTCACTATCAGCTTCTCGCTCATCGCGCTGTGATAGCCGCAGCGGAGGCAGCCTGGCGTCTGATTGCAGTACGCGTTGTTGGTGCGCTTCTGTGTGCCGCGCCAGTGGCGGCAGCGCCGCAGCGTCGCCGCTGGCGGTCAGGCCTATCGTTAGCAACGAGAGCAGCAGCCATGCACCTCCGACAGCAGCACGGATTGACCGACGCATGGGCACACACGCGCTGCACGTTACAGAGGGCTGCTGCTCGCCGCCCAAAATCAATATCGACGTGTGCGTTCTAATGAAGCTGCTGCTGCAGTACTGGTCGCATGGCTTTGCAGGGACGCGCAAGCTCCACTGCAGAGCCTCAGCTTCCCACCCTCGGCTGTTTTTGCGGGGTTGGTCTGGTGCGTGCTCTTGCCCCCACCCGCTCGAGCCGAGGCAGGCTACAACGCGTACCCCTCGCCAGGGACACTATGTCGGCAGCCCCTTTGTGGTGGTTGGCCCCCTCAGTGAGTGCCTCTAGTTCAGTCGCAGGTTAATTATGCCGGGAAACAATCCGCGAAATTAACCGCCACAACGGTCGGCGAGACTGTAGTTTTTGTGCTGGCGAGATGACTGCGATATGCGACGAGTATGCTGCTTTGCCTCATGGTCACCTGAGCTGTACCGTTGTGAATATCTGTAGCGAAACTTGATATATGGATGAATCAACCAAGAGACAGCTCACCCTTGAACTTCAAGCTATCACACACAGATACGCTTCAAGTAGAACATTGCAAGCTGATGGTAGCCACTGAGAGACGAGGTTTTACAGCCATCTTTCGATGCCCTAGGGCCCTATAAATTACAGCTCTTGCAGCAGCTGATTGTGATGCATGTTACAACGTGCTGAGCCTCAGGCTGCTGCTGCGAACCATGTGAAAGCATGGCAGATGGACTGTATCAGCAAGAACGGAAGCCGGCTGTGAAGCGCGAACGCAGCAATACATTCAGCCACTTCACCAGCTCAGGCATGTAATTGCTGCGCTAAACTTCCCATGGCAGCCTTGCCACCCTCCAGGTGTACGCCATGTGATACACCAGTGAGTGACTTTACTCCGAGTCTCAGAGGCTACTACGGTTTACTTGAAGTTCCAAGTATTATTTTGCTCCACATGCAGACTCAAGCAGTTGTGATGAAGTCAGCTGCAGTTCTGGCGGTCGCCAGCCTTGCATACCACACCTGCACACTGGGTCTGCTAGTGGGCGTGTCTGCCCCCATCAGCAACCTATGCACCCTATGGCAAGAAGGCCGCAAGGACAGAGCACATTGACTGCATTCAGCACTGATCACACTGCACGGCCGTCTAGACCAACACATCCGTGGTGTTGAACTCCAGCGTTCATCATGCGTTGGAGCAGCACACACATTTCAACTTCAACTTGAAGAGCATGCGTGAGCAAAATGTGCACGCCTCGCCCCTACGCGCTGTCTGGATGCAAACCCACATTTGTTTCATTTACAGGTTGCACTGCCTCGTCCGCCTGGTGCACACCGGCAAGGAACCCCTCCAAACTGAATCAACTTAGAGAAGAAACCAGAGCCACCCTTGTGCTGATCGCCGTCGCAAACTCCCCCCGAGCGGTACTCCACTGGCAGAGATGCGCCCGCCAAGAGTTCAAACCAGAGAAACCGGAGCTGCCGGTGGCAGCGCCTCGCCGCTATGCGCACTTCACTGTTGCGCAACGCGCGCACCGCTCTACTTTAACAGTCTGAGATGGCCTCGCGCAGCAGCAGCAGCGCTCATCGTACGGCAGCGCGCTCACGCAGCGGGCGGCGCCGGGCACTCCGTCGCATAGTCGTGGTACGTGAAATCCGTGACGGAGATCTCGTACACGTTCTCCGCGGGGTGCGCCCAGCAGTAGGTGGCGGGATACCAGCCGGCACGCGTGTACACGGCGTCGTCGGGCAAGCCGAACGTCTCGCACTGCTTGTCGCCGCCGACGGGGACTGCGGCCAGCGCCTTGAGGGTGATCATGGGCTGTGGAAGGAGGGGGGAGCGGGGGGGGGGGAGCGGCTGAGGGGTGAGTCGCGGCCTGGAGTTGAAATTCGCTGAGGGCTCCACGGCCTCGGCGCCTGTGTGATTCAGCAGCGCCATGCTGTCGAGGGGTGATTCAGGGCCATCGTCTTGAGGTAGCGGCTTGTATTGTTTGGCAAGCCGCACGTTGCGTGCTGTTCATCGCCAATGGCGAGGGCACCAAGAGCAAGTTCGAAGTGCGTCGTAGTCATTGAGGCGGCGGAGACGTCACGGTGGCAAAGAAATACACCTACCGCATTATCAGGTTTTGGGGCAGGCTGAAAGCTTCAAGGCCAAACGACGCAAGCAGCGCGCATTGACCTCACATGCCAGAGCGCGCTGACACCCACATGCTGCAGTCAGTCTCCAATCAGTCGCGTGCACACCACATGATACCATACCCAGGGCATATCATAATGTATGTTGCAGCAGCATATGTGCTACGCCCATGCACACAAGACTCTCATTTCTAGGGCTAGGGTCAGGGCTAGGGCAATGTTGAAGTGTCACATGTCTCACCTCAAAGAAGACCAGCTCGCCGTTGTAGGATCCAAGCAAAGGCACGTGCTCGAAGCTGGCAGCGCACACAAAACGCGAATCAGCGGCGGGAGCGCGGACGGGGGGGTAGATACCACAGGGCGTGCATCAGTTGCGGTGCACTACCTGTGAACATTTGTGAGAACGAGCATGTTGATCCTGTTGTCAGTAGGCAGAGCACACACTAGTGTTGCGCATGGAGCAGGTCATTGGTACACGGTCACATTCCAAACATGCTTAACCCTACAGGAAACTCAAAGTCAGAGGTAGCACGGCACGCAAACTCACAGAATGGCCTGCCGCAGATCGCAGAAAAATGGCAACGTCAACAGAATATGGATGATGAGCTACAGTGCTGCTGTGCACTGGTGGGTCGCGTTTGATGCCTGCATCGCTCGCCCCACGCCAAAAGCGGCAGCTCTGCCAAAAGGGGCCTCTGAGTAACGTCAGGCGGAGTTGGGGGACGTGACAGCCGGCTTTCTGCCCGACTGGCGCAGCATCACAGTGCTCCACGCTATATGCATCGTGCAGGTCTTGAAACTTTGAACATCAAGCTCACATAAGGAGCAGTGCGTTATCATCCCTTTCGCTGACTGCTGGTGTCGAGGAACATGCAGCTTGAATGTCTGCGTCACGCTCACGTAAGCAGCGGCGCATTATCATCCCTTGCGCTGAATGTTGGTATCGGGCAACATGCGCAATGCCTGCATGGCTCACCAGGGATCAGTCCTGGACCAGCCATTGATGCCGTCAGCGTCGTTCTCACAGCCAGGCGCGCCATCGGGGAACGCTGAGACGGTGGCGTAAATAGCGCGGCAATGTCAGCAACGGTTACTGAGCGTTGATGTGCGGTACTCCTTGTAGTTGGAGTTCAGTGAAATTGCAGGGTTTGGAGAAATCATACTGTAGGCTCTTCAGAACAGGTGCTGAACGTTGCACGGGCGATGGCTTGCGTCTTAGGTCGTTCTCACAGCCGGCGCGCCATCGTGGAATGCTGCGGAGGCGGCGCCACGCGCATCGCATGGCACAAGCAGCACGCGCTGAGTCCTGTGTGTGGTCACCATACTTCTGCGGGAACTGCAAAACAGAAAGCAGGAAGGCCTATGCAGAACAGAGTTGCTGCGCGCGCGGCGAAGTATGACTCAGAGCCATGAGAGTCGCCATCGTCTGCGCAGCCGGGCGGGCCATTGCGGGACGGTGCAGGGGCGGCGGCGCGTGCAGTGCGGCAACACATGCGCTTACACCTTGAGCACTGATGTACAGTCGGCTCCCGGTGGAGGTTGCGGTTGCAGTTGAACTTGCAGCCGGACTCAGCACTAGGCACAAGCAGAGAAGCAGCGCATGCAGAGACGCTTGCAGCAAGCCACGCATGACGACCTGAACAGAACAGCTGTAGCACACTCACTTTGTAGGCAAGATGATGTACAGGATGACGTGTGTAAATGCACAGTCTTGCATTCAATCAGGCGATCACCACTAGAAGTGGCCGGAGTAGGTTCACGGACACAGCAACCCAGTCAGCGCGCCTCAGTGGATGCTACTAGGATGGGCAAACTGCAGACTATGCGGAGCACACCCTACCCTCCAGCCGACTGCTCGTCGAATGATGCCGTTACGATGCACACCCTTCACATTGTGACGTCACCGTCAAATGTCCCTGTACACCCGCAGCATACACCTCAAAACTCAATGCTGGTGTCACGCCACCAGCGCGTAAAGTAATAATGTCATCACTGATCAGCTCAGAGCGCGCTGCGTCGGCGCGAGACGCGTCGCCCCGCCGCCACTCACCCTTGAAGTTGACAAGCATGACGTGACATATACACGTTGAAGTATCAGTCACTAGCAGTATCAGTCACCATGTGGCCATCGGCACGGCGGCACGCATCTCAACGCGAGACACAGCGTGCGTGCGCTGCCGCTCACCTGCAGAGTTGGCGGGCGCGAGGTGCATGCCGTTCGCAGGCACGGCCATCCACGGCACGTGGCTCGCGGGCAGCGTGCACGGCAGCGCCCTGTACTGCTTCTCGTACGCGCAGTCGGCGCACTCCACGCCCTGCAAATAGGGCAGGGATGGAGGAAGGGTAAGCGCTGCGCTGCTGTTGACCGTGGTGTTCATGATCTGATAATGCACGGGGTGCAGACACGCGGCGTGCACGGCAGCGCCTTGTACTGCTTCTCGTGCGCGCAGTCGGTGCACTCCATGCCTGCAAGTAGGGCAGGGGCGGAGAAAAGATCATCACTATGGCGCCGAACAGATGCATGCGGCTGGGTCAAGGGTCGGACCAATGGCACCTCATGAGGTTGCTGTACTGTAGAATATAGGGTGCGTAATTAGGCTGGGACAGCGCGACGGTTGTTCTTCAGACAGTGGACATGAAGGAATCGCACCAAACACGCGCTGAAATAGGGCAGGGGCGGAGGGAAAGTCAGCGCCATGACGTCACGCAGGGACGCTGCGCTGAGCACTGTGGAAGTGCCTCTTGCATGCGCAACTGCCTGCTTTGCAGCTTGAATATCGAATCCAGCGCGCGGTGGTGCTTAGCACTTGTCAGGCGCGTGGCGCTGGGACAGGCGGCATCGTTTGGGTTCAGACACGGGACCGACAGCGCAGCAGCATCGGGGTTGCTGACGGTACAAACACATCAGTGAGGCTGCTCAGTTCGGCTGGTAGCGTGCCAGGTGCGCACTTCAGCTGGCACAGTGCTGATGCGCGCTGTGCTGGCTGCTCGCCCTGCTGTGTGAATGGTTGGCGCTCTCTTTGTGTTTGTTTGAAGTACTAGTAAGTAGTGCCGAGTCCGGATGCAAGAATGGCAAATCAATGCAGATAGCTACAAGCATTGATTGAATGGTACTTTGAATTGAATGGTAACATTTCAGCTGTGTCGCAAGTCATTCTATTTATTCAATTGATCTAATCGAGAGCTGTTCGGGTGTCAAGCAATAGGTGAGATATCACTGTGAATTACATCATGGCAGAAATCCAACAGTGCCACAAAGTCGATTCAATGGATTACATTGAGAGCCGTTCAGGTGTCTTGACGCGCACAAAATTTTAGGGCAGCGTCTGCATCAGGAGAGCGTCCTGACCTTTGAGCGCCCCAGCATTGACATCGGAGGTTTCACTTTCACCTTATCACCGCTGACATGCTTATTAAAGAAGAGGACAGGTACGTTCACCACCTCCGCAGAGGCACGCAACGGATGGCCCGCTTCATCAGTTTTTCTTGTGCCAGCGTAGCATGTAGTCTGCGCTGCAAGGCTAATTCAGCCCGCAGCATCAGAAAACAATCAGGATTTATACTTACGAGTACAATGCAATACTTACCCACGGGCCCGGGCGGGGGAAGCCTGTCACCGGGTCCGGCGCGGTGATGGTGGCAGGGTCTGCGAGATGGTGCATCAAGATAGCAGAGCGTAGGGGGCACAGGATGAGAGGGATCATGCCAGAAGGCAATGCGCGAATAATAATGTATGCCCTTCTTGGCTGGTGCAGCGGTATACTACAGGGTTAGGGATATGGTTAGGATCAGGGATGCTGACCCTGACCGTGCACTAGGCTTCTGCTGAGTCGACAGTTGCAACTGCGAGCGCAGCAGAGTGCATGTCAACGTAACAACACCGAAAGCGCAGCACCGTGGTGAGGAGCGTGCGCAACGTCGCTCGTCTCCCGCACTCTCAGCGCACGCAGCGCTGCGCCTACGGGTCTCACCTGTGCGGTTGCGCATGCGTGATGCGGCACTGCAGTGACGCGCGTACCCTCTCATACCGTATGTATCCTTCTGTGCTGGTTATCTGTGCCAGGGGTTGTGGGGGGGTGCTGCCTCCGGGCCTCAAAGTGTGCTACTGGAACAGCGAGTGTACATGGTGCGGCAGTTTGAAAGGGAACCCAGGCGGCTTTGCAATCCAGGAAACAGCGGGGCTTCTCGAGTACTACTTGGGTCAAGACGTGCAGTGAGCTGCGTGTGGGTACACGCCGCCCCGAACTTCTGCACTGCGTAGTGCACCTCTAGGGATTGATGGGTTGGATTTGATCAGCACTGACATGATGTGCAGGTGCGCCCCAGGAGGCCTTGCTGCGCTAGCTCACACGAGCAATTTCCTTTTTTTAAACTCAAGCCTCAAGCTTTTCAAATCAAAGCCCAAGCTGCACAAATCATGAGCGTGCCGATCTCTGCGCCGCACAACAAAGGGCAGCAGCAGTGCTCACTCTGCCACGCCCCGCAGCAACACTGGGGATCCTGCCCCCTCACGCAGTCCCTCGGCCTACCACGATACACGGCGTGCAGCAAATGGGGACAGTGCGTGATACGGAACCCTAACCCTAATCGTAAACCTAACCCTGACATTCAATCCAACACTACCTTTAGAAGTTGACGCTCCATACCTGGCAAGCACAGAAAGTTGGTGCCCATGTCCGCCGGGCCCGCGGGCGGCACGCACGCGAGCTTCGTGCTGGGGATGTCGACCACGTCGAGCGGCGGGATCATGAAGAAGTGGATGTCGTAGTGAGGGACGGCGGCAAAGTCGCCGGGGTGCCCGAAGCGCGCTGCGCTGATGGTGATGGTCTGGAACGGGACCTTGGCTTCCTCGGGGACGGGCGCGTAGTGCTGCGGTTGGCGGTGCGGGTGGCAGGGGGTGCGGACGGCGCGGGAGGGGGGGGGGGGGGCACGTCAGGTGTGAAGGATGGCTGGAAAGTAACCTCAGAATGAGTGGGCGATGGCCAGTCTGAGCTTGCTAGACGGCATATGATCATGCTGCCCAAGAGGTTTCGTTCAACTTGGCGTCTTTGTTGGTGACTTGCGCGGCTCGCTGCTTTGTGCGTATTGAGTGTCATGGAGGGGTCACCGGTACTACGATACAGTCAATGGTGAGAGGACCAGGTAAGCGTTCAAAACACGCATGCAGCGGGTCTCTTCTGACCATGCCCGTCACCACATGAATTTACCTCATTGTTCTAATTGGAAATATGACTCGCCAGGCATGCCGCTGCTTTGAGCGCATGCCGCCTCGCGCTCTAGGAGCGCTAGCTCTCTGACTGCATGCTCTCTGACTGCATGCGCCTGTCAGTGACTGCACGCACCGCAGCGCGTCACCTGCTGAAGTCGGACTCACCAGCATGTCAGTCACGACAGGCGAGAGCTGCATCGTGTCAGGGTTCAGCACGTCCACGCCGCCGAACTGCAGGCCCACCGCCATGGGCACACCACCCGCCTCCTCATAGAACGAGCGGTACAGCCCAACGCTCGGGATGGGGGGGAAGCCGGGGACGCCATCGGCACCCACCACCATCGCCGAGCCCGGCAGATTGAACTTGTCGGAGTAGACCCTGGCTGGCATGTCACCTGCCAGGTTGAAGTTCAGAGGAGGGCAAGTCAGCGGCGGTTCATCGTGCATGATCATCAGCGCATTCAAGTTTAAACTGTGCTGCTGCGGCCTTCAAGTTCAAGTTGCGCAGTATACGGCCTGAGCGGCGCGTTGGACTGGCTGCAGTCAGAACGCTGAATACAGGGGAGGGAAAATGCATAATGCAGTCTGATCAGCAGACATCTGTATGACTACCTGTCATTGCAGTGGAGTACTGCTTCTGAGCTGTAACACCCGATACAAGTTTGCCCTTGTCATGTCAGCACTGCAGTTGTGCTGCTGTGGCTTTTGCTGGAAGTGCTTGTGTATAAAGTAGCATGTCGATTTCATCGGCCATGACAAGCTGATCAAGCAGGCTGCATCGCTTTGCGGCGCCCTTGCTCACCTACGTCGTCCAAGATCCTGTCTGGTGCCGCGACCTTGAACAGCTCTGTCAGCCGAGATTTTGCCCCGTGAGCAGATGCAACTGGTACCGCCGCCGTGCACAGGAACGACAGACTTGCGCCAGTCAGGATGTGCCGCATGGTAGACATAGCTTATCGCGCTGATGGCGTTGCGTTGCGAGTGCTCCTGAGTAATGGCTGACATGGTTGCAGCTGGTTCCAGGTTCCTGCCGATGCATCAGTCAGGCCCCGTGAGCGCCGTCAGGCCGTCGGAAAATTCATGAACTGGCAGTGTGGGTGCCGCACGCAGTAGAGGCCGACCCATTATCGGCCCATCAAGGCCGCGTGAAGTAGAGGCCGCCGGCGAACTTGAAGAGGAGGGACTCGCCGGGCCGTGAAATCGCGGGAAAAAGCGTGAGAGACCTTACCGGTCGGCGTCGACGCGAAAGCTCCTCTTTTTGAGAGCAGCAGACGATAGCATGCAGCTCCTGACAGGCGCGAGCGTGTTAGCTTTGTGCGCGGCGACTCCTTCCCCTGATGTAAGCCCCCGTCTCGCCGAGCTTTTCAGGGCTGCGGAGCCGGAGAGGATCCTCGATGAAGGTGCGCTGTGACAGCGACAGCAAGGAGCCTGAGCCGATGGGCCTGAATAACCTAGACTCACACCGTCAGCCTTGGCTTGCAGAGCTTGAAGCTTTCACTGACTGGCACCTTGGAGTGTTCGGTTCAACATGAGGGTTAGCATTGACCGTGTCCACCCTGCATCTCATACTACTGTAGCATGCAAGTGCCCGACCCTGGTGCTTCTCATAATATGCAGATGCTGCCAGTTTGTTGCTGACAGCGATCGGCTTCTGCTGCTCAAATCGAGGATATGTGAGGCAGTGCAGTTGCATGAAAGCTTTCAAAGGCTTCAGCGCTGCTACCTCTCGCCCCCCCGCTTAGAGGCCATTATGAAGCATCTAGAACTTACACTTCTGCGGCTCGAGAGTCATGACAAAAGATGTGCGCTTTCATGCAATGAACAGCATTCAGTGACCTCCCCGCCCGATAATTTAAAAGCTCTTGCAAAGGAAGACCACGCCAGAGCACCTTATTGTTGGTGCTGCCGTCACATGAGGCAGAGTCTGACTCTTGGACCGCCACACATGCGTTATTGGTCAACTTTGAAAAAAGAAACTTGTTGCTGCAAGTTTTCATGGAATGGTCAGCACATGTCACATGTCAGCATACACCACAATCCTGTGTTGGAAGTTCGATTGTCTCAGCAGGTCATCACCTTTGACCTGCTCGGACTTGAGTCCCGCCACCACCCACTGCCATCGCCCCCGTGCTCACCCCTGAACTTCAACTTCAAACTTCAACTCCAGCGGGCGCCGCGCCACCCAGGGCGTACTCCGACATGTACACCCTGCCCGGCTCGGCGATGGTCATGGATGCCAATGGCGTCCCCGGTTTTCCCCCCATCCCGAGCGTTGGGCTGTACCGCTCGTTCTATGAAGAGGCGGATGGTGTGCCGATGGCGGTGGGCCTGCAGTTCGGCGGCGTGGACGTGCTGAACGCGGACAAGATGCAGATGGCGCCCACGGTGGCCGAGTCGCTGGTGAGTTTAATTTCAGTCGGTGACGCGCCGCGGTGCATCCAACCTCAAGTTGCAGTCACATTCTGTCATGACATGTCAGTGAGCCGGTGGTGCGCTGGCAAGTCTGTGGACATCCTGGCCTCAACGTTGCATTTCAAAGTTTTGAAAAGCTTGTGTACACTTGGCTGGGTAGCCTCGCCCTTCTGGGGTCACCGTGCCAGAAAACCAGGAGCCGTAGCTGAACTTGACAAGTGCGGTGTGGCAATTTCGTCACTTCGACCTGCCTACTGTAGTATACAACACGTTGCACTTTGCACTGGTCACCAAGGACGCCACCACGAAGCTCCCCCCTCAGACAGCCATCATTATCATATGCGGTTCAGCAATCTCAGACTGGCCATTGCCCACTGGCACTCTCTGTAAGGTTTTTTTCCAGCCATGCCTTCGCACCTGAACCCCCCCCCCTGCGTCGTACGCCACCCCCCCCCCCCCCCCCCGCCGCCGTACGGCGCTACGCAGCACTATGCGCCGGTCCCCAAGGAAGCCAAAGTTCCGTTTCAGACTATCACCATCAGCGCCGCGCGCGTCGGGCACCCTGGCGACTTTGCCGCCGTCCCTCACTACGACGTCCACTTCTTCATGATACCGCCGCTCGACGTTAACAACATACCCAGCGCGAAGCTCGCGTGCGTGCCGCCCGCGGGGCCCCAGGACCTGGGCACCAACTTCCTGTGCATGTCAGGTGCGTATGTAACTTCAACTTGAAACAGGGGTCGGTCGGCAGCATCTTCATGTGCAAGTCAGGTACCTACGCAACTTCAGCTCGACAGGGGTGGGCACAAACTTCCTGTGCATGTCAGGTACGTAACTTCAGCTTTGTCAGGGGCGGGCACCAACTCCTGTGCCTGTCGGGTATGTAACTTCAACTTTATGAGGGTGGGCACCAGCTTCCTGTGCACGTCAGGTAGGTATGCAACTTCAGCGTTGTCAAGGGTGGGCACCAACTTCCTGTTCCACGTCAGGTATGTAACTTCAAATTTGATCACGAGTTTGAACTGGAGTTGCACGCACAACAAAGCGGTTGCGAGCAAGGGGGGCAGGTCGGTGAGGCACCAGAAGTCTCCTGCTGCTGCTGTAGGAAGTGGCGGGGTGAGCACTACCCATTGCGCAGACACTGATGTGCGCTATCCTTCGCGCAGTGCTCGTCTCCGCGCGGCAGAGACCGCCATGCTCACAATCCACGCGGCTCACAACTTCGATATATGATTTTGGGTGAGCAGAAGATGAATTTTGAAAACCAGCAAGGCCTGAACTCAATGTCCCAATGGTACGTGCCTACCTCTTCTAGACCCCGTCCCGCACCGTCTATTCTAGAGGTGCCCTATAAGCGGAGGTGCAAGCAGCACATTGCGCGTGTTAATCCAGGCAGTACCCCAAAGAACTTGTTCTGCTTGAGGTGCGGACGGGGGGCTGGGCATCCCTCTTTGATTCGTCATGTTAGGTCGCTCCACTTAGCTCATTCTGATGCCAGCAGCAGCAGCAGCCCCATGACTTCTATCGGCACTGCCAACGGGCTCACGGACCAGCGCCTATAAACAGCAGCCACACCCGCGCATGTGAAACCGCAAAGATCAGGCCATGAAGCCTTAGCACCACTGGCTGTAAACACCATGGCTATGCACGATGGCATATGGGGGAAACTGACGCGTGCGCATGCATGCAAGCCATATTGGTAGGTTGTGAGCGCCATCACTTTGTGTCGGCACCTCTGTGACCTTCGCTCCCACACACTCCGCCCAACAAATTTGTACTTTGAAGAATTGATTTTCGCTAGCATTCTCACGTTACCCCTCTCACCTCATATGCTTGTTCTCTGCCAGGATGCGGACCAAACTCTAGTTCTAAAGCTAATCCTAACCCTACTCCGCAGACCCTGCCACGGCGCCCGCGCCGGACCCGGTGACAGGCTTCCCCCGCCCCGGCCCATGGGTGAGCACTCCACGTGTACTGTTGGAGTACAGTCCATTTGTAATGTTGAATTATGTCCTCCTGACAGGTAATGTGTAGTTGGCCTGGCAGTCAGCCAGTGTTTTTGGAATAGTGTAGGTAGCGCCTGCGTTCAGCTGCGTGCACAGATGCATGTGAGCGCACGCCTGACACGAGCACAAGAGCTGCATATCTTGCATTTTTCATGGGGTTCTCGCTCTGAAAGCGGGAAATAAGCAAGGTACAGAGCTTGCTTTCAGCCGAGCGTACAGATGTGCTGTTAGCGCAGCACACTCGTTGCCATCTGAACAGTACAGCAGGTAGTGGCACTGTGTTGGCTGAAAGGCACACCTGACATTCTACAGTGCAGGCAGCCTCATGATGTACCGCGTGTCTGACCCCCAACCCAGCCGCATGCACCTGCCCCAGCGCCTCACTATGTGTTCAATTTTGAAGTAACGATAACCATCGGTGGCGCGCGCACAAGATGGGGCACACATTGCTATGCTGACTCTGCAAAACTATATTCTGAAGCACAACACGTCATCACAAATAATGAATGATTGCGCAAGCCTGATGCTCCGGTACCCAACTACCATCTCAGGCCTAGCCCCCCGCACCGATTCTGCATGCGTAGCGCAGTTTGGTTGCTCCTGTCGTTCCGGGTGGAGTGATACTTAGGGTTAGGGCTGGCGGGCAGTGCGTCCACTGCGGTTCCATATGCGGTGCGAGGCGCCAGCAGCACCGCTGAGCCATGATAATCAACAACGCACTGTGAACGCCAGCGCTCAGCGCAGCAACGCTGACGCGCCTTCGTGCGCCAGGGCGTGGAGCGCCTGCGCCGCGCGTACAATGAGCAGTACAAGGCGCTTCCGTGCACACTGCGCGTCGGCACCCCAGGCATTATCCGATTGTGAACACCGCGGTCGACAGCAGCGCAGCGCTGAGCTCTCCTCCATCCCTGCCGTATTTGCAGGGTGTGGAGTGCCTCGACTGCGCGTACGAGAAGCAGTACAAGGCGCTCCCGTGCACGCTGCCCGCGGGCTACGTGCCGTGGGTCGCCGTCCCTGCGAACGGCATGCACCTCGTGCCCGCCAACTCCCCAGGTGATGAGCAGCAGCGCGCACGCTGCGTCGTCTTGCGTTGATGCGTGCCGTCATGCGATGGTTACGTGCCGACTGATCCTGCTGGTAACTGATACTCGAAAGTATATTCACCGCATCATGGTTGTCAACTTTGAGGGTGAGTTGCGGCGGTCGTGACGGGTGTTGCTCTCCAGGGTGTTGCGGCAGCGCGCACAATGCATCTCGCATAGCCTATTCATTTCCGCCCAGGGACGAGGCATGCGCCCCGCAACCCCCCTGCCACCCCCTTTATGCTTCAAAAGTGTGTATTGCCGGTGTCTGTGGAATGCGCGCCGCCGCGCCGATGTGACCAGGTCTGCTGGTGACTGACATGTACATAGTACGCAAATATTTGGCAGCCCCCGCGGTGAGCAGCAGAGGGCGCGGCGCGTTGCGCGCCCGATGCAGCGCGCTCGGGGCTGATCAGCGGTCCCCCCGGTGATTGCATCTGCTGGTGGCACCCACCAATCAAATTTCCTCAGTTACAGTATGTTGCGGGGTGTACAGAGAACGCTGATGGTGACATTGCGTTGTAAAGCGTGCCCGCACGAAGTGACGTCACTGGGGACGCACTCACCAAGATTGCTGGCGAGCAGCAGCACATGTGGGGCGTCTCTTCAATGCTCTCTTGAAGATGTGCATGCTGTCCCCAGTGCTCAGCGTTGCACGCTGGCCAACGCCCCTGCAACGTTCATCACGTGTTCTGAAGGGCCTCCAGTACCACTTCTTTGGAACTGCACTCGCGCTGAACCTCAACTGCAAGGGATACCGCACATCAAAGTCAGTAAACGTCGCTGACATTGCGCGCCCTTTATGCCACCGTCCCCCACAGCATTTTCCCGGTGGCGCACCCGGCTGCGCTGACAATGGCAACTCATGACTCTTGACTCTGCGTCGTAATTCGCCGTTCGCGCAACTCTGTTCGGCATGAGACTTGCAGCTCTTTGTGCTGCGATTCGCGTCGAAGCGCGACTGCGACGAAGATCACGCATCATTGCTCAGTGCGTGCAGCTGGTACTTCACTTAGTTCTGCTCGAGGGGCGTAACCCCTATTCTGGACCACAACATCGTATGCAACATGTATGCACCTACTGAGCTGCTGACAACTGCTGCTGCGCTGCGCACACGGTTCCTCGACTGCGCAGCGTTCCCCGATGGCGCGCCTGGCTGCGAGTACATTGAAACTGCGTGTGCTGTCACACAGGCCATCGCCCCTGCAACATTTCACGGCTGTCCTGAAGGGCCTTCAGTATGATTTCTTTGAACCCTGCAATCGCACTGAACTCCAACTACAAGGAGTACCGCACATCAACGCTCAGTAACCGTTGCTGACACTGCCGCGCTATTTATGCCATCGTCTCCTGCGCAGCGTTCCCCGATGGCGCGCCTGGCTGTGAGGACGACGCTGACGGCGTCAACGGCTGGTCCAGGAAAGATGCCTGGTGAGCCACGCCGGCATTGGCTGCGATATTGTGAGGTCGATTGTAATATTATGAAGTTGAAAAAGGCCATCCACGTTTCTCCAAACCGCTTTTACAAACTGTTGAGGATGGTTGACTCAGTGGTTCAAAGGGCTGTGCATGTTGCACACGCGGCAGCCAGCCTCAGGGTTTGAGTCAAACATCGCGGTGCCGCATGCGGCACCGCGATGTAACCCTAACCCTAACCCTAACCCTGACCCTAACCCTAAGCGCTGGGGCAGGCATGTGTGCGCATGCAGGCTGCTGGATCACTCGCCGCTTGACTAGCTGCGTGTTGTTGAAGTGCGCCCTGTGTGTGACTTCATCCAGTATCTGGAGTCAGCGTCACGCGCATGGCTCCTGTCGCAGCTGCGGCCCGCAGTGCGTTGCCTAAATTGCATGGCGCGCAGTGCTGCCGTGCCGTGCAGGCAGCAGGCCAGCTTGGTGACTTTCGTCACTTGAACATGTAAACTTGAACTTAGGGCGCAGACGCCCCTCCGGCACGCATGCTGCGCTACAGACCGCAGGACCTGTCAATGCTCTTCGACGCTGCGGTTCACGTTGAGTTGCTGTTGCATAAGTGGTCTGCGATCAGCAGAGTGAACTTGCTTGTCATGCTTTTGCAATGCCCGTCCACTTGCGCTCTAAGAGTGCTACTGTGCGCAGGCCGTGCATGGCAGATGCAGCTTGCATTTGCGCCATGCGCTGTGCGCTGCAGCGGTGCTGCCAGCTTGATGGACCAGCGGCGCGAGTGAGCTGACACCTTGCAGCTCATTAACTTCTTTGCACATTTAAATGCATGTAGGCAGTGTGTGCTGTGGGACACTGATCCCCCCCCCCCCCCCCCCCCCCCCACCCCTCCTGGCTCCTCTCGCCCTAATTGTGTGTCTGTGTGCCGTCAGCTTCAAGCACATGCCCCTGCTGGGGTCCTACAATGGCGAGCTCGTCTTTTATGAGGTACACACCACTTCAATCGTACTTTTTGGGGCTTTTTTCGCGCCTTGAGGGAGGATTTTATGGAAAAGTACTATTTGAAATATTGAAGCAACTGCAGATCAGAAGACCCGGCATTTGCTAGGACGATAATCTCGTGTAGTTCACCAGGAGGTGCTGCTTGTGCTTTCGAAGCACCCCCTGAATGCATCAAGAGCTGATTGCAAGGATATTCTCAAGCACCCCCCACATGGTGAACTCTAGACTTCTGCCTGAGCTGCGTGCTTCGATATGATGACTCAGGTGCTGGTGCGTCGACGTAGGAGATGAAATGCAGCACGTCGGCGTCTGTCATGCATGTCAAGGCGATGATGCACAAATGGTTGACCATTGCGCTTGCTCTGTTGTACCTACTCTTATACTTCGAAGTAGAAGTATGATGTATACACTGTGAAGCACTCAGCCTGCATTGCGATGGCTGTAGCCAGCACCGCAGACCCCCGTCCCTGCCGCTCGTGCCCTGCCTGCACGCCCTTTGCGCACTCTCACCTCGTCTGGTGCCCTCACTGCTGGCAATGGCAGCGAGTGGCATGCAGTGGGATGACGCAATCTGCTACTACTTCTTTGAAATAGAGATCTTGGACCGCTCCTGCTAGCCTGATATGCCGGCATTGTACCGTGCGTGGCCAAGCGCAGGGAGCAAGTATACCTCCCCTTACCGTGGGCGACACGTGACCAAACTGCCCATTCCCTGTCACCCGATTCCATGAAGTAGCTGGGGATAGGGTTAGCGTTAGAGCTGGCCCATTCCCTCTCACCCTCAATGCCGTAGCCCAGGATCGCTCTCCATCCCGACGGTGCCAACTGCATGCTCAAGATGCTGACGTCGCGCCGTTTCTGCCCGCATGTCGTGGGCCGAGTCGCACAGGTGCCCAGGCTACATGTGCCCTCACAGCAAACTTCAAGCCCAAGCCGCAACTCACCCCATCCGCCGTTCCCACCCCCCCCCCCCTTCCCTTCCTTCCGCAGCCCATGATCACCCTCGAGGCGCTGGGCGCGGTCCCCGTCGGCGGCGACAAGCAGTGCGAGACGTTCGGCGTGCCGGACGACGCCGTGTACACGCGCGCCGGCTGGTACCCCGCCAACTACTGCTGGGCGCACCCCGCAGAGAATGTGTACGAAATCTCCGTCACCGACTTCACATACCACGACTACGCGACGGAGTGCCCGGCGCCGCCCGCCGCCTGAGCGCTGCCTTGCGTTGAGCGCTGCTGCTGCTGCTGCGCCCATCTCAGACTGTTGAAGTAGAGGGCTCGGGGCCGTCTGTTGAAGTAGAGTGGCGCGCGTTGCGCAAACAAGGTGCGCGCAGCTGCTGAGCGCTGCCACCGTGCTTCGGTTTGGTTTCTCTCCAGTTTATGCGCGCCTCTGGCATGGCATTCCGCTTCGCCGCGATGCGCGAAGGCGTTTAGATGGACGTTCGTTTAGATTCGAAGTTTTTTCAAAAGCGGGGGGAAGGGGCACCTGTCTCTGGGGGGGTTGGTGCCGCCGTCTCTGGGGGGGTTGGTGCCGCCGTGTGCGCGAGCTGATTTTCAAGAGCCCAATGGCATGCGCACAGCGCAAGTCGTCCCCTGCGGTAAATTGTTCCTCCTCAAAGGATGCAATTCGGTTTCTACAGCGTGGGGTACAGTACCTCAACGGCAGTGCAGAGCGGCGATAACACAACACATTGCGGCGAGGCGCGCATGCACCGTGCTGACGACGTCGCACTGCTGAAGTTAAAATTTGGCGGTTACAAGTTGCAGAACCGCGCGCATAACGATAAATAAATGCTTTGGTCATTTGAAGCATGGGTGTGCTGGTCCGTGCTGCCTCCTGTTCGCCCGCATTGCTAGGTGGTAATCACTCTGAGGCTACTGCAATGAAGTTCAACTTCACCATTGATGGCATGGGGGCTCCCCTAGTCACACCACACTCTCTACCAGTCAATGCGCAGTGATATAGCAGCTTGGGCACGAGCACGACCAGCAGCACGCAGCAACAACCTAGAGGAGCAGCAGCAGTGGGGCAAATGTGGAGGTACATGGCAACAACGGCCAACCAATAATATTTATAATGTGAGGGTGCCAGCCCATTTGGCAACAGTAAGCAACCGTCGCTGTCTTGTCTGTAGGTGCATGCATCAGGCAACACTTGCCCCCCCCCCCCCCCCCCAAGAAAGTAGGGATGGTCAGTTTTAAAAGGCGTGATCACGCCTCGTCACGACGCCACCCTGCATGACTCGCGACGACACGCATGTGGACGTTGGGGGCTGGTGCACACCCGTCAAAAACGTCCAGCCCAACACCTGCGTCACTTGCTGCGTTTGAGATTTATCAGTCTGCTGAGCATCAAGCCACACCCACCGCATTGGTCAATGGCAGCGCCTGAGCCCACTCTCAGCTCAGCGTCTGTATGCGCAGACACGTTGTGATGCTACCTGCCTGCGCCGCCATTGCCACTTTCCGCTGCCGCCGCATCTGCCGCTGTTGGACCGCGGCAGCACGGCCAGCGCATCGCACGACAGCACCGGGTGCGCGGCAGTACCTGACCCTAACCCCAACCCTAAGGTCACCGGGCCCGCGGGTGGACTGGTGCCACTAGCAGCCACTGATTCTAAACCTAAGTAGCCCTTACTCCAACCGCAACCCTACTCATAGCCCTACCCAAGCTGGCGTTGGCAGCCAGAGCGCCATGCCGCGTGGATGAATGGTAGGTCTGCCGGGCGTTCTTCGATTGCCACACCACGTACGCTCCCTCCGGTACCGCATGTGGCAGCGGTGGCTTGTGCACGCGGCCAATACCTCCAATGCTGATCCTGACTCTAATGCATGGGCCAGCGCCGCCTGCACCGGCAGGCTGCGCGGTGTCGCACTTTGCTGCGGCAGATCACGCGCGGTCCCACTGGCACCGCCAGCGGCAGCTGTAGTCAGAGCACGCGCACGCGGCGCGCTTCTCGGCGATGCGCTCCCGCCGCGCCGCCTCCTTGCGCTGCCTCTCCTGCTCCGCCAGTTTTGTCAGCTCCTCTTTCTGCCGCGCGGCGGCCTGCAGGCACCGTGCGTTGCGCAAGAAACATTCAATGATGGTGTGCGCCAGGGTTGTTCCATGCGCAAGAATCAGTGCCAATCCGCGTCTGCTGCGCAAGGGCTTCCAGGGCGCAGCGGACGATGCGTCAGGGGCAGTTCACGCGTGTACCCTGACGCTATGCCTAGAAAGGGGTCAGCAAACTCAAAGAGGCGCGCCCAAGTGCATTTCTGAGTCAGTGTTTGGTGCGGTGAACTCGGTACGTTGCCAGCATTTCATTTGTGCGCATTTGTCTATGCCGACGACTGTCGCGGTTTTCATGTGCAAAAAGGCGGCAGGCACTGCTTTCATCAGGGGGAACCCCAACCCTAAACCTAGACCTAAGCAGCAGCGCACCTCGCAGTGCTGCTCCAGGGCGCGAGGTACCGACTCGCCGCACTCAGTTAGTGGTCAAGTATTAAACCAGACGTATCAACATTGTGCTTCTCATCTTCGTTGTCGTAAGCTGAGTGAAGCGCGCACCGGCGCCACCTCCCAAAAAGCTCATCTCGCAGTGCTGCCTTCGTCTGCAAAACGTTGCAGGCACTGCTGTCACCAGGAGGGACCGCAACCCTAACCCTAATACAACACAGCAGCGCGCCTCGTGATGCTGCCGCAGGCCGCACCGTGCGGACTCACGGTTTGCGCCATGGCATGTACCGCTTTTACGAGGGGGGCACATCACCCTCAAACACTAACCCTAACCCCAACCCTAAGCAGCAGCGCACCTCGTGGTGCAGCTCTAAGCCGCGCTGCACGGAGTCGCTGCAGGCGCCACCCTCATCCAGCGCGTACTGCAGCACGTCCATGTGGCCATTCACGAGCGCCTCGCGGCAGGTGCGTTCGTCCCATGCGAGGCCCTCGCGCCGCGCCCACTGCAGAACATCGAGCCTGCCCGCCGCCGCCGCGTGCGCGCATATGGCTGCGTCGTGCTCCCTGTGAGCGGCGGTCAGTGAGGACGCGGAAGAATACAAAACATTGTCATCGTGCCTGTCAACAGGTTTGAGAATGAAGAACAAAACACACATTGTAATCTCGCCTGTCAACAGCTGCGCCCACTGCAGGACGTCGAGCCTGCCGCCTGCGCGCATATGGCCGCGTCGTGCTCTCTGCGAGCAATGGTCAACGAGGACGCGGAAGAATAGAAAATATTGTCAGTACGCCTGTCAACCGCTTTGAGAATGAAGAACAAAGAAACATAGTCATCGCGCCTGTCAGCAGCTTCGCCCAGCGTAGAATGTCAAGCCTGCCACCTGCGCGCATATGGCCGCGTCGTGCTCCCTGTGAGCAACGGTCGACGAGGACGCGGATCGCATGGAGATTTTAATTAAATAAAACATTGTCATCACACCTGTCAACAGCTTTAAGAATGAAGACAAAAAAAAAACATTGTCATCGCGCCTGTCAACAGCCGCGGCCACTGCAGGACGTCGAGCCTGCCGGCTGCCGCCGCCTGCGCGCATATGGTCGCGCGTGCTCGCTGCGGTTGCGCGCATCACCACAGTCGAGGATAGTGTGAGCGGATACGGTGAGGAACGCGTCGATACAGCGCGCATCTCGGCGAAGTTCAGTTAGGGTTAGTGTGACACTCGTGAGTCGCACAGGTACTGAGAGGTGCGCTAGTGGCGTACATGCATTGACGACGCCTGGGCGTACAACAGGCACATGACTGCACACCCACTGCAACGCTCGCCCTGAAACCACCAGCTGTCCGATCAGGGTTGGGTTTCGCTGTAAAGTTAAGCAGCAGCCACAAGAGCCAAAAGCAGAGCAGCTGTCTCATGCCCATTACCTTTAGCCCTCGTACCCTGCCAATAAGTGACCTGCAAAACTCAACTTGAACCTTGTTGCTTCAGCAAAGATGATCGTTGGATATGATTTATTGTTCCTCTTTGATTATAATTCAGCGTTGATCATGTATTATTGAAAATACTTCATCATTCATGACAGATCATGAACAATAATCATGCATCACCCAGGAAGCACATCAAGGTGCACCTTGTTATCCTCAAACACTTCACTCAGTCACGAGCACTTCACATTCATGACAGTTCATCATTGCTCATGTTAATCATCACCTCGACGCCAAGCACGAGTAAAAGCATACGGGTGCATGCAGATGTCCCTCGTCCCATCTCAGCGACTCACCATTCACACCGATTTATCGTTGTTTGCATTCACTAGTGAACTCACCCCGGCTGCAGGCTTGAGTACAAGAGCGGAAGCACTTCTAGGCACCCCTCATTATGCTACCCAGGATGATTTATGTATTGGTTATGTTGAGTAAACTGACTTCACGACCATTCATGGTTGTGGATGATCAATGTTGTACTCACCCCGTCGGCAGGCATGAGTGCAGCAGCGCCAGCACATCGAGATGCCGTCAGCGCGTCGCGCGCGTCCCACGGGCAGCTGTTATAGACCAGGGCGCGCGCCGCGGCCGCGTGCCCCCCCTGTGCAGCGGCGCTCATGGCCCTGCCGTCCAACTTGAAGTTCTGGGCCTTCACGAGGTAGTTGATCATATGTGCCTGTGCGGCAGCGGGGAGAGCGCAGCGCTCAGCGTGCGGTGGCATTGCTCAGACCCCCCCGACTCGTAGTTGAGTTGTACTTTGCGCGGTAAAATTTGGTGGTGCCGCAAGGGGGGTCGCGATGCCCTTGTGATGTCTCTTACGCGCCAGTACCTACTGGTGCCCAGCGGGTGCAGCATTGTAAAACCTGCCATGCAACAAAGGCAAGGGAACGCTTTTTCCCGGAAATAGTGACCGCATGCGTCACATCTGGCGAACTTCAAAGCCCTGAAGCAGGTAGTGCCTGCGTCATCATAACTGTGCTGGGGGGCGATTTGCCCATGCCCTTGCAAGTGCTCAAATTTTGGCTTCTCTCTGACTAGAAAGCACTATTGAGGGCCTGGATGGCGTCGCCGTCGCCGCCGCGCACACTTCAAGTTCTGAACTTCAACTGGACTGCAACAGCGAGCTCCCACCTGGTTGTTTGCCGCAGCCACCTCGCAGAACGTGTCGCCGCCGTCGTGGAATGCGTGCCCCTTCTCATTGAGGGTTTGGATCGTGCCCACAGCACCGTCGCGCACCATGCGCAGTTCCAGCCATCTGCTCACGGGGCAGCCCTCATCGTAGAGCCACCTGCGAGAGCACGCGCGTGCACATCAGTGCTCAGAGTCAGGGGGTACGAATAGTACTTCAAGTTGAGGTTTCAGGCTACAGGCACACCTGGAAGAGGCGCGTGAGGCAGCGCTCAGGGTGGGGGCAGGTACGTAGGGATGCCTGAGAGCAGCTGATCTCAGGCTAGAGTTACACCCTGTGTGCAACAGCGCTCAGGGTGAGGGTATGCAAAAAAATGTATCAGGGGAGGACGCGCAGGCGGGTCCCGCGGACGCGTAGACGACGGCGCTCCGTTTGTGTGACCTCCTAGGATGGCCGAGGAGTAGAGGCACCGCAGAAAAGCATGTGCAGCAGTGCTCAGGGTGAGGGTCTGCAGGCATGTCTCAGAGAACGTCGCAAGGACGGGTTCTGGGATGACAGCGGCGACGGCGCTCCATTCCCGCATGCTCCTAGGAGCACAGTTGAGGTTTGAGAGCAGCGCTCAGAGGTTAGGGTCTGCATGAATCAACACGCAGCTTTCCTTCCGGAGACGCTTCAGCTTTTCACCAAAACAGCCAGTTTCTCTCGTTTGTCCACGCCGCCTCGCACACATCGGCGGGGAACGTCACCTCCCGCGGAACGTCACCTCCCGCCCCTTGAGCCCACTTCAAAGTTGAAGCGACTGATAAATTCTATTCCGTCATAACATCAGTACCGCCTGCTTCTGCCAAGGCGCCCTGCACGCGTTCGGAGCCAGAACAAGGGTCAGAGTCTGCGTGAGCGACGCGCAGCTTTCCGAAAAGACAAGTTCTCACCAGAAGAGCCAGTTTCTCCCGTTCGTCCATGCCACCTCGCACATGTCGGCGGGGAACGTCACCCCCCGCCCCTTGAGGCACTTTAGAGTTGAAGTAATTGATAGATTCTATTGGTCAGGACCTGCTTCTTCCAAGCCGCCCTGCACGCGTTCGGAGCCAGAATGAGGGTCAGAGTCTGCATGATCGACACGCAGCTCCCCGAAAACGACAACTTCTCACCAGAAGAGCCAGTTTCTCCCGTTCGTCCACGCCACCTCGCACATGTCGGCGGGGAACGTCACCCCCCGCGCCTTGAGCCACTGCAGCAAGCCGGTGTTCCAATTCGCGGCGGCGGCCCTGCAGCAGGCGTCCGCGTCCCAGGCGCAGCGCGCGGTGTCTAGCAGCCACTGCAGCGTCTCGACGCAGCCGCACTTCGAGGCCAGCGTCGCGAGGCGTTTGTCCTTCGGGAACTTGTCCGCATCGTGGGTGCGGAGCAGCTGCGGCGAGAGTTTGGGGGGGGGGGGAGGAATTTTGGGGGGGAATTTGGGGGTGGGGGAGGGCAATTTGGGGGGGGGGGGGGGGGGATGAGGCGTGACTGCGGTCGCATCTTCTTTGACTATCATTGTGCATCGTGACTGCGCTGCGGCTTCTTTGACTATGATTGGCATCGTGTGACAATACTCTCGCTGTGAACAAGGACTTCAAAGTATCACCGCTCGTGTCGGCGATCAGGATCGATCGCGATCGACACACAAGTCCAGTGACCACTTTGACAGAAAAACAGACACAGGGGGCGGCGAACGGATCCCTAATAAGGTCGTTGTGGCAGCAACAATGCACAGAGCGCGTCAGCTCGCCGTTTCAGCCACCCTGTAACGGGGCCGAGAACTCATACTTCTACTTCTATATTGAGTTGTGTGCTCACCTTTAGCGCCTCCACTTGGCCGTACTCGGCGGCGCCATAGCTGGCAGCAGCCATGTTCACGGGCGCGTCATTTTCGAGTGCCCACTTCAGCGCTGCGGTGCTGAGCGTGCACGGTGCGGTGGGTACGAGGCACGCGGGGGGGTCGGCGGCGTTGCTGTGGGCTGCTCTGCTGAGGCTTCAATATATAGAAATAGAAGTATACTTCGATGTATATGTGTTTGTTTCTCAACATTTTTTTTGCACATCTTGACCTCGCTGTAAAAGCTCTGCCGGGGCTTCAACATATATATATACAATGTCAACATTTTCTTCCGGTGCATCTTGACCATGCCTTGCCCAGAATACAGTGCTAGGGAAAGTGAGTGTCAATGCTTGACAGCGACGCAGTCAAAGGTACAGAATTTGAGCAGTGTTGCCAGCTAGCGCGGTGCATGCACTTGGTCACAGTTGCAGTCCCACAGAATACAATTAGTCGACATTTTTGTAGTGCCTGAAGAACAAACATTCGCCAATCACATTGTACTAGTAATTGTGGTATCTCAGAGCCGACAATTCAGGTTCAACACTTGTGTACAACAAATTTGGCAAGACAGGAACAGCATGAAGCGCAAGGGTGCAACTGCAACGTCGAAGTGCTCTTCGTGTTTGAAATTGTGAGCTGTGGACTTATATTAATGAATGATAGGAGTACAGTTACAAATATGCAAGCATTGTAAAATCGTATCTGCGTTCGTTAAGGGTGCATGTCAAAATGCACTGCATCCCTGTGAACCTGCGCCCAATGTGGGCAACCGTGGAGCGCAAAAAGCTTGTCTTCCAGATGAATTGATGGCATGGACAAGGCCGCTATTAAGCTACACTTGACTTCCAGATGAACTGATGGCATGAACACGACTTCTTGCCTCGCACGCCCTGTAGGCAGCAACGTATGATCATGAAAGCCCCAATGTGAAAAACGCACAAGGTCAGGGATTTGGCGACGTGCACGCGCCAAAACTGTAACTGTTACAGTTACATGCCCTGACCCTAAGCGTAAGCCGAACGTAACCCTAACCAAAATCACAAACCTTGCCAGTCCGCGCCGCGGCTGTGACGTATGATCACAAAAGCCCTAATGTGAAAAACGTACACAAGGTCATCAATGTGCACGCGCCAGATTTGTTATTGTGACACGCCCTAACCCTCAGCGTAAGCCAAATGTAACTTCAACTTTGAAATACGAACCTTCCCGTCCGCGCCGCCGCTGTGACGGTGTCGGAATTCCACTGGTACCTGGGGACGAACAAATCCACCTTGCGCAACCATTGGAGGGCCTGCATGAAAAGCAGCGCAACGCGGTCGCCATTCATGCATGAGTTCAACGCTCGGTAAATTCATGAATTCAGGGAAAATGCGCTAAAGATGCGAAACCTGGCGAGAGCGCGTCAGTGCCAGACAGCTCTGAAAATAAAATCCTTGTATGCGCAATCATGTCTTGATGTGAATACATTGAACGCAAACTGGTACGACCTCAAAAGTCATGCGCTTTGTAACTGGTACCTTCAGCTGGTCAAACGCCGCCGACTTTGCGCGCGGCGCGTGCCCCCCCCCCCCCCCCCCCCACACACACACACACACCAGCAAGCCCTGACAACAACCCCGTCTTGATGAGGAGTGCACAGAACTCGAGTAGGCGTGTGCGGTCCGCAACCAAACTTTGGTATTAATTTCAGTTTCAATCTGTATTGAGAAACACCCAGTCTACATTTACATATTACTACTCTAGGAAACAAATCTAGACTATCAGCTTAGCAACAAAAAAATATACTTCGCAGTATATATTTGAATTTTTCATGTATAGAAACTTGTACTACTTCTATGACAAAAAGAGTGCCTCAAGCTGGTTGGACGCCGCCACGGACGCCGCCACGCGCGCACACGCCGCGTGCTCCTCCCCCCGCTCGAGCTCCAGTCGTGCCTCCCGCAGCGCGTCGTCGCGCACCCACTACAATTCCATTTGTTCACAAACGTGTTGCTTTTTTAGTGATAAGTTCAACTAATGAAAACTTCTTTATACAGAAGCTTCTTTATAAAAAAAAAGGGTACCTCAAGCTGGTTGAACGCCGCCGCAAGCGCGCACGCCGCGTGCTCCTCCCCCCGCTCCAGCTTTACGCACGCCTCCCGCAGCGCGTCGTCGCGCACCCACTCCATCACTTTTTAAATTAGTATAAAGCAGTACAGCATCTACATGTACATGGTATAGAAGCTTTTATTGATAAAAAGGGTACCTCAAGCTGGTTGAACGCCGCCGCGTTCACGCGCACGCCGCGTGCTCTTCCCCCCGCTCCAGCTTCACGCGCGCCTCCGGCAGCGCGTCATCGTGCACCCACTCCATCACGCGCACGTGACGGGCCGCCGGCCGCCGCCGCCAGGCACTCGCCCAGGCCCTTGCGCGCGGAGCTGCTGTAGAGCAGGTCGGCCTTGGCGTACAGCCACTGCGCAGCGGCGGCAGCGGCAGCGGCGGTAGCGGTGGCAGCACCGGCGGCAAATCAGTCAATTATGCTGTAGAGCAGGTCGGCTTGGGCGTACAGCCACTGCGCAGCGGCGGCGGCAGTGGCCGCGCGAATCTGTCCATCAATCATTGATTGATCGACTCATTGATTGATTGAATCAATGAATCAATCAGGCGGGAGCGTGAGGCAGCGGCGATGAGGACCGTTGCCGCGTTCGCAGCGTGGGGGGGAGGGGGGGTCAACTTCAAAGGTGCGGCACGCGCAGCGAAGACTTGAAGTTGAGGCGCCGGGGGCGCGCTCGTGCGTGCTGTGCGTTGTGCGCCACTGTGAGTGCCATCAACGGAGGTTGTGTGCGAGCACGCAGGGGGGAGAGGGGGGGCTGGGGCAACTCGTGCAGCCATCTGGCACTTCAAGACGCGTTGGTTGTTGATTGGCGGCACCAAAAACAGTAACATGCTCTGCTGACCCCCCTGCCATTGCACTCAACATATCGCAAATACGTATCGTATCTCAACTACAAGGCTAGATACACATCTGACTTCCCACGGAATGGATACTTGTAAATACTGTACATCTCATAGGGGTATTGTACACGCCAAGAGACCCAGATCAGATCTCAAAAGTACACAAAAACGTCTTCTCCCTCGCCCTCAAAATGTCATGCTTCTTCTGAGTTTGCCAGCGCTGCTCGCTCACAAAAGTGGGTTTGGACCAACGCCTGCTGCACTCTGAGTACGCAGACGTCATGCGCGTCGCATGCTCCTGTGCCATGCTGAGCACTGCCGGCTCAAGTTCATTGACGTACCTCAAGCGTGGCATGTCCCTCGTGTACATCAGGTACCTCAACTCTCAACTATGTGAAGTACCGACCTTGAGAGCGTAACCTCCACCCTCACCCTAATCCTAACCTAACCCTAGCCTAGCCTAAACCTAACCTAAACTGAACCTGATCCTAGCCTAACCCTTCGCACAACGTCCCTAGCTCAGGTATCTGAAGCAAGTTTGTTGAAGTACCTCAAGCGTGGCATGTCCCTCATGTACATCAGGTACGTCAACTCTCAAGAATTTGAAGCAACTTCCTCGAACTTGAACGGTAACCCTAACCGTCACCCTGACCTAACCCGTCACACAACGTCCCTAGCACAGGTATCTGAAGCACCAACCTTGAGAGCGCCCAAGTGGCCATTCTCAGCAGCGGCGACGGGGGCCTTAGTGCTCCACAAGGACCCCTCCCTCTTGTGAATCCAGGCCAGTACCTGCTCCGCCGCGGGGTGGGGGGCAGAGCGAAATGAGCAATGAAACGTACGTACGTGTACATTGCAATAAAGCACACATGAGCATAGGTATGTTGAAGGTAGCATTTGCCGTCGCTAAGCATTGCCGTTTTGCTGCTTGTCTGCATGGCCATTCTCGTGTTGCTGCGGCCAACGCCTGATTGAATTGATGTGGGTGACTAGGCGCAAGTTGGCACAGCAGCAGGCACCAAAGTGGGAATCACCAGCAAGGCCGGGCTAGCACAGCAATTGCACAGCAAGCAGATCACTGGCACACCATGGTCTCTGAGCTCTGGGCCCTACTGGGTCAATCTGAACATTGAACTCGTGAGTGGCCTGCTGTGCGCAGGTTTCTTGTGGCCTGCTGCGCCAGACACCATAGTCAACTTCGACTCTGCTTTGACATTGTAAAACTGACGACATGGTTTCATGGACAAGCAGGCCTTGATAAAGCCAAGGTTGAGCATCATCGACTGCACTCACATCAACTCTGCCGCAAGCAGCCGCTGCCGCCGCCATTTTGGAGCTGATCCAGCTGATGTACGCCTCATCATTGAGACGCTTCTCCAGATAGTCCAGCACCTCCACCGGCGCGACCGCAGCCGCCGCGTGCATCAGCGCCTTGCGCTTGAGCAGGCCAAAGTTGCAGGCGTGCGCGGCGAACGCCACGGTCGCGCACGCGTTCTCGGTGAACGTGTAGGTGTCCCACGAGAACAGGTCGAGGTAGATGCTGCGGAGCTCCGTGTTGATGAGGCCGCAGTGCAGGTAGTGCCCCTCGAGGAAGCTGACGCAGTGCTCCCATGTGGCGGGCTCCAGTTGGAGGGGCTGGCATGAGAGGTAAGCGGGAGCGGCGCAGCACTCAGCGCAGGTGGTCAAACCTCAAGTTCTTAGGCTAGCAGTGCGCAGCATGGTGTGCATGAGGTGCCGGTCTGCCAGAAGTCAGACAGTGCAAGAATCAATCGCTGGTTGTTTTTTTTAAGCAAGAATGGAAAACGCAGCATTGGGTCCGTCGCTGCCTGAGTCGGGTCCTGTTCTGTTGCCCACCAATCATGTCTGCCAAAAACACGCTTTTGTACAATTGACAGGTCCTGCCGCCAAAAGACACCCGGCAAGGACTGCTTTCACCTGTCCAGTAGCACGATAAACCCATGATCATGCTCAGAGGCAATCAGAGCTCTGCTGTTGCTTACCCCGGTCGCTCGCTTCGCAGTCTTCTTCCGTCGTCGTTTGGGCTTTGCAGCAGGCTCAACTTTCTCAAAGTAGGTTTCCAAGGTCTTCATCGCGCAATCTGCCTGTGTGTCGCTGCGTCTTTGCTCTCTCACCAACGAGGCCACAACTTCAAGGCGCCAATTTCAAACGAGTTGAAGATCGTAGCTGAACATCATCCAGCTCACGCGAACATCGGATTGGATCTGCGCGTGATGGTGTCCAAGCTTTGACTCGGCGTCTTCTCGATCGAGCCTTCGAGCCTCAACATCACCTTCTGGAATCGTCTGTGCAAAGTCCGCTGACTCTAATCAGGATCTCAGGGCCGGACGACAGGCTGTTCACATTGTTTTGCTTAATCGGCCTGCAGGTCAAGAGGAGGCGGCCCTCAAGCACCCATGCACACCGCAAGCCTTCGCCGCTAAAAGAACGAACGACAAGCCACCAGACAAGAGCACAAGAGCTGGACACACGCAGTCAGCCCTCAAGAATACTTTTAGTAAGTGACATCATTTCCTTATGCAATGGATATTACCACAGGTTTTCCAAAATGTTAAGCCTCTTCAAGCAGGGCCTAGAGAAGCGCATGTGCTCGATTGCAAGTCCAGCACATCTGATCCGCAACCCCGCGTGTAAGAACCTCCGCCGCTGAGGACACAGCACGCGCATAATCACGCTGCCCGAGCAACAGTGCACAGCTGCCACCAATTGCAACAGCAGTTGCAACGCACTTGATGACCTATGCGGAACTTAAAAAAATCATGCTTGCGCAATTCGCCAACGCCCTTTTAGCAGAGGGCAGACATGTTACTATTGCAAGCGACGCACAGCGCTTGGGGAGAAGCCCTGGTTGCACCCATTTTCGCATGCGGTGTCCGGTGCCCGCAATTTCCTCTGCGCCCAGTGCAGTTATGCCGCCCTGTATCAGTTCCAGATTGAGCACCTGCATCTGGCGAACAGTGGAGGGAACTGTGCGTTCGCTCCGTCGTAGCGCTGCACGTGCGCGCGCAGCGACGCCAGGAAGCGCAGCCGTCACAGGCTGTACTGGCAGGTAGCGTACATAGCAGAAATAGGTTTCGCAGGAGCAGCTGGCGCGCAGCTGCGCAAGCTCCTTCTGATGGGCCTCTTCCTCACGCCGCTCTGCCTCTTCGCGGGCGCGCTGCAGTTCCTGTTGACGCCACTCCATCACCTGCAATGATATAAGTCAACATGAGGTCATGCAGGTACAGAAAGAAAGGGTGGGGAAAGAATCATTTTTGGCCCGCAGAGAATCGAAGCTGGTTCATGGTGACGCGGTGGTTGCATCAGAACATAGGTGGTCCTGAGGTAACCCTGACGCAGACATACAAATCGTTGCTGCGCGTGTGCTTACTTTGTGCTAGGACATGCGTCTATGATATCGCCGACCCTATTGTGCTAAAAGTACACGACCTACATTCATCAGCACACAATGAGCACACACCCTATGTTTCTTCATGAGCATTCATTTGCCAAACAAGATCGCACAGGTGCTGCTTCGTCATGACGCCGGCAGAAAACTTGGTGCAGCAAGCACGTTGTGGCACCAAGGCACCGCACCCACATCCTCATGCCGCTCTAAGACGCGCATGGCAGAGTCGTTGCAGGCGCAGCCCTCGCCCAGTGCGTACTGCAGCACGTCCATGTGGCCGTTGCTGTGCGCCTCGCGGCATACACGCTCGTCCCACGCGAGGCCCTCTCGCCGCGCCCACTGCAGCACTGCGAGCCTGCCAGCTGCGGCTGCTTGCGCGCGTATGTCAGCGTCGTGTTCCCTGCACGTCCCGTCGCACAACCGACAGCCAGAAGCGCCGAGGCAAAAAGAGTCATGAACCGGACACTGTCTGGTGGCTTGTCGTCTGCTGTGGCAAGTTGAACAAACAAGTACTCAAACACTTGTACCGGCAACCAACCAAGGCTCCAAGAGAGGCTGGCTCTACAACACCATATGCGCAGACACGCTGCCGAATAGGGCACTTGGCCGATATGCTTCCAAAATCTCCACATGTAGTGTGTCAAGAGCGGTTGCAGTATTCCCAGCACCGCCATCCCAACGTGCTGAGCAATGAGCTGCACCTTCGTGATCCAGTGGTGATTTGACCTCTGCAACTGCGCTAATGATGCTAGGGATCTAAAGGCATCATAATTTTGTGCGGCAACAAATGTCTTGACCTGGCATTCATGCTGCGCTGAGACACACAACACAGGCCTTGAGCACAGTTTTGAAGGCTGGTCGAGTATTTCATTGGTTTGGAGTATGTGTGCGCTCGCAGCCACACGTATATGCATGAGATCAGTCGTGAAAGAGATAACCTTCAATGGTCTTACGCCACTCGGATGTCACTGGTGTGCGCATGCATTCCAGCGGACACTCCAGCTGCGGTCTGCAGTACTGTACTTGGAGGTACGTGATTTTCTTAGGTAAACTTTCGTGCAAGCAGCTGCTGCTGCTGCGGAGACCAAATTGATTGCCGGACATGAAAGCAAGCGTGAGGGAGCCCTGACAACTTCTGTCCAACTTGCCGCACGCACTCACCCATGCGGCAGGCATGAGTACAGGAACTGGAGGATGTCCAGATGCCCCTCAAAAGCTGCTGTTAAAATCACAGGATTGTCCCACGGGCAGCCCTTGTACACCAGGGACTGCACGGCCTGCACGGCCCCCACCGCGACCGCTGCCGCCATAGTCTTCTTGTTGGGGCGGTATATGCGTGCGTCTTTGAGCCAGTCGATGATGTGTGCCTGCGCCGTTAATGGAGTACAGACATCATGCAACACGTCACGTTATGTCACCGTGCCTCTTGACGCGCACACACGTAGATCGGCTCATGCACTATTTTGTATATATATATGATAACGAAACAAAAGCTTGTAGAGCTATTGCGGCAGCAAGTTCGCCAATGCAGCTCGTGGCAAAGGGGCTCCAATGAATGGCAATAGCCTTGTTCAACACTCAACTCGACACTCCCGGTCCTCTTTCATGCTAAACAAGGCAGCAGGTGCGCCATCAGAGCGCAGACATGTGTGCTACATGGCCAGATGTACGATGTCGTTGGACACATGTAATGAAGTACAAGTATGGTGGCAGCCAATGAGGGGTGCAGTTGACAACTTGGCCAGGGTGGATGGAAATGATACTCCTGATGCCCCAATCAGGTGTGGCTCTTACTTTGAAATTCCAAGCCACAGATCTCTTGCCACAGTGCCACGAAGTGTACACTCAGATGAGGGTGATTTATGATGGTATCTGTGAAGACATATGTACTTGAAAGTAGAAGCCATACAGTTTAGTTGTGGTCATCAATATGACGCGCCCATGGACAGCATCAGGGGAGGCCTAGAGGTCTCACAGTCCCTGAGGGTCTCTCATCACTTCGCTTCATGCAGGTTGCTAGAAAGCTACTTTACAAAAGAACTACATCAGATCAGCCAGAAGCGCCATCGCGACATGCATGCATACATTGTGTTAGCCTGCAGCCAATGTCTGAAACATCAGATTCAATGACCGAGCCTGTGAAATGCGCCTGACTTCAAGTTCAGTGCATAAGCACAGTGGCGATGCGCCTGCAACAGTCAGCCCTTAACCACATTTGTGCACCAGGCATCTGACCTGGACAACATCTGGTGCTCGTGCCCGTGAATTGAGTGCATGAGCACGGCGGCCTTGTGCCCTTCAACACCCAGCCACGCTTCGCTCTTTGTGAACCATATTTTCATCATCCACTTCTCGTGCCACGTAGCGCAGACTTGTCTCTGCATCGCTTGCAGCACGGCTCAGATTAATCAGCAATGGCAGCAGCAAGATGCATGCAAAGCACAGTCCGGCGAACTTCGGTATCTGCCGCAGCAGTGCTCACCTGATCATATGCAACGGCCACGTCGCAAGCGTGCCGTCCGCCGTCGTGGAATTTGTGGCCTCTCTCGAGCAAGCGTGCAAGAATGTCTTGGTCGCCAGAGCGCACGATGTCATGCTCCAGCTGCTTGCTCACAGGACATCCCTGCTGGTAGAGCCACCTGCAGGCATGTTGCGCAGCGCCGGCGGCAAAGCTCAGCATGGATGCTATGCCTCAGTGTAGGACACAGAGCGTGATGACAACATAGACGCAATCATAGCCACGACCATACCTGCACGTGACTTGATGACTTGACACTTGTCCAAAGGATGCTCGCAACCATGACACTTCATAGTTGCTTTTTTTAGGTGCACGCGCACAGCAAAACACCTGCACAGCTCATCATACGCTTCACGCTTCTGGCTCATCACTGCTATGTGTATAACAATGATCATAAAATCCGCCTGGCTGATGAAATTCTACGCTGTCCGGCGGTGTTGGCTGCAACAAACTGAAGAATGCGTAGTGCGTTGGGTGACCACATTGCCGCAAAGTTTTGAATATCCTTCGGTTAAATCAGGGAATGTGCGCGTCACCACTCCCCGCACAGAGCTAGCACACCTCACTCTTCATCTATTACTACAACTATTTCACACACTGTGGCATCCGCAGCGGTGGCAGAAACAGTGCACTGTGGCGCCCGATCTATAGGCTCACGTGAATATCCCATAAGGTCGCGCTCCCACGCCACGTCGCAGAGGTCCCGAGGGAGCGTCACTTCCCGCTCCTGCAGCAGCATCAGCACCCCGCAGCTGCTGTGCTCGGTGGCCACCCTGCAGCAGGCGTCAACGTCCCACGGGCACCCGCTGTCCAGCAGCCACTGCACGGTCTGAGGGCAACCGCTCTCTGCGTCATCTTCGGCGAGATCCGGATGCCATGGAAATTCATCTTTGTCGTGAGCGTGGAGCAGCTGCGTTTGTGGGGTGGACGGCCGCAGAGGTGCGGCAGTTAGCTCTGTGCGCCCAGGTATTGCCGATACAACGCATCTGTACATTACTGCCGAGCTGCACAACACTACCGACTCGGAGATGCGTTGTATCGACAACACCTGGGCGCACAGCTTACGATGGCAGCTTAGGTTGGCAGTTGCTGTCAGGCATGACGGCGGCTTGGCAGGTGCTGCTGGCGCAAGCACGTGTGCCTTCTTTGTGAGCATGCAGCAGCTGCATTTTCAGGATGGCTGGGGTATGACAATCAGTTGACGGCGGCGCCCTGGAAGTTGCTGTTGGGCATGATGGTGAGCTCAGAGCAGCTTGACACAGGCTGTCAGTGGCCCGTTGTAAACTCCTGCCAGGTGCTACATATGTGAAGATTGCAATGTGCTGAGGGGCGGGTCATGCAGTAGCGTCTTTTGTATCTAAGCGCAGGCAATGGCGATTAGGATCCCCGCATAGATTAGAAGAAGGCAAAGTGATTGAGAGGGGGGGTGAAAGGCCATACCGGCATGGAGCACATAAGACCCGCAAACACACGGGCGAGGCACATGGGACAAGATTCCCCCGCGTCAAGAGGACACGGTGCTCAGCATGCCCCTTCACGTCAACAAGGATACGGTGCTCAACATGCGTGTGTTACTTGCGCTGATTAAGGCCCCATACGTGCATACACGCCACATGCTGACTCGTAGACCATCAGTCCAAGGCCATACTGCAAGCATTGAAGCCTTGAGGGAACAGCCAGGAAAAGTTGCACCTAACTTCTCAAAACCATACTGCGTTGAAGTACATGGGCATGCATGCCATGCTGGGGTATGCAAGCGGCTCGTACGAAAGATGTGTGTTCATATCAGCAGTGTTGCAGCAGCTGCTAAAACAAGCACATTCAACACATGGGAACTTGTTCGTTGAGGTAGTGGTCTGGTACACTGAGTTTTTCATAGGGTTTCCGCCCCTCATTCATAGGGTTTCCGCCGCTCAAGCGGAGGTAATTAATGTACACTGACAAAGAGGGGATGTTGTATGCTGTACTGCACGGTCAACACGTCTGCGGCTGGTGCAAAATTGCACGGCAATCAGCACTGGCTACAGGGCAAAATACGATGCATTCTAGTGTGAAGCAGAATACGATGACTTCTTGTACCTTAGGTGTTTCAGGAGCCTGTAGCCGCTGAATGTGTCAGAGCAACGCCTACAGTAGTACGAGTCCCTACCCGTCTTCATGCCCGGTCTGAGAAGTGACACTAATACAGTATACTATATGAAAACGAATCAAAAGATCGTAGAGGTCTAGGTGACAAGGGACTATATGCTATCTGGACTCTCAATGGCATAAATAGTCACACAGTTCTCCCGCGTTGTGTCAGGCATGGAAGCGAGCAGCATATATGCACATATGTTTGAGGCACTTGTTGCGCGCTGACCTTCAACGCGGCCAGCTCGCCGCGCTGCGCGGCAGCGTAGCACGCGTTGACCATGGATACAGGTGCTCCATGCTGGAATGCCCACTGCAGCACCTCCAAACTGCGCGACAGTCAGCAGACGTTGTACATGCGTAGAAGGGGATGAATGTTGCTCATGAGGCATCGAGCGCACGACTAAAAATAGCGCCTTGGGAGCAGCATGACGTGTCCTACAGCATGAGCGATGACGATTGTTTTCTGATCACCGAAGCAAGGTGTAGCAAAAGAGTTGTTAGGAGATGCAAGGCTTGAATATATAGGTATACGCGCACGTCATCGCTTCTATACCATGTGTACCACAGTGCAGGATTGCTTGAGGGCCTGTGCTGGTTTGTGTTCATTTCAGGAGCTGCTACTTAAGTCAATTGACATTAGTATTGGATTGACTGCTGGTGGTTCATAGCCATATTTTGGCACAGTACGGAATGGACGTGCTTACTTCTGTTTGTGTCATGCATCACTCCAACTACTGCAACTGCCAAGTTGGATTGTAATACTTGCAGCATTACAACAATCCTTCAACTATAGTCTACCCGCGACTTTATGGTTTGTAATTGTGGCAAGCTGCGGGGCAAAAACAAATGTGAAGGGCACGCATGCGTTCTGCCCTGCCTGCTCCATGAAACTTGCCGCAGACGTTGAATTGCACCAGCGTCAAATCTCAGCCACACAACTTTTGCTGAGCGCAACATAATGGTCACGACCTGTCATCTGTCAGAAAGTGACCTGAACAATTCACACCCCCGCATCATGATGCACTGCGCTTTGTCAGGTGTACAGTGCTGAAGCATCATGGACAGCAATGGTCCACAAGAATGGCAACACGGTAGGAACACCATTGTGCTGAAAAAGAGCAACTCTTTGTAGTACTGGCAACCCCCAGGGCCAGTGTGATGCGTGCCTGCACGTCAAATGTATTGCTGAAAACCACGCACCGTCCGAAACGCGCGGCAGCCGTGACGACGGACTCGTCCCATGAATACCTCGGAGTATCGCCAATGCGCTGAGTCCTCAGCCACACGAGAGCCTGCAACACAGCACCAGTCACGGTGACCGCGTTCGTCGTCATGCAACACCTAAGTGGTGGTGGTGTAACAACACGTACAGCTGGCAGTTCGACACAGACCCTCACCCGGTTTTATGGTATGCAATGTAGACGCTGTCTAGCAGGCACACTTGGCCAATAGAAAACGCGTATGCGGTCGAGGTTTAGTCACTTGTTCTGCAGTGGGGGACAATCAAGAAGTATTCAAGTTATTCTTGCGCGATGGCTTTTGCCATCACGTGGCAACTCTGGAGTATAGTTGCGGTGCTGCCAGTACTGGGACTAATGCCGTTGCCAATACTTAGTAAAGTTAAGCACAGGAACCTAACCCTAACCCAAACCCTAAGAAAATAATTAAATATGGTGCACTGTTTGACTCCTGGCCAATTGCCGCAGCACTTTGCTAACATAAAACAGGTGATATGGATGAGCTCTGCAAGCGTGAACAACAGACGTACTGTTGATGGCACAGCCCTTGCGGCCGCATTGTCTGACGCTGGTCGTCATCGAGCTCTACAGGTCAGAGTTGCCGTGCCAGTCCTATTTCCATCGCATCCCATAGAAACTCTAAAAGAAAGCCATATGTCACAACATGCTTCCGTACTGAAAACATGCTTCGGAAGCAACATAGCACATGTACACCAAGAACTTTCTCAGTACATACACACACATACGCAGAAGATTAATGGGGATAGCAGATGGATGAAGTCGCACAGGGTCTCGAGGAAAGACCATGGCTCCGGCTGGCATGCATGCACTGCGTACTGAGAAGGTTTTTGGTGTACACATGCTGTGTATAAGCGCCCAGGTGTCATCAATGCCCTTGCATGCGGCTTGCACCACGATTGCATGCAGCTTGTACCATGATGAATGCACCTGCATGAATGATATGAAGAGCAAACATGCGCGCACTTGCACTATACCAAGATGCATGCAGTCACATCAATGGCATGTGGTACTTCAAGTAATACCATGTGAAATCAAACAGAGCCATATACACAGCGCTTGCGGCATGCGGCGCGCGGCCCCACCTTCAACTGGCCGCACTGCGCCGCCTTCTCGCACACCCTGTACGACTCCGCCTCTAGCATGCGGGTCCCGTTCCGGGTGTACTTACTGTGTATCCACTGCATTACGTGAATGTGGCCGCCGCCGGCTGCGCCCACCATGCACTCAGACGGCACCATGCCCGCGCCGACCTCGCGTTGATAGATGGGTTCTTCCAGGACGAACCACTGCAGAAGGTGACATGTGTGCGAGGGCGTGTTGGCTGGCATGGCAAGGACAGCAGTCGCAAGCAGCATTGGGCAAGCGTGGCTTCAGCCGCTTTTGACAAACTTCGGGGCCCCGCATCAGTCGCGCGCTCACACACAGGCTCAGATGGACAGATATGTTTCGGCTTACACTTCAAGCACTGGCGCGCTGGAGCGCATGCATCCACAATTTCTGCCATAAGAGTTTCACAGAAAGTATCTGTGTGCAGTACTTGTGACAATATGTGAATGGTGACCACCTTGAGCGTTGCCGCAAATAGCATCTGATAACATCAAAAAAATCACAACTTTCAAGCGACCTTGTCATTTCGTGCACAATACGTCACGAGCTCAACCAGTGAGCCAACAATTGCGGGTTAAGCGTTTGTGTCGCCGCGGCATTCGAAATACCTCATCTCATAATGGTGCCAAGTGTGTAAGTGGCATAGCTGCAAAGCATGTCTGCAACACGGCAAACTATGTGTGTATGGCTGCAAAGGGTGTCTGTGCATTGACGTTTCACTTCATGAAGAACTCCCACAGAACAAAGTCCGCCCACTGGCAGGTCAGCCTGCCAGCTCATCGAGGTCAACGAAAGCAACCGCCACTTTGACCCAGCATTTGCTATCCATGGGGGGGGGGGACGGGGGGGCGGGGGCACATGCTGCAGCTATGGTCAAATGTTGCAACATGCCGATGGAGCAGCATCTCATCATGAAAACCAAAGACCAGGAGATTCACAGAGCTAGAGTTCCCTCATGGGCTTGGAAAAATGCGATAAAAGACCACCTTACTCCAGAGGCGCAAATCGCTCAAATTAGTCAACTGCACTGCTTAGTACAAGTCAACATATTGCAGGCCTGCCAGTGAGCTAGCAAGGCTGGAGCATATGGGAGGAGCACTTCCATGTACTTTACCCGCCGTTTCTCACCTCTAATATGTCCAAATGCCCATGCTCAGCGGCAGCAACGGGCACGTAGCTTTTCCGCGGATATGGTCGCCTTGCATGGATCCACTGCAAAACCTATGAGGTATAGAGGGAGACATGCAGCAGAATTGTGAAAAATGCGGCAGTGACTATGCATGCATGGGCGTTGATTTTGGCCAGCATGACACCAAGTGAGAAGTATTATTTATCTTGCAATGCACATGTAATGACAGCACGTATCACCGTGCTGACAGTGTCTTGTGTAAAGACTGCCTATAGGTATGTGTATTATTAATTGCGGCTAACCATCCTTTGTCACCTAGAGCTCTACGATCTTTTGATTCGTTTCCATTAATGATTGTGAAAAATGCGACAGTGACTATGCATGCATGGGCTTTGATTTTGGCCAGCATGACACCAAGCGAGAAGTATTATTTATCTTGCAATGCACATGTAATGACAGCACGTATTACCATGCTGACAGTGTCTTGTGTGAAGACTGCCTACAGGCATATGTATTATTGATGGGTGTTCTGAACTTGAAGCACATAGTACTCCAAAATGCTTCAAGTTCCTTCGCCTCGCCTGCTGTCTGATAATGTGCGGCTGCTCATTGCTGCATCACGAGATTTTTTTATTAGCATTGCAACACCACAAACAATGTGCCATGAATGCACACACTTGTTATCCATTGCAGTTGGCGGAAGGTGTCATATGAGCGCAGTCGGTTGGAAGTTTTCTTGTAGCATGCCCTGTCACGGGCAAGGTGCCATGAGAGCACACGCTTGTGCTCCATCGCAGCTGGCTGAACGTGGTGGCATGGTGCAGGCACCCTTGTCAGCATATTGTGGTCGCAAGGATAAGAAGCTAAACATTTATACTCCTCTGCAGGCATCACTTCACGAGTACTAACTTCGAAGAAGTACAATCTCAGATATTTATAAAAATGTGGTGATATTCTTCTGCACCCAAACTAACGATGCTGTCATCCACATACAGACAAGTGCGTGGCTGGGCGTTACGTGCTGCCGTATCCGCACTCCAGTAAACGCTGAAAAAAAACACTAGATACCAGTGAGCTGAGTTGCAGCGCAAGTCCGCGGGGCCAGCGCCCAGGCCGCATCTGCATCGCCGGGCAAAACGCAGTCACCGTTGCGCATCCCGGTTTACAATGTTGAGCTCAATTTACATGGACCAGAGTACAGAGTCTTTGATAAAAAAATTTAGAGTCTCATCAACGCCACCGTAAGTACAAGTACGAGCCAAGCGCAGCATTTTTCCAGGCTCGCCGTTGTACATGAACACGAATCAAAAGATCGTAGAGCTCTAAGTGACAAGGTGTGGTCAGCCGTCAAATTGAAATGCCTTCCACCAATAACCGTGGCCGCCGCTGCTGCAGTCATTGGCCACGAGTCAAACAGTGCCACATTATCCACAATAGTCAAAACGACTACTGGTCGCAAGCTTTTTAGCGTTCGAGGCATGGGTGTTCAGTATGGAAAGGTCTCACGTGTTCGGCAGGCCAGCTCACTAGCTTACAGCAAGGACTGCAACAATACCATCACTGACCTCCATCCTGCCACGTGCGGCCGCCTTAGCCGCCATGCGACAGTAAATTTCATGATTGCAGCGCAAGTTTCCAGCCAGGCACCGCGCAAGGAAGTTGATCACGTCCAGTGGCGCGACCGCAGCTGCAGTTGGCAGCAGGCGCGTGCACTCGAGCAGCCCAAACTTATAGGCGTGCCTCACAAATTCCAGGCTGGCGCACACGTTTCCGCTCATCGTGTGTGTCTCCTCGTCATGGATTCTGAGGTAGATGCTGCGGATTTCCATGTTGATGAGACTGCAGTGGAGGAAGTGCCCCTCCAGGAAGGAGAGGCAGTGCTCCCATGTCGCCGTGTCCAGCCTGAAGGGCTAATACAAGCAGATGCACCCAACAGGATTATACGTCAACAACAGGAGCTGTCGTTGCTTGCGAAGCAGGAAAATCTGAATTGTCAGCAAGCACATTCTCAGCAACACATGTCATCATTAGTTTGCCTGGTCGATGGACGAACACGAAGAACTAGCAGCTCAACATATGAGAAAAAAATCCCTGGCGCCGTGACTAACTCAGCTTGCACAGTTTTCCTTGCACAAACAGCAAGCAGAGTCTCCACGTCTGTGGGATTACTCGTGCGGCTCTCACCCCGATCTCTCTCTTTGCAGTCTTCTGCCGTTTAGGCTTGGGCTTGGGCTGAGCAGGTAATTTCGAGACGTACTGCTCCAATGTCCTCATGACCAGGTACTGTACGTGCACACAACACGCAAAACACACCGACCAACTTGATGCAGGTGACGCGCCTTTTTGAAGTTGCCTTTAAAACAAAAAACTTCCAGGTGCATAGAGCAGGAACTGACGCTGGACCCCACACAGGCAGCTGAGAGCGCTGCGAAGTAGTGGCGACCAGAACGTGCAAGTGCATGACACCGTAAGGTACCACTATTGAAACCTCCATAGCAAGCGCGGGATCAGAAGTCGGCATGAGCGTAGTAGGCATGGTCAGTGGTGCCTAGTTGGTCAGGGCAGGTGGCGATACCGCTGGCTGGCAAGCTGGCAAGCCAGAAGAGGGCTTTAGCGCTGACCCGTCCATGCAGGCATGTGCGCAGTGGCTTTCTGACTGCGTTAATTAGTGGGCATTATGTGGGCCCAGGTGGTCAGTGCAACGCATTCGACCTGTACGACGCAACGCATTTCGACCTGTACGACAATTAGCATGTCTCCCTCTCTTGCCAACCAGCGACCACTACACTGATACAACTCTCTTGCCCCGAAACAGCTGCACTCGTGAGGCGTGGTTGATAGCGGCGCCACTGCGCGTTCGTGTAGCGTTGTGGTACGAAGGAACTGAGGACAAACAACCGAACCGCCGAAACATCAACCGCTACACATGATCATCGGAGCACAGCAGGGTCCAGCAAATGAAGAATTACTGATAGCGGCTGCAGCAGCATTGACACGGGTACCCCCCTCAATTGAGGCCCATCCGTTGGATGGAGGGCAAGCTAGCTATCTTGCAACATGGAACACACGTGGGTCTTCAGGTGAGACAAGTGTAGGTCAGAAAAGTAGATGAATGCAGCATACATATTGACACGCAGAAATATCATTTGGTGGAGGCCAGCACTGTGATTCAGAGGGTCAAAGTTTATTCCTAAGGATCCGACAGGTTTCAGGATTACTACTGACGCCCACACCCCAACCAAAAAAAAAAAAACACAACTGACGCTAGAGGTCCATGGTTGCAGGAGCGCCTTATGCAGCAAATTTGAGGGATCCGCTAGTTTGTGCTCTGTAGAACTGTGGACCTCATCCCCCCATGCTCTGCATGACGGGCCAGGGCCAGAACGGAGATCGTTCCAGGTTGATAGGGCAGTTCAGCACTACTTCGCATGAGGATACAGTCCAGTACCTTACCGTACCCTTGCATGCATGGACATGCAATGTGAAGTATACACAAATGTTTGAATACTTTCACAGCCCACCAAAGATGCAGCGTATATTGCATGCTGGTCCCGGCTGCCACCAACAACACCGAAGATTCTTCAAGGTTCAGTAAGAAATGGGGCCAAGGGATGATTTAGGACAATGTGGGAGCAAGCCCCTTCATTTTTTATGAAGCAGGCTCAGCAGGCGGCCAAGAACACCATTGGATGACCGAGGACTGCTAGAGGTGCCTGCAATGAAACCCACTGAACTGCAACTGCAAAATGAAGCACTAATCAATTCAGTGCAAGCTGCACTTTTACCACTGCTGACGCACTTTGCAAGTGCCCACGCCCTGAGCACTGCTGCAGCCAGCACTGCTGCGGCAAACCAGCAATGCAGTGGGCCAAGTACGCCTGCAGAGCTTGCCAAGATTGTGCATGACTACTGCTTGCACGCCAGGGCGCATGTGCTGACTGTCGTTTTCAGCGGCGTTTTGCTAGACCAGCACGCCCAGGGCCAGCTGTTGCAATTGTAGAGCCGCAGCCCGTCTGCACCAGATATGTGATTGAGCATCGTACCAACTAGGTCACGGTGTACCGGCACTGCCTGCGGCAGAGCCAGCCATTGCACTTGCAGAGCGCACGTGCCCTCGCAAGTCTCCTATTACGTTCCTTCTGCTTGAGGCGTGCCTCCTCTTCCTTGCGCTGCTGCGCCTCGTCACGACGTCGCTGGCGCACTTGACGGCGCTGCTCAAGTGCCTGCAGTGATCGTCATTGAGGAGATGAGGGCGCCGTCGCTGTGGGAATTTGAGTGTTTCGCGCAGTGGTACTGCCTGCACATGTGCTCTGTGCAAACTGCTGTGGAAGAAAAGAAAATACGCCGCTTTCCTCGTCCCAGCGCCGTTTCACAGCTGTAGCAACAGCATTGGCGCTAAGGAGGCTGTTTGAGTGCCTGCAGCAGCAGTGTTCATGTACACTCCGCAAGTGCTCTTGTGCTTACAGAAGCTTAGGGCCCTGCTGAAGATGTGTGCAATGAAATCATAAAGTTGAGCTGTGTGGTCTTACTCTCACGCCGCGTGCTCGCTTCAGCGTCACTGTCGCTCCTACTAGTAGTTATGCTGGTCAAGTAGTTCCAATGGCATTCAGTATTATCACTGGCATTAAGTAAAGGTTGCTGTGTTGGCTGAGGCCAGCGTGTTCCTTGTGCCTTCATTGATGCCGACTACATGAGAAAAGATTGTGCTGTTGCTTGTGCTTCGCCTGTGCACCTCCTTTCTTTGGCAGTGCTCAGGTAAGTGTATGGAGCAGCGGCTTCGCAGAACAGACTCAGGTGCCATGTCAATTGTGATAGATGCACTTGAAGTTGCGGCTGCCAGGTGGTTTGCCGCACACACAGGTGTTTCAACGGGCAATTGCTTGCATCTGGCATTGCAAGACCAAACTGCTGCGAAGTACTACTGCAAGATGCTCTCATGCATTCCCCACCTCTTCGCACTGCAGCAGGTCGCGCATGGCGGCGTCGCTGCAGGCGCAGCCCTCGTCCACCGCATAGCGTAGCACATCCATGTGGCCATTCACGTGCGCCTCGCGGCAGGTGCGCTCGTCCCACGCGAGGCCCTCGCGCCGCGCCCACTGCAGAACATCGAGCCTGCCCGCCGTAGCAGCTTCGGCGCATATGGCTGCGTCGTGCTCCCTAAAAGTGGCGGTCAATGAGGATGCAAAATCAGTGGCGGTCAATGAGGATGCAAAATCGCGTAAAGAACAAAAAAACATTGGCCTCACGCCTGTAAACAATTTTGTGAATGAAGCTGAATGAATCCGGGCAACAGAGAGCGCGGCTTGCGATGAGCCTGAGGCCTTGGACAACGGTTCAATATTACTGCTGAGTCAGTGCCAGGCTCCATGCTCTGCACTCGTGTGTGAAAGAGCATTGTTGCTCAACCTCAAGTGCTTGATGGACCAAAACAAGCATTGCTCGCAAATTTGGCATTTTTCAAGAGGCAATACAACACCGAAGCTGCTGGTTGGGAACCTTGAGCAGCACAAAAGGGAATACAGCACGTCCCCTCACCCCTGCGGCAGGCATGAGTGCAGGAACTCAAGTACATCCAGCTGGCCTTCGCGCGCAGCCGTCAGCGCGGCGCGCTCATCCCATGGGCTGCACTTGTACATGAGCGCGCGCACGGCGGCACCGTGGCCGCGCGCCGCCGCCTTCGCCATGGGCCCATCGTCCACCGCAGGTGTGACATTGTCGACGAGCCACTCGAGGGCACGACCCTGCGGGGCAGAACACGCACGCACAACGGTGACAATGCTGTTGACAGTTGAGGCGCGCGCGGCCTGCAGAGAGATCAAGCAGAGGGCGTGACGGCGGTACAGACGAACGTGCCGGGTTACCATCCGTGTCTGAGCAGCAGGGGTCTTCGTGGTCACATCGAGTGCCTGCTGCTCGTCAAGATTGCCAGTGCAGTGTTTTTTTTTTCGCGGCGTAGGTACATTCATGTGCTCAATACAGACGTAGCGCCACGAGCGCACGCACGCGCAGCAGCCGCTGCTTGTAAAACTCGACTGCTGCGGCGGCGCGCTCACCTTGTTGCACCAGGCGGCCACGTCGCACAGGCCCCGACCGCCATCATGGAGTTTGTACCCCCTGCAGCGCAGCATGTCAAACATTCTTTGTCGTCGGCGTGCAGGAACTCCAGCTCCAGCTCCTTGCTCACGGCGCCGCCGTGCTCGTAGAGCCACCTGAACGCACGTGCAGCAGCACTGCTGATTGGATATAGTCCATGGTGCCGCTAGGGCTATTGCGGGGGTACGTATGGACTTGTATTTATAAAGGCCCAAGGGAGGCCGGGTTGCCTATGCAATCGAAAAGCTTGCGTCAACGCAGCAGCCTAGTCTGCGCTGTGCCCTAGGAGCTTGGATACCGGCGCCGCAACACAGCCCAGCATTCGCGCTCCACGTGTGTACGCCATGACGCGCTCCGCCAACTCCCGCGCCAGCGATATGCTCAGCTCAATGAGGATCTGACGCTTAGCTAACCCGGCCTTGCGTAACACATCTGCCTTCCCCCCCCCTGAGCACAGTGCTGAGTGCATTGCCAACTCCTTAACAAAAAGGCTTGTCTGCTTGCCCAGCCGTCCGTACGACTCCTGCACGAATGGCACAAAAGCCCAAGATGACGTCAAGGTGCCGGTGTGGTGCTTGACCTTCGCGTCCTCCCCCACCCCAGCAGCATAGCCGTCCGTGTTCGAGGCATTTGTTTTGCCTGTCAGGTACGAGCTCGCTGTGGGCGCGCGCACACTTGTGTCTAGCACTATTCCCTTGTTACGGTATGTACTGCTAAAGTGCAGACACCCTGGGTCAATGACTGTGTCCGCCCGATACCCCGGTACCTTGAAGACGCTAGCGTCCTCATTGCGGACAATAGAGACATGGTGCTGTCTCAAGATGCGCTGCAGGCACCGCTTTTGGGCAGTGTGTGTCGCGTTGTGCCCCCGTATGTGCTGGCTGGGGCAGCTGATCGCATGCGTGGAGGTGGGGCTCACATCACTGCACCGCCATGGGCACACCTCGCCCTGTATGCCCCACCCGTCTATGAAGATTGCAATCAAAATCATCGTGGCTGCTGCCATACTGGACATGGGCGCCGCACCCGGGCGGTCATTGGCAGTGGGTGGCACGCTCATCCACGCCATTGCCCCGGACGCACGCTGGCTGCGCAGCTGCGCCAGGACCCGTGCGCTAGCCTGTTGGCGGCGGCGGCTGGTGTCGCGCGAGTCACCAATAGGTGCAGCCTGCGTCGGCTTGCCCACGGCACCAGCCGAGGCAGCCTCTAGGTCCTCCACCAGGCAATCCTCGTATTGACGTCGAAGAACATTTGAAAGGCCGGCTTGTAGTCCGTGCGTGAAGTGACCGCGCCGGCGGCGGGGCACTACCTTCCTGCAGATCTCGTCAGCATAGGCCTCCCAGTCGTCGTCGTCGTCCTCCTGCCCGCCGCTGCAGCTGCTTTCTTCCGCGCTAGTTTGTGTTTTAGCGGGCGTGGAAGGGGCAGCCGCGGCAGCGGCTTGAGGGCCAGGTACGGTCGCCGCCGCAGCGGCCGCCTCGGCGCCAGGCACAATGCCGTGGGTGTGTGGGGCTGGCTCAGTGGTCACTGTCTCCGTGACGGCAGTTGCGGCGTAGATCGCTTGCACTGCAGTGGGGAGCGTCGACGCTGCGGCCGTCGTATCTGCTGCCCACCGTAGCAACGATGCTGGGAGCTGCTCGGCCACAGCGGTGCGTGATTTTTCGCCGCCATCAGCTGTCAGCGCTCGCGTAGAGCGTCGCACGGCCTCGATGATTGGCGGCAGTCCCTGGTCCTCGCGTATTGCGCATGAGTGCTGGTACAGAGCGGTGCAGACAGGCTAATTTGCAAGCGGCTCGAGAAGCTAGGATACCGAAGTATGATTTATAAGAGGTGTTGAGGGCATCTCAGCTTAAGGTGACGTCTACCTCCAAAGTACAAGTACGCAGAGCCCGAAAGATGACTAGCAGTGATGATGCGCTACGTATGTGTGTGGTCGCCTCCAAAAGTGGGAATTGAGTGCTGGGTCGCAGTTGGCGTCCAGACGGTGCGGGTGAGGCGTGATGCAGCCCAACTTTATGGTGAACTTGAAACGACGGCGCACAGCTAAGGCCCCAGACTTAAGGGGCATGTACGATACAGCCCAGGCTCTCTGTCGCCGGCAGTTGAGCCATGGAGCCCAACCTCAAGTCGAACTGAGAAACAATGGTGGCACGCATCTACAAGCGCTTACCCGCACACCCACCGCCTCCCGCTCCTCCACGCCACCTCGCAGATGTCCGGCGGGAACACCACGCGCCGCTCGTGCAGGAAGTCCAGCGCAGAGTAGCTGCCGCTGACGGCGGCGGACCTGTAGCACGCGGCGGCGTCCCACGGGCACTTCACGGTGTCCAGCAGCCACTGCAGGGCGTCGATGTCCCAGCTGCCAGCTGCAGCCTCGACTATGGCCGTGCCCCTCGGGAAATCAGCCGCGTTGTGCGCGTACAGTATCTGCGGTTCCGCAATCAATGCAATGATCGGAGAAGGTCAGCATTCTATGTCTGGCACCGGAGTCCCAACTGCGCAAATGAGCCAATGATGGATCGGGAAGTTTCCCATGCAACAGTGCTGCACCAACGTGCGGAATCAAGCGATCTGATTTCACTAAGAATGCAGTTCCATCATGTGTGTTTGAAGCAGCTTGCAGGTTCATCATGTGTCTCTATGTGTGTCTGAAGCAGCTGACACATGCTGCTCCAGCAGGAATTGGTTCTATTCACGTGATCAAAAATTGAGATGAACACAACCAATATCTCATGTACACACTCCGATGCTCCGGCGAAGCAGCATGGGTGCGGAACATCAAGTTGTAGGCTGTCAGAACTATACATGTAGACTAAACAATGATAAATCAATCAGGATATGACCAAAGCATTTCTACCGATACCAGTATTGTACTGGATAAATCAATCAGGATATCACCAAAACATTTCTACCGATACCAGTATTGTACTTGGGGGTTACTGAACAGGCCATGTGCATTTGCAGTTATTTTGAGGCAATAGTTGAACTTGAGGGCAGGCCTGCAGAGAGATTGTAAAATGCGGCACATGTGGGGACAGCAACCGTAAAGAGTACTACCAACGGACACCAAGAAGAGCTGAACAGCGCCTCAAAGGCAAAAGTAATAATTTTGCATCTCAATATTTATGGTGTATGACGTAATATTTTTAAAAAGATTGATAATGCCTTGAATTTCTTGATGCCTTGAATTTTTTAAAGACAGGTTATGAAAAAAACAGTTTTGTAAATCTTTTGTAGGTTTACTTGCTATCATTTTATAATATTATGTAATATCGTTACAGATTTTATATGTTTCGGGGGGGGGGGGTAAACAGGGTTTGGAATCTTAATAAAGTTAATTTTTAGAAGTAATGAGAACCAAATTAATTTTGACAATTCCAAAAAAAATCCAAAAAAGTCTTCTACTTATTACATAAACACAGTTGTTGTTGTTTTGAAGCAATAATGTTATGATGAACGGCGCAGCCAGTGTGCTGCACCTGTGCTCACAATGTTCAAACAGTTAAGCAAACTTCATGCACTACTTAGTATCTATGATATCTTAAATCTCATGAATCGTGGTACCTCCGAATACATTATCGGCTCTAAGCAGTAGTTGAAGTTGTATATTATGTCCTGGACCGCATGGGCTGCGCGCACGATAAATCGGGCTTGCAATAACTAAATCTACGGAGGAGCCGGCGGTTCGGCGCTGGCCGGCGAGGGCCGCGGCACTTGCAACAGTGCGATGCGGCGGTAAGCGCTGACGTCGCCATCAGGGGCAATGACTGCGTTCCAGTTGTCGATCACGACACGTGTGAGCGCGCGCTGTAGCGCGAGGGAGGTGCGGCGGCGCCAGAAGGCAACGCGCTGCGCGAGATTGTAGCTGCCCTGCGAGCTCTGCTCGGCGAGTGCGTGTAGCAGCGCTTGGGTGTCGCGTGACATAGCGCCGAAGTGGTCAAAGGCTGCGGAAAATAGGGTGTGTGTAGTGGGGTCCAGGGCCCCTGAGACTACGTATGTGTCTATCTTTTCCTGCGAAGCCGATTCAAGCACGCGCTGCACATCGCGCGCGCCCCCCTGAGCCTGACGGAGGCGGGAGGGGCATGAGCTGTCACGTATGGTGACGTCTATGCAACAAGCTACTTCAAAGCCGCCGCGCAGTTTAGTGCACCGGCCTGCTGCTACCGCGTCGGCGCTCGGCTGCACTTTAGGGACTGGAAGGCAGACCTGGTTGCTGCCAAAGACGATGTCCATGAACTTGTTGAACCCGTGGCGCGCCGCGTAGCGGCGGAAGGGGGCAAGGGTGTCCCGGTCGAGACCGCGGAGGTGGGCCACCTGCTTGAGCAGCTGAAAGAGCGCGTCTGCGAGCAAGTTGTGTCGCGTGACGTTAAGCCCTTGTGTGCAGCGGCGCAGGTGGGCACCCGAGTCCACTGGTCTATGGCACTTGGGGCACCGCGCCGCAGCGGGGGCGGGGCGCTCCACGCCCAGGTGGCGCCGCAGCGTCTCGCGGAATTCCGGCGGGGACATGGTCTCCGCTGGGTCAGTGCTCGGCAATTGCGCCAAGAAACCCATGGCCCCCTTAGAGGCGCCGCTGCGCCACGCCGCGACTGCTTCCAACGCATTTGCTGCTTCAAGCCGACGCAGCTGCGTGGCGGCGAGCGCTGCGTCTAGCACCCGTGATAGCGCCGCTTGACGCCGCGGCAGCACGGCGGCCGGCGGGGCCTGGGCAGAGCCTGGCTCGCGCGCCACCGCTGGCGCAGCAGCGCGGCGCGCGCCGGCGCGAGTCCGCATGCCCGGCCCCGCAGCTCCGCCTGCCCGTTGCAGCAGATCGCGCAGCGCCCGCCATGCGCCGTCGTCCTGGCGCCAGTCCTGGTACCAGACCGTGGGCAGGAGCAGTGCGAGGGCCGCTGCAGCCTCATCGCTGCCGCTGCGCAGCTGCTGCAGGCAGGTAGCTATCTGGGTGAAGGTGAAGCCATAGCGGGCATGCTCTAGGACGCGGCTGCGTGCCGCGACTGGAAATGCCGCCAGTGCCGGCCCCATGCACTCGAGGGAACGTGCAGCAAATGCGGCACATGCACGGGGCGCCGCGCCCAGCACGCCAAAGCCACCACTCCCCAGCCGCAGATGCACGCGTACCTGCTGATGTGCTGGTAGCGTCACTGGGGCCTCGCCACCCCAGTCGGCGCCGCGTACCCATGCCACTGCCGCCGCCCACAGAGAGGGCGGCGCCGCCGCCGCCGAAACCGCCGGCGGGCCGCGGCAATCGTCACCCGCCGCCGGCGCGCGCTGGTGGGCCGGCGGCGTAAGACCCGCCGATGGCTCCTGCGCCAGCGCGGCCACGGCCGCTAGCGTGATGGCGTCGAAGCGCCGTAGCTCCTCGTGCGTGAGGGATGGCGCTGTATTGCGCGAGACATGCCCTGCGCGGGCGGGGACGGCAAGACGCAGAATGGAGAAGGCAGCCTGCACATCCTCCATCTGCACAAGCTCCGCAACCAGGCGGTCGGTGCCGGGGGCACGAAGGGTCGCCGCCACTTGCGCGCGCACGAAGCCCTCGGTGCCGACCGGCACCCCCATCAGCGTGATGCCGTCGTCACATACTGGTACGGGGACATTGGCGGCGGCAAAGACGGCGGCGGCGCGCTCGCGGGCGCCGCCTGAGGCCGGCACCACCGCCGCGCATTTCGTGACGTTGACCTGAATGTTGAGCTCGCTCAGCGCCTGTTGTATGAAGCAGAACGCGCGGCCAACGTGGTCGAGCACCGGCGCGTCACAGCCGGGCGTCATGATGGTGAGGTCATCGAGGTAGCCCGGAAGCGCCAGTTGCGGGAACTTGGCGCGGGCAGCCACCATGGTGCCGCGCAGTGCCAGCGCGAACAGCAGCGGCCCCAATGGGTCGCCCTGCTGCACGCCCTGTTGGGAGAGGATGATGGCGGCGTCGGCGTGCCCATCTAGGCCAAATTGTAGCCAAGGGGCCCGGCCGGGGCCGTAGATGTGCTCGACGTAGCCGTACAGGCCAGGCAGATGCTCGGCCACCGCGGTGAGGACTGCCGAGCGCGACAGCGCGTTGAAGGCATTACTGCCGTCAATGGCAAGGAGCACGCCGCCGCACTCATGCGTGAGCTGCGCCATGAGCGCCACTCTCTCTGCGCCCCCCCGCGCGCCGACCCCAAACTGGCCAATTGGTTCCAGCAGCGCGGAGACGCGGTCCCGGGTGTCCGTGCAGAAGGTGCGGGCGAACAGGCGGCGGATGGTGTCGCCGCACGCGATGGGGCGCGCCTTCTCGCCCACAGCGCTGAGGCGCGCGGCCGCGTGAAGGCGCCAAAAGGGGGCGGGCAGCGCGGCGGGGGTGGAGTACACCGCGGTACCCAGCCACGCCAGCAGCTCAAGGAGCCAGTCAACCGTGCGCCCCGACGTGTGCGCCGTGTGCCGGACGCACTGCTGGAGGTGGGAGTTGCGCAGCCCAGAGGGACCGGCGGCCGAGCCAGGGTTGGCGGCGAGGATGGCCTCGCGTAGCCCGTCCGCCGTGAATGAAGCGCAGTTGAGTGGTGCCGGCGCCGCCAGCGCCGCCGCCGCCACCAAGCTGCGCGCCCGCGATGCCGCGGCATCCAGCTTCGCAGACGCATCGCCAGCTGGGTGTTTAGCCTGCAGTTTATGCAAGGTAGCAGAGTCGCGGGGGGCAGATGTGTCAGCACCCTCCGCCAGCAGCCGCGCGGCGCGCCCGACGCCGCCCGGCTGCCGCGCCGTCGCCGCCGCGCGTTCCCGCACTGCCGCCGCCGCCTCCGTCATAGACCTAGCGCGGCGCGTGCACGCACGGGCGGCGCCGCGGCGGCAGAAGGCCAGCGCTGTGCGCGTGAGCAGGTCCAGGTCGCCTGCCACGAAGGCCGCAAAACGGTGCGCCCGCGGCAGGGAGCCGTCGGGTACAAGCAGCAGGCACGGCAGCAGATGCAGCAGCTTGCACCATGCACCGGCTGTGGCGGACGCCTGTGCCGCTGCCTCAACCCCGTGTGCCTGCGCTACCGCCGTCTGCGCTTCCCGGAGGCCCGCCAGCGTGGCCGTCAAGGCGGCTGTGAAGTCCGAGCGGTGCTCCAGGCGAATGCGGCGGCCGACCACCAGTTGCTGCTGCAGAACATAGTCAAAGGAGAGGTCGTCAAGCGCTGCGCGCGCGGGCGAGAGCGGCGCCAGCGTCCAGAGCGGAAGCGCGCTGCGCCATGTTGGCCCTGCCGCAGCCACAGCGGCAGCTGCGCGGGCGCCGGGGCCGCGCGCGCCGCCGCTGGCTGTAGAGAGGGGGAGGATGGGGGGCAGAGGCGCGACGCGGGGCCCGTGTGGCCGCTGCGTTGCGGCCGCCCCCCGGGACTTGTACAGGTGGTCGCGCTGGTGCAATTTCGTGCGCACGCACCCTGGCTCGCCGCACGAGGCGCATGCGCAGAGTAGCAGCTCGGGTTCCACGGCGTAGTAGGTGCCCGCGCCGGCTCGGTGGAGAGTCAAACACTCATCGTCGACCGCCTGCATACGCGCGAGAAAGTCGGCAGGCACATTCGGATGCTCGCGGCGCTGGTGATCCGCCAGCGTCGTGGCGATGCGGCGCGCCAGCGCCAGCGACGCCGACGTCTGCGCCGTGAGCGTGTTCGCCTCCCCGTTCCGGCGGAGGCGCGGTTTGGGCACTGGCACCCGAAAGAGGCAGCCAGTGTCATATAAAGGGCAGCGCGGATAGATGGCAGCTGTTGCAGGCTGAGCGGGCGCCTGCACTGCCTCAGGCTGCGCAGGGTCTATGCCCGCCGCGGCAGCCGCTGCTGCAGCAGCAGCTGCCGCAATGGCCGCCGGTGCGGCTCCCCCTGAAGTAGAGTCAGACATCATTACGGTGGATGAGGGGAGCGCCGCACCGGCGGCTTACAGGCCCGAGGCGCCGCCGCCTCCCTCCGATGCCGGCGGCTGGGCCGTCGAGGTGGAGAGGAAGCGGTCGGCGGCGGACTGACCTTGGGGCAGCCCGCGCGCGGGGCGTGCAGCGGGGGGTTCCGCCGCCGAGCCCGGCGTGCGCTCAGCAGCCGTGCGCTTGCGGCTGGCGCGGGGTGTGCCACTGTCGGACATAAGCGCGCTGCTGTCACTGGCAGGCATGGGGGGCTGCCTACTGCGCGAGGGGGAGGCGCTGCAGTCGCTGCCGTGCCGAGCCGCTGGCGACGATGCGCGCCGACACCGCGAGCGCCCGCGTGAGCAAGAGCGCGGCGGCTGCCGCGGCGCCGCCGCTGCCTCCAGTGCCACCGCGGGGTCCGCTGCCGCGCTTGCGGCCGCTGCCGCTGCCGCGCTGGCAGCGCCTACAGCAGGCGGCGGCGCGCCCGCCGCCGCCGCGCCTGCCGCCGCCGCGCCCGCCGCCGTTGCCCCGTCCGCCGCCACCGCCGCCGCAGCGCCAGCCGCTGCAGAGCTAGCCTCAAGGTCTCCCGCCACGGGCGTGGTGGCCACCGCGCCGGCGGCGTCCGCCGCCGGCACCGCCACGCTCGCAGCGCGCGCCGCTTCCGCTGTCAGCTGCGCCTCGAGTCGAGCGGTCGCCGCAGCGTTGCGCACCTGCTCTCCTTCGCGCAGGCTCCGTTGCTGCGCCGCCAGCCGCTCCGCACGAACTTGCTCTGCCAGAGACCGGTCGCGATCGGCCTCAGCAGCCCGCTTTCCCGCCTCGGAGGCTGCCAGCAGCTTTGTCAGTGCCTTGACCTGCTGCTGCAGCCCCTTCCGCGCGGTCCTCCCCTCCAGGATGCCCCCCTGCAGCTGCTGAATGCGCTGCTCCTGGCCCAGCTGCGCAGGGTCCGCGTCGGCCGCCGGCGGCGGCGGCGAGGCGCCCGGCGACGCGCTCGCCAGCGCGGGCGTCGAGGCGGCGGCAGCGTCCGTCGCGGCGGCGCCGGTCGCCGCCGCGACGGACGCTGCCGCCGCTTGCAGGTTCATCATGTGTCTCTATGTGTGTCTGAAGCAGCTGACACATGCTGCTCCAGCAGGAATTGGTTCTATTCACGTGATCAAAAATTGAGATGAACACAACCAATATCTCATGTACACACTCCGATGCTCCGGCGAAGCAGCATGGGTGCGGAACATCAAGTTGTAGGCTGTCAGAACTATACATGTAGACTAAACAATGATAAATCAATCAGGATATGACCAAAGCATTTCTACCGATACCAGTATTGTACTGGATAAATCAATCAGGATATCACCAAAACATTTCTACCGATACCAGTATTGTACTTGGGGGTTACTGAACAGGCCATGTGCATTTGCAGTTATTTTGAGGCAATAGTTGAACTTGAGGGCAGGCCTGCAGAGAGATTGTAAAATGCGGCACATGTGGGGACAGCAACCGTAAAGAGTACTACCAACGGACACCAAGAAGAGCTGAACAGCGCCTCAAAGGCAAAAGTAATAATTTTGCATCTCAATATTTATGGTGTATGACGTAATATTTTTAAAAAGATTGATAATGCCTTGAATTTCTTGATGCCTTGAATTTTTTAAAGACAGGTTATGAAAAAAACAGTTTTGTAAATCTTTTGTAGGTTTACTTGCTATCATTTTATAATATTATGTAATATCGTTACAGATTTTATATGTTTCGGGGGGGGGGGGTAAACAGGGTTTGGAATCTTAATAAAGTTAATTTTTAGAAGTAATGAGAACCAAATTAATTTTGACAATTCCAAAAAAAATCCAAAAAAGTCTTCTACTTATTACATAAACACAGTTGTTGTTGTTTTGAAGCAATAATGTTATGATGAACGGCGCAGCCAGTGTGCTGCACCTGTGCTCACAATGTTCAAACAGTTAAGCAAACTTCATGCACTACTTAGTATCTATGATATCTTAAATCTCATGAATCGTGGTACCTCCGAATACATTATCGGCTCTAAGCAGTAGTTGAAGTTGTATATTATGTCCTGGACCGCATGGGCTGCGCGCACGATAAATCGGGCTTGCAATAACTAAATCTACGTAGTTGAAGTTGAGTGCTGGCCTGCAGACCAGTTTGAACATGTATGCAGAAAGCTACGTTGACAGAGTGCAAAGCCCATCAGTCACCCTAGGAAAAAGTGAGCGACTGCACAAGAAGCCTACGCATGAAGCGAGTCGGTGCCCGAAAAGCCACATGGCGATCACACAATTGTTGCACGCAAAGTTCAGCAGCCGTGCTCACCTTCAACGCTGCAAGCGCGTTCTGCTCCGCAGCGGCGTGGCATGCGTCGGTCATGTCCACGGGGGCATCGTGCTCGAGCGCCCACCGCAGCACCTTAGTGCTGCGCCGCCAGAACAGTGCAACCGCAATACAGCAGAACATGCGGTGAGCGTTGCACTCGGGCCGTGTGATGCGAAGCGCACGGTCGGACAGCTTCGATAATATTATCGGTGGAAGGCACTTCCGGCTATTCCTGTCACCTAGAGCTCTGCCATCTTTTGATTCGTTTCCAATATATACGTGTGGTAGCACCGCAGGTGCTCCATGCTCGGGGCTTGTTGAGCAGTGACAGAGCTGGGGCGTCACTGCACTTATCCTTGCATACAATAAATCACCCTTGCCCGCGGTCCGGTGGTGGGGTGTCTCCTTGTTGGCCAGTGGGCATCCTGTGGGCCGAAAGGCCCCGTGTTTCGACATATGTACATTTTGCATTTATTTGCACAATTACCTATTCATCAATAGATATTCACATGCTACCAAGAAGAACTCTCTCAATATTTCAAGTAAGAAAATGGTGCAATACCTGTCGGCTATTTTTCGCCCTTTGTGCACCACGGGCGTGCTTCTTGCGGCACATCAGACTAGCAGGCTGTCAAGCAAGGAGTTGTGATCAAAATCAGGGTCGCTTGTCTGCAATGCAGACCGTAGCGAACATCTCACCGATTGTTGCGTGCCGCGCCTGTTACAGTGTCTTCAGTCCATGCGTAATAGTGCTCGCGCAGCCATTGGAGCGCCTGAGACAGGTGCAGCAAGCAGCAGAACTCTTGAGGCAGGTATGTAGCAATGCAACCTTCCATCTGCATGAGGTTCAAAGACAGGTGTGACAGCAGCATGCAAGGTGCGTGCAGAACTGGAAGCGCATTGACCACAATAGTCATGACGCCATTGTGCACTAAGCATGCGTTGAATGGTGTACATTATGCCACGGCCATATTGGCAGTGCCATGCATGATGAGGCTGACTGGCATGAGGTGAGGTCCTTACATCAATCCTGCCTGTACCACTAAATCAAACCCTGGCCGTGATCCTGACACTGATCATACGCATGAACCGATTCTGCTCGCTGTCACTGCAATAGTTGCTTGATGTCACCTCACAAGGGCTTGTGCAGAAGGTTAAGTACTCATGTTTACACCCAAGCTGCTGATTTTATGCTGTACGAAGTACTTCATACCTCAACCCCGCTCAAAGCTCATCATGCTGTGTACAAATGTGGCACAGATGATGTCACTGACGTGGCACCACATGCAATGGTCATTCCAGACAAATAGAGGGGCCCTCACATAGATGCATTGTGCAAGATGCATTGTGCACATGTTTGACTTTGGTGACAGCAGATGTGTTCTCTCTTTGAAGTGCAACAACAGTGCTCTCTCGCGGCGCCACATGCAACATTAAAGCAAAAGTACCAGAGCTGAACTCATTTACTTAACAACCTGGGAGTGTTAATCCCCGGCTTTCTGCTGACGATTTGCATGCACCCTAGAAATGTGCCATGACCGGTGTTCATTTCGCATGCGCCCTGCAACTGTTGACCCTTGCATCATCCAGACAAATATCTTTACATTTTGGTCATCATAGACAGAGCTGGTCTGTGAGGAAACCTCAGTGCATGGCCCCCCAGGCTGAACTTCACCTTCAACTGGCCAGACTGCGCCGCGCTCGCACATGTCGCGTACTGCGCGTGCCACTGCATGCGCCCCTGCCAGCCGTCGTAATACTCGCTCTGAATCCAGTCCATCACGGGCAAGTGGCCACCGCCGGCGGCACTTGCCATGCACTTGTGCGGCACAATTCCCTTGAAACCGTAGTGCTGGGGCAGATTGTCCTTGCAGAAGAACCACTGCGTGGGGAGCAACGGCAGGCGGAGAACAGTACCCGTAGGCAGGTGCTTGAGCACGCGGCTCTTCACTCAGCGGGCACCAGAGGCTGATGTGCAATGAGCTTGAAGGTCCGAACTCATAAGAGTTGATTTGCGTGCATGCGGGCAAGCGCGAGATGCGTGCCTTTGTGTGCATTGCGGTGCTACTGCAGAGAATGGAGTGTCACCGTTGTGCGAAGAGCGATGCTGTGGCAATTTGAGGTTCTTGTTGTCCAGGAGGTGATCGTTGACACCCTTCAACGCTCAACAAGAGATCAGTGCACTCCGCCAGGGGCACTTGACCATGCCATGCCCTGTGGGCCAAGCATATATGAACACCCATGCCTCGAACGCTAAAAAGCTTGCACACAGAAGTCTTTTTGTCTACTGTGGTTATGGTGGCATTGTTTGACTCGTGGCCAATGAGTGCAGCAGCGGCGAACACGGTTATTGGTGGAAGGCACTTGCGGCTAACCATCCCTTGTCACCTAGAGCTCAACGATCTTTTTGATTCGTTTTTCATGCATGATTTCATAAAATTTAGTATCGGTGACATGCTGCCATCAATTGAAGTACAATCAACGATCAAAATCATAATAAAGATGTGTGATCACATCTCAACCAGTACAAAAACGGTGGGACGCAGTCGCAGCGGTCGTGTGCAACGGCGCACACCCAAGCCCAAGCTGCTGCTGCCAGAGAAAGCGCCAGGGCGGGAACATTGCACAACTGTCACTACACCTACTGTTGTGGCACGCTATGCAGGACTTTCTTGCATCAGCTGTGCATGCCCATGACACTGCTGGCTGTCGCTGTGAGCGTGAGTGAGCATCCTCACAATGCACTCTGCAGGGCCGCACGGCGGCGCACTGCGCCGCCATGGTGTGCGTAATCCTGCAATGAGGAGGGACGTGCTGCGGGGCAGGCGAACTCAACGGTGACGCTGCATGCATCCCGCTGCAGCGGGTGCATCCGTCTGCCATCCTGGCCCTGCTCGCTGCACAGTGCTCAGTGCTCACCAGCAGCGTGTCCACGTGTCCGTGTGCGGCCGCGGCAGCGGCAGCGGGGGCTGCGCCCATCAAAGCATAAGGCGTCCTTGCCAGGACCCACTCCAGCACCTGCTTGCCCGACAACACACGCGCAGCTGTTGGGGCGCACCTAGGCAGGGTTTGGGAAAACTGAAGACGGCGAGGCTTGACGTGTGGCACATGAACAGGGCTTTCGCTGGAGCAGTCACTGCCGCTATAGCCGTCTCTTGATAGTCAGCCCCAGCTCCATGATCAGAATCATCAAGCAGTGCAGCACGCAGCTCGGGGGCAAGGAGGGCGCAGGAATCAGCCACCTACTTCAATTCTGCCGTGCGCAGCGGCGGCAGCTGCCGTGGCTTGGTATATGTCAAAGGCATGGCGCAATGTTTCGCCCATGCGCTCCGCCAGGTAGTTGACCACATCCAGAGGTGCTGTCGCTGCCGCTATGGGAAGCAGCCCAGGGCGCTTGAGCAGGCCAAAGTTGCAGGCGTGCTCCGCGAAGGCCAGCGTAGCGCACGCGTTAGCGGTCACCGTATTGGTTTCCCAATAGTAGGTGGTGGCGTAGATGTTGCGGATCTCTATGTTGATGAGGCTGCAGTGCAGGTAGTGCCCCTCCAGGAAGCTGATGCAGTGCTCCCATGTTGATGTGTCCAGTTTCAGGGGCTGGCACGACGAGAACAGCAGAGTGGGCACAGCACGTCAGGAGAGTCACATGGTGACTGCGTAAGTTCAGCTTGCAAGGCATTCAGCATCACTCATCATTTGATGATGCAGAGCACGGCCCGATTGTCACCCTCAGCGCTGTCATGTGGACATGAGCAAAGAACCAATGGTATCTAGTGAGCGGATGGGACACTCTGAACATGATACCAGGACGTATGCTGCGCTGCTCCAAGCGTCATAGTAGAAAGCCAATATTTCAGGTGGTGGATCTACGCTTGCGAATGACAGACGCGGTGGAGGGAGCCGATATAGCGCCTTAAGCCCAAATGACCCCAGTTGCGCAGCTTTGCATCATACACAAAAAAAGGACGTCCCTCCTTCACTCACCCCAGTGTCCACTTTGGGCCGTTGAGGATCAGGCACTTCCGCAAAGTACTTCTCCAGCACCGTTGCGCTGCGCTTGCGCGGTTTCTCTGACGTGCGCTGCGATGAGCAACATTGTGCGTTCACGAGAACAGAGAACTGGTGCCGCCAGGCAGCCTTGAGATTTGCAGCACACGATTCAAATTGAATGCAGCTCAGATTCACAGAACTTCCGCATGCTGCATACATACAACACCAATGAACCAGCAACCTAATCTGCCATTTGCCATGCCATTTTTCTCTCAATCCTGCAGAATCGTGCGCACGCTCGCCACGGTCTCCACTGCAGCATCCTCCCGCTTGGGCTTAGGAGTGGTGCCGGCAGAGGGCAACTGGGTAAAGCAAGTATCCAGGGCCTGCATCGTGCGTTGCAAAGGTGCGGTCTGCGCGTCGCTTGCTGTGGTAGGGACGGGTCTTTGGCGCCCAGATTTAAATGTTGTTTGAAGTTGGGTGCTACTGAACTGCGTGCTGTTGGCTGCTGTTCAGCGCCACGCCGGAGGGCCAGTGCGATGGCTTCCATTAAAGCAATAGATAAGGAGTCCGTGGCCCGCATCTGCTCCGGTCAAGTGATCACAGACCTAGGCACAGCGGTGAAGGAGCTGGTCGAAAATAGCATAGATGCAGGCGCCACACATGTAGAAGTCAAGCTGAGAGAATTCGGCCTGGATCTGATAGAGGTGTCTGACAATGGCTCCGGGGTTCCACCTCACAACTACGAGGGCTTGGCTCTCAAGTACCACACCAGCAAGCTCACGGAATTCAACGACTTGAAAAGCATCGCGAGCTTCGGTTTTAGGGGAGAGGCACTGAGCTCCCTTTGTGAGCTGGCGGGGTCATTTGTGGTCACCACTCGCACAGCTGACCAGGCGGTTGGGGTCAAGCTGACCTACAACAGGGCAGGCAAACTGGTGAGCAAGGACACGGTGCCTAGACCACCAGGCACCACAGTTAGCATTGGCAAGCTGTTCTCCCCGCTGCCAGTGCGGCAGGGGGAGTTCAAGAGAAACATCAAGAAGCAGTATAACAGGTGAGCACTGGCGGTGTCTTGCTGTTCACAACTGCATTATTGTCCCACCACCAAATCTGACGCCTGCTCTGCTTCCATACTCGCCGGCCTGCGCATGCGGCGGGCCAGATTGCCTCACCAACCATTTTTGCCATTGCTTGCAATGCACCGCTCTCCCTGCTCGCCCGCTTGCTGCAGGCTGCTGCGCGTGCTGCAGGGCTACGCGCTCATCTGCGTCGGCGTGCGTTTGACAGTTACAAACACCATGCCGGGCAAGCAGCCGTCGCGGCTCATTGCCACGCAGCGCAACGCGCGCCTCGAGGACAACGTGGCGAATGTATTCGGCGCCAAGATGCTGGCGGGGCTCGCGCCGCTGTCCGTGGAGCTGCCCAACAATGACGGCGAGGGAAACGGTGCGCCTTGTCACCAGATTCGCGTCACGATGTTGGGAGTATACTCAGTATACGAATTTTTATAGCGCTTGCACCGCACGACAGCTGTAGGCAATGATGCCATCAGCTTGCCAGTACTGCATTAAATGGGGTCCACATAACATTCGTCGCGGCGGTCCGCCGTGTAAAATTGGGGGAAAACCGGGCACTGAGTGCTGCCGCCATTATGAGCGTCGCAGCTGTCAGTAGCACTGCTTGTTTGTTTGAATATAGTGTTGATGTGCACAGGTGACCGCGCCTGCAGTGAACATCGTTGCAGCTTGCCTGTCTGCAGCAAACACCGTTGAAGTGAGCCTGCCCGTGAATCCCTTCTGAACGCAGTCGCTGCAGCGGAAGCTGCAGAGGAGTCAGCCGCAGAGGCGTCAGGAGAAGCCCCGCCGCCGCCGCCGCAGCAGCAGCAGCAGCAGCAGCAGCAGGAAACAGCTGCTCCTGCGCAGAGGCGAATCACGGGGCTGGTATCTAAGGCAGGGGAGGGCGTTGGCCGCAGCGACACGGAGAGGCAGTTCACGTTTCTGAATGGGCGGCCGGTGGAGCTGCCCAAAGTCACCCGCGTGCTGAACGAGGTGAGCGCTGCTGTACGGTGTTTGTTGCTGCGATGTGGTAGGCGATCACCACTTGACGAGCGGAGAGGGGGCGTTTGACATAGAGTTTAGGGTTAGTGGTCAGGTTGAGGGTTCAGGGTAGACACAAAGGCTCGCTTAGGTTAGGGTACACGTCTGCTGACATGTACATGCCCCGTGCAAGCCTGTTCATGTTTGAAGCCTCCCCCTCTCCGCCTGCTCTCGATGTTGACGCTCCCTCTCACCGGTCGTGAAGTGGTGACCGTCCACCGTCAAGCGGTACCGTACTTATACAACTGCTGCTTGACTTGTGATGCGCGTGCACGTATGCACTGACGTGCGGATTATGTTCTGGTATGAACGACTTGCTTTTGTGCACGTTGACGTACCCTGGAACGCCGGGTTTGTCACAATTTCCAGCGCAAGAGTGTCAATGGCGCCCACCATCCCAAAATCTCATTGCCACGGCGGTCAAGTATCCGCGGCGACACCAACACTAGCCCTAAGGTATCACAACAGTATATTGGAGGTTGCCCTGGATGACATTGCGCATCGCGCGCGCGTGCGCGCTCGCAGGTGTGGCGGCAGTACGAGATGAAGAACAAACCCGCGGCCATCGTGAACGTCCAGCTGCCGCCGGGAGACTTTGACGTCAACGTCACGCCCGACAAGCGCGAGGTACGCGCGCGCGCGTGCGTGGCCCGATGCAATGCGATGGTCGTGTATGGAGCGATGATGCGTTGATTGTATTGTTTGCCTTTACATACCGGTGTGTTGGTACATGATGAGGAGTGTTACCGTGCGTGCTTCAGCATCCTGAGTGGTTGCAGGCTGCGTGCGCTTCAGCGACTGGTGACTCTCCGCGGCACTGCTCAGCAGTGGGCGTGGTGTACAGCCTCCCTGTACCTGTCCAATGCCAGCGGTCCAACATGGTTCATGGATCTGTCTGTGTGAACCGCCGATGCCAAGTTGACTGAGCTTCTTCGGATCTCCTGCTGTTTGGATGAATGTCTCTCATTTCTGCCCTGATTCCATTAACTTGACCATGTGCGCTTCGGACCCCCTTGCATTGCCCATGCGCTATACGTGCGTCGTTGTTCGACTGGCCGTCAAAGTTTCACGCACCCCCACGTGCCTCCCTCCTCCCTGCCGTCGCCCTATCCTAACCCTACACCGCACATCGCCCGCGAGAAATGCAGGTGTTCGTGACCGGCGAGGCGGCGCTGCTGGAGGCCCTCAAGGCAGCGCTCCACGAGCTGTGGTCCCCCAGCCGCTACACCTTTGCAGTCAACCAGGCACAGCAGCAGACGACGCTCGCCGACTTTCTGCAGCGCCCCGGCGAGGACCGCGGCGGCGGCGGCGCGGTGCTGGGCGCACGCGGCGGCATCGGCAGTGCTCAGGGCGATGCTGCCGCCGCCGCGACGGATGCGGCCGCCGCCGCTGCTGCCGTCGAGGTGCAGGCACCGGAGCAGCGGTCCCCGCAGCCTGCGCGTGCAGATGCGCTGAGCGCTGCTGCTGCTGCTGCAGATGAGCCGAGCGCTGTTGCCACCGCCATGGAGGTGGACGGCGAGGGGGGCGGCGCGCCCCAATCAGGGGCAGCAGCGCTCGCCGCACCGAACGGCGCACGCGGAGCGTCACCAACGTCAAGGCCGTGGTACGAGACAGGAGCTGAAGTGAGCGGCGGTTCAGAGGGCAGCGTTTCAGCACCGGCGGCGGTGGATTGGTCTGCGGATGACGGCGCTGATGGCGGCGGTCACGGCGGCGGCGGCGCAAAACACGGGGGTGCGGCGGCCTCTGCCGACGGTGCATTGGAGGATGCAGTGGGGAGAAAGCGGGGGTTGCGGGAGGGGCTTGCAGCAGAGGCGCAGGGCAGTGACGATGAGATGGGCACTGCGGGCGCAGCGCGCGTTGCGATGGGCGAAAGGTACGCGAACGTGATTGCCACTTTGCGGTGAGACACACGGTATAGAACTTAGTAAATTGCTGCCGCTGATATGTGCAGCGCCATCAACGACATTGCGAGGTATGGCCAGTGTATTGCGCCAGGACTCAGGGACGTTCCAAGCTGGGTAATGTGGCACAACGTTATGACGCGTATTGCCAGGCGCCCGCAGCACGCATCAGCCTTTGTGCCATGGCTGCCGCGCCACCCATGCGCGATGCACCTTTAGATAGACACTCCAGTCAGTGCTCATAAACTGCCGCTTCAGCACCTGCAGTGACCCAATGCACGATCATGTTGTCCTGCGCAGCGGCGCCACTGCTGCCCGCGCCAAGAAAAGGACCAAGCGCAGTGGCAGCGGCAGCGCCGGCGACGCTGCTGGAGGCCTGCAGTCTTGGCTGCTGCCAGACTCGCCCAAGCGCCGCAAGCGGGGTTCAGAACCGGAAGCAGAAACGGCCGAAGGTGAACAGGCGAACGACGGCGACGATGCAAAGGCAGCAGCGCCGCAGCGCGCTCGATCGCTGCGCGGCACCGCGGGCGCCGATGGCGGCGGCAGCAGCAGCGGCGGCGGCGCGTCGCCGCTGCCGGCGCGGCAGCATGCAGGGCGGCGCGCGCCGCCGCAGCTCGCCGACAGCGACGGCGAAGAGGAGAGCGGCAGCGAGCAGCCGCTGACGGCATTTACAGCGGCAGCTACGGAACCGGAGGAGGGGCCCGGTGTGCGGCGGCTGCGGCCGGTGTTCCCTGGCAGCCCGGCGGCGCCGACCACGTCGTCGGCGCGGCGCGTGCTGCTGCTGCCGTCGCCGCCGCCGCCGTCGCCGACGCCGCCGCCGCCCGCGTCGCCGCCATCGTTCATGTCGCCGCCCGTGGTCGCCAAGCCGGTGGGTGATGTTGAGTCGTAAGGGGGCGAATGGAAGTTGCCTGCACCTAAGGGGTGTTGCAATTGCAAACAAGGGGATACTCTGCAATGTGGGATACTATGGGCGCAGCGCGTTACTGTTGAGTCCCTGTAATGCACCCGCATTGGGCTCCTTGCAAAGTCACATGCAGCGGAGGTGCTGCCGTGGCCAGGCAGCAGCCTTTGATTACGCCCATAGCCTGTGTCATTTGTTGCTGGTGCACTCTTCTCCACTGAAGGAGCTGCCGCAGGGACCTTTGTCACTTTCTCCTGAAAAAAAAAACGCAGCGCTTTTGCATCTCTAGCCACTGCTTGTGCGGGCTGCCATCATGCTTTGGCTTCACACCAGCCGCATCTTGCTTCCTCTACTGGGCTCCAGCCCCGTGTCTTGGCCTGACGCAGCGCCACATCATTGGGATGCTGCATCTGCACTGTACTGCCGTCGCAGCCGCGTGCCAGCCCGCAGTCCGCTGCAGCAGCGGCAGCAGCAGCAGCAGCAGCAGCGGCGGCAGCAACAGCCGCTTCCGCCGCCAAAGTCTGGTCCTTCGATCCAGCGGCAGCACTGCGTCGTGCTGCGGAGGCGGCGGAGCGGCGGCAGCAGCGGCGCGCGGCGGCGGCGGCAGCGGCGGCGGCGGCGGCGTCGGTCGCGGCGTCGCTCGGCGCGGCGGCGAGCGCGGAGGAGGGCAGGGACGCGGACGCCGCGGCGGCGGCGCTCGCGCGCGTGCTGAGCCGCGAAGACTTCCCGGCGATGCGCGTCGTGGGGCAGTTTAACCTGGGCTTTGTGATTGCGCGCCTGCGGGGCGACCTGTTCATAGTGGACCAGCACGCCGCGGACGAGAAGCGCAACTACGAGCGGCTGCGGCGCGAGACGGTAGTGCACCAGCAGCCGCTCGTGCGCGCGCTGCCGCTGGAGGCGACCGCGGCAGAAGAGGCGGTGATAGCGGACCACCTGGACTTGTTCGCGCGCAATGGCTTCGCGCTGAGCGTTGAGGAGGGGGAGCCTGCGGGGCGGCGGCTGCGGCTTACGGCAGTGCCGTTCAGCAAGGGCGCGCAGTTCGGCGCGCGGGACGTGCACGAGCTCGCCTCGATCGTCGCCGACGCGCACGGCAGGTGAATCAAACATATAGAAGTAGCCAACAAAAAACTGCTTAGGTGAAGCAAACGTATATCTCACAAAGCGCTGGAAGTGTTTTTCTGTGGGGGTAGGTACTCAAATGTGCAAGAGCTCGCCTCTGTCGTGCCGATGCGCACGGCAGGTGACTTCGATTAAACTACTTGAAGTATGCAGAAGCACTTGAAGTGTTGTTGAGCTTTTGGATCAGAGGACTCAATGCGTTCATTGGCAATTCTTGGCCGGACCCGTAAACTAACGTGCACGAGCTCGCCTCGATCATCGCTGACGCGCATGGCAGGTAATGTAATGTGCGCACTAGAGGTGACCATCATCATGATGCTCAGGCTCGCCTACATACATGTTTTATTCGAAGCATTACCATTACGTTGTGGTACTACAAGTAGCATCTCTTGATTACGAGCTCGCCTCGATCTTCGCCGACGCGCACGGCAGGCGACTTTCATGTCTTCAGTTATAATGGAGCACTCGGCAGGTGACTGAAGCACTCGAAGTGTTTATCTTTTGGAGTAGGTATTTACATGCGTACATGGACGATTCTTGGCCACACCAGTGAGCTGGCCACCTACTTGAGCCCAACATACTTGCCAAGTGCACGGCACACGTGAAAAAGATGCTTGCATTCTGACACTTTTGTGTCACTCTGTCGTGACAAAGCATTGGTATGCTACACCGAGGTACGAATTGGCCGTCAGTCTCCCAAGCCGCCGTGTGAAGCGTTTGATGGCTTGTTGCACAGCACTCAATGTACCTTCAAGACATGAATGAATGGTTGTGACATTCGCACACCACTGAGCGACGGCTGCTGTACATACCTACCTGCCCATCACCATACAATACCTGATCTGCACTGATACGCCTTGCAGTCATGAGAGAAAGAGAGCAGACACGTGCTTCATTGGCAGTTTCACTTACAGACAGTGCCGGAGAACGTCATGTTGCTAAAGCAGGAGCCGTCCTGCTTCAAGCTCACTGCGAGACATGAGTTAGTCGGTGACAATCAAGTCTGCCTGCGCACCGCACGTACCTCAACTTCACATGAACAATGACACTCACATGAGGGCCATTGAAGGCGACATGGCATCAATTGAGGCGTTCTCTGCCTGCGCACATGCCACTCATAGCGAGGTCTGGCTGCCCCCAGCTGCACCCCCTGCAACGTCTCGCACAGAGTACTTGAACCCCGCATTTACACTTAAACGTCGCCCTTTCTTCAAGCACCGCAGCTTCACTCGGCACTGCACCAACTTCCTCAGTCGGGCCCGCATCCGAAGGAATCCGCACTTCTATTCACACATCACACGCGCGCCCGAGTCTCACACATACCTACATACCCATACCCCACCCCCGCACACGCGCGCGCGCAGGCTCGACGAGATCCGCCTGCCCAAGCTGCACGCCATGTTTGCCATGCGCGCATGCCGCTCGTCCATCATGGTCGGCACAGCGCTTGACGCCGCACAGATGGGGCGCCTCGTGGCAGCGCTCGCCGGCGTGGAGCAGCCGTGGAACTGCCCGCACGGGCGCCCGACGCTGCGCCACCTGGCGGACGTCTCGCGCAGCCTGCGGTCCGAGGAGGACTGAGCCGCGCTGCCGCTGTGGCAACGCTCAGAGGGGGGCGCCTGCTGCCGTGGAACTGCCTGCACGGACGCTCCATGCTGCGCCACCCGGCGGACGTCAGCGCGCAGCCTGCGGTGCGAGGAGGACTGAGCCGCGCTGCTGCTGTGGAACGCTCAGAGGGGGGGGGGGGGGGGTCAGAGTCGTGGAACTGCCCGCACGAGAGCCCCACGCTGCGCCACCTGGCGGACGTCTCGCGCAGCCTGCGGTGCGAGGAGGACTGAGCCGTGCTGCTGCTGTGGCGACGCTCAGAAGGTCTGCATCGTGGCGGCGCTCGCCGGCGTAGAGCACGCAGCCTGCAGTCGGAGGAGGGCTGAGCCGTTGCAGCCGTGCCGTTGCAGCCGTTGTGAGCCGTTGCCGTTGCGGCGATGCTCAGAAGGGCTGTCTCGTGGCGGGCTTTGCTGTCATGGAAATGCTCGCACAGGCGCCCGACGCTGCACCACCTGGCGGATGCCTCGCGCAGCCTGCGGCGCGAGGAGGACTGAGCCGCGCTGCCGCTGTGATAATGCTCAGAAGAGCCGTCCCACAGAGGGCCTCGCTGTCGTGGAACTCCCGCGCGGGCGGCCGACGCTGTCTTGCGCAGCCTGCGGTCGCAGCTGGAGTGAGCAGCGCTGCTGCTGCCATGGCAGCGCTCAGGTGGCACAGCTTGCGTGGCCACCAGCCTCGCAAATATGGAGCGGCCGCAAAATCGCCTTGATGTCCGCGCTGCTGGCGCCAGCAGGAGGTTGGCCACTCAGCAAACCCATCGCACTTGGCGGCGGTCGCAGTGTGGACTGAGCCATCGTGCATGATGCAACGGCGCTTCAGCGGATCTTCTGCTGAGCAATCGCGCTGTCTCAGTGTTAAACAGTAAGCGGTCAAGTGGCACTTGCGCAGAGCTTGTGCAAGGCATCCACTACGGTACTCCGTCTGGTCCTTCAGCGCGCAAGAGCGGCAATGGCTGCCGCTTGCAGCGACGCTCAACATGACAGTCGGCTCCAAACAGTTTTGGACACAAATACTATTTCCAAATAGCTGATTGTATCTTCCTCGAGCGAGCTTTTGTCCTTGCTGCGAAGTGCAAGCATCGTGCAAACGCCAGGTCTGCAGATGTGAGCACAGTCGCATTTCGCAGCATAGTCATGCCCAGGCTGCAGCACAGCAGAGCGTGTGGTGCCGCTGCGACAGCGCAGCGCCGCCACCAGCTGCGCGCACCGGCATGCATGGCTTGATTTTGCAACGTCATGCATGTCATATATGGGGTATGTTGCGCGCACTTGGGTCCTGCAGACTAGGTAGGGAATAGCAATGCAGTGTACTCCTGTTGACACGTGGCAAATGGATAGGGCAGACTGCTGAGCTGTCAATGTGTCACATATCAGCTGCGTTTCTGTTCAAACGCATTTCGCGAACTGCAACCTGCTTAATTCACACCTACACAACCATGCTTCGCGTATCGACACAGCATTGCTGGATGCATGTGCAGTGCAGCAGCTGCAAATTGTCGGCCCCATAGACGTTGAAGCTGCAGTTGTGCAGCACGCAGCTGGCCCATCTCAATGCCTTGTGAGAAACACAGCATCCACAGAACCCACAAGAATGCATCCTGCTGAAAAGCCTTGCAGCAGCCACACGCATGCAGTCAAGCGCAGGAGATTCTGTTGTACCAGCGTCCGTTGTGTCTCATCACATTAAAAGGAGACACTGCGCATGACAACGCCTTCGCCTGCATGCCTGACACTGCATTGTAGCATCTGTCAGCATCACGGCCTCGTCACCCCACACGCATCAAAATGCCTGTGCGCCGCACATATGCGCTTTCCCCGAGGCCGCAGCATCAGCTCACGCACGGCTGCCGCCAATGCTGTGCAGTGCATCATGCCAGTGTGCTGGTGCCATGGCTACCGCGCCCACACTATCACGGCTGTAAACTGGTGGCGCACTGCAGCAGCAGCCGCCGCGCCGCCGCGCCGTGCGCCGGCCCTGTGTGCAAGTGATGCGCTGCGCGCCCGCTAGAGGCGCCGCCGCCCCATGCACACGCGCCGCTGTGCGGCAGCAATGCCCTCCGCATTGCGCACGCCGTGCCTCTGCCTCTCGTGGCAGGCAATTGTCAGACGCGGCAGCGGATGGGCCGTGAGGGGGGGGGGGGGGCAGCAAAGGGGGTAGCTGAAACAGCAGCGCGTATGGCGGCACCACAAAAGTGCCATCACACTGTGGCGGCCTCCTCCTGCTCCATGAAGTGGTGCGTCACCACCTCCTTGGCGCGCGCCTGGTCGCGGTTGCGCCCGCGCTTAGTGACGTAGTGGTACAGGTAGACGAGGGAGTTGGGCGTGAGGCCGCTGATCTGGCCCGCCGCCGCGAACGTGGTGGGCCGCACCGCTCTGCGCAAGCAAGCGAATTTGGTGTGTGAGTTGAAGTTGATTATGTTGAAGTTGAAGTTGAACTTCAGCCTATTTTTGTAGTGGCGAGGCTGCGACGCGCTGCGCAGAGCAAGCAAACTAAATCAAAGTGGCGCATTGAAATCAAATGAGCGTGACGTACAGGTTGTGGCCTTCAGCTTATGAGTGCGGTGGGCACACGCCCCTGTGCAAAGGTGGGAGGGGCAGGACTATTGGGCTGAAAGTTGCAACGAGGAGTGCGGAAGCTGAAGCTAACATTTCAACTCAGAGAGAACAATATCTGAATGTAATCGCTGGTGAAGAAGGCTTGTTTAGGAGTTGCTGACCCAGCACTTGTGCGTGACGCCCCTGGAGACAGATGTCGGTCAAGAAAGAGGGATCTGAGAGTTGAGCGCTGCTGATCTGGCCAGCAGCTGCACCAGTCCGTATTATTTCCGCACCTCAGTGCAAGGCGCACCAAAGCTCTAGGAGCTGCCCGCGCCTAGGGGCTGCGTAGCGCCTTGCTCTCAGCGCGTGTCCCCGCCGCGTATGGACACAGAGGCAGCGATGAGCGCCTCTGTGCGGCGACCGTTTGATTGCCGTCAAAACTGTAAATGGCGCCAGTGTAGATAATACACGCGCTTCCACAGGCATGCCTCGCGCATGCGCATCGCTCTCATCACCACGATTCCTGAGCAGCACTCGCCTACGCGACGCGACCAGTGACCAATAAGAGTGGCACTTTGCTTCAACACAGCATTCCTCAGCGACGCACCAGAAAAAACAGCAATGTGGCCACTGAACAACTACTTCGAAGTACAAATTTGTACATAGACTGCTTGAATACAAGAGCCTCGCAACATTGTTCAACACTCAAAACAGTACACACCTTGTCACTCAGAGCTCTTCAAACTGCAGCACCTTCATACACAACGCAATCCGTGAACACAAACGCAATCAGTGAACGTTAAGCGAGGCACTTGCCTCAACACAACATTCGTGGGTTAGGGTTAGGGTTAGGGTTAGGGGTAGGGTTAGGGTTAGGGTTAGGCCTAACCCTAACCCAGCGACGCTCAACCGCAACGTGACCACTGAACGTACAGAAACCGAACTCAAACCGCAACATGATTCAACACGCCGAAACAAGTCTAACAACAGAATACATGAGAAAGGCACTTGCCTCAACTTCTCGAGCTCTTCCGCGCTGACGGGCGGCAGCTCCTCGTGCGTGTACTGGATGTCGGCGGGGATGCGCAGGTCCTGATTTCGGCGCCACGTCTCCATTTCCTTCACCTGCATGGCACGTACGCGGCAGCACATCGGGTGGTGGCGTGTGAGCACTGTCACTGATTCCAAATTGAAGTTTGAACATCAAAGGCGGGATTCCCGCATGACGCTCCTGATTGCGGCCCCACGTCTCCATCTCCTTCACCTGCAGCGCACGTGCGCGGCGACAAATCAGGTGTGGCGTGTGACCGCAGGTGAGCGGTGCACTGATTTAAATGTTGAAGGTTAAGCATCTAAGGCGTCGTGCAGGAGTGACGCTGCTGGTGGCGGCGCCACGGCTCCATCTCCGTCACCCACCGCGCACGTACGCGGCGACAAGACAGGTGTGGCACATGAGCACTGTCACTGATTCCAAATTGAAGTTTAAACATGACATGCGTGATGTGCGGGAGTGCGCTCGTGGTTGCCTCCGGGCGCGCGGCAGCACATCAGACGCGGCGTGTGAGCACTGTCACTGATTCCAAACTGAAGTTAAATCATCAAAGGCGTGGTGCGCGAGTGACGCTCCTGATTGCGACGCCAATCTCATCTCGTTCACCTGGAGGGACATATTACAGGGGTGAAATCAAGGGCAAGTTAACGAGCGCTGCCGCTGATTGCAGCCGAACACTCTTGAGCACAGCCAAGCAGCCATTACAAGATAGATACACCACTGCTGCGCGCTGCCTTTAACAGCAGCACAGCCCGCAGCAGCAGCAGCAGCAGCTGCGGCGGCGGAGGCGGCGGCGGCGGCAGCGCTGCTCACCTGGCGCGTGACGTAGTTGGCATACTTGCACTGCGCCTCCACCGTCTCCGCGGCCCGCGCCATCGCATTGATCACCACTCTGATACGCCACCGTCAAAAGCACCAACCCATCCAAGACCCCAACACACCCAGTTCCGATTGAAGTTGCACTCGTGCAGCAGCACAGCGAGCAGCAGCAGCAGCGGCAGCAGCGCCTCTCACCTGGCGCGTGACGTAGTTGGCGTACTTGCACTGCGCCTCGACCGTCTCGGCGGCCCACGCGGGCGTGCGCGCGGCGCCCGCGGCGGCGATGCCCTCCGCCGCCGCCTCCGCCATGGCCGTGGCGACGCCGCTGTCGCCAGGCGCGTGCCGCGCCGCCTGCAGCGTGTCGCTGGCCGCGTTGAGCGATGCCATGTTGAGCGCTGCCTCGACTTGTTGGAGCGTCACGTCCGGGCACGCGATGACCTCCGCAGCGCTCTTCTTGCGCCCCTCGCTGCTGCGCTCGTGGGGAGGGGGACCGGGGGGGGGGGCGGCAGGGGGCAGGGGGGGTTGTGGTGAGTATTTGCGGGGATGACGAGTGCATGCCTAGGGGGGGAGGAGTGGGGGGGGGTTGAGGCAACAGGGGCATATAAACGGGTACCGGCCTGAAAGCATTTGAAAGGGTTTGTGAACATCGAGTGAAGCAGCAGCGTGTGCATCGCTCTTCGCTCGGCGCAGACCAGCAAGATCAGGCACACAACGCATGCGCGCACACACCTCTCACACCTCTCTGTGGTTTCAAAGCTCGTCGCCCCCGTGCCCCCCGCGGGCGGACAACCCGCGAGCCGTGCCGCGCGCTCTCAGCATCCAGACAAATCTGTGCGATGGAAGGTATCGAGTCGTGTCGGGCCCTCTGACACCCGCAGGCACAGCGAGACCAGCAGGCACTGCATCTATCCCGCCGCTATACATCATTTGCCTGCCCAAGCTACCGGAGGTGGCCTTCAGTTCCCACTTGATCAATACCTAGGGTTAGGGCTGAAGCAACCACAGGCGCGCGCATCACTTGGCGGTTTCAAAGTGTATGTCTATCGTGTCCCACGTGTCAAGAATCCATGCGCCACGCTCTCCAACACCAAAGCAAATGCTGTGCCAAAGTCACTACTTTAGTGAAGTCGTATTGCGCCCTCTCACACCGGCAGGTACAGCGAGACCAGCAGGCACCGCAGGCGCGCGTACCTCTTGGCGGTCTCAAAGTGTATGCCCATCGTGCCCCACGCGTCGATGGTCCGCACGGTGCCCATGAGCCGCGCCACGCTCTCCTCCACGTCGCCGCGCCGCTCCTGCATGACCTCGTACCTGTGGCAGCAGCGACGACGATGCGAAAGCGCGCACGACGATGAGCGGTCATGCATAAACTCATGGACTTGAACTTGTAAAGGGTACACGAGAGGCTTCACGTCGCGGCGCCAGCGACGACGGACGGGCGGCGAAAGCGCGAGGCAGGGGGGATGTGCAAGCTGTGCAGGTAAGTAGGTACTCATGGGCTTGTACTCGTGTACTTGTAAAGCCTACATGTGAGGCGTCGCACCGCGGCGTGCTTCTGCATGACCTCGTGTTTGCGGCGCCAGCAACGACGGGCGCGCAGAGAAAGCGCGGGGCAGGGGGTGTGTATAAGCTGAGCAGGTATGTACTTCATGGCCCCTTGCAAAGGCCCTACGGGGGGCGACAAACCGCTGGTCCCGCACGACCTGGTATCTGCGGCACCAGAGACGACGACGACGACGACGCGCAGCGAAAGCGTGCGGCAGGAGGTATGTATGTATGAGCAGGTGTGTAGGTATATAAGCTGAGCAGGTAGTGCTCATAGATTTGTGGAAACGAATCAAAAGATCGTAGAGCTCTAGGTGACAAAGGATGGTTAGCCGCAAGTGCCTTCCACCAATAACCGTGGTCGCCGCTGTTGCAGTCATTGGCCACGAGTCAAACAGTGCCATCATATCCACAGGTCAAAAGACTTCTGTGTGCGAGCTTTGTAGATTTGTCATTCTTTTGAAGTCATTCTTTTGAATCTCGCTCAGGGACGCGGAAACGCCCAGATGGTGGACGTCTGCGTCGCTACGGACCAGATTCTACATGTACCTTGTGAACACCTTGAAGGTGTCTCAATGCGCACTGATGATCACTTCTAGTGACACGGCCAAATTCGTACATAGAGAGGTAGCGCGGGAGGCCAGATATCCCCTGTGTATCTAGGGTCTGATCCTATGCATCAGCCTCGTCGGCACTGCGCCCCATGGCGCGCCACCAGTCCCACATGCCACTACCGCCGCCGCCGTCGCCACCACGCCACCTCGCCACGGGCGCGCCGCACGCGAGGCAGTTCGGAGCTCACTCCCCGACAGGTGCACTTCGGTGCCGTAGGATTTCCGCCTGCAGCCGCCGGAGCCCACTCCTCGACGGCCGCAGCGGAGGCGGCGGCGGCGGCGGCGGCGGCGGCAGCTGCGGCCGGATTGCCAGGCACACTTTGGCGGATTGCTAGGCGCATTTCCGCGTGCAGCTGCAGCGAAAATCCCATAGCACCGAAGTGCACCTGCCACGCCGCCACCGCCGCCGCCGCCGCCGCAGCTGCGGCCGTCGGGGAGTGGGCTTCGAACTGCCCCGCGTGCGGCGCGCCCGTGGCGAGGCGGCGGCGGCGGCAGTAGTGGCATGTGGGACTGGTGGCGCGCCATGGCCTTCCCCACATGCCCCGCCGCGCGCACGGCGCCCGTCCCCCAAGACAACGGCGGCGGCGGCGGCGGTGGCGGCGGGGGCGGTGGCGGCAGCCACTCAGCAGCTGAACCAGCCGTTCCATGGCAGCGGCGGTAGCGGCAACGGCGGCGGCGGCGGCGGCGGCTCTGCAGCGCCCGCACGCCGCGGCGCACCTGCAGCAGTGCTCAGCGTTCGCATTGCGCCCACAATGCCCGCTCGACGCCCCCGTAGGAGGCAGGCCCGCACTAATGCTGACGCGAAACACCAACGTGAGCGATAACCTCAACTATGACTTCAATGTCAACTTCAACTCACCGTTCAGCGCCCACAATGCCCGCCTGCCTCCCCTTCTCCGTCAGGCGCAGGTCCGCGTTGTCCTGGCGCAGCGACAGGCGGTACTCGGCGCGGCTGGTGAACATGCGGTACGGCTCGTCCGTCCCGCGCGTCACGAGGTCGTCGATGAGGACGCCAATGTACGCCTCGTCGCGACCGATTACCATCGATGGCCGCGCCTGGACCTGTGAACCGGTGAAATAGGGTTGAAGTGCGGGTTTGGTATGATTGCAAGGGTATATATGCGAGTGTATGCGTGCAATGGAGTGCCGATTACATCACGAGGTCGTCGATGAGGACGCCGATGTACGCCTCGTCGCGCCCGATTACCATGGACGGCCGCGCCTGCGCCTGCGAAGGCCGTGAAGGAGGGTTGAAGTTTGGGTGTGTTGACCTTGTCACAGAATGCTCATTGACGATCACCCAAGTGGGCTTTAGATTTCGAAAGCCCAGCAGAAGTACAGCGCACGGCGTGCTGGAGTAGGGAGTAGGGTTGGACTAGGGTTAGGCAAGGGCAGCTGCGCGCGCCGTGAACCCAGGCTGCGCGTTGACGGTGACAAACGGCGAATGGGGTATCATGAGACGAGAGCCCTGCTGAATGACCTCATTGACCTGGGTCTTCTGGTGAAGACAGAGCACGCCACATGACAGGAGAGCAGGACTGAACGACGCAAGCCCAACGATAACCCTAACACCAAGCGCAGGGCACGGGAGCACGCAGCTTTGGTTTGGGACGGCAATGCAAGACGGCATCGCATGCGCTAACCTTGAGGCCCGCATTCGCTCCCGCCACGATCCCTTGAGCCGCCGCTTCCTCATAGCCGGTGGTTCCGCAAATCTGCGCGGGGGAGAGTACGGTCGCGGGAGTGAGTACGGTCGCAACAGGCGTCATCATCATGCGGGAGTGAGTACGGTCGCAACAGGCGTCATCATCATGCGGGGCGAAAGCAGAGGCGAATGTAGTTGCAACAGGCGTCCTCAGTAATCTGGCGCAAAAGCAGAGGCGCACCTTGCCCAATCCGCCTCGTCGCCAACGTGCGGTGCAGGCTCGTGGGCTGCACGTGTGGTTGTGCTCACTGCCATACTTGAAGTAACTTCTACAAAGTTCGAGAGAGGACGCACCTGCCCCGCCAGAAACAGCCCGCCGATCCGCTTCGTCTCCAGCGTAATGCGGACTCTTGAGCTGCACGCAGTCGCAGTTCACACCATACTTGAAGTGATTATCACAATCTTCAACAGAGGACGCACCTGCCCTGCCAGAAACAGCCCGCCTATCCGCTTTGTCTCGAGCGTGTGGTGCAGGCTCGTGGGCTGCACATAGTTGTAATCCACATCATACTTGAAGTAACTCCCATACAGTTCAAGAGATTATGCACCTGGCCAACCAGAAACAACCCGCTGATGCGCTTCGTCTCAGGTGGTGCAGGCTCGTGGGCTGCCCATAGCCATACTTGACGCCATAGAAGTTACCATGCAACATCAAGCGCGGACGCAAGGAGCCTGCCCCGCCAGAAACAGCCCGCCTATCCGCTTCGTCTCGAGCGTGTGGTGCAGGCTCGTGGGCTGCGCAGAGTCGTACTTCATACCATACTTGAAGAACAGTAACTTCCACAAAGTTCAAGATATGACATACCTGCCCCGCCAGAAACAGCCCGCCAATCCGCTTTGTCTCGAGCGTGTGGTGCAGGCTCGTAAGCTGCACGTAGTCGAACTCCATATCATACTTGAAGCAAATCCCACAAACAAACTTCAAGAGATGACGCACCTGCCCTGCCAGAAACAGCCCGCCAATCCGCTTCGTCTCGAGCGTGTGGTGCAGGCTCGTGGGCTGCACGTAGTCGTACTCCACGTCGTAGCCCGGCCGCACAATCTCCACCGCCTCCAGGCCGCGCATGCTGCGCAGAATCCGCAGCTGCACCTCCTCCGGGAACGGCCCGCTGAGCCCATTCGGGTACACAACGTTCGTATTCAGGCCCTCCGGCTCGAGCCAGCTCAGGTGCTGCGTGCGGTCGGGGAAGCGCTCGCACTTCTTGTACAGGCTCGGGCAGTAGCGCGGGCCGACGCCGTCGCGCGACGGCGCGGGGAGCAGGTGCGCGGACTCCATCACGATGCGGTGCGTCTCGGCGTTCGTGTACGCCTTGCCGCACGCGATGAGCCTGTCCGCGAGCGCCACGCCGCGCACCGCGTTCATGTAGGAGAACGGCGACGGCGGCACCTCGCTCGGCTGTGTGTCGAGCACGCCCCAGTCGATCGTGTTGCCGTCGATGCGCGGCGGCGTGCCCGTCTTGAGGCGCGCGAGCGGGAACGCGAAGCGCTCAAGGGTCTCCGCCAGGCCCACGCTCGGCGGCTCCGTCTGGTTAGAATGAGGATTGGGGTTGGGGTTAGGGTTGGGATTGGGTTGGGGTTAGGGTAGGGTTGGGTTGGGTTGGGTTAGGGTAGCGTTAGGGTTAGGGCTAAGTCGATGCGCGACGGCGTGCCCGTCTTGAGGCGCGCGAGCGGGAACGCGAAGCGCTCTAGCGTCTCCGCGAGGCCCACGCTGGGCGGCTCCGTCTGGTTAGGGTTAGGGTGGGGCACGGGCGGCAGGTATACTGAATGCATTCAGCATTCACCGTGCGGCGAGCATGCAGCAGCGCTCAGCTCTAGAAGGGAGCACTGGCGGCAGGTATGGGCATGTATCATGCACCATGTATGCATGTATCGCGCGACGAAAGCACGCAGCAGCGCTCAGCTCTCGGACGCTTACCTCGGCGCTGTCGCGCAGGTCGGGCAAAAGACGTTCAGCAGCACTATATAAAAGGTTGAAGCAAGCAGCATCTGTTAACGAGGATGCCGCGCCACCATCTCGAAGGGGGCACGAGCGGCTGGCACGGGCACGCATGTGTCGCGCGGCGAGCACGCTTACCTCGGCGCTGTCGCGCAGGTGGCGCCCCGCCCAGTACCACCTGTCGCCGATGTAGCACTTGCCGCGCAGGAACGTGCCCGTGGTGATGACCACGGCGCGCGCCGCGATCTCCGCGCCGTCCGCGCACACGACGCCGCGCACCGCGTCGCCGTCCAGCAGCAGATCCTCCGCGCTGCCCTCCATGATCTGGCAACACGGTACGGCGTGACGTTCAGTACTTGCGGGAGTTGAAAATGTGATGAGACATCACTGATTTAGCGGCAGAATCTCGGCGCCGCCGTTCGCGCGCACGGCGCCGTGCACCGCGTCGCCGTCCAGCAGCACGTCCTCCGCGCTGCCCTCCACGATCTGGCAACACGGTAGGACATGGCGTTCAGTACACCGAGGAGCTGGAAATGATATTGCCTCATCAGGGCAATCACGTTGTTGTTGTCAATGATTCAGCAGCAGGATCTCCGTGCCGTCCACGCACATGACGCCGCGCGCCCCGCGTCGCCGTCCAGCAGCAGGTCCTCTGCGCTGCCCTTCACGATCTGCCGGCGGCGTGACGCGCGACGTGTAACACTTGAAGTAGTGAGGGATGGTGGTACCTCATCGAGCACCACCACTACTGCTTCAAGAAGTGTAGTGATTTGACGTCACTTTGGTGGTGGTGTGATAGAGCGCCAAACTAAAGTAACGCTACTATAGTTGTTTACAATTTGAAAGGCATCACTGATGCAGCAGCAGATGCTCCACGCCGTTCGCACACACAACGCGCCGCACGCCGTGTCGCCCTCCGGCTGCAGGTCCGCCGCGCTGCCTTCTACAATCTGTCGGCAGCGCGCCGTCGTGTGTTTAGTGTTGCACTTTCACTCACAATCGTTGAAATGCATTCTTGCAAGTGTGATTACTGCAGCAGCAGATCCTCTGCGTTTCCCTCAACCGTCTGTCAGCGGCACATCATGGTGTGTGCATTTATACATGTTGTTAGCGCTGCTGTTTAATGCCAGACCGCAAGTTCTTCAAGGTACTGCAGTATTGATGTTAATATTTCAGCTTCGGCAGCAGATCACCTCTGCGATGTAATGTAGTATTGGTAGTGTTAGTGCCAAATGTCTACTACAGCATTGTTTTTAGTTCAGCTGTACCACTTCAGAGAACGGCCAGTTTTTTATTTCACTTCTGGGAATTATTGTGGATTATCCGCACTGCCCTCGACCACCTGTCACAGCAGCACAACATGATGATACGAAAAGTGGTTGAGCGCTTTTTACCACAAAGCAGCACTGTGTGCGGGTTTGTGCTCACCTCCAGATTCGGTTGTTGCTGCAGGAACGCCTGCATGGTGGAGCGGTAGATGTCGCGATCTGCCTGCGCCCGCGGCCCCCGCACTGCTGGCCCCTTCCTCTGATTGAGCATCCTGAAGTGGATGCCCGCCTCATCAATAACCCTCCCCATGAGTCCATCCAGAGCATCCACTTCGCGCACCAAGTGGCCCTTGCCGATGCCTCCTATGCTAGGATTGCATGATAGCTCTCCTATGGTGTCCTTCTTCTGGGTCAGCAAGACGGTGCGCGCGCCGGTTCGGGCTGACGCAGCCGCAGCCTCGCAGCCTGCGTGGCCGCCGCCGATGACGACAACGTCCACGCCGCCGAGACTTGTTGACATGCTGGCCCGGGCGATGGTGGGAGCTAGCCTACTTGCTGCCGCCATGCCTCGTTGGGCCAATGCGCTGCTGGCGCTGGAGACAGCGGCATATCTTGCCAGTCTACTGCTGCTGAGGCTGTGCATCGGAACGAAGGCGCTGGCGGTGCCGGCCAGCAACAGGGTCAGGGTTGTTGCAGTGCGATGTGCGGTGACGAGTTTGCGCCTCGGGACTTTTCTGCTGCTGCTCGCTCGGCTGTCCTCAAGAGCGACTGCCGCACCTGCGTCGCTGGAGGCAGGTCTGACGGCAAGGCCTCGCATTGTCCGCTGCCTGCGGCAGCACGTTGGGTGCTCAAAGAACCAGCAAAAACTACAACTTGCAGTTGAAGTTGCTAAAATAAACGAAACTGTAAAGTTGTGTGTTGAAGGTGGTGACCTTGGCGTATGTAGTAAACTTAGAAGCGCATGGAGCTGCGAGGAAACGTCGTGCTGTTGCAAGAGGCCGAGACCCCTCGGTCCTTACTAGCTTTGTTTGAGCCAGGTGCTGGCAGGAGGCTACATCAGAAGCACAGAGTTCAGGGAGAGCTGTGTCCACAAGCATTCACGCTTGGCGAGCGGTGCTTTACAAAGGTAAAGCAGGTAGAGCGGCCGTGGAGAGAACCCCTCGCTGACGTCAATCCAGCTTCCACGAAGTGGCAAAGCGGTGGCTACAAATTGCGCCACAAACCGGCGAGGAAGCCACCTGCTTCAGCACGAGCTAAGAAAGGTGGTGATGCGAGTGCCAACAACCCATTTTGCTGGGATGAACCCAGCGCTTTTCGCAGGCGACACCGACAGAGATCTCCCGCCGCACCATCACATGCAATAGAGACTTCTGACAGAAATACCCTGGAAGGTCTTAACGTCCGCCCTCCCGCGGCCGAGGGCTCACACCCAGAAACTAATGAGCCCTGCAATGACCTTGTGCAAGGAGCCGCGGAACCCCTCCAGCCGTGGCCAAGCGAACACGAGGGAAGTGTGGCAGTGACCCTCGCCAGCCCATTACCTGAGCGCCCCGAAACTGCAGGAGAGCACGGCAGCGAGTGCTCGCGGCGCAGCAACGAAGCGTGGCCCGCCTGGGGCAGGCCTTCGCTGCCCCTGCCAAGACCGCATTTGCGAAATGCTGCGGCAGCTGGTGTGCGACCTAGGTCACCGGGCCAGAGGGTTGATGCGCATTCACACGCAGGCGGGACATCGGACATTTGCGCTGCGGACGGCGGCTGTTTTATTGGCCACGGGCCGCTGTCGTTGCAGACAGGGCTGCCTGGGGGCCGCAAGCTGATGCGCAGGTAAACAGGCTAATGCTGACCAGCCACCTGCTTTGCCAACACTTCATGTGCGCTACTGTGTCCGTACCACATACTTCTGAAGTATGGTGAAGTGTGGCTGCGCATGCAGTGAATTCATGATTGGTGATGACGTAGCGCTCGCATTGCACAACGATATGTGTCGAGCAACAGACAAGCTGCAGCAATAGCCAGGCCACACCCACGGGCCCTCTGCACATGCCGTTACACACACACATGTCTCAGTATGCAGATCGGAGCTAGATGTCAATGTGCGCATGGTGACACTTTCCCTCTGCTGTCGGAGCCTCGGTGCTACAGTAGTCTTCGCTTCTGCAGCTACTGATCAGTGTCACAACACGCTGCCGCTTGTGTGCAGGCTGCCTGGTGAGACTGCCCCTTACACCAGCGCTCTGCCGCAGAATCAGCAGCAGCAGCCGCAACAGCAGCAGCAGCAGCAGCAGCAGCAGCGTGCGCAAACCGCACCAGCGCACTGCTCGCGCCTGCACGGCGGCGCCGTCATCGGCACCAACAGCCACGGCGGCCTTGGCCCCGTTGGGCACCGCCTTTCCACCAGCAGCAGCAGTGTTCAACGCTGCCGCCGCGTCAGCAGCGCACACGGCGGCGGCGGCAGCGGTGGCGGCAGTGGCGGCTGCAGCAGCGGCGGCAGCGGCACTGGCGGCGGCGGCAGCGACGGCACTGGCGGCGACGGCGGCGGCGGCGGCGGCAGCGGCGGCGGCGGCGGCAGCGGCGGCGGCGGCGGCAGCGGTGGCGGCGCCGAGGTCGTCGCGTTTGTGCCCTCGAGCAGCATGATGGGCTGGAAGCTGACGACGCGCGCGGCAAAGGCGGAGCTGGAGGCAGCGCTCAGGGGTGCGGAGCTCTCCGAGCACCGGCCCGTGGCGCTGTACGGCGTGCGCGAGGTGGGGGTGGGGGGCGGGGGCGAGGGGGGGGAGGGGGAGGGGCACAACGACGGCCGGCGCGCGCTGCTCGGCGTGATGGACCAGTGCGACAGGTGCGTGGGCGCCTGAGGGCGTCTTAGGGTTAACCCAACCTCAACTCTAACCCTAACTCTAACCCTAACCCGCTCCCGGCGGCGGCCATATGGGTGGAGCGCTGTTGACGGAGTGTTTACTTCCCGTTACACGATACGCAGCGGCGCAACTGACCACAGTACTTGCCGTCACCCAAGCTGACTCGTGCTGTGTATGCGCACGGCTGCGACGGCTGTGGGCGTTGCTGCGCACGCGCTGCCAGCGTGCGACCGGTGAACTGTTGAGTAGGCGCCGCTGCCTTGTCGTGGGCCCCAATAGCCGCTGCAGTGTACGGTGTGCCTGTGCCGCACTGCACGCCCCTTCACGTCTGCTGTCCTGCCAGCTGTCATACCGAAGTTGAGTGCTGCTGTCTATGCACTCTGCTCTTTCTGTGCAGCGGCAGGCGGCGCATGGACGCGTGCTCCGCGCGCCGATGCCCTCTCACGTGCGCGCCGACTGCCGCACCGTCGTGTACTGCTCACGCTAGCTGTTGATGCGCTAGGTTTCATGTCGGCACAGTGTGCTAGGGACTCAAGCTACCCTGTCTCATGGGGCTCGGCGTCTGCAGTACATGGGGATGGCCGCCTGTAGCTGCGCTGGTTTTTTTTCTGAGATGTCCGACTGGACCCTGTTCTGTCACCAAACACGCCCTCACCACGCAGTGGTCGGCCCGCATTTCAGGCTTAAACCCTGGCCTCGTCGGATTCCCCAGCCTGCCTGAGTGCACTGTGAACTCATTGTTCAGATGTGAATCCCAGCCTAGGACGGACCCCCCAGCCTGCATCATGATTCATGAGTGCACTGTGTGTTCATCCCTTTGATTGCACTGCGCGCCTTCTGCCGCTGCAGGCAGCGCATACGCGTGCGCTCAGCGTGCGCGGAGGCCGCCATGGTGCGGCGCCTGGCGGGGACGCGCGCGACGATCCGCGAGTGGGCGCGTGCCGCGCGGCAGCAGCAGCAGCAGCCGCAGCAGCAGCACCGCCACCTGCTGCAGCAGCAGCAGTGGCAGCAGCAGCAGCAGCAGTGGCAGGCGCAGCCGACATTGCCGCCGCCGAGGTGCGACGGCGGCGGCTGCTGCGGCACCACAGGCGGTGGCTGCGGCGGCAGCGGCACAGGCGGCGGCGGCGGCTGCTGTTGTAAGGTCAATGATGAAGGCGCCATCAGCTGTGACGGTGGCAGAGGCGGCGGTGGGGAAGGGCACGCACTGTACGGGCAGCGCGTGCAGCGGCGGCTACGCGACGCGCGGCGCGCGCGGCGCATGGCGCGCGGGCTCAGCCCCGCGCAGCCGAAGCCACGGCTGTTTACGGCGGTCACCACGCTGGAGGGCGCGCTGCGCGTGATGAAGGAGCGCGAGGCAGCGCTCAGGATGGCGTCTGAGCCTGGTTTTGCTAGCTGTGGCGATGGCGGCGATGGCGGCGACGGCGGCTGCGGCTACGGTGGTGGCAGGGGCATCGGCGGCGGGTGTGGCGGCGGCGGCGGCAGCAGCAGCGCTCAGCATCCTGCAGACGTTGAATGCGTTGCCGACTGCGGCGGGGCGGTAGAGCTCGAGGCCAACTGTGCTGAGCACTGGCAACGACTCGGAGTCGTTGTGCATAATGATTGCGAGTCGGCCGGCCAAGATCACAGTGCCCGAGCCCATGGTACGGGGACAATTGCTGTAGCGGGCAGCAGTGATGATGTATTGGCCGATGAGCTGGACGTTGAGCCATATTTGCGTCATATCAGAACTGCTGCAAACTTCAATGGAGAACCAATGTGAGCTCTGACTCTGACTTGACTGCAATCATGATGGTGTGCTCACCAGCAATGTTGCTAACTGTGCTGTACACATTGTCACCTTGTGACTCAATTGATCGCGTGGAGATCGCCATGTAGCCCTGGCAGAACCTTGGCATCCCTCAAGCGACATTGTCTTTGAAAGCAGGCACGTCAGACGAGCTCTCTCTCATTTGGTATGAGAGCAGGTATTGTATGCGAGCAGCTTTCAAAGAGCTGCATGTACCTCAAGTAATATACCGGATCACATGACATGATATTCAAGTTGTGCGACATGATCTCAGACTGCTCTCCGCGCCATACCAGCAAGTGGCAGATTTAGCTGCCAGCAAGTGCCAAATCAGATCCTGGATGCATGCATGTTGGAATTGTGCAGTGCCGTTGTCACCGATAAGGCGCACCGTGAAAAACTACATTTGCCAGTAGGTGCACTCCAGAAGGTCATGCATGTTCCCTCTGAGTACCCATCTCCTCTCAGTAATATTCCCCACTGGCAGAGCGTTTGTCTGCTGAGTGCCAACAGGAGGCGTCACGCTCGTTTGACTGCAGCACGCTGTGTTCGCCGACTCATCGGCTCCAGATACTCAACAAGCTGCTGTTTGGGCGCCGTGAGACCAGCCCGTCTTGTTCCCCCCACTGGCGATTAGAGCAAGTGTGCACAACAGCATGAAACCGACGAGCCGAAAGTGAAGGGTCACCGATGTCAAGTTTAGTTGTAGTCATAGAGAGAGAGAGAGAGGAGGAGCAGCTGGCAGGCGTTCCCTGCCATAGAAGCGAGAGAGCATGTGCTGTTTGCTGCAGCTGAGACGGCGAAGCAAAGTGGCGCTATAGGACATTACAGCAGCTATGGGCGCTGGCGCCAGCATCGTGGTGGAAGATGGGGGAGGTGGGGAGGAGAAGGAGGGCCAAGGGACAGAGTGGAAGGAGCTAAATGCAAAGAAAGCTTTGCACGTGGAGCTCGTGCCAGATACCGAGGAACGACAGGTGCGATAGAGTACAGGGCCGCATGTGCTCTGAGAGATGTGTGCTATTTGTTCAAGGTTGGCGATAACATGTCGCTGATCGGCAATCTCCAACCGGCGCTGCCTGCTGCTCCCCATGCGCAGGAGTACATGAAGCTGCTCGTGGCATTGGACTGCAGCTTAGGACAAAGGAGGCTGGGAGCATTCGCTGCAGAGGTGGGTTCTCATTTTCTGATCAGGCGTCGTTCCGACACCTTTGATGTGCTGTGTCATCAGAGGTACCTGCACGATGTAAAGGAGTTGCAAATCTGCGCAGCCTACTGGTCCTTGCGCCCTTGCTCATGTCCGATTCCATTGTGGCGTGCCTTTGTGAAAAAAGGCCACACACTCAGCGACATTCATGCTGAAGCCACTGTGGACCCTGCAGTGGCTCACAGCAGGTATATCGCAGCATGCCGCAGTAGCAGGTCGCATCGCCGAGCTAGGAAAGAAGGACAAGAACGACGACATGTGCACGTACACATTACGAGACTGAGAGTGCTCAGCGGCTCGCAATGCGCGATGCCTGAATTGATGGGAACCGTCAGACAGCATGCGTCCTGCATGGTGAAGTGAACTGCGTACTTCCAAGTAATTCATTTGCAGTAGCGGGCGGGCGCGTGACACCTCCGGAGCACGGCAGCAGCGGCGCAGCAGTGACCAGCACCGCTTAGTTGCACGACCTGCAAAACCAGGTGTCGTACACATTGTTCACGATACCATCGCTGCCGGGGTAGCCTCGGCGTGAACGGTGATCGCTCCAGCTGCGGTTCGACCGATGCGACGGAGGTCAATAGCGCATGATGCAAGACGCAACGCTCGCAGTGCCAGCGGCGCGCTCGGATGCGCCTGACATGCGCGTGATCTGTCTGGGCTGCTGGCACAGCTTCAGTAGCAGAGAGCGCTTTGCGTGCTTCATGGGGAATGACGAGGCCAGAAAAAGTGACCAGTTCACGACAGCGTACACTGGCTGCTCGCCGGATGAGTGCGGTTGTGAGGTTGTATCTGGTCGGGCCTGCGACGCTGCTGCGCAGAGGAGTGGCCTACAGCTACAATCCATGCTTGAGGTGCATCAGCGCTCAGCGCCGGAGGTGCATCAGCGCTCAGCGCCAAAGGTGCATCAGCGCTCAGCACCGGACGTGCATCAGCGCTCAGCGCTGGAAGTACATCAATGCTCAGCGTTTGAGCCGCATCAGCACTCAGCACTGGGTGCATCAGCGCTTGGCACTGGATGTGCATCAGCGCTCATGCGGTGATGTCCTGTTACAGCCGGTGGAGGTGCGCCTGGCTTTCCGGGTTGCTGCGGAGGCTCGCGACTTTGCACGCAGCGCTCAACAGCTTGAATTTCCACTAGGGCTAGGGTTCGGATGAGCGCCAGCGGTTGCCCTCTTCAGCGCTGCAAGGAGAAATCCAGCCCGTGCGCCGCTGACTTTCTGTTGGGCGTCAGATGCGTCAGCAGGGTGCAGGCTGGCATCTTTGAGTGCTGCCTCGTGTTGAAAACAAGCACAAAAACTTCAGAAACATGACGTTAACTTCACCGAGACTGGTGCAGTACACACTTTGTTCGACAGGACCAGCTTGCGAACTTCAAATCTGGCACTGGCGGGGCATGGACGAACGCTTTGAGAGGTACCTTGAAGGAACTGCTCAAAGAGCCCAAGTTGTGTTCGGACCGACGCACAGCACCCACATTCGCTTCGACTGGCTACACCTCCAGCTTCAGCGCTAGCTGTGCAAACACCTACCTCAAACCCTAGCAGATGTAGCACTTAGGGTTAGGCGCTAGCCTCAGCACGCTCAACAAGGCTTCTGCTTCAGCCGTTACTGTGGATGGTCAAGTTGAACCGATCAACGCGCAGCGGCAGCCCTGCTGCTGCGGTCAAAGCGTGGTGGCGGCTCTGACAGCGTGCCGTGTTGCCCCATCTCCCAGGGTCACGCAGTGCGCGCATGCGCTGCGTCGCTGCTCGCATCAGTCACTGCTCGCTACTCTCCGCACACAGAAACTTCACAGAAAAGGGTGTATGTACCAGCTGCTCAGCAGCACTTCTTGCCCTGTCTGCAGCGCTCAGCGACATGACTGCACTGCGTCAGGGGCAGCGGCGGCAGCAGCTGCTGCGCAGCGACAGCAGCGGCAGCAGCGGCGGCGGCTGCCCCCCAAGCAGTCAAGCTGACCCATATGCTGCACGCAGGCACAGCCGCAGTTGCCCGCCACACTACCCTGGTGGCATGCGCTCCCGGTCACACGTTCGGTCCCCAGCCAACGGGGACGGCCGGCTTCCCCTGATCCTAAGCCTCGCCCCCTATCCCCAACCCTAACTCCTGGCTAACCCTCACCCGTGCGCGCACCTGGCGCGTATCGTTCACAAGAGAAATTGGCCTCGACTGCCCCGGACGCATATCGACTGCAGCTTCAGCTTTAACCCTGTGCGTACTCCTGAGAGGGATTTTCCTTAATGTGAGGCCACCCCCGGACTCCCTGCCCAAGTCAACGCGCAGCAACCGCTGCAGTTCTGCCCTGCACCACCATCTTAAGCCTCCCCCCCCCCCCCAACCCCCCCCCTACCCCCCCACCCCCCCTCAACAGGTCAACGCGCAGCACCCGCTGTGCTTCTGGACGGACACGCTCGACTTCCGGTCGATACCGAGCGCCGACTACCGGCGCGTGCGCGCGCAGCAGGTCTTCCGCCGCTACTGCGCCGCCGCTGCGCCGCAGCCGGTGGGCTTTGTGAGCGACGCCGCGCGCGCGGAGATGGCGGGGCGCCTCGAGCGCGGCGAGGCGCTGAGCGCTGACTTCTTCACGCCGCTGCGGCGCGCGTGCCTGCGCGAGATCTACGAGCGCGTGTACGCGCCGCTGCGCGCGGACGAGGCGCGGTTCGGTGAGTAGTGAGCTGTCTTTAGAAGTTGAAGAGTGTGTGTCGCGGCGAGACAAATTTCAACTTGAAGTTTGATGAGGTGAGGCGCTGAGCGCTGACTTCTTCACGCCGCTGCGGCGCGCGTGCCTGCGCGAGATCTACGAGCGCGAGTACGCGCCGCTGTGCGCGGACGAGGCGCGCTTTGGTGAGCGCGCTGCATCTGCGCATGTTTATAAATGAATTGTGTGTCATGATAGAACAAAGCTCAACTTGAAGTCGTGAGGCGCTGAGCGCTGACTTCTTCACGACGCTGCGGCTCGCGTGCCTGCGCGAGATCTACGAGCGCGTGTACGCGCCGCTGCGCGCGGACGAGGCGCGCTTCGGTCAGCTGCGCGTACGTATTAATTGTGTGGCGAGACGAGACAAAGCTCAACTTGAAATTTGATGGTGCGAGGCGCTGAGCGCTGACTTTCTCCAGTCGTTGCGGCGCGGCGGAGCGCTGACTGCTTTCAGTCGCTCGGGGGCACCCCTACCTGTGCAAAGCATTCAGGACTCCCGCCGCATGAAGTCGGCGCACGCGCAGCAGAGCGCGTGCCGCCCCCGCACGCCGCCGCAACTTGCCGTGCTGCCGCCGCAGCCGAGTTTGAGGCAGAGCTGCCAGCCATGTGCATGTATGTTTGTACGTACTACGGAGTAGCCATGCACGCGGCAGAGTCCTGAATGCCTGCACGCGGGGCGTGTCGCTGGGCTCTGACGCTGCGCGTCGTGCTGGCGGACCCCGCGCCTTTGCTGCTGCCGCCGCCGCCGCCGCCGCCGCCTCCGCCGCCGCACACCTAACCCCTACCCTAGTGTACTGCACGCCTAACCCTAGCCCTAACCCTGACCTGACTCCACATTCATCGCACTTCGCAGCCAAGCACGAGGCGGAGCTGCAGGCCGCGCATGACCACCGCACGTGTAAATCTAGCCCTAACACTAACCTTAACTTCAAACAACGTATGCCATCGCATTGCGCAGCCAAGTACGAGGCGGAGCTGCAGGCCGCGTACAACCACGTGAGCGTGGACGACTTTGACTACATGGAGCTGCTGGGGTCGGGCGGCTTCGGGCGCGTGGTGCTCGTCTACAAGCGCTCCACGCAGCGCCACTACGCCATGAAGGTGCAGCACAAGCGCGCGCTCGTCAACCACTACCGCAACGACCACCGCTCCCTCGGCGCGGAGATGGCGGCGCTCGCGACGTGCAGCCACCCGTTCATCATGAGAATGGTAAGATGTGCTTCGGTGCCGCTGAGTGAGGAATTTGATCAGGGTTAGGGTTAGGGTCGGGGTTAGGTACGGTTAGTGTTAGGGTTAGGGTCGGGGTTGGGGTGAGCGTCAGTGCTTTGCGAGGTATCGTAAGTGATCAGCGTGCAGCCACCCGTTCATCATGAGAATGGTGAGCTGCGCTTCAGCGGCATGCATGGCACAAGTGTGCTGCAGCTGGCTTAGGGTTAAAATTGGGAGCACGTTTGGGGTAGGGTCAGGTTTAGGGTGAAGGTTAGGATTAGGGTCAGGGCTAGAGTAAGGGTTAAGGAAATGGTTAGGGTGTTGAGGCCTCGCGAGGTACTATCATACTTCAGAGTATGTAGTTGACGTGCAGCCACCCGTTCATCATGAGGATGGCGAGTGAGCTGCAGCTGGGTCAGGGTTAGGGGGTTAGGGTTAGGTAAGGATTAGGATTAGCACGAAAGTTTGGGTTAGCGTAAGAGTTAGGGTTGGGGTAAGGGTCAGAGTTGGGGTGAGGGTGCTTCGTGAGGTGCTATATGTAGCTGCCGTGCAGCCACCCTTTCATCATGAGAATGATGAGTGAACCGCGCCATGCACGGCGATGACGGCATCGACTGCATGCGCAATTCACAGGAAGGTGCCATATGCAGCTGCGTGCAGCCACCTGTTCATCATCATGATGGTGAGCTGCGATTCGGCAGCGTTAACGGCACTGGCATGCTGCAGCTGGAATGCTTTGCGAGGTACTGTTTGTGATCATCGTGCCGTCGCCTATTCATCACGATAATGGGGAGCTGCTCTGCTGGCGCCGTGCGCGGGAACGCGTAGGCGGTACGCTGCTGCCGCAATGTCATGCGCTTCAACACCCGTACGTCCGACGTGCAAGTGTACGCGTTGCACACGGATGCGTGCGCACTACCTGCGTCCGAGGCCATGGTCGCAACAGCACGCTGTGCGCTGCGCTCTCAGCACCACGTTCGTCTTTTCGAGAGACCTACACATGTTGCGGCAGCTGAGAACTCAGCAGTGACATTCCCGCGCTCTTCTGGGACTCACTCTGTTACTCTACTTGTGACGCGGTACTCGCGCTGGACCTCGTCATCACACTAGCACGCTGCAGGGCGCTCTTTCGCCGCTCGCTGTATGCCCTTGAGAAATTCATTTCGGCAGCGCACTCGCCCTCTGACATCCCTTGCTTAATTAGTCACTCACTCCACGGTACTGCTGCCTCACAAGTGCGTGCTGCACACGGACGAGCACGCGATCCTCGTGCTGGAGCTCGTCACGACGGGGACGTTGCAGGACGCGCTCTCGACACAATTATAAGAATTCATGGCGCCAGTGCACTTTTTCCTCGCTGCCATCAACTTCACTGATGAATTTACCGTACTGCACTTATGCACAACGCGAATGCGCCTCAGGAGTATGCGCTGCACACGGACGAGCACGCGATCCTCGTGCTGGAGCTCATCACGACGGGGACGCTGCAGGACGCGCTGTTTACACAAGTTGCTTGATTTATTCAAAGAAACTCGCGGCGACGGTGCATATTCTCATTGCCATCGGCTTTACTGTCGCGCTTACTGCTCACAACGCGAATGCGCCTCAGGAATACGCGCTGCACACGGACGAGCACGCGATCCTCGTGCTGGAGCTCATCACAACGAGGACGCTGCAGGACGCGCTCGACACAACTTTTGCTATGTCATACTTCAAGTATAAGTTCATGGTGGCAGGGCAGTTTGTTGCTCAGGCTTACTGAACTGCGCTCTCCACAACACGATTGCACCTTCCCAGGAATACGCGCTGCACACGGACGAGCACGCGATCCTCGTGCTGGAGCTGATCACGACGGGAACGCTCCAGGACGCGCTCGACGCGAGCCCGTACGGCAAGCTGGCGCACGACAGCGTGCGCTTCTACGTCGCGGAGGTCGCGCTCGCGCTGCTGCACCTCCACGAGTGCGGCCTCATGTACCGCGACCTTAAGGTGAGGGACCTAGACTATACCCCTACATACACCCCCCCACACACACAACCGAGGTCCTGCAGCAGCGCTCTGCAGAGAGAGTGCAATCTCATGTACAGTACCGCGACCTCAAGGTGCGATACCCAGACTGCAATGTACCCATGCATACATACATGCATACATACCCTCTAGGTAATGCAGCAGCACTCCGCAGCGCGAGTGCAGTTCCATGTACCGCGACCTCAAGGTGCGGTACCCAGACTGCATGTACCCATGCATACCTACCTACCTACATACATACCCCATCTAGGTAGTGCAGCAGCGCTCCGCAGCGCGAGCGCCGCCTCATGTACCGCAATCTCAAGGTGCGGTGCCCAAACTGGACCATACCTCTACACACACCCCAATGGTAGCACAGCAGCAGCGCTCCGCAGCGCGAGTGTGGCCTCACTCATCGTGATCCCAAGGTGCGGGTTGCGTAGGTGGTCGCCACCGCGCTCGGGGTCTCGAAGTGGACGCTGTCGCATACCGTATGTTCCCCGACAGTATGAACGTGCCTCTGTCTGATCCGTCTGCCGCCGCCCCCCTTGCCCGGCACTGCAAATGCTGATCTCACCACTTTGCCTGCGGCGCCGCCCGCAACGTCATGGTCGCGGAGGACGTATTGCAACTCACCTGCTTTGGGTTCTTGTGGAGTGAAGCTGATGCCACCACGTACTGCCACAAACATGTACAGTACAGTGCTGCCACCTGGAGTGGCCGCTGTGACCTACTTCAAGTTGAAGTACCCCACGTTCCACGGCACCGCGACTGACTGAACTGCGTTGCTGCCGTCTGTGCGCAGCCCCGCTGTGACATACCCCTTGTTTCCCGGCACCACAAATGCTTATAAATAACACCGCTTCGCCTGTGCCGCCGCCGCCGCCGCCCGTGCGCAGCCGCGAAACGTCATGGTCGCGGAGGACGGGCATGTGCGCCTCGTCGACCTCGGCGGCGTGGCGGACTTCAAGGGCGGCTTCAGCATGGGCAACAGCGCGTCCACGCGCGTCAGCGCCATCTCCGACCGGCCTAGCATGCGGTATGTACCTAGGTGGATTGCGGATGTGGTGGGGGCGGGCGTTACAGTCGTTACGGCAGGCTCCCACCCCTAACCCTAACCCTAGCCCTAACCGTAACCCCAATACTCCCGCATATCATGGCGGTTTTGGCATGGGCAACAGCACGCCCACGCGCGTCAGAGCCATCTCGGACCGGCCTAGCATGCGGTATGTACTTTTTATTAATTCTCGCTCAGGGCGCGAAAAAGCCCAGATGATTGGCATCTAGCTGTAAGGAATCTACATGTCGTATGACAGTCTGAAAGTGTCGCAACGACAACGGTATGTACTTCTTTCTAGTCCTTGCTCAGGGCGCGAAATAGCGCAGATGGTGGATATCCATGTACTTGCGACCAGATGCTACATGTGTCTTTGTGAACACCTCAAACGTGTCTCAATGCGCATTGCCGATCACTTCTGAACGGTTTTTACCTAGGTGGATTGCGGTTGTGGTGGGGGCGGGTGTTGTAGCTGCAAGAGGGCGGCAGGTAATTACAGTTGTTACGGCAGGCTCCTAGCCCCAACCCTACCCCTAACCCTAGCCCTAACCCTGACCCCAAACACTCCCGCATATCATGGCAGTTTCAGCATGGGTAAGAGCGCGTCTACGCGCGTCAGCGCCATCTTGGACCGGCCTAGCATGCGGTATGTACCGATTGCCGCAGCAGTGGGCGACCACGGTCATTGGTGGAAGGCACTGGCGGCTGACCACACTCTGTCACCTAGAGCGCTACGATCTCTTGAATCGTCTCCATGTACCCAGGTGGATCGCGGAGGTGGGGGGGGGGGGGGTTGTTAGTAGATGCAAGGGGGGGGGGGCATCGTAGTCGTTTCGGCAGGCCCTAACCCTAACCCTAACCCTAGCCCTAGCCCTAACCCTAACCCCAAACACTCCCGCATATCATGGCGGTTTCGGAATGGGTAAGAGCGCGTCTACGCATCAGCGCCATCTCGGACCGACCTAGCATGCGGCATGTGCCAATTGCTGCAGCAGCGGCGACCGCGGTCACTGGTTGAAGCCACTGGCGGCTAACCACACCCGGTCACCTAGAGCGCTACGATATTTTCAATCGTTTCCATGTACCTAGGTGGATTGCGGATGTGGGGCGGGTGGGTGTTGGGATGCAAGTGGGGCAGGCATCGCAGTTGTTACGGCAGGCCCTAACCCTAACCCTAACCCTAGCCCTAACCCTGACCCTCACCCTTCCACTTGTGATGGCAGGTAAAATCTCATGCGCGACCTGTGGTGTCACTCGCGCCATGTTTTTAATCGATCTCCGCTTGAGGGGCGAGCAACCCTGTGTGATGCATCGTATGCCCAGCGTGGCACAGTGCGCGGCTGCGTGGTGCCCAAACCGACCCCACATCACGTCGTCCCGCCCTTCACGCAACCCGCACCCTCGCCGCTGACGCATACCCCTACCCCCAACCCTAACCCTAACCTCAACTCCAAAACCATGTGTCATCACACTTTGCGCCGCGCGTCACGTCGTCGCAGGCGGCGCAGCGTGATGGGAACGCGCGGCTACATGGCGCCCGAGGTGGCCAACATGGCGGGCACGCCGCGCAGCGAGCGCGCCGGCTACACGCGCGCCGTCGACTGGTGGTCGCTCGGCGCCACGACGTTCAAGCTGCTCACGGGCGAGCGCCCGTTCACGCGGCCGCGTAAGCGCGACGGCGGCGATGGGGATCGGCCGCAGCTGCGGCGCTGCAACAGCGATCCGGAGCCGTCGCCGCCGCTGGTGTTCCCCTTCTTCGTACTCCCAGATGCCAAGGTGCGTACTTGCTAAAGTAGGACATGCCAGGACTTCGAGGAGCGGAGATGCCATATGGCGATGCCGTTGCAAGTGATCGGCAGTGTGCATTGAGACATTTCAAGGTGTTCACAGCTACCCGGAGCCGTCGCCGCCGCTGGTGTTTCCGTTCTTCGTACTGCCGGATGCCAAGGTACGCACTTACTGAAGTGGTACATACCCTCGGATGACTGATGGCCATAGGGTTTCTGGGGTGTGCCGTTGAAGGGGCCTCCCTGCGCTGTAATCGCAATTTTTTTTTGTTTGTTCGAGCGTTCGCGGCTGCCTGGTGCTGTGGGATGTGCCGCATGGCAGCGTCAATCTGCGGTCAACGACTCGCAATCAGACTCAGACCTGCTTTGCTTGCGACACGAGGGTGGCGGAAAACCTACAGTGCACCATGCCGTAGTCAACACATATGTGCTCTCACTGGCCTTGTGAACGCCTTCCTCTGAGCTGCTGGGAGCATACACATACTCACTCATCGAGACCTGTTCTATCACAATGCTCAAATGGCCCATGCGCTGCTCTCTGCGGCGCAGGCATTCGTCGAACGCTTGCTGGAGCCGGATCCGGATCTGCGCCTGGGCTGCGGCCCAAATGGCGTGCAACACTTGAAGGCCCACAGGTGTGCTTTTGCTGGCTGCAGTGGGGCAGTGAATGAGTCACTCAGTCGCTCATTTACTCACGCACATTGATGAATCCGAAAGCGAAGTACGGTTCGGGGCTGAGCGGCGCGAGCATGGCATTCAAGTCGAGCACCAGTTGAAGTTACTAGCCCTGACCCTCATCCTAGGTGCATGGCGTGCGTGGTCTTGAACACTTTGATTTTCCATACGTTTTATCGTGCCATGGTCGCGCTGGCTCCTCAGACTTGCCCCTGGGTGCGGCATGACATTGTACTTCAAGTAGAAGTTAGCCGCGCCAAGCCGCCCATGCGTTATCATGCATCGCTGGCGTCATTTGGAGCGCGTCGTTACAATGACCCCAGACCCTGGGGTTAGGGTTAGGGTTTCGCCTAACCTAACCCTAACTCTATAAAACCACACCTGGATTGAGACAAGCTAGCGCGGAAGCGCGTCAGTCAGACCAAACCCTACTTGTAACCGCAAGCCTTGCCCCAGAAGGCTTAGTCACCAGCTTTCACCTTCCAACCAGTGTTCCTGATTGCAGTCCTGCGCTCATGTGAGCATGGGAACATATGGGTGAAAGCTGGACTGTGATAAGCTGAGCGCCGTGTTCGCCTACAAATCTGCACTGCATTCACAAACTCGTGTGCACACGGGAACGCGTACTCACATGCACATGTGAACTCGTAACTGCGGCATGGCACGTTTTCACCTGGGACAAGCTGGCGCAGATGCGCGTCAAGCCAGCTCGTGACCGCATCGCTTGCCCTGATAAGATTTGAGCTGCAATGTTCCCCTACAAATCTGCACCGCAATCACGAACTCTTGTGCACACGGGAACTTGCGACTGCGACATCGCAGTTTTCTCGACACTCTGGACTGGGACAAGCTGGCGCAGACGTGCGTCAGGCCACACTGTGACCGCAATCGCAAACTCATGCGCACACGGCAACTCGTACTCATGTTCACACGCAACTGCTGCAGGTTTTTCGACACACTGGACTGGGACAAGCTGGCGCAGAAGCGCGTCAAGCCGCCCGTGCGCCCCACCCCGCGGAAGCTGCCGCGCGCGCCCGTCTACAAGAGTTTTGACGGTGAGAAGCCCCTTGCTTGCTCAGCCCTAACCCTGACCCTAGCTCCTTTACATATACTTACTCTAACCCTACTGCTAAGCTGCCACGCGCGCGCCCGTCTACAAGGGTTTTGATGGTGAGGACCCCCTTGCTTGCTGAACCCTAACCCTAGCCTCAACCCCTTTCCTAGCCCTAACCTTACCCCTACGCTGCCACGCGTGCCCGTCTACAAGAGCTTCGACGGTGAGGGACAACTTGCAGCACCGCCCTGATGTGTTCTTGGTTGACCCTAAACCTAACCCTAGCCCCTTGAATAGCCCTAACCTTAACCCTAAGCTGCCGCACGCGCCCGTGTACAAGAGCTTTGACGGCGTGGACCGACTTGCAGTGCCGCCCTGAGGTGCCACTGATTACCCCTAACCCTACCTTCACCCCTTTTCCGCGCCCTAACTCTGACCCGAAGTCAACGCGCGCCCCCCTCTTCTGACAGCGAGGACCCATGGCCTAGCCCTAACCCCAACATTAGACCCAGCTGTAACCCTAATCCTACGACAACTCAAATCCTTACCCTAACCCTAGACGATGGCTGACCTCAACCCCCCGCCCGTGCAGAAATAAGAAACAGGCTAGAGAGCAGGAGGCGGCCATTGCAGGCAATGGCCCTCGCCCTCAAACCCTAGCACCAGACCCAACCCTACCCCTAATGTTGCAATCACTCGAATCCTAGCCCTAAACCTAAACATCGGCTGACCTCAAACCCGCGCCCGTGCACAAATAATAAACACGCTAGACGAGCAGGAGGCGGCCATCGCAGGCAATGGTCCTAACCCCAAACCCTAGCACTAGCCTCAACCCTAACCTGGTCCCTTGTTGATTCGTATTTTAACCCCACCCGCCCCTGCAGACATGATGGACAAGCTAGACGAGCAGGAGGCGGCGACCGCCGGCGACGAACCCCCATCCAAGTGGATGGGAAAGATCACCGACAAGCAGCAGGCGCTGTTCCGCGACTGGCGCTACGTCAGCCCCGGCGCGCTCAAGGTGAGCGCTGCCACCATGCATTTGAAGTGTGACTTGAAGTGTGACTTGAAGTAATTTGAAGTAGAGATAACTGGCAAGCAGCAGGCGCTGTTCAGCGACTGGCGCTACGTCAGCCCCGGCGGCCTCAAGGTGAGCGCTGCTGCCCTGCGAGTTGAAGTGTTATTTGAAGGAATTTGAAGTAGCGATAGCTGGCAAGCAGCAGGCGCATTCCGCGACTGGCGCCACGTCAGCCCCGGCGCGCTCAAGGTGAGCGCTGCCGCCCTGCGATTTCAAGTGTGATTTGAAGTGTAATTTGAAGTAAAGACAACTGGCAAGCAGCAGGGTGCTGTTCCTCCACTGGCGATTTGTTAGCTCTCAAGATGGGCGAGCACTGCCACCATGTGGTTTGTTGCATCAAATCGCTGGAGCAAGGAACAAATGTGCGACACACTCGACAGCCACGATGATGGTTTGAAGACAGGATTGGTGGCGTGTGTTGAAGTACAAACTCAGCGTCCTCGTCCTGTAGCTGTCTGTACACGACGCAGAATTTTTTCGCCTCCATGGCGCTTTGTGATAATGACACACACTGTGCTTTGAGATTGTGCCCGCCCAGAGCCAGCGCTAACCCTAACACTAACCCTGAGGCAGCCCCCGCCCGCAATTGATGCGAAGAGCCCCCAATCGCTGAATACCTGTCTCACAGCTGCTGCTGCCCCGCCCCCCTGCTGCGCGTGTTTCCGCGCTTGCGTCAGATGGAGATGGGTATCGCCAGAGAGGCAGAGCTGCTCGACAGTCACCATAAAGTGCGGCAGCTGACGGGCGTGGAGTACGACTCGTGAGTCTGAGTCAGACGCACGCCACCTAACCCTACCCCCTAACCCTAACCCTAACCCTAACCCAGATGCATGACACATGACATGACTTCTAGATCAGCGAGCATGATGCGCATGTTGCTGTCGGTGGTGCAGAGGCATGTTATGTATTGATGCGGCAGAGACGCACAGATGTTGTTACAGCAGTCAGCAAGCAGACCAGTTGGATGGGAGAAGCTTGGACACTGTACATAAAGTACTTGAAGCATCTCTGTCAAATAAAGTACTTCAAGCATCTCTGTCCAATGGAATCTTCGCCCCTGCACAGTCACCTGTTTTGCAAGTGCGGGACTGAGCGTCAGCCCCCGCTCACTCGTGAGCATCGCAGCCTCTTCAAATCCGCGCCGCCGCCGCCGCCGCCGCCGCCGCCGCCGCCGCTGCGCCCCTGAAATCCACAACCTCGCCTTACCCCCCCCCCCCCCCCCCGCCCCCCCGCAGGACGCACCCGGCGTTCTTCAAGAGTTTCAGCGCCGGCGCACTGAGCTCGTCCGGCCACAAGCTGCGGCTTACGATGGGCAAAGCGCCGTCGATGAGCACAGCTGTGCCGCGCGGCGGCGGCGGCGGCGGCGGCGGTGGCGGTGGCGGCGGCGGCGGCGGCGGTGGCGGCGGCGGCGGTGGCGGCCCCGGCGCCAGAGCCGCCGTGACGAGCGCCAGCGTGCGCATACCCAGAAGCAATGATGACGCGTGAGTGACACTCCAGTTGAAGTTGAAGTCGTGGGGCAGCATGTGTCGCCTGTGTATAGACGTGTTGCGTGACATCGTGGGTTGCACACACGCAAGTAGTGAGGTGAGGGGCGTTTGAAGTTGGCATTGATCAACATTTAAGGCAAGTTAAGGAGGGGAGGGGAGAGAACTAGGGAAGAGAGAGAGATCCGGCAATGCTCGGAGGGCCTAGTGTGATCTTCTAAGCTAGACTTTGCAGGCATTCTCAATCAATCCATGACCACATCCAAGCCCATTGTAAATGTATGGTATGAATGTATTCATCCATGCTCACGAAATTCATGAAAATCAACGGTATGTCGACGTTTTCGAGGCCTGAAACCAACCGCATTTGAGCACCTCAGTGGCGCCCATGCTCGGGGAGGCCCTGGAACTTGAAGCCGTCAACTCACATCACGCGGTGAAGCAGAGCAACACCTTGCGTGCTCCACCAGGAGTCCCTGCGCCGCTGTGGACTGGGCACCGCGACAGTACGCCGCGAGATAGCCGCACGCCAGCCGTGTCACATCGGTTGATGCTCAGGTCAAAGTGTGCAACTGCCCCCCCCCCCCCCCCCTCCCTCCCCTCGTCGCAGTGATTGATGCTCACCGTAAAGGAAGGCAATGCCCCCCCCCTTCTAATCCCCTGTCACAGTGGCTGATGCTCACGGCGAAGTGTGCGATTGACCCCCCCCCCCCCCCTCCCTCCCCTCGTCACAGTGCTTGATGCTCACGCCACAGTACGCACTTGCTCCCCCCCCCCCTCCCTGCCGCGCCCCCCCCGCCCTGCAGAATGCCAGCGTCGGGCCACAAGCTGCTGCGCGCGCTGACGCGCGGCGCCACCATGCGACCGAACTTCTTCGGCAGCGATGGCGACAAGGACGACGGCGACGGCGGCGACGACGGCGACCGCTCGCCAGGGTGAGCGCTGCTGCACACGTCTTAGTTGAAGTGCAGTTTGTTGGCTGGGATGTTTGCTGCTGCTATCGCCAGCAAGTTGCAGGAGGGAGCCGAGCCGGCCTGCTGCACAGCGCTGGGCTGCACTGCGCAGTCTAGACCAGCAGCTGCGCTGACTGGGCAAGTGAGCGGACCGCCGCAGCTATTCCCGTTTTGCAGTCTCACACACCGCGTCACCTTCAGCCGAATCTAGCGTCTGCACGGCATTCAAGTGTTGACATCGATGTTAATGAGGAGGCCACAAAGCAGCACAGGTGCAGGTTGACAAGGTCACGTAAACAGGAAGTCTACGCTTGCACACTAGCGTGCGTGACAACTACGTGACCTTGTCAACCTGCACCTGTGCTGCTTTGTGGCTTCCTCATTGAGCACTGCCAAGTTTGCGTGACCTCACTGTGAAGTACACAATGGTTACACAGATCCCATGAGTAGTAAGGGTGAAATCGATCATCTGGACGTCCTTGCGCCCTAAGCGCAATCACTTGCACACGTAGACATGAATGCGTGGGATGGTCGTACAGTAGCATCTAAAACAGCAGCGCGGTCAGCTACAGTGTAGCCCGTATGCTACGACTCAAACCATCGCAGTATGAGCGTGCACCGTAGTGGCTCATGATTAGGATTAGGGTTAGCGTTAGGGTTAGTGCTCTCTCACACGGGTTCTCCGCTTGCGGATCACTGCCCTGCTGTCTCTCGTACACAATCGCTCAGCTCACGCAGCAATCAGCTACGCTATGTGTACATCAGTGCTCATCCTGAACAGCAGCGCTCGGCTGAGTGAGTTGAAGTGCTCAACTTGTGCCGACGCTGCGCAACCCGCACACCAGAGCTCAGTCATCGCCGCATTCTCAACCCTCTCGCTGGGCGCTGCATGATCCGTGTCTTCTGCAGGGGCCTCGCCGCCAGGGCCTTGAAGTACCTCGACGTTTTTCGCGGCGGCGCCGGCGGCAGCGGCGGCGGCGGCGGCGATGGCGGCCAATAAAACATCAGCGGCCGCGATCAGCACCGCACAGCATCGGCAGCAACGCTCAGCGGTGCCATGGTTTGCCCTTCCCGTCGACGCTCGGAACTCACTGCGGCGTGTGCATGCCGCGACGCGCGAGGTCGGCAGCAGCAGCAGCAGCGGCGGCGGCGGCGACGGGCGGCGGAAGGGATACTGCAGCTGCGTCAGCAGCGCCTGCTCCCTCTGTCATCTGAGCCTCAAACTCTGGGCGGTGCACCCACTGCTGCTGCCGCTGCGGCACGCGCTGCTGCTGCCCCCGCGGCATGCGCTGCGGCACGCACTGCTGCTGCCGCTGTGACGCGCACTACGGCGCCAAGCGGCAGTGTCGAGTGCGTGGCGGCTGAACGGCAGCACCAGCTGCGTTGCGCGCCGCGCCCCGGTCGCCGCAGTGCAGCCTGCGGAGCAGCTGGCGACTCTTGCATTTCATCCCGCCGTTGTGCGCTGTGCGCTCCGCTCCCGCTTCCCATCGACACAGGACACATCCACGTGCACGCATTCCCAGATACAGTGCATGCGCACACAAGGCGACACAAGTCCGGGCACATTATGTGCCACCTCCGCTGTGCAGATATCCGGCGGAGGCAGCCGCTGCAGGGTCCCATTTGCAGCGTGCCAGTGAATACAAGGGCAAACCGGTTTGCCAAGGCTGGCGGATAAATCAACGTGAGCAGGCGGCGCAGCAGCACTGCCAGCTGCTGCGCGCCGGGATGCAGACAGCGGGGGCTACTGTAGCTGCCGTGCGGTGATGGGCGTGCTGCGCAAGGGGGGGACAGGGGGGTCAAAATGAGTACGCCTCGCATCGTCGAAAAAACACTGTTGTGTCCGGGTCCATGTTGGTGAAACAGATTGAAGACGGGGCGTGTGGCTGTGAAATTTTGCATCACGGTGCAAACCCACAATGCACCACGAGGCAATGCCTCGTAACCAGGTTGCTGTTGATTCAAAATACTCCTCCGTCAAATCTGTGCGTGGCCTGTTCTCCCCCGCTCTCTTGCATTTTCTGCCCTTCTGCTCTCGCATTACGCTGCTGTAAAGATGTTTGATGCAGTCTAGAGTCTGTGGTGTACCTAGTCACTATGCCGTTACAGTAGCAAGTGACTCGTGGGGCTACATACACATGACCTCAGAAGGGCCGCATGGTGTGTAATTGAGACTGCATAACCCCAGCTACGACCATGTCTGCGAAATCCACATGGCGGCCACAGCTGCAGCGAAAGCACACAGACAGAGAGAAAAAGCACGCTACTGTAGGTAGCAAACCAACAGCGAAAGCCGATGCGAACGCATACGTACCTACCTAGGGGCTGATGTGTCACAGCGCTCAAGCGAGTGAATTGCGACTCGTGACGAGCAGGAATACTGTGGGGTGCATGCAGCTCATGCAGTGGCCAGCCCCGTGTGATGCGGTTCAGCGTTGAGTGGCGGCTGCGTGGCATGCGACTGCCTACATTCACCAACCATCCGATGGGGCAATCATGACCGCCGCCTGTAAGTACGATATTTGCGGAGGCTGACGCGCAAGGGGCACTGCTCAGCTTCATACCGCCAGTATGCTGAAAGCATGGCCGCAGTTGCATGCTCATTGCTGTCGCGCACTGACAGTTACGGCAGTTACACTTCGCGGCGGAAGCCCAAGGCACATGCAGTTCTGGCGGCACACGACTGGCGCCTGTCTTCTGTTGCTTTCATCCCCTCCATGTCTGCCCCCCACGGTGACAGTCTGGTGAAGGCTTGCCAGCCTGCCACCATATACATACAGAAACAGTCGACAACACAGGTGCGAGACCACGCGCAGGCAGTTGTGATGTACATCAGTCTCCTGTCGCAAAAGGCAGCAGCAACCGTCACACACCAGCGTCAACATAACGCAAAATGAGGGCTGCGCAACAGCGCCGGGATTTGAGCAAGGACGGCGCGCCAGTCGTGGCAGCGGGAATACCCAGCTTGCGGAAGCCCGATACAGGCACGGCACGCTAGAGGATTGACGTAGCAGCACCCGCAACGCGACCGCCGGAGCGCGCCCCGCCGCCGCCTGAGCACTGTGCAAACACTAACCCTTACCCATGGCCAGTCTCTTCGGAGCAGCGGCCGGCAAGTAAAGTGCGGCTGTTACCCTACGGCTACTTGAAGTTACTAGCGCTACTGTTGAAATGAGAGGACACCACACGCACTTCATTGGACGTTGCTCGCTGCTGCCTGCAATGGATAAACCCCCCCTCTCCCCCCCCCCCCTTGAACCCCCAACGCGTCCCCCCACAGTGCACATCGCCACCGTTCGATGTGCAGCCACTCATACCACTCAGTGCCACCTTGCTATTCCCACCTGGGGGTGTGTGCACCCCCCTTTCCCCAACGACAAAACGAGTCAGAACCTTCTTGGCGGTGCTCTCGCAGCGGCGGCGCGCACCTCGCGCTCGGCGCCAGAACATAAGCAGCGGGAACGCTCCAGAGGAATGTTCCAGAGGGGCCTTCCACGCGGCACCCGGCGCTCCAGCTGTGCGCGCATCTATACTGCAATACCGAGGCGTGCCACCGAATCACACCCCAGGGGCAGCCAGCTGTCCGCGGCTCTCAACCCCCTGAAGCAAGGGCGGGGCTTGGACTGACCTTGCGCATAACGAGCACAGCCCCGGCGCACGCCCGTCTCCCGCCCCAACACCAGGGCGGCAAATCTCTGATCTTAGAGCCCCGCGCGCGCCGCACCGCACGCGCTCAGTGCGCACCCCGCACAGTGCCGCGGGGCGTTTGCCACCGCACGCGCATCGCACACGTACAGCGACCGTGCACTGCGCGCGTTCGCGGCCCGCGAGCAGAAGACGCTCTAGCTCCGCCGGCGGCGCGCGCACGCGCACGCGCACCGCGCTCTAGCTCTAGTACTGCGACACCGACGCCGCCCCCGCGCCGTAGCCGGCGGCGGCCTCCGCCTCGTCCGCCTCGCGCTTGCTGACGAGCAGCGAGGGGTTGCGCTTGAGCTGCGTGTCGTCGAAAAAGGCGCTGACGCCGCCGCCGTCGCCGCTGCCGCCGCCGGCGTCGAGAGGCGCGTACTGCGCGCGGCGCCCGAGGCCGCGGCAGCGCTCGAAGGCCTCGCCGCTCGTGAAGAAGAAGGCAAAGGAGAAGAGCATGCCGAAGAGGATGCCGTTCGGGATGGAGTAGGTGAAGGGCATCATGGCGATGCAGAGGAACGCGGGGAGCGCTTGCTGCGGGGGGGGGGGGGGGGGGGGATGAGGGTTAGGGTTAGGGTCAGGGTAGGGTTAGGGTTAAGGGTAGGGTTAGGGACGAGATAGGTCAGGGTCAGAGTAGGGTTAGGGTAGGGAATGAGAGTAAGCGCGTGCGTCAAGGTTTTGCTTTTATGAGAGTGTATGACTACGCTGTCGCCAAGACACGGCTGGGCTGAAGTGTCTGCATACACACATTTTGTTGTACATGCATGCACTCTGATTTTGAGGCACAGACCGTGGCTCAGCGTCTCCATCCATCATGAGCACAGGTGGAGGAAACAGAGCGTCAACTTCAACAAAGACCAAAGTTGAAATTGTTCACGTCCAGTGGAGCTGCGACAGCCTTTGCAACGGAAGTTGTTTCGCTGACAGTGAATGGCTGGGGAAGTTGTTTCGCTGACAGTGAATGGCTGGGGCACAGACAAGCCACATCCAGACAGCAGACGCTCTGGGTAGTCAGCAGGGCTGGCAAAACCTCCCAGGTGGCGGTGTTGCGCCAACGGCAGTGCCTGTGATAAGGGCAGTCACGCACCTTCATATCGTTTAGAGCGGCAATGGCGCCTGCAAAACTACTCATAGTCCTGACAACCAACGCTTCCAGCAACACCCAAGTCACGCCCTGATGGCAGACAGCTTGAAGAACAAAAACTGCAGCACCAGCTCAGCTTACACCAACGCCCCCCCCCCCCCCCCCCCCGCAGCAGCAGCGGCGGTGACTCGCCTTCATGTTGTGCCAGTCGATGTGCTTGGACTCGTTGGTCATCATCGCGCCCACCAGGATGAGCACTGGCGCGGTGGCGGCGTTGGGGATCTGTCCGAAGAGCGGCGCAAGGAACAGGCTCGCGGCGAAGAGCGCGCCCACGACGCAGGCCGTGAGGCCCGTGCGTCCACCTTCTTTGATGCCCGCCGCATTCTCCACCTGTGTGCGCATACATATAAATAATCACTAGATTATTATTATAAATACTTCTACTTTTTTTATAATGAGGAACAGGCCCCGCGGCGAAGAGCGTGCCCACGATGCAGGCCGTGAGGCCCGTGCGTCCGCCCTCCTTTATGCCCGCTGCGTTCTCCACCTGAGTGCGCATATATATGTAAAAATAACACGGGTTTATGAACTGATGATATTACAAGGTAACACACAGGCCTTGATGCCCGCCGCGTTCTCCACCTGCGTGCACATGCATACAAATAAGCACGAGATCATTATTATAATAAGGAACAGGCTCGCGGCGAAGAGCGCGCCCACGACGCACGCCGTGAGGCCCGTGCGTCCGCCCTCTTTGATGCCCGCCGCGTTCTCCACCTGAGTGCGCATACATAAAAACAATCACTAAATTATTATTATACTTCTATTACTATAAAAAGGAACAGGCTCGCGGCGAAGAGCGCGCCCACGACGCAGGCCGTGAGGCCCGTGCGTCCGCCCTCTTTGATGCCCGCCGCGTTCTCCACCTGAGTGCGCATACATACAAAAAATTACTAAATTATTATTATACTTCTATTACTATATCAACGAACAGGCTCGCGGCGAAGAGTGCGCCCACGACGCAGGCCGTGAGGCCCGTGCGTCCACCTTCTTTGATGCCCGCCGCGTTCCTCACCTGAGTGCGCATACATACAAATAATAACTAGATTATCATTATAAATAAATACTTCTACATTATTTATATAAGGAACAGGCTCGCAGCGAAGAGCGCGCCGACAACGCAGGCCGTCAGGCCCGTGCGGCCGCCCTCCTTGATGCCCGCCACATTCTCCACCTGAGTGCGCATACATGAAACCACAAGATTATTATGCCTACTTTGAAGCATGATTAGAAATGCACCAAAAGATCATACAGCTCTAAATGACAAGGTGTGGTTAGCCGCAAATATATTCCATCAGTAACCGTGGTCGCCGCTGCAGCAGACATGACTCATTGGCCACGAGTCAGACAGTGCCACCATATCCTTAGCATTCAAAACATTGCTGTGTGCAAGCTTTATATTATAGCCTTCGAGGCATTTCATATTATACCTGAACAATAATCGGCGAGCACCCAAGCGCGGCGGCGATGGCGGTGCCCACTGCGGAACCCAGGAAGCCCCAGATGCCGCCGGGCAGCCCTGCGGGACCGGACTCCAGCTTTGCGAGTGAGCCGAGGCCATACATGACGCCGCTGATGTCGAACAGCGCCACAAAGACGAAGGCAAATATCGGCATGATGCAGCTGCGGAAGGGGGTGGTGGGGGGGGGGGGGGCAGGGGGGGGGATGGGGCGGGGGAAAGGGGGGGGTGAGATGGTCGCACTTGATATGCGAGTGAGCCGAGGCCATACATAACGCCGCTGATGTCGAACAGCGCCACGAAGACGAAGGCAAATATCGGCATGATGCAGCTGCGAAAGGGGGTGGGGGGGGGGGGGGGCAGGGGGGGGGATGGGGCGGGGGAAGGGGGGGGGCTGATATGCGAGTGAGCCGAGGCCGTACATGACGCCGCTGATGTCGAACAGCGCCATGAGGACAAAGGCGAACATCGGCATGATGCAGCTGCGGACGCAGGGGGGGGATGGGGGGGCAGGGGGGGGGTGAGATGGTCGCATTTGATGTGCGAGCGTGGAGTGTGTTGTGGTGGTGGTGGTTTGCAAGAGAGGGGGGGGGATGGTGGGGAGTGAGATGGATGCACGTGATATGCCAGTGTGGATTGTTGTGTCGTGTTGGTGGTGGTATGCAAGAGGGAGGGGGAGGAGGGGGGGGGGCTCTTATTGTCAGCACCCAATGGCCGGCTCTTGTTCAGATTGTGTCTCTTGTGCCGCGCATATGTCAGCGCGGTGGCAGTACCGCGCCCTGCAACTTCACCCACTCTGAACAACACACTCGCCCTGAGTCGAGTGACGACAGCTTGATGGTTTCCAAGAACGCGCTGGCGGTGCGCCGCATCACAATGCAGTCAGTCGCCGCGCGCTCAGATGACATTGTAATAAAAAAAAGCACCTGCGCAGGTGGTCCGGTGGGCTGGGCTGGCGTGCAATGCGAGACACACAGACTCGGCACCTCAGTGCTCAATGACTCACCCCGAGTCGCGCGACGACAGGTCAACGTTATCAGAGAACGCGCTCTCGTTAGTCACCGACTTGCTCAAATAATATCCACCATTGCAGTCAGCAGTGCAGGTTGTCCGACGGACATCGACTACGCGCCGCGAGTCGTGATCGACTCACGTACTCGCGTACTCAACGACTGACGACTCAAGTGCTCAAATGACTCACCCCGAGTCGAGCGACGACAGGTCGACGTTCTCCGAGAACGCGCTCTCGATGCGCGGCACCTCGACAAAGTTCTTTGGCCACTCGCCCGTGACGCTGAAGTACGTGAGCGTGCAGACCATGATGCCGATGAGGATGCCGCCCTCTATCTGGTGGTAGGTTAGCGTGCCGATGAGGAGGAGGCCGCTCATGACAAGCCAGATCTTCCAATCGGACAGGTCGCCGAGCGCGACGAGTGACTCGTCGCCGCTGGAGACGACGAGGTCGACTTCGACCATGCCTATGAGCGCAATGAGCAGGCCCATGCCCACTACAATCGCCAGCTGTGAGGTGGTGAGAGCAAAGTACGAAGCGGATTGGTCCCATGTGTGACGAGTGAGACTAGCGCAGGTTGATGGCATTTTATAGCATAGCGGTAGTGTTGGAGAGGTCGCCAAGTGCGACGAGTGACTCGTCGCCGCTGAAGACGATGATGTCGACTTCAACCATGCCTATGAGCGCGATGAGCAGGCCCATTCCGACGACAATCGCCAAGTGCAGGTGGTGAGAGCACAGGCGGATGAACAGTGGATCAGTTGTGGCAACCATGCCTATCAGCACCTGCGCAGCGGTGAGAGGTGGCGACCATGCCTATGAGCGCAAACAGCAGGCTCATGCCAACGACGATCGCCAGCTGAAAGCGGCGAGAGAGCGGGTGTGGACGCGCGGGAGGCAGTGGTCAGAGACTTCAAGCGGGGTGCAAGTTGAACTTCAACTGTGGTAGCCGACGTGCCCGTGACCGTGGCAGACGCCGCTGGCTCGGCGGTGCGGGGCATGACGTCAGAGGCTGTGGCTCTCGCCTCGCTCACAACTTTGAATGCAAATGGAAGGCTTCAACTTCAACTGGGGGGCCCGCCAAAAAAAGTAACGGACAGCGCTGTGCACACTGTTGTGCGTGCGCTTGCGCGGCGCTGTGCACACTGTTGTGCAAGCGCTTGCGCACCTTGACTTTGTGCGGCGTGATGCGCATGAGAAGGGCACACCACGCCCGCTAGCATCACGACTACAACATGGACGCACGTCGCGAGGCAACCTCAACTTGCACTGGTTCGTCTGCCGCCACACCTCAACGTGGTGCGGCGTGACGCGCATGAGGAAGCGCGAGATGTCCGTCGGCGTCACAACGGCGACAAGTGCGCTCTGCATGAGGCACAGTGCTTAAACGTGAAGACATTCTCCAAGTTAAATCAGATAGACGACGCTCCGCACCAGCCCGCGGCCACCGCGCACCTTGACGTGGTGCGGCGTGATGCGCGTGATGAAGTGCATCACCACCGTGATGAGCGCGCCCGCCGCGAGGCATGGCGCCTCAAGTCAAACTTCAACTTCAATATCAAATTTGACACTCCAACTTAAAGGCAAATTGACCATTTTAGAAAACAAAAAGACGACCCCCATGGGGCCACGTACCTTGACGTGGTGCGGCGTGATGCGCATGAGGAAGTGCGAGATGCCGGTGAGCGTCACGACGGCGACGAGCGCGCCCGACACGAGGCACGACGTCAGCGCCTGCACGCGCGTGAGGTCGCCGCCGACCACGAGCCCGAAGGTGAGGTACGCGCTCAGCCCCATGCCGGGGGCGAGGCCGAAGGGCAGGTTGCCAAACAGGCCGACGAGGACGCTCGCGACGCAGCTCGCTGCCGCCGTCGCCACCACCACGTCCTGCGCGCAGCGGCGGCAGCAGCGGCGCGCGGCGCGGAGGCATGGTGGCTGTGAGATGCTTCACCCCTGTGAGGTGCTTCGAGTCGGCAGCATCGTGAACGCGCAGTCCGTACACGCAGGTGTGTGCCGCAGCGGGAGCCACTGCCGCTGCTGCCGCCACCGCTGCCGCTGCCGCCGTCGCCGCTGCCGCCGCCGCTGCCACCGCCACAGCCATGATTGCATACAGCTTGAGGTGGCGCGGGAGGGACTGCGTTGAGCACACATACATGAAGCACAGACTGCCAAGCTGATCAGCACACCGCATAGCTTTACTGACAGAGGCTGTCGTCCGCAGCACAAGGGGACGCTCCGCGAACTATTGCTTGTGCTCATCACCACCACCGCACCTGGTGCGCAGCGGGTCGCCGCAAGCAAGTACTTGTACAGCGCAACACCTTGTGAACCAAAACTGCAGCGCAACGAGGGCACTTTGTGTGCGTAGTTCCGAAGCGGCAGCTTTCTACATAGCCTCTGGGATACGGCAGTTCCAGTTCACGTCTTCGCATGTTTGATCATGGGGACAGTATACAAATGTTTTCAGCGCCTTGTGAAGCAAGTACTTCTACATCTGTACATGCTTTTGACTATGAGCCAACAGGCCGGTCAGCTGTTGAGCCTTGAGCTTGCATGCAAACACAATCCCGCGAGCAACATAGCCCATAGCAGAAGTTCGCAAGCAAAGAAGGAAGCCACGCACAGAAACGCCTCCAACAAGCGCGCCAACGCCGACGCGTGCTCATTCACGACAGCGGCGCAGGGCGGAGCGCGCCTGCGATGCGCGGAGCGATGGGGACGATGGCGCCACAGGCACGCGCCTGCTGCGAGGCTCGCTGGCGGCTTCGAATGCACATGGCGCTGTGAATTAGCGTGCTGCACTGGCGCCGCAATTTCCCACAACATAATACAAACGTTGACCTCCATCCAGCGGCTCAGCGGAAGCCGCCATGTACTCGCTCCATCATCCGTTGTTGTAACCGCCTATGCATACATACATCAGCCACTGCAAACATATATACACCTCCACCCAGCAGCTCAGCAGACCGCACCTCGCTCCACCACCCCCTTTTGTCCACTCCTGTGATGGCATGGCTTACATGTGTTTAACAGCTGCTTGTCTTCCTCAGCAGCATCCGCATGCCACCAAAGCTTTGCAGCAGGCCACGTGCTTGCTCAAACTCTTGAAAACTGAAGTATGTGTTCGCCAACATGTTTACAAGAGATACGCACGTGCACTCTCCTAATGAAGTAAGCTTGGCTTGAGCCTCATTCACACTGCGAGCACGACGCTGCATGCGTACCTCTACTTTTGCACTGTAACAAAGGAGATGTGCAATATGAAGGGCAGGCGTTGGTGCCGAGCTACCGCATGTCAGCATTGCTCACCTCAACTGGGATGCCACATTTGCTCATGATCTGCAGGCACAGTCACACGACGCAGCGCATCACGCCAGCAAGCACAGATTTGACTTAGTTCAAAGCGCTACATATGACTTAATTAAATTTTGCAGTTGCTGTTGTCAGCAATTAACAGGTGCAACCACGTTGTTGCCATGAAAACAGCATTGAAAAATGTGATGTGATTGAAGTTAACTGCTGAAACACTTCAAACAAGTACGTACAAATGCAGCAGGGAGGTGATTTCAGCTGACAAACCTCTCGCATGTTCACGGACATGGCGGTGCTTGGATTGATGCGTGCTTGTAAACGTTTCAAGGCATACTCAGACTCACCTGTGGATTGACGAGCAGATTGTAAGACATGGTCAGGAATGAGGCAACGCCTGCCCGCACTTCCGTGGTGACATTGGATCCACGCTCCGTAATTTTGAAATACCGATCCAGAGACTCCGAGAACCCCATCGCGCCGCAGCTCCGCACGCCGCGCTCCAGGAGGCGAGCAGCCTTTGAACAGTCCCGCCGTTCCCCGACGCGCCGCACTCAAGCCCGGACAAATGGTGTTGTTCACGTCTCCGATTTCGTCCTCTTCGCGAGACAGTGGCAAGTCTCCCCCACTTGAAGTCAAAACATCAACCAAATTTGGTCCATCCAGGCGGCATGCCAAGTCACGCGCGCTCAAACCCTGTCATTCGTGTCGTAATGCTTCTCAAAAGGCTTGAGAGAGACGAGAGGTGACACCGCGCTAGCCTTGCATGCAGCGCCAGCGGCTAGTCTTCACACTACACTACAGAACGCACACCAGGATCATCAAGTTGAACAGCGAGCTTCAAAGTTGACGCAGGCGCACGGAATGGAGGCCGTCAAGAGCAACAGAAGCAGAGCAATATCGCTGCCGGATCAAAATAGCGGCCTGGACGGCATGGGAGCAGCGAGCAAGCGCACCAATGGCGATGACGGCCCTCGTGCCGGGGAGGATGTGGCGGCGAGGCGATCATCTCAGACTGAGGAGGAGAGATTAGCCACCATGACCGCTGCTGTGTCCACACTTCTCACGTGCATGGGGGAGGACCCGACCAGAGAGGGCCTGGTCAGAACGCCATATCGCATGGCCAGAGCTCTATTGGACTGCACGAAGGTCAGTTGGTGTGATGAATCAGCACGGGAGTTGTCTGATGGCCCGAGCTTGAGAATACGGCTGGAATTCTGCTGCCGCAGCTGTCGCATACTGTTTTAAATAACGCTTGTGGCTCAGCACCGAGTAGGACCTGAAAAATCGACGCGGTAGCTGAGGTGTCGCCAGCTCTGCTGACGTACCGGGGGCCCTACCTTCAGTGAGGCAAGCGACCCGACCACCATGTTAAGCGGCACTGCCGCCGACTGATGATGTTCACGGAGGTGCCATTGCCAATGCGTACAAGGCCGGCATGCACGCCAGTGTGCGCAGTGAGGCCTAGTAACTGCGGCGCGCACAGCTGATGGGCGTGTTGAGATTTGAATAAAGCCAAGATTCGCGTGCCTTGCGCGGATGGTAGCACAGGTTCCAGCAAGTGCAGGCAGTCCCAAGATCGTGCGTGCAATGCTCATGAAGAAATGCAGAAAAGGCTGCGCGCAGTGCGCAGCGCGTGAACGGAGGCCTGCACAGGTGAAGCGATATCACAATAACGCCAAAGCAGTGGCAGCAGCTCAATTAGAGATGCTGTCCAGCAGTTTGAGGTGCTTCGCACAGCACGAGTGTGTTCACGTGATTGCCAGGCCAATGCCAGACAAAATTGTGATCAAATGCTGCAGTTGCACACTGCAATTTTATTGGATACAGTGAGCTCAGGTGCGCAGCCCACGGGCGGGACATGTTTAAAGGTGGCTAGGGCGGCGTCCAAGGGACATCGCCGCGTCGTTCGCCGTCATCACTGCTCATCCCATGTACTGCGCGCTTCAGCAACTGCAAAAGAAACAACTAGACAGACAACAGCACAAACACAACTGCAACAGCGACTAACTGCAGCAGCACCCGTGCTCATGGATATCTTGGTGTTTTCAACAGTGCTGCACTTGTGCTCATTGTACTCATTTGGGGATCCTCCTGTTGGCAAGGGCAGCGTCCAATGTGGCTTTCTCACACACCGGCCCGCCAATCACGTCAACACACGCTGCTGCGTCGCAACACCTAGCACTGCTGGACAGCATGTGTTTGTTGCGCCACTCCTGTGGCCTGTCTACTGGACCTTTGTACCTAGGCCTCCATGCGCGCGCTTCGCACCGCAAGGGGCGCGACAGACACCGTGGCTGTTGCGCGCGCGCGCTCGCAGGCCCTGCTCGCATTCGCCGACACTTTATGCATTGCGCCCATCGTGCACATGGGCTGTGGCTTCGCAGACCAAACCCCGCGCCGTCTGCTGTACGCTTCGCCGCCACCGCACGGCATCATACCTTCAGAGTCATACTTCTGCATCTTTCTGAAATATGTCAAGCCTCTGTTGTGCCACTGGACACGGCTTCTGATCGATTGCCAATTGCCGCTTGCGTTAGGCCTTCAGAATGAAATGAATGGAGTATGCCAAGCCCTGACTGTGCCACTGGAAGCGCCTTCTCATCGCCAAATGCCGCTTGCTGGTGTTCATGAAGCGTGCGCATTCGACCTGTTGCTGCTGCTGCTGCTGCTGCTGCTGCTGCATGCACATCGCCCAGTGGCGCTTGCTGTGGGCGTCATGAGCCGTGCGCATTCGACCCGCCGCTGCTGCTGCATGCACATCGCCAAGTACCACTTGCTGGTGCTCATGAAATGTGCGCATCAAACTGCTGCTGCTGCTGCTGATGCTGCTGATGCTGCTGATGCTGCCGCTGTTGCTGCTGCTGCGGCTGCTGCTGTATGCGCAGGGCTACGAGAAGCGCCTGGACGACGTCATCAACGGCGCCATCTTCGAGGAGCATCACCACGAGATGATACTGGTGAAGGACATTGACGTGTACTCCATGTGCGAGCACCACCTCGTGCCGTTCTACGGGCGCGCGCACATTGCGTACATACCCCGGTCAAAGGTATGTATTTAAATAAGTATACATACCCTGATCACATGTGCGACCACCACCTCATGCCGTTCTACGGGCGCACGCACATTGCGTACATACCGCGGTCAAAGGTGCGTACTTTGAAGTATTGGAGTAGGTATCAGTCTTACAAACACCAGTCAAAGGTATGTAGTGGGTATGGACGCGCGCACATTGCATACGTACCCACATCAAAGGTGGTATTATTATTTGTTATGATGCTACCACTACGTATTGGGCAATGTATGCACACCCTGGTCAACGGCACGGACGTGCGCACATTGTGTACAAACCCCGGTCAAAGGTATGTATTGGAACAAGTGTAGAGGTACATACCCCGGTCAGATGTGCGAGTACCACCTCGTGCCCTTCTCGTACATACTGTGGTCAAAGGTATTGGATGAAGTGGACATCCCTCGGCGCACATTGCATGCACACCCCATTCAGAGCTACGTATTGTAATACGCATACCACCTGAAGTCTGCCCATGTCACTGTACCTCGCGTGATGCCCTTGAAGCATCTACTGCATGCGCAGTGATTGGTCTCGCATGTACCCACATAATGATATACTGCAGGACAAAGCACACTTGAAGCATCAGCAGTGGTGTACTCTGACGCATTGCACTCAGCAGCCGTAGCCCCTGCACAGCCACTTCAACTGTAGCTTCAACTGCAACTTCAAGTGCTGGGCCTCAGCAAGCTCGCACTCAGCAGCTGAGCCTCCGCACTGCAACTGCAACCGCAACTTCAGGTGCTGGGCCTCAGCAAGCTGGCGCGGATCGCGGACATGTATGCGCAGCGACTGCAGGTGCAGGAGCGGCTGACAAAGCAGATTGCGGAGGCGATCTACGAGGCCATAAACCCTCTGGGCGTGGGGGTCGTGGTGGAAGCAACGTGAGTTTGAAGTACACTTCTTATTTGCAGTTCAAAGCAATTTGAGTTCAAGTTGCACTTCCGATTTGAAGGTGAAGCAACGTGCTTTCAAGTTGGACAGTATGATGGGCGCCGCCATATGAGCAGGGTTATTCAGCGTTTCCAGCTTGCAGGCCTTCTGAAGGTATGACACACGACGGTCGACAGGTGGATCACACAAGGGTCCTGGCAGCCCCGGTAGTTCGCTGTTTGCTTCCGCGGTGCAGCATGTGAGCAATAGACGTCCATCACGCCACACAGTACCAGTCCTGGCGTCCATGTGTGAACACGCTGCCGGCGCCGCGCGCGCCACACGTGACAGTGCTCAGCAGGGCTGTAGTTTCATCGCTAATCAATGCGTCGCGGGCGACGGCTGGTGTGCGACAGCGAGGGGTGATTTGGGTTGGGGAGGGCGGGAGGGGCGGGGAGGCGCCTTCACAGTCGATTAGGTGCGTCTTTTCGGTGCACACATACCACGCAGCCTCTACATACACAAACACACAGCGCAGAGGTGAAAATGCTCTAGATGCTGAGAGCCGACGCTGCGCCCCATCGCCGCTGCGCGTGCGACAGACATGCATCACGGCGCAGCACCAGCTTAGCGCACCAAATCGTATAACCTACAATGTGCGCTGCGAACCGGCACCGGCAGCCGCCGCACTTGCCGCCCTGCACACATGCCATGCAGCCTCTACAGGCACACGCACACACAGCGCCGAAGCGTACATTCCCTTGGCGCTGACCTGACGCCATCACTGCTGCGCGCGCAGGCACATGTGCATGGTGATGCGCGGCGTGCAGAAGAGCGGCGCGACGACCGTCACGAGCAGCGTGCTCGGCTGCTTCCAGGCGGACCCGCGCACGCGCGCAGAGTTCTTCAGCCTCATCGGCCTGTCCAAGTAGCGTGCCGCTGGCCCTATGCCTAGGGTCGTAACCCCATGCCTAGGGCCGTAACCCTATGCTTAGGGCTGAACTGCCACGCGACGCGCGCGTGTATCATCAGCGGGCCACGGCCGGCGGCTTCACAGAGACGTTAACACAGGCGGCGCGGAGGCGCTTGAGTGGCCACTGTTCGTCGCGTCATGGCACGGCACACGGCGACGTGCAGGTGCCTCTGGCGAGGTGGCGCTGCCGCGCCGCCGCTGCTGCCGCCGCCGCCGCCGCTGCGCTGCCGCCGCCGCTGTGTCTGCTGCGTCGGCGGCAGTTCACAAGTGCCGTCAGCAGCAGCTGCTGCTGCGCTGGCGATCCTGCGTAGCGCGGGGCATGCGTGAGCTCGTGTGTGTCACTTGTCACCTGGATGCTGTTCATGATGAGCATCATCATGACACTTCATCGGCGTCCACCGCGGCAGAATGCTGGGGTCGCCACCTTGGTGGTCGACACGGCGAATCGCTTTAGTTTGCTAAGACATCATCCACTCTCGGTCAATTTCACCTTGTGCTCTTGATGGTCTCAGCGTCTGCTCCTGCTGGTGCACTGTGTAATGATTGGACCTGGTGTTCAGCAAACAGCATTTGCCGTGTTGTCTACCTGCAGCACATACTGCTTCAGGCGTGCATGCGTTTCGCAGTAGACTGCTAGTCTTCTCACATGTGTGCATTGTGCATCGAACGAGGTCACAGACTCTACTTGTTCAAAGCTGTATCAGGCCATTTGTTCGCTACATGTTGCCTTTGAATGACTTTGCCTTGTCGACTACATGAGTTAGATATATGCATGAATAGGCTGCATGTCACTGTGTGGCAAACAGTTTGTGTGCTGTGTGTCAACTTCTCAGGCAGTGCAGTGCAGCAGTTGACAGTTGCAGTTGGTGCTGATTCATTCATTCATTTCATTCATGCCAGAACTTCTTCAGTTTCAAAAATGTAACTGTAAGGAAGACGTAAAATGTATACTCGCCACGATATCTGGCCTCGGTGCCACGTGCAGCTTGCTTTCGCTAGACCGCTGCAATTTACATGGCCAGGAGGCGCAGATTCGCGCTCCCCAGCGACTTGCAGCACGAGCGCACACCGCGGCCCATCCATCACTCTACATACAAGTGGCAAGGCATTGTACAGCATGGCGACACCACAACTTGACACCGCAGCTGCTCTTGATGCTCCCGCCAGCGGCGTGGACTGGCTCAATGCCGAGCAATTTCCTCACTGGGAGGAGGCCATGCGGATAGGCAATGTGTACCAGTTCATTGAGTGGCTGAGCTCAGCCGACCCTGTCCTGGGAACCATGGTGATGCAGCACATGGCCGAATTCAAGACGGTCTTCATGAAGGTGAGCAAGCAGAGGCACACAGAGAGGACGACTGCCTAGCCAGCGGACGCGTCCACGCAGAAGCTCATCGTGCACAGCATTCTGTGTAGTTCCGTTGTCCTCGAGCATGGGCGCAGGAAAGCGGAAGGCCGAGCCTCGTGACCTCCGCATCGAGTTGGCGACAATGTGCATGACAGCAGTAGTGGTGTTCATTAAGGATTGACCCCTGAACAAATTGCATTGATTGTGAAGACCAGCTCCTGTGTCTGGTGCAGAGTGTCAGCGATGGCTCAGACAGCTGGTGCTGCACACAGGATGTCCGAACCGGTGCAGCATTCGGCATTCAAAGGATGTTTTTGCCTGGGCACGCCCCATCACTTTAGCTGACGCAAAACATGAGTACAACTGCAGCAGCAACATCGCAGTCATATGGTACAAGTTTCAGGCAGCAACGGGCAGGGCTGCATCGTACACATGCACTCTTTACTTCATCCTTCTGTGCGCCCAGGTCTCGATACAACGCAACACCTGGGCGCACGCTTCGTTGCAACAAGCTTGGCAGCAGCGTGCATCGCAGTAGCCGAGAGCTAGCTCGGCGCGAGCATCCGCATGCCTGGCTTTTGACATTGTGCCGTGCTGCGAGGTGCGTAGACGCCTCATCTCCGCCCCCATCGCCATGCCCCCGCCGCCAGTCTCCGCAGCGCTCAGAGCTCCGCTATCCCCCCCCCCCCCCCCCCCCCTCTGCCCTTACCCCACCACCCCTTGCGCGTGCCTTGAGAGGTCACTGGACACATATCGGCACTCACCACACCCCCTCCCGCCCCTGCACGCGCCGCCGCTTGCCGCCTCACCACAGCTGCAGCGCGAGATCATGAAGGCGGACCTGCCGCCTCTGAACGCGCCGCCTTCCGTCGCCGCCGCCGCCGCACCGCGCGCGCGCGCCGACGGCTGGATCCGCATCGAGGACCCGCGCACCGCCGCAACGCTGTACTACAACTTGAAGAGCGGCGCCGTGGAGGCGGGGGCGAGCGCTGTCGCGCCGCACGCGCCCGGGGCGCGCCGGTCGAGCAAGGCAGAGGCGGAGGCGCGCGCGAGCGGGCTGCTCACGGAGTCGACGCGGCTGCGGCGCGGGGCGTGACGCTCCCCTCAACTTCAACAACATACTTGAAGTTGGGTGCTAACGTCGACAAGAGACTTGAAGTTGGGTGCGACGCGCTTCGTTGCTCGGAGCGCGCGCGCGGTAACGGTCGAGTTGCGGTGTGAATGGCGCGATCGAGATGTTGAAGTTGAAGTTATGGAGGAAGGGGGGTGAGGTGTTGCACATGATGGCGAGGGGTTCTGTCGTGTGCAAATCCAGAGGGATGTATAAAGAAGCGAACTGGCGCTGCCGTTTGTTTGAGCATTTGGAAACTGGCGTCGATATTGCAGGACAATGAGTAAATGCACAGATTACCCCACATGTTCATTGCCCTGTGCTGCTGTTGCGCGTCTGCAGCTCCCTCTTGCTTGCGTTTGCTCTGAATGTTGTGATGCACCCGGGCACTGCAGCCAACGTCATCAGTCACATGAGAGAATCTTGGGCACAGCATTTGCTGATGTACTGCATTGCATTTTAGTGCCTGTGCTTCTGACGACAATCAACATTGCGCTCTGCTGCATGCACATGTAGTTCATGTAAGCCGTCTAAAGTCATATGCTTTCTGCGTGCAGCACCTTGAAGCTGATGGTCGTCACCTGAAAAGAAGCACAGACATACTTTCGAAGTACGCTTCTACATAGGCAGCACCGGCGCTTGGGGTGCTATAAGCCCAGAGGCTGTGACTTGATGTGCGGTGAGGGCCTTGGTAAGCATGCAGTAGGTAACGCAACACCAAATGTGCAAAGTGCGAATAGCTTGAACCCATCATGCAGGTTGTGCGCTGGGATTTTGCAGTGCAAGTGTACAGTTGTGACAGTGTGCTACTTGAAAGAGTTGTGACAGTGTGCTGCTTGAAAGGCACTTAGGTATTGCTGACACTTTGAGCGGCAACAGTGCACAGCATGCATGTTCCTCAACCCAAACACGCGCACAGCAGCATGACCACACACACAGCAGGTAGGTTGTCATGACCAGATGGCGATTTTAATTAAGCTGCACATGTAGCCCGGGTAAACGCTCCCAAGGGAGCGCGCACACCTCACAACACGTTCAACAGACAATTGTGCGTAGAGCTGGCGGCGTATGCATGCCGCAAACCTGATGAAAAACGAATCAAAAAGATCGTTGAGCTCTCTCGTGACAAGGGATGGTGAGCCGCAAGTGCCTTCCACCAATGACCGTGGTCGCCGCTGCTGCAGTCATTGATACCATGCCCAGCCCCGCGGCTTCACAGCGTGTGCGATCCGCACTTTGTCACAAACAGTCAGTACAAGATTCAGTATGTGCACATGCACCATCCTTGTAAGGAGGGCGCGCAATTCGCGGCGCGCACCGCCGCGTGAGCGCCCCGGAGGAGCGCCAGCCAGTTGAACTGGGATAATCCCATATAAATGGCGCCTCATACTTGCAATGCATTCAGGGACTGCTGTGAGCGCTGACGCATGTCTTCAAGCCGCTGGCGGTGCCTGTGAGTCAACTGTGTCAACCGAAACTGCAGTCTGCCGCTGCAGACTGTGCTAATCCGTCCGCCGACCTCAGTGCGCTCGCGCCGCCGCAGCGGCAGTGTCGCCGTTGCAGCCGCAGCAGCAGCAGCGCTGCGTGGCGGCTTGATGGCTCGTCTTTGCTGCGGCTACCGTACAGTCGCATGCCAAAAAAGCCGCGTGACCGCAGCACGATCGACCCAGCAGCACGGCGCTCTCGACACGACGCGCCGAAGCCCACAGCATGTGCCGCCGCCAGTGCGCAGTGCATCGCCAGCGCCAGTCGCCGGAGCACTTCACTACAATCAAGTGCTGATGCATGTGCCGTGTCAGCGGCAGCGCGGCCGCGGTTGCGACACACTACCCCCTCACACCTCAATCTCCGCGGCGCCATTGCTCGATGCCCCCCGCGGCGCCATCAAGCTGAAGCCGCGGCCCGGGAATGCCTCCACCGGCGCGCGCCACGCCGCCAGCTGCGCCAGCCCGGCTGCAGCGAGAGCGCGCCGCCCCGCGGGCAGCGGCCACGCCGCCGCCGCCGCCGCGACCGCCGCCGCCGCATGCAGCGCCGCCGCTGCCGCCGCCGCCACCGCCATCTGCGCGGCGGCGGCGGCTGGGCCAGTTGGCAGCGCAGCTGATGCGAACAGCGCGCCCATGCGCTCGGGGGCGGACGGCGCCTGCACCGCGGCGGCGGCGTCGTCCGCCGCGGCCATCGCGGCGATGTAGTCGAACTTGCCGAGGGCAGCGCCGAGTGTGAGCGCGTCGCAGGCGGCGAGGAGCGCCGCCGCGGCGCACAGCGCGCGCAGCAGCGCCAACGCGCACGCCTCCGCGCTCAGCGCCGCCGCGCCGCCGCCGCCGCCGCCGCCGCCGCCGCCGCCGCTGCGCGCGTCGTCTCCCGCGGCGGCGGCGCTGCCGTTCGACCCCGGCGGCTGCGTGGGTGCTGCCGCCGCCGCGGTGACAGCGCACGCCGCCGCAAAGCTTACCACGCACACGAGCGCCTCCGCCGCCGCCAGCGGCGGCATGAAGGCGTGGGCCCGCAGCGCGGCGAGGGCGGCCTGCGCGGCGCACGCCGCCCACAGGGGCCGACAGCTGCGCGCAGCGGGGGGGACGGCGATGGCGCAACGACAGGGGTCAGGCGCGCTGCGCGAAGCGGGAGATGGCTATAGCGCAACGACGTGTTTCAGGCTTGCCTCCGACCGTGTTCAGCCCGAACGTTGAGCGCTGCTGATGCTGCGCGCGCCGCGCCTGCGCCGTGCTGGCAGAAGCGCCGTGAGGGGAGCGCTTGAGGGCCGCGCCTGCCCCGTGTGCGATCAGCGGCGCGTGAGCATCGTTGCCCACGCCCACGACTATTGCTTAGAGCCGAAGCGCCCGCGTGCATGATAGACGGTTGTCAGCGCGCAGCGAGCTGAGACAAACGCTGCCCAAGGGCTGAGCATTGCTGCTGCTGCCGTCCGTGCGACGAGCGTGCCGAAGGGCGCCACGCGTGCGCAAGCGCAGTGATAAGGCACTCCGCAGTCGCGATGACAGCAGCAGCAGATCCTCGGTTGCAGCGCTGGAAAGGCTGCAGTGAGGCAGGTGAGCTGCGTTGCAAAGGCGGCGCACGACGCTCACGCGCGGCAACGTCCACGGTCTGCCTGGTCGCAGCGCCTAACCATCTGTGGGGCAGTGCTCGCGCAGCATGCAGTGGCCAGCGCTTGTGCAGTGCGAAAATGCTACGACCCGCGTGTTGTGCACGCAGCGGTGACACGATGGCGGAGGGCAACTGGCCCCCGTACTGGCCCACGCACTGCTGAAGATCAATAAAACTCCAAGAAGTATTCAATACCGCAGCATCCGGGTAGCGGTGCTGGCGTAGCGTGCGGTAGCTACTGCAAGTGCAGCGCTCAACACCCACATTTGTGTGGCGGCGCTGGCGTAGCGTGCGGTGACCGGTCGCAGCGCTCAAAACCACATGTGGGGCAGTGCATGTGCTCAAGTCAACACGGCGCTCGAAACCACCCGTGTGGCAGCGCTTGTGCAGCGCTCAACACCCGATGCTCGCGGGGCATCAGCTGGCGAATCACACGCAGCGGTACCACGCTGGTGGAGGGCAACTGGCCGCCACGATGCTGGAGGCCGGCAAAACTTAAAGAAGTACGCAATAACATGGATTTGGGCATCAGCATCAGGAGGATGCAGTTGCGGCATTCCTCACTAGCAGACCCATTTGCTCGTTCTCTACTAGACGGCTGCGCACCGTCGTCGCTACCCGCTGCAGCTAACCTGCCTAACACTCACCCAAACCTAACCCTAACTGCAAGACTGCAAGACGCCGCAACACAAGCGCTCAACACACGCGCGCTGCGGCGACGCTCCTCTCAAACTTCAAGTCTCACCTCTTCAGTACCTTGGCGTCCACGCCGCCGCCGCCCGCGTGCACCTGCCGCAGCGAGGCGCGGATGTTGAAGATTCGCCGCGGCAACGCCCCGTAGTGGTGCAGCGCGGCGACGGCGCAGAGCGCGGTCAGCAGCGGCGGCTGCAGCCAGTCGAGCCACCCCCACGCGAGGGGGTACCCCATGAAGATGCCTGCGCGCGGCGGCAGTAGGTTGTTTGCTTTCAAATCTTAATTCTCTGCATCACTATTTTTGAAAAGCAGCAGGTAGTAGTAATAATTCTGTTGAGAAAAGTTTGACTTTTGGATTCAAACTTGAAAAAAGAGCTGAAATCAAGAAAAAAACACAGCCGCGCCACGCAGCGCGCATGGGGGGGGGGGGGGCGATGAATGGAGACCAGCGGTACGAGTGCGCTTCAAGTTGTGCTTCGTATTGATGCACTGTGCGGCAGGCAGGCCGGCAGGCGACGATGAGCAGCAGCACGAGCGCACTTCAACTTGTACTTCATCCAATGTCCTGTGTGGCGCACAAGGGGCGCGACCAGCCGCCATGCACAATGGCGGGAAGAGGGGGGTAGTATATACATCGCCATGCGCAGTCAGCGAGCGGCTCGAGCGGTACCGCGGTGAGAGGCACAACTGCAGCAGACGGACGCTGCGGCACCACTGCGATAGCGTCTGCGCCGCGCCACAAGATGTGCGACGGCGGCGCACGGTTCTTCGCGGCAGGGGTTGCTGGAAGAGCCGGCAGCGGCAGTCGACGCCACTAAACCCTGACCCTGACCCTAACCCCAAGTGTCAGTGCTCGCAGCCCTGAGCTAAGCCTGACCCTAATCAATCGCCGCCCCACATATGCGCACGCTCCGCGCGGTGAGCATTCGCGCCCGCAACACTGCGATTAATGGTGTGGCCAAGACTGGCAATGCTGCCATCGCCACCAACGCCCCTCTGCTCACGACGCAGACACCGCAAGATGACACACCAAGACCGGTGCGATCATCGCTCCTTGAACTGAAAGCGCAGATGCATGCGCCCGGACAGCTATAACCATCGACCCCCTGGACCGAAAACGTAGACACCCGTGTGAACGCGCCACATACGGTATTATTTTTTTTCATGCAACGCTCGGGCTTGCCCGCGCGCACGTGCAAAACTTCATCTGAGGTCGCGCAAGCACAAAACATCGAAGCCCCGTGAGCGCCTTGCACTGCGTGTTGCAGCGCTCGCACGCCAAGTTCTGCTGCTGATTTCAAGCCTGGCTACGTACTGGCCTTTGGGCGCGGTGCGCGGCTGCACAACGAGCGCAGACCGCGGCAACAGCCTCTGAGACCAGCCCATAAATCGATGAGTACCGCGTTACCTATCGTGGCACTCCCTCAACTTCAAACTCTACTTGAAGTTGACGCAGCGCAGCAGCGCTCACCCACCCGCGAGGTGCCCCAGGAACGCGGCGGGCGGCATGACGGCCTGCACGACCAGCAGCAGCGCGAACGGCGCGGCAATCACACAACTTCAAACTCTACTTGAAGTTGCAGCAGCGCAGCAGCGCTCACCCACCCGCGAGGTGCCCTAGGAACCCGGCGCGCGGCATGACGGCCTGCACGACCAGCAGCAGCGCGAACGGACCGGCGTTCACGCGCAGCGCCGCCGGCAGCGGCGGCGGCAGCGCGTGTGTCGCAAAGCACAGCCCCTCTGCAAACGGCAGCGGGCAGAACTCGGGCTGCAGCACCGCTTCGGCCGTCATGAACGCGAAGAGCACGCACGAGTAGCCCACGGCGCGCGAGCTGCGCAGCGCCTCCGCGGCGTCCGGCGCGCTGCGCGCGATGGCGGCGCGCTGCAGCAGCAGCACCGTCGCCATGGTCGCGGCGACGAGCGCCGCGGAGAGGTACAGGTAGCGCACAGTGCCCATGTACTGCGGCAGGGGGGGGGGAAGAGGGAGGGGCTCCAGTGAGTGGTCTCAAAGCTGTGTTGATTTTGGGGGGGAGGGAAGCTGTGTTTTGGGGGTTGTGCCTGTGACGGTGAAGCGCGTTGTGGTGTTGACATGTGGTGCATTGCGCGTGACGATGAGGCATGGCAAAGGCAGCACGACTGTTGCCGTGGTGGCGGCAACGAGCACCGCGGCGAAAGGTATAGGTAGCGCACGGCGCACATGTGCTGCGGCGCGCGGCGTGCGGCGGCGGCGGGGCGGGTTGTGGGGGTCAGGGGCACGTGCTGGGGGGGGGGGGGGTGGCGCCTCGTGGGAGGGTTTGGAGGGAGGAGCGTTGAGTGCCGCACCTGATGAAGAGGCATTGCAGGGCACGAAGTGTATGGCCTGAACTCTTCATGTGCAGTGCTCGCATCCTGACCATGACCCACATTTGGATGGAAACGTATCAAAAGATCGTAGAGCTCTAGGTGACAAGGAGTGGTCAGCCGCAAGTGCCTTCCACCGATAACCGTGGTCGCCGCTGTTGCAGTCATTGGCCACGAGTCAAACAGTGCCATCATATACACAGTAGTTGAAGGACTTCTGTGTGCAAGGTTCTCAGCGTTCGAGGGGCCTGCGTGTTCAGTATGGAAAGGTCTGATGTCGTCGCTAGCACTGGCGCCCCCCGGCCCCCTAAACCCTCCAAAAAAATGCCGCCCCCAATCTACGTATACCTCTGCCGTGCTGTCAATGGCCCCCACAATGGCAGTTCCGCTGCCTTGCAATGCGCCGTTGCCGTATGGGAACGCTCCTGTCCTCCCTAACCCTAACCCTAACCCTAACCCTAACCCACCTCTACCTCTACCACGCAGTTCGCCCCTCCACACGGCATACGCCAGCGTTGGGACTGTTGCTGAGCACTGCCACCGCATTTGTTGAGCGCTGACACCGCATGTCGCCAGTGACGCTCCGCTCGTCGGAACTGCTGTTGAGTACTGCCACCTGTCTTTGAGCGCTGACGCTGTTGTGTTACCGCAAAGCGCTGCTGACCCTCAAGTATGTAAGGAATCCACAGCGCAGTGTTCGGAGGGTCCGAGGTCCACGTTAGTTGCGCCGTGACGTCGCTGTGCAGGCGGTGGGTATCTTTGAGAAAGCGGCTTAATAAGCAGCACAGCAGTGGTTCAACTAAACTAGTGAGCGGCTGTCAGTTACACAGCGATCGCGGCTCCGCTTCCAGGCAGATGCGTCCCTGTCCTGTGTATATGACAGTCATGGTGACAGTTGTGCGCCAACCGCCTCTGCCGCTGCAGATGTGAGCTGCGTGACGGTTGATCATTGTTGCCGTCGACATCGTGGTGTCGTTATGCTTGATGATCATCATTGCGCCTTCAACTTCGGTGGAGCGCCGCAATGGTTGCGCTGTGCAGACACATGACTGCCGCCGCAAGATGTGATGTACCTTGCTCGGCACATTGTTCCGTGTGCGCACGCAGTCGAGGGCCCGATGGCGGATTTTTACTGCGCCATGATCGGCCACGGGATGCTTGAAGACCGCCGCTGGGGGGACGCGGCGGCCATCCCTTTACAGAGTTAAGGTTAGGGTTAGGGTTAGTGTTCTGTCGTGGACCACATGAAGACGGCCGACGGTCTTCATGTCGATGAGCCTGATGACTGAGTCGACGGTTAGGGTTAGGGTCAGGGTTAGGGTTAGGGTTCGACAGACGGCAGGCTGCTTGAGGCGGGGCAGCGGATGCGAGATGGGGCAGCTACGGCCTTGAACGCGAGTTCAATTCCTACGCGAAGCACAGCGTGAACAGTAGAGAACAACTAGCGCCAGCAACCTATGAAAAGATTGTATTCATAGGGTGGGCGACGCACAGCCTGTCAAATTTCTACGTGAACACGCGTGACGTTCATTTCTTTCATGTTCCTGCGTGTGCGCACGCTTCAGGCGTCGCCACCCGCACCGTTAGGGTTAGGGTTAGGGTTAGGCAAAGCCGACCGCTGTGAGCTGGGACCCCTCGACAGCACTGGTGGTCTGGCAACCTCCAAGGGGCAAGGCAGCAGCGCTCACCTGTCGCTCGCGTGCGCTCTTCGATGGACTCCTCAACTGTGGCTCCGGCAGGGCTGCCTACGTTGGGAATCTGTTGTTCCGTGGGCAGCACTCTTGAGCCATGACTGCACTGCACATTACTGCGCTGTACCACATGACTGCACTGCACATTACTGCGCTGTCATGGCTCAAGAGTGCTGCCCACGGCACAACAGATTCCGGACGTAGGCCGCGCTGCCATAGTCACAGTTGAGGATTCTCTTGAAGTGCGCAAACGAGCCAAAGGTGAGCGCTGCCGCCTTGACCCTTGGAGGTTGCCAGACCACCAGTGCTGTCGAGGGGTCCCAGCTCACGGCAGTTGGCTTTGCCAGTTGCACGGTGCAAGTGGCGACGCCTGTCTGAGACACTTGAGCAAAATTCAGCTACCGTAAATTAACTGTATGAGTTCCTTATGTCTCAATCTACTCAAGGGTAGATCCAGGGGGCTAGGGCTTGCTAATCCTACTGTATAAGTCCAGCCAATAATACAGTCATGCTTTGAACATATGACGCACTCGCTTTTGTCCCTCAAGTTAGCACTGACTCAGAGGCTAACCCTAGCCAAGCCCTTCGTCAACATGAATGGCTGCTCTGTACTGAGCTATCTTTTGGGAGTTGATAGTGAGTAATGTCGTCAACTGAGATGTAACTGGCATGCAGCGCTGCCCAACTTCTTCACTTTACTTGTGACTTCGACTTCAAAACCTCACACATGCACGGTCTGCAGCTCCTGCTCGCATTTGTAGAGCTACTACACGGTGTTTGTCATTGGTTTGTCTAGGCGATTCTGATGGCGAACTACGCGAGGGTTCTGTTGCAGTTCGGTCATGCCGTGTTGAACTTCATGACTGCCGCGCGCACTGTGCTGCTGCTGCTTGTTTGGTTGAGCACTGCATCATGTTCGGGTGCGCATGTATGAATCGAATGCTGCCATGTACTGTAGGTAGCGTCCGCTGACATTGCTCAGTCAGAGCACATTAGCGCCGGCAACCAGGGCATCATGCTCATTTCCACATGTCCCCAATTATTGCTGCAGAGCGGAGTGCAGTTCGCGCCAAGAGGATTCTGAGGGCGATTGCCTCCATGTAGATCACCAGGGATTCCGCCATCTCGACGGCTGCAGCTGAGGAGGGGGCTCCAGAGTCCTTCTTCAAGAGGGCGTGCAAGGTGCGTAACCCCTAACCCTAACCCTAACCCTAAGCGCATGCAGCACTCTGAATACTTCTAGCAATCTGGCGGTGTGCACTCACCTGACCTGCGAGTCGACAGAAAGCTTCATTGACAGCGTACTAGGGCCAAGTGGACGCTCTCACCAACATCAGTGTACTTCGACATGTGTACTTGAAGCATTGGTATGTAGGCGTGCTCGTGTGTATGCAGCGTCTGTTGGTGAGGACAGCATCAACAGTGACGTCGCAGCAATTGACTCGCTGTGCCCTCTACTGATTCCTTCTTCTGAGGTGTATGTAGCTGATGACATGCCTTGTAAGCTGCGCGTGCGATACCTGCAACAGCTCATCACTGAGCGCTGCTGCAACATTCATCTTCAAGTTCAAATAGATACCAATCCACCCATACCTGTTGCTCGAGCTCGATCACAATACTTGAGTGCGCTTGTGGCACACTGGTTTGATCTTGGAGTTTGGGACAAAATTGAGCTAAGGTCAATCAGGCCTCGTATGCTGCATTCAACACCTGGGCGAATTCATATCCTTACCATGGGCTCCTTGCAGTATTGGTGTTGAGGTAAGGTAGCATGTAGCTCACGCATGTGTACCAGGTAGGTGATGAGAAAGTTTTAGGAGATGGTTGATGGCTGACATGCGGGCACCGTGAGCTGCAAATAGCGATATGCTGAGGAAGAACCGTATTTCTCATGGAAGACACATTGGCTCTTGTCCAGTCAATTCGATTAGCAAGGTACCTGCTGTGCACATGCTGTTTGCTGGGCCCACATGACGATTGCGACATATGCGGCGAGCACCTATTTTTTGATAAACAGCACGCTACACAATGCACTTTGTCGGTTAGGCTGGCTACTGCATGGGCACAGTGACATGCCACGAGCCACGGACCGGCAGTCAAATTCACAAGGGAGGTAGATGTGGTCTCTAGTCCTCCAACGAGGTCTGGAGAGCATTGAAAAACCTGGGGTTAGGGTTATGGGTGAGGGTCAGGATAGCGTTAGGGTTATGACCAAACCCTAGTTTTAATCTCAACAATACCTCTGGGGTGCCTGCAAAAATCCCTCTCAACAAGGGAGGCACAACTGGTCCCCAATCCTAACCCTAACAAATCGCCTTCCCACGCACTCGTGATGTTTACTGCGAGCCGGTTCTGTCCACATTCGCCAGAGCCGTCATGGGGGCCGTCAGGTGCGCGTCAAACCGCTGGCACGACGTGTGCCATCCTGTGGCCTCCACTGCAACCACGTTTGCACGTTGGACCCGTACTTCATGCACGTAAATCAAGAAACGTGACACTGGACCCGGTCTGATGTCAACAGAACTAGGCTGCCATTAGCCCTTGGTTCTGTCACGTTGACATCAGACACAGAACCATTTGCGGAGCAAGGTACATCACACCTTGCGGCTGCACAGCTGAAGGCCCCGTGTTGTAGAGGCTCATCATGTGGAAGCCCAGGTGCAGAGGCTCGAAGTGTGAGTCACTCTTGAAGTTTCCTGTGTCCTACTTCAGAAGTACATCATGAGTTCACCTGTTCTAGAGGCCCCATGTTGTGAAGGCTCTTCATGTTGAAGTCCAAGTGCAGCGGCTTGAAGTGCGAGTCACTATTGAAGTTTTCCTGAGCCCTACAGCATGGGTTCACCTGTTCTGAAGGCCCCATGTTGTAGAGGCTCATCATGTAGAAGCCAGTGTTTGAAGGGCAAGTCACTGTTGAAGTTTTCCTGCGTTTACCTGTTCTAAAGGGCCCGAGTTGTAGAGGCTCATCATGTTGAAGCCCAGGTGCAGCGGCTCGAAGTGTGAGAACGACGCCGTCACGCAGCGCCAGTACTGCTTGTCCTGCACCACCGCCGCGTAGCTGACCTGTCGGAGACGGAGGACGCGCACGTCACGCGGATGAGGCATTGCTGTGCACAGTGCATGTTTAGCGCTGCTGTGTGCACACGCATGACGTCCCATCAGAGGAGCAGAGTGGGTCTGCGCGCCAGGACGGGGTCACGGGTGTCGAGACGAGTGTCGCTCGGTCGTACGAAGGAGCAGGTGCACAGACGGACAAGCCACGCAGGGCAGCGGCAGGAGTGAGGAGCGCTGCTGCGGGCGGCGCCTTCGCAGACGGGCGCATGCAGTCCTACGCCGGGCTGAACTGTGACTTGGTAGAACACACCAGACTGCATTTCGTCTACCCCTATTTCAATTCTTATCTGAATGACTGCCCCGTAGCCGACGTGCACAGGCAGATGGGCGCGCGCGAGCCACCTCACTCAATCAGAGAAGCAGTGCTGCATAGACAGGCGGCCATGCGCACGCCGCCCGAGCGGATGAGCGCTGCTGCTGTGACTGGCGTCTGTGCGTGCAGGCACGCGGGCCGACGTCTTTGCGCCGCTGCCCGAGTAAAAGACTCAGAGCGGCGCTCGCACAGGCGTTGGGCGCTGCCCTCGCAGCGCCTGGCTGCGGCAGCACGCGTCACGGCCGCCGCCGCGACAGCGCCCCGCAACTAACGACACAACACGCGAGCACCAAGCCCTCCTCACGCACGCCGCGACCGCCCGGTATCAGTCCTTAGCCCGATGTTGCAACAGTGCTCAGCCGCGACGACACGTCAACAACCTAAGCCCAGGGGCTCAGTAGCCGGCGCCGCCGCGGCGCTCTCGCCAAGCGCTGCCGCTGCTGCTGCCGCCGCTGCGCACTCACCGCCACCGCCTCCGGCGGCACGCGCCGCACCCACAGCCACAGCGCCGCCGCCACGTTCACCGCCAGCAGCACCGCCGTCCCCGGCATCGCCGCGAGCGCCGCCAGCCCCCCCCCATCCCCCTCCCAGCCCCCCCTCCTTCCCCTCCACTCTTTCGGCGCCGGCTCAGCGCGCCACACGGCACGGATAATTGGCGGCGCTCCGCTGGCGCGTGCGCGCACCGCTACCCAGCCGGTCTGCGGCGGCGCCTCGGTGCCCGGCGGCGACGGGTCGGTGGACACGTAGTGCGAGGTGAGCGCGCCGCGCAGGCCTAGGCCCCAGTGCCCTCTGTTGTCTGCAAGTGCACGCGCGCGCATGCGGCGGCGATGCGGGGGAGGGGGACGAGGGGGGGGGGGGGGGGGGGGGGCATGAGTTGCGCGGGCAGTGATCAGGTTGGCGCGTGGCCTCGCGGCGGCGGCGGCAGTTTTGGCGGAAGTGGCGGGATACGCGCAGCGCTGCGCGGTGCGGCAACAAGCCCCGCTTGCCACACAGGGGTGTGAATGTGTCAGAACAGAATGTGTTGAGGGCGGCAGCGGGCGCTCCGCTGCCGTTATCGGCGGCAGCAATTTCTGCAGCAAGAGAGGGGAGCTGCGGTGCACGCGTGTGTGTGTGTGTGTGTGCACATGGGCGGAAGGCTGCCCCCGTGCCGCCGCCGGCAACAGCTTGACGGTTTCAACAGGACAGAAGCTGGAGTGAATGTTGCGCAGGCGCATCGCTGCTTGCCGTCAGAGTGTGGTTTTACGAATATGAACGCTCCACCAATCTAGCTGGACATGTATGTCGCTCCAGTAGATAGAAGAGTTGCAGTGCTTGCATGCACGCGGGACCTGTGCGCGGTGGCGCAGCTTGGTGGCGTGACTGCGAGCGTGAGCGAGGCTGCAAGCGGGGGTATGGTGCACACTGCACGCCTTGTGCACCCACATGAGCACATGCCAAGGACTTGTTGAGGAAGCAAGGCTGCAATGCGTGAGATGCGTGCACTCTTGGGTGGCTCACAGTGGAGAAAAAATTCAGATGATAGAGGTTGTTTGTTGAAGGCTGAAGTCACGTGCACAGAACGGTCAGTGCAAAGTCAAAGAAGTGCAGGTCAGGCCCGTGTAGGCCAGAGCAACGTAGACAGATGGGTTCCTCGTACCGCAGTTGCACGTGAAAGGCACCTCGTACCGTGCAACTGCGGCTGCTGCATGCTGTTGACGCTTGAGGAAGCGGCGCACGCTTGCTGCGCTGCTTGCTCAGAAGCCAGACAATGAGTTACGCTAGCAGGCAACAGATGTGCTAGGGCGCAATCAACTTGAGCCACTGTCTCTCGCAGCACAGCACTGCCGGACATCCCATGACCGGCATGCCCCAGGAGCGATTGGGGGTAGGTGCCCCTGAATACATGAAGCATGCTCGAGGAGCGATTGGGGGTAGGTGCCCCTGAATACATGAAAAACGCTGCAGACCGCTCGATGCAGCATGTTGTGACCACTTGGTGAAGAGCCTGCACTGATGCACTGATACTACGGATGAATGAACCAGCGGAAGCACCAGCACGGAATCGTTGATCTGCACCTCAAGTACAAGCACTGGTGCATAGGACATCGCAGCGCAGTGCAGCGAGCTTGCGATGGTGGCGCAGAGTGCCAGGTCTGATGTCTTGACTGTTACTATTACCGGCGCTCGACATGCAGCTGGTGCGTGCCGCGCACCTACCCTGCTGCAGTAAGTACTGCTTCGCATCCTCTCCAGCGGTGACGGGTGTCAGAGCGCTGAGCCCGAACACGTCCGGCAGCCTGGGCCCCAGTCTCCTGGCGTTCTGAACGTACATGGGCTGCGTGGGTTCATCGGCGAAGTTGTAGTGGTAGTAGCCATCAAGGGCGGGGTTGCGAGCGCCTTGCACCACCACACCTCGCCACAGTCCAGCATGGTACCACAAGCTGACGAGACACAGCCCCAGCAGGGCACCTAGAGCCTTGGTGTAGAGCCAAAGCGCAGGGAATCGCCGGCTCATAGCCTGTGAGCAGCTAAAGCCTCACGAGCGCGCTGGCTGGTGGCTGGAAAGCGAGAGAGCTTTTTCGGTCCTCAGCAGTGCATGGTGCCTCTTCTAGTGCATGGTGCCTCTTCTAGCAGCTGGGTTGGGGTCTCTATGAATTTTCTGCTAGAAAAAAAATAAAATCAACTTCAAGTTGATTGTGAAGTTTAGACTGCAATGTGAGGGTCACGCCAAGCCGCCTGCGGGATGCATGCGCTGGGATGCATGGTGTGGACAGAATCATGTTGCCGCTGCTGCTCCAATAGCAGTAGCAGCAGCAGTTCCAGGAGCAGCTGCAGTAGCGCCAGGGGCGTCTCTCTAAAAGACGTAACTGTAGCTTTCGGTCGGTTGTAGCGAGCATCAGAGTCTGGCCACTGATCGCAGAGAGGCAGCTGTCACAGGCTACGGCCGATCCTGAGGAGCGTCAGGAAGCGTGGCGCCCGCGACAGCTGCACTGGACTTAGATAAGCTGCCCTGGTGAACTGCCAGAACTGGAGTTCCAAAGCTGCCCAGTGAACCCGCATTTGGCGAGCGATGAGGGACTTCATAGCTTCACCAGACACGGCGTTGCCCGCAGCAGTCACTGATGGCGACTGCTGCATCCTCAGCAAGGACGAGCTCGTGACCCCCATGGCATCGCTGCGAGTCCACGCACGTCGCAGCCGCAGTCCGTGGGGGCGAGCAGAAGACTTCAACTGCCGACACCACAGCCCCACCGGCAGCAGCCCCTGCTCCTCCCCGCTGGCGCGCGCGCCCAGCAGCAGCCTCAGCGGCGGCGTCCTGACCATCAGCGGCGGCGCCATCGCCGCCAGCGCCGCCGCCGCCGCCGGCGCGCGCCCCCCCCGCACCCTGCGCACCTCGCAGATCATCGGCGTCAGCTTCGAGGTGCACGCGGAGAAGGCGCGGGAGGCCCCCGTGGGGCGCGTCACGGTCGTCCTGGAGGCGCCGTGCACGCCGCCGGAGCACCGGCGCGCGTGGGCGCTGCTGGCGGCGTACACGGCCGCGCTCGCGGCGCTCGTGGGCGCGTCCCTCGGCCTCTGGAGCTGCATCGCGGTGACGGCGGCGACGGCGCTCGACGTCGCGCGCAGCGCCGGCCGCCGCGACACGTGGCTTGGCGTGCGCGTCGCCGGCGGCGCCGCTGCCGCCGCCGCGCTCGCCGCGCGCTGGGCGCTGTGCTGCGCGCTGCCGCGCCTGCTGCGGCGCCACCTCGCGCTCAGCGGCGCACAGCTGGCGCTCGGCTACACGGCGCTGGCGCTCGCGCTCGGCGCCGCCGCCGCCGCGCCGCCGCGGCTGCTCTGCGAGCACCTGCTGGCGTGGCTGTGGCCGCAGGCGCTGCGGTGGAAGGGCGCGGCGGTGGCGGCGGCGGCGGCGGCGGCGGCGCAGCTGCGCGGCGCGTTCGCGGCGGCGCGGGTGTGGCGGCCGCCGCCGCTGCCGCTGCCGGTGGCGCCGCTCGTGCTGGAGTTCACGCAGTACGAGCTTGGGCAGATGTTTGAGGTGAGCCATCAGCGTTGCAGAAGGCGCGGTTCCTGCGGCCCGTTGGGGATTTTGGCTCATCTCTCAGGAGCAGCCCCCTTCAGAGGCAGTCGGAACAGTGTCGCGTGCGAGCGGTGCGTCTGTGAGCGGTTTGCGCGCGGGTTAAGGCAGGAGGGCCTGCGCGCACGCGGACGCGTTGGGTAGAATGCATGCGAGTCATTGTGAATTCATACTTCAGTCGCGCGACTGAGTTCTCAGGTTCCTGCACACGCTCAACTGCTGGCATGCAGACGTGGCATGTCTGACATGGCGGAGGCACGTAATTCGCGCGGCATTCCATGTCAGACCCTCTTGAAGCCGCGCAGCGCACAATGTACGGCGGGAACTTAGAATTTGCCGCTTGCTCGTAAATACCCGCATGCATCGTCGCAGAGCACTGCACAAATGTGATCCTGGAAGGCTCAAAGCACCAGTGCCGACTCTCAACTCGGTGGCGCATTGTGAAGTGGCCTTTTTTTTTTGTCAAACCGTCGGCGGCCGAGACCACATCTGCCATTGTCATGCGCTGAGGGCACGCACCCGTGTTTTCACGACCAGGGCTAGGGTCAGGGTCAGCATCAGGAACAAGTACACAGAGAATAAGCGGCACTGGACCGTCACTCCTCCTGTCCCCATCACCACCATACCACGTGGCAACATAGCAAGGAACCGGCACAATACCGGTGCACCCTCGCTCACGCTGCGCACGACGCGTCGCCCGTTGTCTGACCCTCTAATCCTCATCCTCAGGTGCGAGCGCTGCTGTGGGAGTCGGAGGACACGCGCGGCCTCGTGCGCGACGTGTGGATCGGCGGCGCGGCGGTGGAGACTGTCCTGAGCCTGCTGCCCGCACAGATTTACGCCAGCAGGTGAGCGCACACATCGGAAATATTATTTATTAAAGCTGCTTCAGAATCGCAGCGGCGCAACGGTGGAGGCGGCGGCGCAGCGGTGGAGACCGTGGTGAGCCTGCTGCCCGCTCAGATCTATGTGCGCCAGCAGGTGAGTGCGCGCGCCGGAACTTTCTGCAGCATCCGCAGGCATGTTTTGAGAGGCATGTTCTGAAGCTGCATCGGCGGCGGCGCGGCGGTGGAGACCCATGGTGAGCCTGCTGCCCGCGCAGATCTATGTACGCCAGCAGGTGAGCGCGCGCGCGCCGGAATTTTCTGCAGCATCTGCAGGCAAATTCTGAAGGCATTGTCTGAAGCTGTATTGGCGGCGGCACGGCAGTGGAGAGTGTCCTCAGCCTGCTGCCCGCGCCGATCTACGCCAGCAGGAGAGCGCGCGCGAGCCGGAAATTTCTGCAGCTTTTACAGGCATTTTCAGAGCTGGATTGGCGGCAGTGGGTGCTCCTCCATCACGTGAAAGCGGCGGTTTTCCCGGACCTCATTTTAAAAAGGTGCAGCAAACAGTTCTGGAACTGGCGGTTGAGCAGCGGAGCGGTCACCTGTCTCCGCTGCTGCTGCTGCTGCTGCTGCTGCCACTAGCGCCGCGTTGCGTACCCGATGGATCGCGTGGCGTTCGGTCGCATTCACCAGGGACGTGCTCGCTGTGACGCAATCGCAAGACTTGGTCGGTTAAGAAGCGTTTTTTGCGGGGCAAGGCGCCCCTGCCGTCGTCAGCCTGCCTGTCGGCCCATGCGCTGGCGTCGTGGGGCTGTTGCTGCCGCGGCCGCTGCTGCTGCTGCTGCTGCTGCCGCCGCTGGTGCTGCTGCCGCCGCCGTTTGGGCACATGTCGTCAACCTCAGGGCTAGCATAGCGTGTACGAAGTACTTTGAAGTATGTGCTGCACCGCCGCGTGCAGCTGCAGTGGGGCTGTGTGTCGTGCGGTGATGCGCGTCTCAGGCTGCTGCTCCAAAAGCAGTTGAGCTGAAGAACTGGGGCGGCAGCTCCCGTGCGAATTGCCAGTTGCGACGGCCGCCATAACCTCAACTTCAAGCGCCGTTGCACATGCTCCGTGGCCCGGTGCGCAGGCACTTGACGTGATGCACGTGCGCAAGCTCCAAAGGTGCGCAACCGAGTCAGTTACGTCCCTCGAAGATCCACATTGTGCTCACTCTCATACCCTCTCTGCACGCGAGCGTCCTTTGGGAACACATGGTGGATAACGCATGCTGCTACATACCGTATGTCACATACATACACTCAGGCTGTACAGGGGTATATGGTGGCACCGGCACGTTCCGCACTGCGCAAGCGGCTGCGTGCGCCTTTTACGTGCCAACGCGTACGCCGACGTGATCTGCAGCAAATGCTGGGGCCCACGTGTCCCTCTCGCCGTTGTCCGGCCGGCGCACGCGCGCTGCGGGACCGCAGCATGCTGCAAAACACATACGGTGCGCTGACAACGCGCACACGCTCACGCCGCCGCTGCGATGCGCATTCGCGCGCGCTGCTGCCGCAGGCGCCTGCGCTGGGGCGCGCGCGACGCTCTCGACATTGTCCGGCCAGCATTCGCAGCATCGCAGCATGCTACAAAGTACACACGGTACGCTGACAACGCACATGCGCTCACGCCGCCGCCGCGACTGCGCATCGCGTATGCTTCTACCGCAGGCGCCTGCGGTGGGGCCTCCACGTCCTCTTGGACTGCTTCCTGCCGGCGTACACCAGATTGCATACGGTACGCTGATGCCATACACGCGCTCATGCCGCCGCCGCTGCGATACTCATCGTTCGCACTGCCGCAGGCGCCTGCGCTGGGGCCTGCACGTCCTCCTGGACTACTTCCTCCCGGCGTACACCGTGCTGCAGGGGCTCTGCAGCCTGCTGCCGTTCCTCGGGCGCCACGCCGCGGCGCTGCTGGCGCTGCTGCGCGGCGACGTCGGCGTGCGCCTCGCGCTGCGCGTGCTGCGCGCGCAGCGGCAGGTGCGCACGTACCTACGCCCACACACGAGCCCATACGACGTTTTCGCTGACGCTCGGTCGTGGGCGCTGATTCGGTGTTGATTTTGTTGTTACTAGTGGTGAGCGCTGCTGCGCGGCGACGTCGGCGTGCGCCTCGCGCTGCGCGTGCTGCGCGCGCAGCGACAGGTGCGTACGAACCTACCTATGCCCACATATGCGCTTATGCGGTGTTTGTGCTGAGGCTAGATCATGCGCGCTGGCTCGGTGCTGACTCGTAAGTGTTGCGCGCTGCTGCGCGGCGACGTCTGTGCGCGCCGCGCGCTGCGCGTGCTGCGTTCGCAGCGGCAGGTGCGTGACGCCGCCCTTCCCCCCCCCCCCCCCCCCCGCACGCGCGCTCACGTGTCGAAGTCCGCGCTTTCTAAATTGTGTCACAACTTTGAAGTAAGAGCGCGTACGGTGTATGCTCGATGAGGCGGCGTAATGACGCGAGGCCCATGCGCGAGCTTGAGGTCAATAACGCCGACGCGGTCACTATTGCGCACATATGAGGAGTGCCAGCATATTGAGCGCGTGTCGTCCGCTGCGCGAGCTGGTGATGCCTGCACGCGGCGGCTCGCCGCCATGCCGTGCTTCAACAATCTGCCTTCGCAAACGCCACGAGCCCCGCACGGCGCAGCGACCACCCCCGCACCGCCGCCGCCGCCACCAGTCACCCTCATTCACGCTCTTGAAATCCCGCACCGCAGGTGGCAGAGGCGGCGGCGCGGCACCTCACCTATAATCTTGTGCACTGGCAGTACTTCCAGATTTCAAGCAGAGCTTGCAGTTTGCATCAGCACGTTGTGATCAAGAAGTCTGCCTTTGTCCGCATCACAAGAACTGCCCGGCGCAATAACCACGCCCGCTCTCAATCACCATGCACTGCAGGTAGCGGAGGCGGTGGCGCGGCACCTGTGCGCCTCTCTCGCGCATGCGCTCGCCTGGGCGCGCGCGCACACGCACGCGGGCACGTCAGCGCTCATCCTGCGCTGCGCGCGCGCCGCGGCGGGGCCGGCGCGCGGCGCGGCAGCGGCGGCGGCGGCGGCGGCGCGCGCGCTCGTGGCGGCGGTCGCGGCGGCGGCGCGTGCCGCCAACACCGCCGCGCTGCGCTTCCTGCTGCCGTCGGACTACGTGTTTGTGTACCTACGCGCAAAGCTCGCGCCGGTGCGGCTGCTGGCGCAGTCGTGGTCGTGCCTGCGGCAGGTGCGTGACGCCCCCTCCTTAGTGGTATGCATGCATGTACTCAAGAGGTACTTAAATTGTGGGTCTCGATCAGGGTTCGAAAGGTTCCAGATGATTGGTGTTGAGCTTGCTAGCATAATGTACATGCACTGCTTGCGACGAAGTGTCTCAGTGGCGCATTGCATTGACGATTACTCCATTACGTACTTCTACGTAGATAATCTTGATTATGACTTTGCAACTTTGACCCTAGCTGGATGTGCGAGACTCATCGCTCTGCGGAGCAGCAGCGGGCGTAGCAGATAGATGGATGCGCGGTGCTGCTGCTGCTGCTGCTGATGCTGCTGCTACTGTTGCGGCTGCATCGTTAGGGCGCCGCGCCGTGCTGCACGCGTTGTCTCGGCACTGAACCGTGCAGCCTGAGTTGCCACAGCTGAGCTGTGCTGCATGGTGGCTGAGCCGTGCTGAGCTGTGCTGCATGAGTTGTCGCCGCTGAGCCGCGCTGCCCGTGGTGCTGCTGCTGAGCCGTGCTGCACCCGCTCTGGCCTCAACGGACTGAGCTGTTGTGATTGCCAGACGCAACTCAATCCCGCTGTCGGGACCGAAAGCTTCAACTTGCAACTGCCAATCCTCTTTAAATTTCTCTCAACTTTAAAAAGTATCCTTGCTCGCCCGCTGCGCAGAGCGTGGTGGCACTGTATCAAGACACAGCAAAACTGCTCTGGCAGGTGAGCAAGAGTCTTATCCTGCAACGACTGCTGGGTTGGTCCATTCTGCAGGCATCCTCGCTATAACCTATGCTGAGCAGTGCGCGCAAGTCCAGGCAGCCAACACTGTTCGGTCCCCTCAAATGAAATTGTGCTCCGGTATTGCCATTACAGTCACCGGATATTATTTTGACTTTCGTATGCATTGAATACGGCAGGAAGCAGCTCAATGCAGCCTGAGCTGTATGCACAGAGTGCTGCACCGCTCTGTGCAGCATCAATTGTCAGCTGGCGGCATGTGTGCAATCTTCAATTTGATATTCTGGTGATATGCTGCCCCTTCATACCCCACCGCTGCACATCTTGTCGCCTACACATCGCTGGCACGGGTTTCACCGCAACAGAGGGCGCCGCTACAGCCATGCGCTGCGTCCACGTGTAGTGCTGGACGGTGCCGAGGGTTACAATTTAATGTTAGGGTCAGCTGACACAGTTATTGTGTGCCAATGCGCCGTGCGCTTCCTAATCTCATTGCACACGAATGCCGGCATCAAATGCACGTACCGCGGAGTTCGTGTTCATCGTTTCCTCAAGCGTAACTGCCGTGCAGCTGTCGCAACTGCGAATCAAGCAAAAGTTGTTGATACTTTCAGAGCAAAACTTCAACATCGGCATCTCATCCCTTGGCACCGAGTGCGGCGGCACACTGCCAGAAACCTCACCGCGCCGCTGCCGCCGCCGTCGCCTCCGCCGCAGGTTGCCGTCGCAGCGGTCGCGCCAGCTGCGCACGCGTGGACGCTCGCTGTAGGCCTCTGCAAGGCTTGCGTGCAGGTGAGTCACTTCGACACGTACTTCAACGAGAACTTCTGAGGTATATGTGCACATGTGCTGCCGCTGCATGCGAGTGCATCTGGTGTGCGCCCCTGGACACTCAGTACACCACTGCAACACGGCGCAGTACACCGTGTACTGCACGCATGGACTGTGCCGCGCACGAGCGCTGTGCGCGAGGCTCAACACGGCAGTCGATGTTGACTTTTCTCGTGAGCTGCCCATGATGCTCAGTCTTCCGGCACAGTGGATGAGCAGAGTTGAGGTATTGTGGTACCCCGTCCCAGTGCACAGGTGTCTCCCCTTCTTCGTCTTCTCGGACCGATGGCGCTCATCGCATGCGCGCAATCGTACATACCCCATGCATTCTTAGGGTTAGGGTTAGGGGCAGGATTAGGGTTGGGCTTGGGTTTGTTAGGGCCAGAAACAAGCAGTAAGTGTGAGTAAGTGTAAGTGTGCTACTTAGCTGATTGGTTTGCAGCAAAAGGCGCTGCCACGGTACATGCTGAGCGGTGGGTTGCGCTCGGCATCCGCCTGTCATGCCACGCTCGTTGCTATGTCGAAAGCGCATTGTTTTTTGCGCCAAGGGTTGGTTTTAGATTAGGGTTAGGGCAAGGCCCTCGTCATCCCGCGCACCCCAAGACGCCCCTCGATTGGCACCTCTGTGATGTGCGCTGCCACCGTGCACTTCTCACTCACTTCAACCATCTGGGCAGGGCGAATCGCACATCCGTAAACCAGGTGCAACCATGTGCGTCATACTCACATTTACGCGTTGTTAATGTGCACTGCCACTCGCTGACCGCAACGAGCTGATCCGGGCGAATCGCATATCCGTGAACTAGGTAAAACCATGTGCATCGTATTCGTTGCTGCTGCAGCGGCGACCACGGTCACTGGTGGAAGGCATTCAAATTGACGGCTAACCACACCTTGTCATCTAGAGCTCTACAATTGTGTGATTCGTTTCCGACTCATGGCTCGCACTTCACTTGAAGTAGAAACAAAAACAGACTGTGTGTACTAGTGGTGCCACAGGGTCAGTGAGTGTCATTGACAGATGGCTTCGCTCATTTCCTGCGTTTTGCTTGCAGCTGGGGCAGTGGGCCGTGTCGGAGGCGGGCGCCGCGTTCAGGGGCAGCGCTCAGGTATCGTCATTGAATTGTGCTACTTCAACTTCAATGCACCTACGTCAACTTCAATCTACTTCAACTGCAACAAGTTTCTTCAGCTTTTCGATGAGTAAATATAGAATTTAGGTATTACTTCGGGGCCAGCGCTCGGGTGCTGAGCAACGCCGTGTGTCGTCTCACGGCATTGCTTCGATGAGTATCCATCTCCTGCGTGCATGTTTTCTGCAAGCACGACTCCAACTTGCTGCAAAGTGCCACAGCACAGTGCACTCCCCATACAGACCCTTGCTGAAGGTTCCATGACATTGTGCAGTACTCTGATAAGCTTGCGCAGCGCAAAACGCTACGTGACCGCATCTGGAGCTTTACTGTTTGGGGTCAGCTTGCCCTACATCTAAGAACCAATAACTGCAGCTATGGAGTGTGTAGCAGCCAGTCAGCTGTTTGCGAATGTGTACTATCTCAACTCTTGAAGCGATGCTGATGTTCAATCCACCGCAACGTCCAGAAGCCTAACACTTGCCTCGTTCCTGGAAGTGACTTTATGTGTCAAATGCAGGGTTGGTTGTCGCATCATGTGGCTCTTTCCAGTCAATAGCTGCGGCCTGATCGCGCGGCAATCAGGGTTAGGTATACGGCAATGTCGGTCTCATTTCAAATCAGTGTGGTAGAACGACTAGTACATCAACATTTGTAATGAGAGCACCGCATGTTCTTGGCCGGTGGTCTTGACGTAATGCCTGGGCCTCAAGAGCTTGTAGCTTAGTAGTTTATTACATGATTCAGCGCCACTTGTGGCTTTGCTGATCGCTCTCTTGTGACTCATTTCGGCGACCACACACTTGAAGTTGCGTACCTGATGCTTCATCGGGAGTTTCGAAACGGGCACCGTGCCCTGTAACTCTGCGGCGTGTCTTGCCCCTGCCTCTGCCGCATGTGCATTATGAAGCCGCCGCGGCAGTCGCCGCCTGCATTTCAACTTCAACTTCAGCGTGCTCACCGCCCTTTGCACAAAGGCCGTCCATGATGAAGGGGTTGCACACGCCGCGGTGCATGTCATATCTTTGATAAATATGATCAAGGCCCTGTCTCAACGGGATTGTATCTCATGTGCATGACTGGAAGCCTATTCTCTGATGCTCTCTTCGCCCGATTCCTTCTCGCTGGGCTGCCCGCGCGCGCATGCGCAACTTCAACTTCAGAGTGTTCTTCGCGCAGGGCCTTCCGTGATGACGATGTTGCACTCGCCGCGGTGTATCTCATGTGTATGACTGGACACCTATCCCCTGCTGTTCTCTTCTCCCGATCCCTCCTCGCTGGGCTCTGCGTGTGCGCGCGCGTGTGCAGGCATTCTGGCGCGGCGGCGCCAGAACAATCAATCAGACTCTCTACTCAATTGTTCGCATGATCTAGTAAAAATGAAGAAGCTTGTTCAATAAGGTGAAAAGTCCAGACCTGTTGACTGGTGCTCTCTTCACCCGGCTCCTACTTGGTGTGCTCTGCGTGCACGTGTGTGAGCAGGCATTCTGGCGTGGCGGCGGCGCCGCCGCCGCCTGCGGCCGCCGCGCGTGGGACATGGTCAAGTGGGTGCTGCTCAGGCCGCCGGCTGCGCCCAACATGGCTCAGGTGACCCTAACCCTAGGGCCCGGGATAGGGATGTCAATATGCTCTTTCTTGAAATGTAAACCAGTAAGGTCCGGGTATGCAGAACACGTAGGCTCTAATGTATGTACGGACAGGAGAGTGCGTGTGCAGTACTCCTGCAGTGCATGTGTGGTGCACTCGCTGTTAATGTTGCCTCTGGTCGGGACGGTCGCTGATTGAAGTGGGGTCTCAGCCCGCGTGAAACCTCCAACACTTGTTGAAGATCGCATGGGCTCCCCGTCCTTCGCCCGTGGCCAGCAGAACCGCCCCCACATTTTCGCAGCATCTCAACGCGCGGCGCACTGTCCGCTGCTGAAGTGCGCGCTGTTCTCATAGCGAAACGCGTGCACGACACATACCGTGAACTCTGCGCTCACATGCCCCCTAATTGGCCCGCCGCTGCGCGTTGCGGAGCGCACGTGCGGCGCGCTCTCCATCGGCCACCGACTCTCCGCTCAGTACTCAGCACACCGGTGTGTGCACGTCAACGGCACACACTGTGAGCATTGCGTGTGTACGTGCCTATCTCCCTAATTGGCCCGCCGCTGAGTGCTGCGGAGCGTTACGCGCGGCGCGCCCTTCATCGACGTAGCGCTCTGCACTCGACGTAGCGCACTGTTGCGTGCGCGTCGCACGGCACCGACGCGCAGGCGAGATGGTTGCATCATGACTCAGCAGCGAGCCTCGCGTCCGCGCGCGCACGACGCGACACCGCGTAACTTCCTACCTCCCGATCGCCGTGCCGCAGGAGCGCCAAGCTGCGCGCCCGTTAAGCGCGACTGCACCGCCCACCGGCAGAGGTTCACGGGCGCCTCCATCAGATGACGACAGTGGGGGAGAAGCATCCACAAAATCTGACATCACAACCGCTCTTTATGAAAACGAATCAAAAGATCGTAGAGCGCTAGGTGACAAGGTGTGGTTAGCCGCAAAAGCCTTCCATCAATAACCGTGGTTGCCGCTGCTGCGGCACTTGGCCACGCGTCGAACATTTATGTCAGCTTTGCAGTTCTCTCCCTGCACTCAGCGCGCGAATTGTCGTTGCGCGCATCGCGGCGCAGGTCGGCAAGAAGGTGGCGGACGAGGGCAACCGCCTCGCACGGCACGTCAGCATGAAGCGCCGCGGCGGCGGCGGCGCGCGCCACTGGCGGGGGTCCAGCGTCAGTGCCGACGACGGCGGCAGCAGCGGCGCCGCCGCGGCCGCGGTGCTAGGTGCACGGCAGGAGTATCTCGAGGTGCGCTGCGCTGTGGCGCATGCTGCTTGCAGCGGCGCGCGCTGCTTGCAGCAGCAGCAGCGCGCCGATACAGCCTTGCGGCTGTGCAAAGTGCACAGTTTGGCGAGATGCCGTACAGCCGGCGGCCGCTGTCTTGGATGCGCGCGCGTGGTGATGCTTGCGATTCTGTGCGAGTGCGCGATCAGCGAGAGAAGCGGCGGTAGCGCAAACACCGCAATACCCCCCACGCTAACCAGCTCATGCCGGCGCACTTGTAGGATTCTTGATGATGGCATGCATGTCCGTATTTGAGGTACATCACCTCCCCCTCCCCCTGCGGTGTCCCCTGGGCTGATACACCTTCTAGGTCGCTTGTGTCGAGTACCGCCTGTCGGCTTGTTCCTCGCAGCCTACCATCTCTACCCGCGTCTCCTGGCAAGCTCTCTCAGGACAACCATTGGTCATCAAGCGTCTCTTTTGTTGTAACTGTCATTTCCGCAGCCGCCACCCGCGCCGCGCCCGCGGCGGCTCCGCAGCTGGTCGACGTCCTCGGCGCCGGGGGCGGGTTTCGATGCGTACGCCGCCTTTGACGGCTACTCCATCTTCGCCGGCGAGCGTGACGAGCTCGGCAGTGCCGCTCAACCGCAGCGCAGCGGCGGCAGCGCCCGCTGCTTCGGCGGCGCCGATGCTGCCGGCGCCGGCGGCGACAGCGGCGACGGCGGCGGCGCTCGCCGCATGTCCCCGTGCTTCGCCGCGCACTACGGCAGCCCGCGCCGCCGCCACCCGCTCGCAGGGCGCGCTCTCTTGGGCGACTTGGAGGGGGACTCTGCGGACTGGCAGAGGCTTCGCAGCGCCACCTTTGCTCATCCAGACCTGCTCGCGGCGGCGGATGCGGCGGCGGCGGCGGCAGCAGCGGCGCCGCCGCTGCTGGAGACGCCGCGCGCCGCGCCGCAGCGCGCCGCCTGGCGCGCGCACTCGGACCCGCCCGCCACCGGCGCGCGCACGGAGCTGCGGCACCTGCGCCTTGAGGGCGAGGAAGCCGCCGCGCAGCGTTCGCCGCAGTCGCCGCCGCTGCGGCAGCGGCGGCTGCTCCTGCTGCTGGACGCGGCGGACGCGCAGGGCGGCGGCGGCAGCAGCGGCGACGCAGACGGCGGATGCCGGCACGACGGCGGCTACTGCAGCGGCGACAGCAGCAGCAGCGGCAGCGGCGGCGGCGGCGGCAGCTGCGGCTGGGGGAGCGACGATCACGGACGCGGCGGCGGCGGCAGCGCTGCAGCCCAGCAGCCACGCGATTGGGGAGAGTTCCAGGATGCCACGCCGCCGCCGCTGCAGCGGCTGCTACGACACAGCAGCGGCTGCGATGGCGGCAGCAGTGGCGGCGACAGCGGTGCGGAGATTGGCGGCGCACACCACCGGGATGCGTGCGGACAATCGAGCTCTGGCACGCCAGTCACCGTGACGTGCGTCTCAGAAGGCTGCAGCAGCAGCTCCTCCCTCGACGGATGACGGGGCTGCGCTACTCGCAGGCGTCTACACTGTCACTTTGCATCCAATTGAAGTTCCACACTGGCAGACATGAGACATTCCTAGACTACTGAAGCATTTTTACAGTACATTTTCAGTTTAAGCTGGTGCAGGCAGAAAGCGGCAGCGCGCACTTCAAGTTAGTCATCCAGACCGCAACAAATAATAACATATATGCGCGCATCTGCGCACACGACTCAGCACATGAGTTATTTGCCTGAAGCGGTGCCCTAAGCTGCTGCAAGCCGCAACTCCAGGCCGCATGGAAAGTGAACTTTCAAGTTTGCGAGCACTTGGCGATGCACATGATTCGCATAGTGGCTGTCGTTTGTAGCCTTTGCTCAACCAGCCTCTTTGGTGCTCGTACATGCGTACCCTCAACTTATTGAAATATCTTCAAGTAGACTAGTCTGTTTGTGCAGGGGGGCGAGGGATTTACTGCGCAGGATCTTGTGTGCCAAGCATCATGGTGCAGCCAGGAAATTCACTTTTGGCAGTGAACATCGCACGTGCTCCCGGCGCCCTGGGGGGGGGGGGGGGGGGGGGTGTTAGCACAGCCAGTGTCCGCGATGGGGGGGGGGGGGGGGGGGTTTAGCAAAGCCAGTGTCCGCGACGTTCGATGTTGGGGTACGACGCGGTACTGAATGCATGCATGGATAACTATCATGAGTCATTGTGCGCCTTGCGGATGTGTCATGAAAGCCCCTTGTTACCAGTCAGTCGGCAACTGAGCGACCTCACTTGTATTTATAAAGCATGGGTGCAATACGGGTGACTCGTGAGATTTGTCGGACGGTATGCATGTAGGTTTGTCCGACAAACTTACTGACAAACCTACTGTTGGACAAACCTACCGTCCGACAATCCTCACGAGTGCAGTGTGCTGCGGGCCATTGCTCTCATGTGCAGATGATACAGATTGTTGCGCGCAGGCGCGCGCTTACCAGTCAATATTGTAGAGTGCACGCACGCACAGCTCTGAGACTCTCGCCGGTAGCATTGAAAGCACGCCGCTTACCTGGGCTAGCGCCTACACTAAACTATTGCGCCAAACAGGTTGTGCCAGTGAGTTGCGCCAGTAGCGCCAGCTGGCGGCTCAAGTGACTCGTGGTGCAACAGGCGACGCTCGCAAGGTTATTCATGAGAATCACTCATAACTCGCGAGTTCTCTCGCGAGTCTTGCCTAGGGTGAGTGTTACAAACCCTTACCCTAACCCTTCGCCCTCGGTTCCTGAACTTCAACTTGGAATAAACGTTTTTTGGCACCGCTTCAAGCGCGGAAATCCCCGCTCTCTTGTACCGATCATACCTCACAACCCTCTCATGCTTTCTGGAGTAGACACTTTCGCTCGGCACACCAAAGCGAAGTATTACCGAGCCAATGGCAAATGGCTATGGAGGGCTGTTTTTCCTTATGGCTTGCTTCTTTCTGCCGAGCGGCCGCTGCCTTTGGACAAGCAGGCAGCTAAAACACAACATCAGCAGCAGCTAAGAACAGTCCCATCCATTATCTCTAGAGGTTGCTGGCTGACAAGTCGACCTCAAAGACAGACGTGACATGATCAACGCGTTAAAGGTGGCGGCCATGAGCTGCGTGCTGGCGGCGGCAGCTGGCGACAACATCCTCAACCAAATCAAAGACTTCGGCGCTTGTCCAGACGGCAAGCTCAACGACTGCACAGAAGTACGCCACAATGTGTACTCAAGAATTCTCATCAACATGCACCTTTTTATGTGCAGTTCAGCCCCATCCGTCGTGTGCGTGATCGACCCTGGGGCACCGCTTCTGTGTTGTGTTTGCGCGCCATGTGGGCATCCTTGCAAGTACGGCTTGCTGTGCCACGTGCCGCGCAACGCTGCCACCCATGCGCTGCGTCGCGTTTTTCTCTGAGCTGGTCCTCACGCGCGTGTACTTTAATACCCTGCGCTACATGAGGCTTCTCTCTGACTGTGTCCTCGCGTGCGTCTGCTGTGGGACGCGTGCGTGCGCGCGCTAGCGCTGCTGACACAACGACAACGCAAGCGATGCGCCTCTGACACACGCGCGCAGCCGGGGCAGCCTGTGCCCCTTGGCGCACTACGAGTGCAGCGTCTCTCGCACCGCTCTCCGCGTTGCGCGCGCGCAAATCCCGCCTCACACGCTCTGCGCATTACCGCGCGCGCGCTCGCTGCGCGCAGCACCGACTTTGCCTCCGAGTGGCCGTATGCGCACGCCTACACCGCCAGCGGCGTGGCGGGCGCCCCCTTCGCATACCAGACCGTCATGGGCGCTAGCTCCCCGCGCTGCCTCGGCACTGTGCGGCTCGCCACCTTCTCCAGCGCTGCCGACTGGGACAGCTACTGGCTGCTGTTCAGGCGCGGCAGCGCCACGCGCGACAACGCCCGTGTGTTGCAGGACAACAGGCTCTACGTGGCCAACTACCGCTCAAGCGCCTGAGCGTGCGACTGCGGGCGCGTGCGCGTGGCGTGATGCATATGCGTGCCACGGTGCGAGAAGGCGCCCATGCTGACAGCGAATGCGCAATGTGTGGCGTTCCGCGGCATCAGCTGCAGCGGCGGCGGTGGCAGGGGCGGCGGCGGCGGCTGTGCGCCCTGCGCTGAGCGCCAGGCCCACACTCGGTGCTGCAGCAGCCTGAGCGTGCCTGTTACTAGTAGCTGCACTACTTCAGTATTTGTGCTGCGATAGCCTCTGAGAGAGTAACTTGTGTTGCCTTGTGTGTCCATTGATGGATTAATGTCTTGGTGTACGATTCGCAGATAATGCCTGGGGGCATCAGTGGTGCTTTGAGTACATCATGATAGACGTCCAGACAATTGATAACAACAGCGTGCAGCCGCACATGTTCCAAGAGACCGTGGTGCCAGTTGATGGTGTGCCATCATGTTGACGTGCAGTGTACGCTGAGTTTAGTGCTTCAAGTTGGTCTGATGATGAACTCTAAGTAGCTGCTTGGGGCACGCCGCTGTTGCTGGAGTCTGATGTCGGTGCATATTGAGTCCTGTTCAAGCTCAGGCTAATGCAGCTGCTGAATTGATGTAAGCAGCACCTTATAAGTAAGTTGGTGTTGCGAGGAACGTGACAGGGCACAAGCGCAACAGATAGTGAACGGCGTCTACTTCGTTTCTGCAAGCACAAGCTAGAATGGACAACTTCAATTTCCTTGAAGCGCCACTGTTTCTCCTTGTCATTGTTGATTGCTCTCCAATGGCATTGCAAGATGCACACCTCTGTCATGAATGCGTTGTGATGCATACCACTTCCCATAGTATGACTTGAAAGTACTACGACTTCTCGCAATAGAATAATTCTGAGAATGGCCGGCCAGGGACGTGAATCTGATCTGGAGGCGTATTTATGATAATATCCATCATGAATCATTTGTGATACTTGCCAATTGCACAGAACAACGTGAGCGGCCCACAACCGCATATGCAGCAGCATGGGCAAACTTTGAAGGCAAGGTGCGTCACGTGTGCTCGCAGCAGTCTGGTGCACACAACGCCGCTTTGGGTTCCTGCAGAGCATGCAGCAAGTTGTGCTCGGTTGGCTTGGTGCGTCGTGAGCGTTGGACTGCCATCTGGCAGCAGGTGCCATGGCAATGCGTTGTTCAAGAGGCCAGGTGATTCCAACAGCGCACTGGTGTCAACAGCATCATGCGGTATGAGAGCAGCTGAGGCGCAGACCAAGCCGGCACAGCAGGACGTAATAGCACAATTCTGATATCGCCATGAAACCTGCATGGAGTAAGTGCATTCCTCTGGACAGTGTATGTATTTGAAGCTACATAATGTGGCATCAATGATGCATTGTGTGCTGAACTCCTGCTTTGCCCTGCTTGTCAACATACACACCTGCAGTGTGCAATGAAGCAGCGTCGGGTGTGGTCATGCCTTTGATGACCCCAGGCGGTGGAGCAGTCATTACAGACCTCAGTGGAGTCGCGCAGCCCTTCAAATGCACGGAATGGCTGCTTACCTGCAGCTCAGCGTGGCTGACGTGTGCGCTTGAAGTCTCTCAAGTTTAGGGGGGGGCTCCCGTGTTTGCAACCAGCGTTTGCAGTTGTAAGATACTACTTCTTTCATTGCACACGTTGTCACATGTGCCACCTCCTGTGCCCCCTGCTTCCTCTGCTGCTGTGCATTGACGACGGTGTGCCTGTCTGCATGGCTAGCTTTTAACATGTTTGCAATACAACAACCCTGACATCAAAGTTCCACAGCTTGTGAGCAAACACAATGCTCTTGTCACTTTTTGTAGCATTATGGTGCACTCTATCTGCTTGAGTCCCTAGGACTCTCCCCCAGCCCGCAGGGCTATTATGCACACAACGCCTCTTGGGTTCCTGCATGCATGTGTAACTTCAACTTATAAGTCATGTAATATTTTGAACGGTAATGGCCACAGCACCGAGGGTTCGGCAATGCACCAGTGACTCACTCAGTCGGATGCTGAGTGCTCATTGCTGGACGCGGCGTTCATGTTTCCAAAATCACATGTTCACTGCGGGAGGATGCACTTCCATGTGTACGAAATGATGCGCGCTGCGAGATCGTGCATGGCTGGATTCGTTATTCTTGCATGCCATTGGCCAAATTCAATTGGGGGCAGGACCAAAGGCCATATGAAAATTATAGGCTGATGATTACTGAGGTGATCTGCAGCCTCTCTACGGGCAATGATGAATAAGCAGATGCAGATCTTCTTGAGATAAATTTGTGTGCCATCGGATTTATGCAGTTACTTGGTGCTATTGATGTCGGTCGTCGCTGCAGCACTTGCATTTTTACTTAAGTTCTTAGGACATGACGCATATATGCATAGTCCTGGACAACACTGCGGCACGGCAATACAAACGATCATCAGCTAGGCTAAGCATCAGCACCACACTCACCCCCGGGGGGGGACCCCAATCATGATGCTGACTGCTGCTACCACTACCAGTTTTGCACTGAGTCTCTCTAAAATGTTTGTGCACCCTCTAAGATGCATCAGTGTAGACAACAACACAGCCATGTCATGCATGCAGAATACAGCAAGACGCAAAGCTTTAGCCTAGGTCAACCCCAAGGCACCTTCACATTGGTCTTGGGCATCTGTACAGAAAAATGTTCAAGTACCACACATGAATAAACAAGTAAGACTACTCGGGTGAGTGAGTGGCCTGGCTTGCAACTGCAGAAGGTGCAGTTGCAGTTACCTTTAATCAGGCTCTTCACGTCATAGGTTATCTCCCGAATTTCTTGTCATGCTGGTGACGGGCTCATGTCTCATGGCTCATGTCTCCATGTGGCTCATGATCGCTCTATGTAAGGCTGAATATTTGGGAAATTGAAGTGCTAGCCCAACACCACCAGCTAACCTGCTAGCTTTGTCGCGAAGCATCATCTCCATGAACCCGCAAACTACAGCATCAAGCGGCATGGCCTTTGGGACGTAGACCTTGGGTCTCCATGCAGATCTCCATGCCTGGCATTGCCTGCGCTCTTTACTGAGAGCATTGCTCCTGCATAGCAATGGCTTTGATGGGTTTCACCAGCGTTGCAAATGATCCATGTCAACGTCTGTCGCCGCACAGTGCGGGGACACTGCATAGTTGTGACAGCAATCACGCTGTGATGTCCGGCATGACCGGCAGGACCCTCGGAGAAGTTTTTTTTTATGAAATGAAAATGAAAATGTGACATTCCTTTGTCTAGTTCCCTTGGGGCTGGTTGGCTACCATGTCGAGTGTTGCGCAGGCGCTGGGAGGCAGCACGCTGCAGGCTGGCACGCGCTGCAGGTGTCCCAACGTAACGAGACAAGGCCTTTTGGGTGCCCGGACTCTTCCTCGGGCAATCTCCAACAAAAATCTCACTGGTGAAGTTGAACCGTGAAGATGCCATCCAGCGCACTTTTTCAATCCTCACCGGCCATCGCTTTGCCGCCTTGCGGTGCATTCAGCTCGTTTGCTTCCTGGCAGAGCCAGCCGCCGGTGTCTCGACTGCATTCACATTCCACTCCACTGCCGACACACCGAAACCAGTTGGACGCAATGGTGTCGTCTTCTGATCAGTTGCTGAACGCGAATGCCGGCAAGGGGCCAGCCTACGCGGCTCCGTTGGCGTCTACGGAGGAGAACTTGAAGCAGCCGCCGCAACCGCAACCTCAAGAACCGTCAGTCGTGAACCTGTACGTGAGCGTTGCGCTCTGGGCTATTGCGGGCTGCTATGCGAGGATCTTCACTGAGCGCCTCTTTGGCAGCACCGCTGCCGATGTGATAGACGCCGGTGAGTGCACTTCGCCATGCATTATTCGGCTTGATGTTCAACTCTCCACCTCGCGGACGAGCTGCAGGCTCTCACGTATCGCTGCCCCGCTCTGCTCGCGCATCTGCAGACACGCTGCTGGTGCCCTCCTTCTTCGACAACGTCGCGGGATCCATGATCCTGGGTTTCCTGGTCGCGGCTTCGACGACGATGTCCAAGGGTGGTGGCGCGCTGGTACTCCTTACAGGTGATTCCAAAAACATGCTGATCAGCCCTGCCCGCAATAATGGTGCAGCCGTAGGTGACCATGTCCCCCTGTCTAACCGCCAGACTGAGTATGACCATTTATGATGGCAATGATTGCCTTGAATTGACACGATGTGTCCTGTCACCATCCCCTGCTCGGCTTCAGCGGTCAACGGGTGCAGCTCCAAATCATGTCAGTATTGAATACATACTAGAAATTACATTAGTATTGACTATAGGGCTGGCGAGTCTCAAGTGCCGCTGCTAAAGCAAGTGCAGTTCTCTGGTATACATATATATGGCAGGTGGCTTAATTGGCCAAATCACAAACATTAACATAGCTGCTTGAACTGCGAGACGCTGCAAGCAATAAAACTCCTGAACTCACCCTTAGCCTAACCGTCAGGTGGCCTTATGCCTGCTTCAGACTGAGCTTGTTTTATTGGCCAGCGCATTCAGCCACAGCGACGGATGACTGTGAGGCGACCAATTGACGATGCTTCTGGTGCACCCAGCACGTTTTTGCGCCAGCTCCTTTGCTCATCAATAAGTCAGTTGACAAGTACGTGGTAGCATCAACTTCTGACGTGACGCTCCGCATGCGGCGCCTCCGCAGGAATGTTCTTGGCCTCTGCGGCGCGCACACGACCCACCAACAAGTACTTAGTACTCAACTTCTCACTTGAATGATCAAAAAAGTACTTTTTACTTTCGCTTGAGGGGCGAAACTATGGAAATGTGTACCTCATGCACACATGTGCTGTATCAAAAAGTACTTGGTATTCTCAACTGCTGGCCTAATTATCTGCATTCGCGGCCTCTGCAGGCATGTCCGTCGGCCTCTGCGGCGCGTATGCGACCCACTGACACGTACTTGGTATGCTCAACTTCTCACCTGAAATGCAAGAACTATTCAGTGTTCTCATCCCTGCATTCGCCGCGCTCCGCAGGCATGTTTGTCGGCGTGTGCGGCGCGTGCACCACCTTCAGCGCGTGGACGCTGCAGACCAAACAGCACTTAGTTTTCTCAACTTATCACTTGAATAAACATGCACGTACTTCGTTTTCTCTACTTCTGACGTGACCTGACGTGACGCTCCGCATCCGCCGCCCCCGCAGGCATGTCCGTCGGCCTGTGCGGCGCGTACACGACCTTCAGCGCGTGGACGCTGCAGACCAACGCGCTGCTCATCGCGCCCACCAGCGACGTTCCGCAGCCGCAGATCGCGGCGCTGTGCTACATCTTTGCGAGCATCGCGACGTTCATCGTCGCGCACCGCGTCGGCGCGGACGTCGGAGCGCTGCTGACGGGCGCTGTACAGAAGGCCGCACCCGGCATCAGCGAGGTACGCGCATGCATCCGCGTAGCGGCTTGACATTTGGGCAACTGAGGAGTGTTCAAAGTGAGGTCACAAGTGTGCAGGCAGGTGCCGCTAGGTGGGCAATGACCACTGTACCATAAGGTAGGTCATGAGCTTTTCTCCTGGAAGTTACCACGGGCTATGTGCGGAAGGCCGCGCCCCCGGCATTGGCGAGGTGTGCAGCCCGTCTGAGTAGAGGGTTAAAATGCTGGCATATAACCTGTGAAATGTTGAAGGCAGGCTAGAGGTCATCATTGTCTCTTCTCACTCATGTGAAGCTGTACCCTCACAATGTGAAGCTAAACCATCACAATTGCGTCTGCGCTGTCCTGAAAATGGCAGCAGCGGTTGCTCAATCATCCACTGCCCTCAAGCCTATGATCCACAAATCAGGATGAGAGTAATTGCAGCAAGTCCTGCTTTTGAAAACATCCACTGCCTGGTGCCAACAATCCATCCTCTGGTGTCGGTGCACGCCTGATCCTGTCATGCACCTCAGGAAGGCAATTTCTGATTACATTCCCCCAAACTTGCATGCAATTACTCATCTTCCCCTCCTCCCCCCCCCCCTTCCCCCGCGTGCAGGGTATCATCGCCATTGTCAACGGCGTGCTGCTCGTGGCGACAGCGATCGGCCTCTCCATCGCGCTCGGCGTCAACGACAACAGCTGGCTCGAGAAGCGCTACTGGCTCAGCGGCCTCTTTGCGATCCCGGGGGCGTCGCTGCGCTACGCGCTCGCGCGCCAGTTCAACAAGTTCCGCGGCGGCCGCTTCCCCCTGGGAACGTTCCTGGCCAACATTGGCGGCACCCTCGCGTGCGCGCTCGTTACGCACGAGTTCACCAAGGCGTCGGACTGGGACGACACCGCTGCCAGGGTGAGTTAATATGAGTCAGTGAGTGAGTCAAGTCATTCAGTGAGTGAGTCAGTGAGTCTGGAGGGTGTTGGAATGGGACGACACCGCTGCTAGGGTGAGTTGATGAGTCAGTGTGTGAGTCAACTCAGTCAGCGAGTCACGTGAGTGTGGAGGGCACCCTCGCGGTGCACTCGTTGCGCTCGCGCTATGTTGTGAGGTTGCGCTTGGCACGTCATACTTTTGGTGGTTCCTTGATATTGGGCATGCTTGTGTTGACGATGCCCATCAAAGGTGCCGTGGAAGCCAGGTGACCTGGCCGTCTGCTGGCTTTACTCGGTTGGGCATTTATTCAAGTCATCACATACTTTGCAGAGTTCACATACAATACCCTCTGCTTTGCAGTTTTTTTTTTAAATAGATTATCACCTGCTTTGGAAGCATCATACTTCAACCGAAATCACCAAATACCGCTGCATTGGATGAAGTCAACACATGTGAATCCGCACATCACAGCTGATTTCTCACCCGCAGTTCGTCCCGCACAGTACAGCACTCGTCGCGAAGCCTCACGACCATGAGCATGCTTGTCAACGATACGTGTCAACATGTGTGAAAGTGCACATCACAGCTTACATTTCAACCGCAGAAAACGCACAGCGCAGCACTGACAGCCCTGCCGCACTGCCCCTCTGCGCACGTGCAGGCATTCGTCACCGGCTTCTGCGCGAGTCTCACGACCATGAGCACGCTCGTCAACGAGCTGGCCATCCTCAGGCGGGATCACAGTGTGCAAGACGGCGTCATCTACCTCGCCAGCACGGTCATCCTCGCTCAGTTCATCGTCGGCATGGTCAGCTTCTGGTAGACATACCTACCTACCCTCTGCCGGCGATGGACCCTGGAGACCGCGGCTTGCAGGGGGGGGGAGGGGGGGGGCTCTGCTGCTCCAATCCTGGAAGCGCACTCTAGGCGCAATGCTGAAGGTACACGCGCCCCTGTTCGTCCCTCCCAGCCTGCGCAGGCGCTGCGCGGTTGAGGTGTTACTGTATGCCCCCAGTCGACGCTAGCCCCGTTTACTCCCGTCGTCGACGCTGTGTGTGCTGCGGCCTGCCGCACACAGCGCAGGGGGCGCGCGCGCGCGACGCTGCCTCAGTGCTCAGGTACCCCAACCCTAACATCAGGGTTACGGGCGCTGAGCGGCTGCCGCGCGCGCGTAGCCCCCCCCCTTTTTTCCTGACGTTTTGACCCCCCTGGAGGCGCTTGATTCGCGCCGCCAGCCCCTAGATTACGGCGATTTGTATGTTTGCAGATGAGGTACCAATGGCTCTGTCCGGCACACACCAGGGTCGTTACTGTGGCTGTCATGTACGATAATGCGAACATACGCGCGGGTGTGTTCAGTCCGCTTGAACAATGATCACTGAAGCCTTGCAAGTGTTTACGCGCCTTCACTTTGCCCCTGCCACTGCATGTCACAGCTGCCATGTCACAACTGAGAAAAAAATTGATGTGCATTCACGCAACAGTTGCCAGAACATGTCACAACTGAGAAAGTGTTGATGCACATCCACGCAACAGAAGCCAGAACTCAAGTTGGCAGCCGCGTGCACGCTTGCTGGGTCAAGAACTATTGGTGGTCCATAAAATCCTTGTGTACATAGGTTTCACCATTGCATTGTTTGCAAACGTTGGCTCTCAAATGCAGCGGCAGCGGCATTGATAACCTCAACATCCACACATACTTGGCCGCTCTGCACATCTTGCCGGTGATTGCACCATTGCCAGTGTTTCATGTGAGCAACATAACAGTCCAGTCAACAAGTTCTACATGCTGTAGTCCTTGCTCTAGTCCAGATGGTGTGCACCCCCTTGCCCCATTCGAGTGGAGTCAAGTGTGGTCTAGTCCTAGAACAAGCACCAGATGAAGCGCATCAAGCAAGCACTGTGACACACCTATCATGGAAGAATGGAAGGCACGTAGGACTTGGTGACCAATGGTGTCTGCCCTTGAGACATGAGCAGATGAATGCACACTTGCCAGGTATGTATGGCCAGCCAGGGTAGGTATGGTCCATTGTCCACGTGTCTTGCGGCATGATGCACACACATCATCCACTATTTGCAGCTTGGCTGCCACTGCAGCATGTGACATATAAACATTCATATGAACACAACACCTTTCAGCCAAATGCCCACACCAACGGCATCCCCCCCCCCCCCCTGTTACCCCTGGTTTTGTGATCATGTCCGAACCTAGTCTTGCGGCTAATCCCACCGCAAGACCCAGTTGGACCCACCAGGCGCGAGCACCAGCAAACCTTGCTTGAGCGCAAATGCTTGACGCTCCTCCAGAAATGCTTTCCCCGCCAGGACACTGTAGATGAGATTCGCGGGCACTTCCCGGCCAATCAGCTCGCAGTAGAGCAAGAAAAGCTCTTTCTTGGAGGCTGCATGTCGAATATGCGCGTCCTGTGAGTCAAAGCAGGCCAGGGCATCTGGAGGCGTTACCAATGCAGCAGATAGTCAAATGAAGCCCTATCAAGTCATCGACCCGGGAGCAGCTGTTGCTTGCTTTCACAGCATACACAGTTCAGGCACATGAAGACAGGTTGCCTGTGCGAGTACAATGACAGCCCAACCTGCGTGTGTACAGCATGTTAGGAGGAGCCGCTGGCGGAGCGGCGGCGCGGAAGGCGAGGATGCACAGGGGACACTGAGGGCACAGCAGCACCGCACGCTCAACCTGTCAGCCTGGCTACAGCCCGAGGACTAGAGAGCGGATTTCGCTCCACCGCGGGCCTGTGGCGAACAAGGCCAGACACGCAGCGTGGGTCGCCGGTGACAGCAAGTAAGCCTCGCATTGATTTTGCTAAAGCTACCTACGCACACAGCGACATCGGCCGAAGCACAAGAAGGGCAAACTAAACCAAAAAAAAAAAAGAAAACATCAGACGATATCGCCGTCGACGGATCGGGAAGGGGGAACCTAGGGCACACTGGATCGCAGGACAGAAGATAGCAGTTCACCAGATTAAGGTTTGAACGCTTGCTGACCAGCTTGATTTGCAGCCGCACAAGGGACCTCGCCTGGCAGAGACTGACTGCATTCAGCACACGCACAGACACGACAGGATCACGACACTGCAGCGGCAAGGACACGAATTGCACAGCATTGCATTCAACCTAGCTGCCTTGTGTTGGTCAGAGGCAGAGAGCTTGAGCACACCGACTCGTTCCACCACCGCTCGTTTCACGACGGCGTGAAAAGCACCTCACCAGATACACCAGAGCAGGGTGAGATTTTGAACTGGAAGTGGTATAGCTGTGCAGGGACGAGTTCGCGGTAGGCAGCCGCGCTTTCGAGATCGAGCCTGGGCTTCTTTTTTTTTTTTTTTTTTTTTTTTTTCTCTCGCCCCTCAAAGTTGCCTTTCAAAGCTATGGCCCTCCACTGGCTTACCAGCCCTGCCTCACATGGGGAGGGGTCACCTCTGAAACGCAAACGGGGACAGCGCAACCACGGGCTGAATACTGGCTTGTGGTGGTGGCAGGTCAAAGCTGCACGCCAATCTGACACACGCCGCAGACGCCGCCATGGTGTTGGCCGTTGGGTACGCCTAGCGATACCGCCGCCGCCACCGATCCCGGGCCCGCCGCCAATTTCGGGCCCGCCGCCGATCCCAGGCCCGCCGCCGATACCGGGCCCGCCACCGATCCCGGGCCCGCCGCCGATACCGGGCCCGCCGCCGATCCCGGGTCCGCCACCGATTCCGGGCCCGCCGCCGATACCCGGCCCGCCACCACCTCAGCTGATGGCCCAGAGCTCTAGACCGCGGCCGATGCCAGAGGTGCCAGTATGCAGTCAGGTTGCAGAGCTGTGCAGAAGCATGCGCAGACTACACTTGTCGTCAGCCGACTCGGACGAGCCTCAGGGCAGTGGCAGCCATGCGCACGGCAAGAAGCGCCGCCGCCATCTGACCAGCCCAGGTGCCAGTAATCATTGTAACAGGGGATGCTCACAGACGAAGCGCCCGCGGCATCAGCCTGCCAGTGACTCGGAGTCTCAAGCGGCGAGTTTACGGGAGGCTCTGCCGCCAACAGCGATAATTGTACTGAGCTTGGTGGTACTACCACCACCAGCGGCAAGTACACGCCGTCGGGCGACACTGCCGCCGGATCCACCAGTAGCGACAACGCCAATGCCAAAACGACGATCGCGGCGGAAAACGCCTTTAGTGACGGCTGCCACTGCCGCACCAGCGGCGGGGCCCGCACCGGCCAACCAGGTGGTTGCACAGCCACGGACGACTGTCACAGCCGCCGCTGCATGCGGTCGCAAGGTTACCTCCGACTTAACGGCGGCGGCAACGCCACGTGCGGCAGACATGGTGCCAAAACCACCGGCAGCCGCTGCCGCATCAGATGGCCAACGCGGGGCAGCTGCATCCCGGCGGGGTCGGCGCCGCGGCGCCAACGCTGGGCCGCCCCTGGGCCGCCTCGGAAGCATTGGCAGCATCAACCGCCCAGAGTCGCCGTGTGGCAAACTGAGTGCGCTGGCAAAGGCGGTCACCATGACCGTGCCCGTACCGATGGAAGTTGGCGAACCTACTAGTGGGCCAGCGGGTCACCAGAGACGGATCACGTCGCGGCCTTCGCAGCCAGCTAGCAGCGGCGCCTCTCCCCAGTGGCATCCCGGTCCTCAGCCGATGGAGGTCACCGCAGCGGCAACCCCATGTGCTGCAGACATGGTGACAACAGCACCAGCGGCCGCTGCTGCACCGGGCGGCGAACGTGGGGCGGCTGCACCCCGGCGGGGTCGGCGCCGCGCCAGCGCCCAAAGCACTGGCAGCGTCACCCGCCCAGAGCCACAGTCTGGCGGTGCGCTGGCAAAGCCGGTCACCGTAACCATGCCTGTACCGATGGAAGTTGGCGAACCTGGGCCGGCGGGTCACCAGAGACAAATCACGTCCCGGTCTTTGCAGCCAGCTGGCAGCGGCGCCTCTCTGTCAGGCGGCAGCGTCACCTCTGACGGTAACAGTCGCAACGGGCACCCAATATCCGGCATCACCGCTAGGACAGATCTGGCGCCCGCCAAGATACACGCTGCCAACCGGAAGGTCAATATCCCGGGGCTGGACTGCCGCATGTGCGACAAGTTCATAGTGCGAGCAAATCCTCGCGCCCTGGACAAGAATTGCCCAGCGGCACACGCATGTGCACACCAGCGCACGCGCCACACAGGGAAAGGGAAGCAATTTGCAGAACTGCATGTTCAGCTTTTCCTAGACCACCGACCAATATGCGGCGGCCTGGAGCAGGTCTGCGATGGGTGCGGCAACCTCTTCATCAGACGCACAGCAGCAAGCGCCACGACACCATCTGGTGATCTAGGGGCCCTGGACCAGTGCGACGTGTGGCGCTGCGCCGACTGCCTCGCAGGCCCGGTCGCCGCGACAGCATGCACACTGTCAGGCTGTGACCGTGCATCAGGCCATGATCACATTGCTGACATACACACCCGACCAACGACATGCGCGGCGGCAGCGGGTGGTGCAGCTGTTGGTGGGGGGAATAGCCTGAAGCCAACAGCCGCGCTGCTCGCCGCCGCTAGCAAATGTGGTCCCATACGCAAAATCCTCGGATGCGAGCACCTGGGGGTGGACCCCAGGCAAGCCCATGCATCTACGTTGGACGGTGTGGCAGTTGCGCCGCTGCCGAGACTGACCCGGAGCAGCACAATGGGTGTGCTGCCTGGCGAAAGTCGTGCTAGCGATAGCGGCGCAACGATGTCAAGCAACGATCGTGTGCCCAGCACACCTGGCAGTGCAGCAGCTGCTGTCGCAGCGGGCGCTCAGTCTAGCGAATGCCCCAGGGACCCGACGGGATCTCACTGGCAAGGCTTGCTGGGGGCGGCTGGCGCACTCGCGCGCAGGGTACGTGCACTGGCCCTTGCCCCCAATCGGGCACGCGTCACGGTGCTTTGCGCTTGGCCGACGGGTACCAAGCTTGAACCCGGCCGCACGTCACGCCGACTGCACGCGCCAGCAACACAGACCCTGCTGGGCCGGACTCCCTGCGCACCGCTGGTGAATCAGATGCATGACCTGACGGTCACGTTCAGCTTGCTCTCCCTCCGAGAAGAGGGTAACGACCTGGCAGCGGTGTTTGACCAACTCTCCCTTAGGGAACCGGTCGTTGCCAGGTCGCCTCGCCAGCCAGCCGGGAAACATGGCGAGTCAGACGTAACGCAGGCCGGTGATAACAGCACCCACGCAACAATGACCGAGACAGCATCTGTCACGGCTATGGTTGCCAGTGGAAAGCGCAGTCGACGCAGAGGTAAACACAGACGGCGGACGCAGGAGCGACAGGCCCAGTGCGACAATTCTCCTGCACCCCTAGGGCAGCTGGCACCAGCCACCACACCGCCAAGGGGCGGTGCCTCTGCCCCCTCAGCACCAATATCCGGGCCGGCGAAGGTCACCACCGTGACGGTGGCGACCCGGATACCCTCAACCGTGTGCCATACAGTCACCGTGGAGGAGCAGCAAGACGCGCTGGCAAAAGCCACCAACTATGGCTTTTCCACTTGGCACACGGGCCTGCAGGCACTCCACAAACAGGCGCTTGGGGAAAACACAGCGACGCTAGCACGTGGTGGGGAGCTTCGCCCCGTGAGCAACGTGGGCAACGGCAACTGCCTGATTCATACAGCTCTACACGGCATAGGCAGCGTCGCAGTTGAGCACGGACTGCCGGCCCCAGCGCTGGTGATTGCCATGCGAGAGGCACTGCTGGACGGGATGGTGGCATACGTCACGCAGGGGGCGGGCAAACAAGGGGCCAGCATGTCATCGATGCGTCAACTGACCGCGCATGCCGCAGCCCAACCTGCGTGTACACGTGAACAATTCGACACGTACGGGACACGCGCTCGCTGCCTCGCAATCGAGTACGGCACAAATGAAACGGATAGCAAGGACAGCGGGCACACGCTCCTGCTGCAACGCCTACAGGAAGAGGGCGTGTGGGGACGGCCCCTCGGTTTGTCTGTGTGGGCCATTGTTGCAGCGGTCTACGCGGTCTCGGTGACGGTGTGGCAGGCCAAGCCTCAGGCCACTGGCAGCACGCAAAAATCAACAGGGCTGGTGCTGGCACAACTGATGGGGCTGCCAGCGGTATTCGCACCGGCGACTCCAGCTCAGCCTGACTGCCATCTGGATGTGCTGTGGACGCCGCCTGGGCTATATACAAATGTGGGACACTTTGAACTGCTTGTCGCCCCTGCGGCAGCTCCGCCCTTGCCAACCACTATGACAGCGTCGGCGACCACTCAAGCTGACAGCACCCACATCACGGCTCCGAGTCGGACACAGCCCCGTACTGCGCTGCAGTTGCCACAGCAGCCTGAGCCACTGAGGTGTCCACTATGCACACTGGCATTTTGGCAGCTTGGTCAGAAAGAGGACAGCAAACAGCGAGGCAAACTGTCAGCTGCGAGCCGCATGGCACCGGTAGTGGCCCACTTCAACGGTGGTAGCTGCACGAGGTCGATGCTGAACCCTGAGGCGAGCACATCACACTGTCAGCAAAATCCGGCGGCAACATACGCCAAGGGCATCCGGCAGCAGGTTGATCACGACCCATCCGGTGACCGTGCCCCTTCAGGCAGCAGTACCTGCAGCACTGGGGCACACCATGCCAAGCATGTGCAGGAGATGAGCACCATGTATGGTTGCACGGCAGAAGACTTCCTACGGGCGGTAAGGAAGCTGAGTGCATGCACAGGTGCCTGCGGCCTGGTCCATATGTCAGCCAGCGCGGGGCAGAGGCAATGCGCGCTGACCTCGCCATGCCACACGTGTCGACGGAATGGAAGCGCCCCCACGCGCGCACGCCCGGCAGTACCCCCGGGCCAGTCCGAGGGCGGGGGTGCGGGTAGCGACGGCGCGGCCGCGGCGGCGGGGGCTGCCGCAGCGACACCTCCAAAACTACCGGCGGTGCCGGCTAGTGGCGCTGCCAACTCAAAGTCTAGCAAGAAACGCCCGGCGGCCACGGCAACCGGCGCGCAACGCCGGCGCCGAACGGCAGCTGCTGCGGCACCGCCTAGCAGCGCCGGCAGCCGCACTCAGTCTGACAGCCTGAGGCTGCAGGACAGCAGCCCCCCCCACGGGACGGCCGTGGGATGGGCGGACATGGACGTGGACCCGCCGGACGATGCCGCGTCACCGCCCCCCCCGACCACCACCACCAGTGGCAGGCCCTCAAAGCCCCAGGCACGAGCATCCCTGGCTTGGGACCTCTCGACGCCCTCGGTCGTCCACGCACTTGACCAGACCAATGAGGCGGATCTACTGCTGCTGCGGTTCACCACGACTGCCAACCCCTTCCGCACTCAGCTGCAGTGCACCCAGTGGGCACGGCTAGTGGAGCACGCCACACGACTACTGGCGGACGCCACAGACAGTGCACGTGAGGCGGCACGGGTGCGCCTCCACCATGGTGCCGGGGCGTTTGCTCATCAGGTTTCTCAGACTCTAGTGCAGCGCGGCTACAGGCTGCTGCACCTGCTAGCAGCGATGGCCTTTGGTAGGCAACCGGAGGGAACCGGTATGCCGCCTGCGGCCCGGCTGGCAGCGTTGCTGTCTGGCGACTTCGCGGAGCTACTGAGAAAGACGCTGTCAGCAGCAGCGGCGCTGCGGGCCCCCAAACCAAACAACGCAGCTATGGCGTCGGCACAAACGAACTTCGATGCCGACTGGACGGAGGCTGACTCCAGGCAGCAAACAGCATGCGCTGCCCTCTCAGGCAAGCGACGGGGGGTAGGCTTGGCTGCCGCACGACTAGAGGCGCGTGAAGCATGCGCCCCAGCAGACGAGGTCACGGCACAGGTGCTGGCAGCAAAGCACCCTGAAACTGGCACCCGGCCGGGGGTAGTCGATACGCCAATGGAGCAAGTGCGCGGCCTGGTACGCGACGCCCGGCGGCACTGCTTACACAGCGCAGGGGTGGCAACGACCACCGGGCCAGCTGGCAGCGGCAGTCCTGTCTTCGAATCGGGTCAGGCACATGATCACAGCGATAGGCCTGAGGATGCTGCCAGCGCAGCCGGACGGCGCCTCGAGGTGGAGGCGGCAGACATACTGTCGACCTTGTCCGCAGCAGGGGCGGGGAAGGCAGGAGGGCTGGACGGCCTACGCTATGAACACCTCTTGATGGCCGCTGGGCCTGGTGCACCAGTGAAAGCAGCCACCCGCCCCGTGAGCAGTGCCTCGCCAGGACTAGCTGGTGATTCAGAATCAGATGTGATGGAACCGGCATTCGCTCATCACCTGGCCAAGGTGTTCACGACGCTGCTTGTTGAGCCCGAACTGCTGCCGGAGCAATCGCAACGGCTTCTCCGCGCCGCGGCCCTCTCAGGCATAGGACAGAAGCGGCGTCCGATCGCCTGCTCCAGTGTCTGGCGCAGACTCCTCGGGTCCACAGCGGCACGGAGTGTCAAGGGCAAGATATCGGGGCTGCTGGCCTCCATGTCGCAGTTTGGCGTAGGATACCGGTCTGGCGTCGAGCATGTGGCAGCGCGCGCGCGCGTGTGGCACGAGCTGTATGGCACCACTATCCAACTGGACTGTGAGAACGCATTTAACAGTGTGGATCGCGCCGCCATTGTGCGGGGGCTTATGCTCTTCTGTCCGGAGCTGCTCCCGCACTTTGAGTCCGTATACTGTGGTGACACTGCCCCAGAGATGCGGGTGGAGGTGAACGGTGAAGCTCGCATTATCTGCTCCCACCTAGGGTGCCAGCAAGGGGACCCTCTAGGGCCGCTGTACTTTGCAGTGGCAGCGGCCTTCCTACTCTTCTACCCTGATGGAGTGAATGCGACGCCCGGCAGTATGCCGGCCTACGGCCACAGCACAGCGGAACCGCCAGCCCCGCACTGCGCTTTCCTGGATGACCTCAACGTGCTGCAAGCTGCCTACTTCGACGATGCAGCGGCCGCTGGGGTGGCAGAGGTGATCCGCCGGCTGGCGGCAGGGGGCCTACGCGTTCGACCAGACAAGTCGCTGGCCATCGCCATGCGCGGCACAGTGTTTGATGAAGCGGCCAGAGCACGCCTGCGCGCCCTTGACATACCGTTTGTGGACACCACCATGCCAGAATCCAGTCAGGGCTTTACGTCGGTCGGGGTACCGGTAGGGCACCCAGCCTATGTGCACGCTGCCATGAGCAAGCATCTTGTCGACGCAGGGACATGGCGATTGTCGTGGCAGCTAGCTGGAATGGCGCGGCATCACCTACAGGCAGCACAGTTCATTCTACGCAGGTCACTGACGAAGCGCATGGGCTTCTTAGCTCGGGTCGTTGACACGGCTTTGAGTGAGACATGGTTGCACGCGTTTGACGGGTTCTGTGCATGGACGCTCGAACGCATGCTGCATCTGCACGGCTGCTCTACCGCGGCAGCCATGAAGTCACACCTGCTGGCCGCCTGCACTGCTGGTGACAATGAGGAAGCCAGCAGTGGCAGCGTGCTGGTATTGCCGCGCTTGGGCCCGCCAGAACTCACGGACATCGCAGTGCCACTGCGGGCGTCACGGTTGCCGGAGCGACGAGGCGGTCTGGGCATGCCGCTTTTGGGGCTACTGGCACCAGCCGCATACACGGCCCAGGCATGCACAACACTGAGGCCGGCAATAATTCATGCCACTGTGGCAGCAGGGGCCCTGAGGCTCGGCACTGACGAACACGGCGCAGTCACCTGGTTCGCGCAGCACTCATGCGCAATACGCGAGGACCAGGGACTGCCGCCAATCATCGAGGCCGTGCGACGCTCTACGCGAGCGCTGACAGCTGATGGCGGCGAAAAATCACGCACAGCTGTGGCCGAGCAGCTCCCAGCATCGTTGCTACGGTGGGCAGCAGATACGACGGCCGCAGCGTCGACGCTCCCCACTGCGGTGCAAGCGATCTACGCCGCAACTGCCGTCACGGAGACAGTGACCACTGAGCCAGCCCCACACACCCACGGCATTGTGCCTGGCGCCGAGGCGGCCGCTGCGGCGGCGACCGTACCTGGCCCTCAAGCCGCTGCCGCGGCTGCCCCTTCCACGCCCGCTAAAACACAAACTAGCGCGGAAGAAAGCAGCTGCAGCGGCGGGCAGGAGGACGACGACGACGACTGGGAGGCCTATGCTGATGAGATCTGCAGGAAGGTAGTGCCCCGCCGCCGGCGCGGTCACTTCACGCACGGACTACAAGCCGGCCTTTCAAATGTTCTTCGACGTCAATACGAGGATTGCCTGGTGGAGGACCTAGAGGCTGCCTCGGCTGGTGCCGTGGGCAAGCCGACGCAGGCTGCACCTATTGGTGACTCGCGCGACACCAGCCGCCGCCGCCAACAGGCTAGCGCACGGGTCCTGGCGCAGCTGCGCAGCCAGCGTGCGTCCGGGGCAATGGCGTGGATGAGCGTGCCACCCACTGCCAATGACCGCCCGGGTGCGGCGCCCATGTCCAGTATGGCAGCAGCCACGATGATTTTGATTGCGATCTTCATAGACGGGTGGGGCATACAGGGCGAGGTGTGCCCATGGCGGTGCAGTGATGTGAGCCCCACCTCCACGCATGCGATCAGCTGCCCCAGCCAGCACATACGGGGGCACAACGCGACACACACTGCCCAAAAGCGGTGCCTGCAGCGCATCTTGAGACAGCACCATGTCTCTATTGTCCGCAATGAGGACGCTAGCGTCTTCAAGGTACCGGGGTATCGGGCGGACACAGTCATTGACCCAGGGTGTCTGCACTTTAGCAGTGCATACCGTAACAAGGGAATAGTGCTAGACACAAGTGTGCGCGCGCCCACAGCGAGCTCGTACCTGACAGGCAAAACAAATGCCTCGAACACGGACGGCTATGCTGCTGGGGTGGGGGAGGACGCGAAGGTCAAGCACCACACCGGCACCTTGACGTCATCTTGGGCTTTTGTGCCATTCGTGCAGGAGTCGTACGGACGGCTGGGCAAGCAGACAAGCCTTTTTGTTAAGGAGTTGGCAATGCACTCAGCACTGTGCTCAGGGGGGGGGAAGGCAGATGTGTTACGCAAGGCCGGGTTAGCTAAGCGTCAGATCCTCATTGAGCTGAGCATATCGCTGGCGCGGGAGTTGGCGGAGCGCGTCATGGCGTACACACGTGGAGCGCGAATGCTGGGCTGTGTTGCGGCGCCGGTATCCAAGCTCCTAGGGCACAGCGCAGACTAGGCTGCTGCGTTGACGCAAGCTTTTCGATTGCATAGGCAACCCGGCCTCCCTTGGGCCTTTATAAATACAAGTCCATACGTACAATGACCAGTGATTATTTATCAGTTGTTAGCAGAACCTTGATGTATGTTACTGCAGATCTCATGCACCTTATACTGCTACAGTGTGCCTTTCATCTCGGTGTACAGGATGGCTTGGTGCTACTTCAAAGTATACATTAAGTTACATGGTGTTTTTGAAACCCTCTCAACCTAGCCATACGACTGACACTTGCGTACCAATATCCATACATGCTGGCATACAGTTGCACACAGACCAACACATGCAAACAATTACCGCAATTGTTGCGAAACTCGCTCTAGGCTGCCACTGGAAGCCTGTCGGAGCACGCTGTATTGAACAAAGCAGCAAGTAGCGTACTCAATGGATGGCTGCACACCAAACAAACCTGTTACACACCGTGACATTGAATTTCGCCTCCACGAGTAGCGTAGCCACGTTGGCAAACACGATGCCATCAAACTCCCCCACAGTAAACACATTACGCTCAGGGGCGCCCGCTTGCCATCTGCTCAGCGCGCCTTGGAGCTTCGGAAACGCTTTTGCGTATTTCATGACGATTGCTGGGTGAACGGTCGCCTGTACGCGTGTACATAGATCATGAGCATCAATAACACTTAATTCCTGGAGACGATGAGTTGAGCGCAAAAGTTTGCCCGTGGCACTCAAGGACCAGATGTAGCAAGGTTTTGCAATCATCAAGATCAAGAGCGCTAGCTCTACGCACATCAAGTGTGATTCCGCATCTATGAACAACGATGCACAAACCGAGTGACGCCATCATGATGATGTATTGCATCAATGGTGGCACCAACATGCAGCTGATTGACATGTGGCAGCAGCTGCTATGTGGCAAGCAAAGTCATCAAGCCACTGGCAATTGGCCAATATAATCCATGTCAGTTGAAGCTCTGGGTGTGAGCTGCAGCTTTTCTCTGCAACCTCATCATGCACCAAGAAAATTGAGCATAGCCCGGGTGCAAACTTACCTGGGCCACTTGAATTGCCATCAGCCCTATTGCACACATACACTGCACATGACAACAAGCTCTATCACCACTCATTACTGAGCTTCAATTATGACTGACAAGAACACAAAGTGCTCACCAGGTTGACGACAACCTTCACTTGCGTTGACACTGAGTCAGGGTGCACTTCAAAGCCCTCCAGCCGCTTCTTCACCTCGACCTGCACAGCCTTGATTGCCTGCAGAGCATTTAACGCCAAAAAGGCAACATGATGATGATGATGATGATAACACGTAATAATTATAGTAATGATGATGGTGAGGCCCTTGCATCATGCCAATGCACATACATAGCATTTCTTGAGCGAGAGCAAGCGGAATGTACTGAGCGCTGCTGCAGCTGAACAATCACGCACACAAGACAAAACTCAGCACGACGTTGGTAATGTTGCTTGGCTTATAAGCTGCGCCACTCGCATGGGCAGATACGCCACGCAGAGAAACAGGCACCTGTGAGTCACAACTCAGTGGCGCACCTCACACGTATCAAAGTCCCTAATGTGTTGATACATCGTATCAAAGTATCGATGAGAGAGTTGAAACCGTCATATGGGGCTGCAGCAACCACTCCTGGACTGTGCTACAAGTACAGTAGGGTTGCCGCAATCGTACTTCTATGGTTACCACTCACACTATACGCCGTGTTTCGGAAATGGTATCGTAATTTCCATACAAAACAATGAAATTTTGTGGCTCGTCGCAAGTTGTAGCCTCTTGTAAAAGGCATACTGGTTTTAGGCTTGTGTAAGGCTCTATCATACAGTACAAGCCATGTATCTACACCTGCGCATGCCTGTGGGCTGCTGAAATCCAAGGCTGCGCAGACCATAGTGCATACTTCGAAGTATAACAAAAAGTACAGTAAAAAGGGCACAGTGACACAGAGGCGGCGCACCTGCACATAAGGCAAGACGCCACTGAACACAAGGCGTGTACCACCTCTTTGAAAGGGTATGGTGCTAGCACGTGGTAAAGAGAGCTCCTGACAGCATGTGCACTGGCGGCAAGGTTCAGTTGCGTTAAACTTCCAATTGATGCCACTCACCTCGGCTTCAATTCCATCAACCCGATTCTTGACTTGATTTCCTGAATCTGACAACAAGCTGCCATTAGTTTCTGCAATGTAAGTGGCGCCGTTGATTATGGCGCTCCAATCCATGATCATGGCGTCAGAACACGTCCCATCTGCTTGTAAGCGTTGTAGTCGCACCAGTGCCCTTGTTTGCCAGCAACATGTAGAATCCTGTCTGTTCAATGTCAATATATGCTGATGCTTCATCTGCGTCCTCCCAGATGACGCTGAAGGACTTCGTGATGGGCAGGTTCGGGTCTGACTCCATGACGGGGGGCTGTGTGGGCCCCGCTGAGGCATAAATAGGACCAGCAGAATATGTGAGCATCATGTTTGGAAGCGGGGAAGGCATTGCCAGGCGAGGCATTCAGGCTGAGTGTCCCAATGGCAGCGGGCAGGTGGACCCACTCACCAAGGAGTTCCTGACAAAGAAGCTCTGTCGGCCACGCATCGCAAAGATGAGAGAAAGAACACATAATCGCGCATACATCTGGCCATGGATGAAAGTGAAGCGTGACCATGGCAAGGATCACTGTGCATGAAGGCTTCAACTCGGTGCCGATCACTCTGAAAACTTGCTCATATCCTTTGCATTAAGGTTAAGATGCGGCTCTGCAAAATGCATTCAACGACAAGCACAGGCGGCCTAGTAGAGGTGCAACCGGGGGTGATGTCATCTCAATCCCCTGCGTTTGCAAGCCCTTGAACAAATGCTCTGGACTCACCTCGGTGGACACGGTTATGGAATGCATTGAGCCAAGCGGTCTCCTTGTGGCCCCTGTATTCGAAACGCTTGAGCAGGTCGCTTTTGTCCATGAACGCCATGACTTCATCTGGGTACCCATCTAGGCTTTCAAATATCCACTTCCACTTCGGATCTGACCTCAGCGCTTGCACTGCAGTACCGAAGTAAAACAGCAGATGAGAGACTGCCAGTGGTCAAATAGAAACTTTGCGATTAGCATAGTGCGCCGCTTACCGATGCCAACGGTGCCAACGTCCCAGTTTTCCATGGGGTTTAACACCGCCAAACGAGGGCAGATCTTCGAGTCAGCGCCAGCCGCCAAGTTGATGGCGCGAACGCACCGGCGGGGCATGACACGGCCACAGCAGCAGCAGCAGCCGTGAGCTTGAAATAGTGCACGATCATCTCCGCTTACTTACTCCTGGACGCTTACGCTACGCTGCGCTTCTCAACGATTCGCAGGCAGAATATACAACTTCAGTTGAGAGTTGAGGTTGGTGAAGTATGACACGTAGGGAAAGTGGGGGTGAAACTACACTTTCCGACGGGCCCGCGGTGAGTCTCATTGCCTGCGGCAAGGAGGGTCGGCTTCGGGCTTGAATGACGACAACAGGCGAACACACGAGCCTTTAACTTCAACTGCCAATCTGAGTGAAGCTGGGCAATAAATGGTGTGCTATCTGGAATGAAGTCCGAGCGTGTTGCACCTGTCTTCAAATAAGGTCGGGCCAGCTCTCAATCATACATCAAGGTCTAGGAATTGGGTGACATACAGGTCTAGGGAAGCCCTGTGGCTATGAGGCGTCAACTGCCTATGCTAATATAGCCCCAAGCCGCATCACAGCATTTTCCCATTCCAACCAAGCTGAGAGCATCACCTGCAGGGGAGACCATGCACCTTACATGGTTCAACCGCATCTGCATGCGTAATGCGCGTTGCCGGAAATGCTGAAGGTTAGGTGATCAAAAGTTGTTTGCAGTGCATTACCATCAAGCACTGCGTCCGCGGCACCATGCTACACAGCGCACACGTGTGATGCCGATTGGAGCCGATAAATTCGACTCTCGATTCCTCCCAACTGGTGTAACGACATTCCAGAAACAGCGAAAGGGTACCCGTTTGGGATGTTGTCGCTGAATGTGTGTGAGTGCACTACAGCACTAATCATTTGAGTGGTCAGCGACCAAGGCAGGCGGATTTATCATGTTGAAGGCCTCCGTTGTTGTTTGCGCTTTGCTCCTGGGCGGCGGCGTCAGGGGTCAGAATGAGCTAGAGGTGAGATATCTGTAAGAGTTTCACACACACCAGGCACGATAGCAAACCCCCTTCGGCACTCATGTCGCTTGCGCCTCGTATCAAGCAAACTCGCATGCCTGCATCGAGGCGGCGGATGCAGCGCGCCGTAGCCGGCAGCTGATCAGCTGGATCAGGCGTATGTAATCTCGGTACTACTTTACACCCATCGGCAGGCTCAGTACTGCCAGTGTCGGCTATTGAGTCAGGCTAAGCACCGCCCAAACAGTCTTGCTGTCCTTACCTTCGCCTTTGGCTGCACACTCACACCGCGCGGTAGACTTCGCTGTTGCCGCTACGTATCTTCCGCTCGAGCGACCGATCCATTACCAAGTAGCTTACTTTTGGCTTTGAGACCGATGTCTCCGCTGTATGCCAAGCAAACTCTGTTAGTCTCAGTCAGTAGGTTGGAGCAATGAGCACTACATACTGGAACAGGGCCATCCAGATATTATTGCACACACTGCACTGCGACTTCAGTTCACAACTCTCCAAGACGCACCTGACATCGGCGCCCACTCCCGAGATACCGGCGCACATCCCTTCATTAATCCACGTTCAACACCCTGCCGAGCGACCATGTGATTTGCAGGACAGCACCCTCAGCACGTGATTACACAGAGCCACAGAGCATTTGGCAAATATTGCACCGCTCACGTGGACCGTCCGAAAGACCCGTTGACCCCCCTCAAAATTCTTCCCTTCTATGCTGTGGCCAGCGAGTTCCCAAAGGGTCTGACTCTCTATCGCTGCAAGCGCATTGCTTCAAGGTTTGACTGCGCGACAATGCCCAGGCATAAATGCGCTGCTGGTCGCCATGCGGTTGGTGCAAGCGCATCGCTTTACGTCTGAATGCGCGACAATGCCCAAGCATATATAGAAGTATATACATGCGCTGCTGGTTGCCATAGGACTGGTGTCAGCGTGTCGCTTCACGTCTGACTGCGCGCCACTGCCCAAGCATAAATGCGCAGCTGGTTGCCGTGAATGCCTCTGTCGCGCAGGCCGGCATCGGCGCCGGCGACGCGGCCGTTGATCACCGCCTGCGCGGCGGCGCGCAGCGCGATCTCGGCTACACAACAACAGCCACAACGACGACGACGAGTACGACTTGCGCCAAGAAGACGCTGGACGTGGCGGGCGTGTACGGCTCCATTGCCAATGTGAGCGCGCGGCCGCGGCGCGGCTCGGCATGTGTGTCGTTGCGCATACTTTGAAGCCTCTTAGAAGTATATGGTCCTTTGGTGTGTTTCTTTGAGGAACAGGGACAGGGATGGGCATGCGGCGCCACCGCGGTGGTGTGAGGCGCCGACGTGAGCGCGCAGCGGCGGCGGCGGCGCTGCCGCGACTTGCTGTGTGTCTTTCTGCATATTTGTAGGTAATCCCTCGAGTGCCTCAAAATGCTTTGAAGTGACTTCAAGGTACCTACTACAGCAGGGATGGGCGTGCAATGTCGTTGCGGCTGTTGAAAGCGCGCACGCATGCGCAGCCGTCATGCCCCGTCAAAGGCGCGCGCGCACTCGGTTTTCAAAGTGATGGCTCTTGCCACCATGCAAATCACCCATGCAAACTGGTTGAATGCCCAAATGTGCCTGTAGCCCTTGACCACACCAATAGACGCCTCGGATGCTCATGCTCCCCCTTCTGATGATTGCTGCCGCTACAGGCTCAGGCATGCATGAAACACGCGCTGGCGGTCTTCAAGACCAACTGGGTGCCGGAGGTCACCGGGCCTGCTCTCAGGTAAACAGCACATGGGTTGTCTCAGCGAGTGATGGCGTATGTGGCGGCGCCAACTTGTAGGGGCAGTAGTGGGGGTTCTGAGGCAGACGAAGTCCTCCTGGAAGCCCATCTGTAGTCGGCTGGGCGGTCTGTGACCGTTTGGTAGTGTAGCGCATGTGCTACACGCTTGACACAGTACATGCGTACACGAGTTGCATGTTTTGCTTGTTTCGTAGGGTTTCCGCCCCTCAAGCGGAAGAAAAGAACGTACACAGCGCTCAGCTCGCGACAGCCCCCCCCCCCCCGCCCCATGATGTGCACCATTGGGATGGGTTGCTGCATCCTGTGCAAAGTGCAAAACCAGACGAGGCGCGTGCGGGGGGGGCGGCGGGGGGGGGTCCTGGTCCCTGGGCCCTGGGGGTCATGTCATTCTAGTCGTCTCAAGCTGGTGTTGCGAACCCAACAGCTAGGCGCTCCGCTTGTCTGCGAACCCTCACGCTAGGGCTTCCTTCCACGACTGCGGCACGTACACCGCGGCGCCCACCAAGACGTCTGCGGCGTACCAGGCGTGGTCGCTGCTGGGCCCTGTCGCCAAGTCCGTGCCGCTCAAGTGCGGCGGCTGCAACGGCTCCATCAAGCAGGAGTTCGCATTCGGCAAATCGGTCAACTGGCAGATCTTCGCGGAGCAGAACGGTGAGGAGCAAGATTCACTTTCTTCATTGAATGTGTTGCTTGAAGTAGACCCGCTTTGCGTGCGGTATGCTCCTCCACGCTTTGATGTACAGGCCGCGCCTGCCATATATGCATACATGGTGGCACTGCCTGACTCGTGGCCAATTGCTGCAACAGCGGCGACCACGGTTATCGGTGGAAGGCATTCAATTTGACGGCTAACCACACCTTGGCACCTGGAGCTCTGCCATCTCTTGATTCGTTTCCATACATACAACCTGTTGAGCTCTGCCACGCACAGCAGCGCGCCTGATCGACAAGGTCACGCAAGCGGGAGAGCTCGTGCCATCAACAACGAACAGTCTGACTTGTCATGCAACGAACAGTCTGACTTCTCATGCAAGCGGGAGGGCCCATGCCATCAACAGCGAACAGTCAATGACATGTTATTGCAGATGACATCGGTGTGGAGTTTTGCACCCGCTAGGACTAGCAGTACTGAGTATGCTCCGGATGCTGAGGGCCAGCCCTGTCCCTTCACCGCGATAGCAAATGCCCTCGGTTCAACTCCCAAACTTCAAGTGCACACTTTCGACCATGCACTCTTCACAATTCACAAACGGAAAACCTCAAGTCGAGCACTGCTCAGCATTTATATAGTGACCCCACCCCACCACTGAACTCCCCCCCCCCCCCCCCCCCCCCCCCCCCCTCCCCCTTCCGCGCCCCCCCCCCCCGTCACCCCAGGCATGCAGCTCTGGTACGACTTCCTCTTCGGCTACCGCCTCATGGCCAACACGCTCTCGTACACTACGGTCGCCAACCTCATCAAGACGGCAAAGTACGGCTACTACGACTGCCGCAAGATGTCCAACGCCGACATCATATCCCTCCTTGGCATCTACGCCGTAAAGCAGGCGGGCGGGGTGCCCGCGCAGGGCTGCCCGTGGATGCCTGGGCGCAAGGACGTGGCTGCGGACTGGTATGATGACACCACACTGCTGCCGAGCGAGGCGTCCAATGCCGAGGCCCTCAAGGCACAGGTATGTACCAGTCTGCTGTTGTGCATTCAAAAGCACTTGGTTTTCTTACATGCATGCACGTTACACAGGGCGTGGCTCAGCTGCTGCCGTGCGAAGCATCCCAAGCCCTCAAGGCTCAGGCACATGGATGCTCAGCGGAGCGGGCTTTCTCAAGTCAATGGCGCGCCTTTTGCTGTGTTCAGCTTGTATCTGCTACTTGAAGTTTACCAAATGTAACAACCCCAAATGCCCAGCCAGGACCTGCACATTGTGCCAATCTCTGTCATGTGCACTGCATCGCGCAGCAGAGATGTCTTGGACTCATACGCAGCTTCTCGCTCTGCCCGCGCCCTCTGCCGCTCGTCTGCTACTTGAAGTTTGCCAAGTATGACTTCTACAGCATCGCTCAGAACGCCTTTGGGCAGGACCCCTATAAGCTCATCGCCACCCTCTCCGGCGCGCACACGGTGGGCCGCAGCCGCGTGCACCCCGAAAACCCCACGAGCCTAGGCATCGACGAGCTGTCGCAGGGCCCCCTCAACACCTTTGACGGCATCTACTACGACGAGGTGAGTCACCGAGCCCCCACCCCCCCCCTCACTTTGGTTAGCCCTAGGGGTAGGGTTACGGTTCAGGCTAGGGCTCATCCGCTCGACGGAAAGAATGCAGTCTTCTCGTTTAAAGCGTGGAGCACCCCAGACAATCGACATTGCGCTCTCTACGAGAGGAATCGCTGTGTTGTCTGGTATCAAAATGACACAGCGCTCAACCGCGCTGCGTGCCCGTGCCCGCAAGTATACGTCATTTACTTCCGCTTGAGGGGCGGAAACCCTATGACTGCACGTCATATACAACACGTATGCCCCTATTGAGCTCGTGCATGCTTTCCCTGCTGGCGTGCTCCCCCCGCAGGTGTACTACAAGTACCTCGGCGGCAAACACGCGGTCTTCTCACTTTAGAAAGAGCATGAAGCAGCCCAGCTGATCACCATCGCTCTCGCTACACAAGAGCAACCGCTCTCTTATTTGTCAGGAAATGACGCAACGCTCAACCCACGCTGCGTGCCCCCCGTGCCCGCAGGTGTACTACAAGTACCTCGACGGCAAGAACGCGGGCTGGTTCGAGTCGGACCGCCACGGCCGCTGCAACAACCTGTCGAACCCCGGCCAGAAGCTCGAGTACCGCATCTGCCAAGACGCCAACAGCCCCATGGCGCAGTACTACAAGGCGTACGCGGACGAGTACCACGCGGGCACCAACTACCTGCTCGCCAGCAACTTTTGCGCGTCGTACCAGGCGATGTCCACGATCGGTTACGCCGTAACTGCCGACGTGCTGAAGGCGACGAGCGCCAACTTCGTCGTGCCGCCCGGCAAGGACCCCGTGTCGTACGCCAACCAGCTCACCGACATGCTGCTGGTCTCCATCATAGACCCCGATGACCTGAAGACGGCCACCGCTTAGGGTTGCAGTTGACGCTCCGCGTGTGCCCGCTCGTGCAGCCCGCAGCACGCTCCAACTCCGTTTGAACATTTGGAGCAGCAAGTTGGTGTGTGCGCGCCGCTGACTTGTCTGCATGTCCGCTTAGATCATTGCCTACGTGGCCGTATCTGTTGTGTACTGCGCCGCGTACCTAGGTTGTTGTTGTCGTACCCGTTCTGTACTGCACTGTACTGCGGTGTACGGTGCTGTACTGCACTGTACTCTCTGTCCGCGTAGATCGTCGGCGGTCCTACGACTTCTGTCTGCTTCTGCTCTCCATTTATAGCGCCCGTGCGCTTGGAAGCTTACAGCACGTATGTCGTCATGGTGGTCCTTGCGTTCCTTAAAGGGTATTTAGTGCACACTGCCCCTTGGTTCTCTCCTGTGTCCCTGTGTCTGTGTCCTTGTGCCTGACGAGTGTGAGCATCACCACCCGCATTGAAGTGTGATTGCCACTGATAGTGCGCGCGCACATGCTGCATTGCACGCAACCAGTCTTGACGATGAACTCGTGGTATTTATCAAGGCCCCAAGCGAGGCCCCGTGTCTTATGTATTCCTAGGTTTCAATCCTACCTAGCGACCTAGTCTGTACTGCGCCCCAACAACGTGGGTACTAGCGTTGCAACACAGCCCAGCATCCGACCTCCACGTGTGTACGCTTGGCGATGAACATAGAAACACACACTTTTCGGGTGCTTGGTTTATATCTCATAGCCGTGTAAGCTTCCCACATAGTGCCACGGGTCACGAGTACATCATGCTATTGTCACAGCCCATGTCTCTGCCTTGCTTGCATATTGCTGTACAGACGCAGCCGGATCTACGGCAGACATTCACTATTTATCATGTGAAAAGGCATGAACATCCGCTGGCGTACTCTTCACCATTATGGCGCACCTGGCGAAGGCTACAGGGGCAAGTGCACGAGGCTGCTGTGGAGGTTGTCCCCTGGGACTCCCCCCTACATACCCCCCTAATATACATTATGACCAATCATCCAAGGGTCAAATAGGGGGAAGGGGAGGGGGCCCAGGGGACAACTGTGGAGGCAGTGACGCCATTTGATGATGTCTTGTAGCCGAGCACTGTGTAACTTTGTGACAAGACATAGACAGCCAGGCATGAAGGAGTCTGGAGCAACTGCCTGACCCTTGGACTAGGTCACGCGGCAGCACTGTCATGTGATGCTCCAGCATATATGAAACATGGAGGTGGTTCAAAGGCTGCATGTTGTAACTGTGAACGCTGCGCACAACGCACCTGACATATGCGACGGTTGACAACATGCAAGCAGCTCCACAGGAAGGTGGCACGCGAAACTTGTTCATTTGCGCCATGACGATGCCCATGTAACTACACAGCGCGTGGCGACTAGCAAGCGCACACACGTTATAGGCGATAAGGGCGCGCGAGTGGCAGCGGCGATGCGCGCGCACCAACACACACAGTCACTGGCATGCTGCGCCAATGGCACGCTGCACACACACGCTACTACCTAGGGTATCCATTTCAGCCAGCGGATGCCCTAGGTATCTATAACACACACGGGACCAATACACATACAGAGGAGGCTCGGCGGCCTCTGGCGCGCTGCCACGCGCACAATATACCCACCCACCATACCCACCATGCTGAGCAGTTCAGCACCAAGCGCACGACGGCGGCGAAACACGGCGCTGCTGCCGCCGACGCTCTGCAAAGTATTGCCCGAGCCGGCCAGCTGAGGCAGCCGCGGCCTACGTCAGAACGCAGAACCCCCTCCGCCGCAACGTAAGTAACTGTCGCACCGCGGCAACGGATGAGCCGTGCTGCTCGCACGGTGCGCTGCCGCGGCACGCGCACTGGTGCCCCCCCTCGCCCCCCCTGATGCGCTGCGCGCGAGCGCCGACAATCAACGCGCGCACGCGCCGCCGCAGCGTGTTACGTACGTCACCTGCGGCACGACACGCGGCACGTCACACCCCCTACAACTTCAACTGCACCCCCCCCCCCGGGGAATCATGCCTCACGACTGCTGCACTTTGCCGGGCTGCTGCAGATCATCCGGGTCTATGATGGAGATGAGCAGGACGTCGAGCGCCTTGTTAGCGGCGGACACAGGGTCCTTGCCGGGCGGCACGACGAAGCCCGCGCTCGTGGCCTTGAGCGCGTCGGCGGTTATGGCGTAACCGATCGTGGACATCGCCTGGTACGACGCGCAAAAGTTGCTGGCGAGCAGGTAGTTGGTGCCCGCGTGGTACTCGTCCGCGTACGCCTTGTAGTACTGCGCCATGGGGCTGTTGGCGTCTTGGCAGATGCGGTTCGCAAGCTTCTGGCCGGGGTTCGACAGGACGTTGCAGAGGCCGTGGCGGTCCGACTCGAACCAGCCCGCGTTCTTGGGGTCCTTCCAGTTGTAGTACACCTGCAGGCACGCAGCGTAGTTGAGCGTTTTGTCATTTTGCGATGAGTCATTGATCCCTCCTGAGGCGAGCGTGCTGTTGATCGCCTGTGCTTTCTTGCCCTCGGCAAGCACGAACCAACAGTGCCATTGCAGGTCAGGGTGGTTAGGTTTCATTCAGACCGCAAGCAGCGCGAACTGGCGGGACCAGATGATGCACCAGGTCTTGCCAGGGCAGTGCTGATGTGTGCAGCTCGCGCAGGCAAGCGTTGTCAATTATGCGCCGATCAACTTCGAGGTACAGGCTGCATGCTGCCCTTCTGTGTAAGCAGAGGGGCCCGCAGGAAGAGAGAGTGAGGATCGTGCAAGTTCGGACAACTATGGCACCTTGATGTGGTACACTCTGGATGAGGTTTCTACTTGAAGCTTGCAAGGGAAATCTACACCCGGTGTCATGCACAGGTTTGAAAAGCAGCTTTTGGGGACCCCGTGTTGTGCTGGAGCTCGCACAGGCTGGTACTGCGGCAACCTCATGTCATTAGGGTTAGGGTTAGGGTTAGGGTTAGGGTTAGGTGTGTGCTGTCAGAAACACGCAGCAACGGCAGCACCGGCACCGTAGGAGCATCATTAGGTTAGGTCGAGGGTCAGCCCTACTCTGAGGGCTAGGGCTGAGGGTTAATGTTGGTAATACCTTGGAAGTACCAGGAGAAGTAGATGCCGCCAAAGGTCAGCATGCCTAACCCTAACCCAACCCGCAGCCACACCCCTTAACCCTACCCTAGGGGGCTCGGTGACTAACCTCATCATAGTAGATGCCATCAAAAGTGTTGAGGGGGCCTTCCGATAGCTCGTCGATGCCGAGGCTGGTGGGACTCTCGGGGTGCACGCGGCTGCGGCCCACCGTGTGCGCGCCGGAGAGGGTGGCGATGAGCTTGTAGGGGTCCTGGCCAAAGGCGTTCTGAGCGATGCCGTAGAAGTCGTACTTGGCAAACTTCAAGTGGTAGGGGAGCGGCAGAAGACACGGGCAGAGCAAGGTGTGCATCAGTCCAAGACGTTCCTTTTGAGCAACGCGCATGGTTGAAATTGGCAGACTGTGGGGATTGCTGGCCGAATGCACTCGGTATACCTCAAGTAGCAGAGGCAGGCTGGGCAGACAAGCACGTCAATGATGTGACAATGACCGCTCCGCTGAGCATCCATGTACCTGAGCCTTGAAGGACTCGGCGTTGGACGCCTCGCTGGGCAGCAGCGTGGTGTCGTCATACCAGTCGGGGCCACATCCTCCGTATATACACGTACGCATGTACAATGTGCAAGGGCTTTCCAGTACACAGCATCAGCAAACCAGTACTTACCTGTGCCTTGAGGGCCTCGGCGTTGGAAGCCTCGCTCGGCAGCAGCGTCGTGTCATCATACCAGTCAGGGGCCACGTCCTTGCGCCCGGGCATCCACGGGCAGCCCTGTGCAGGCACGCCGCCCGCCTGCTTGACGGCATAGATGCCAAGGAGGGATATGATGTCGGCGTTGGACATCTTGCGGCAGTCATAGTAGCCGTACTTTGCCGTCTTGATGAGGTTCGCGACGCTGCTGTAGGACAGCGTGTACGACATGAGGCGCGTGCCGAAGAGGAAGTCATACCAGAGCTGCATGCCTGAGGGGGAGGGGGGGCGGTAGGGGGGGGGGGGGGAGGGGAGGAGGTTCGCAGGGGGGGAGCGTCAGGGTCACCGCATGAAGATGGCGTTGGACTGGTCGTTCTTGAGGGTATGTATAACCGTAGGGTATGAATGGGTGTAAATAAGAAGCCATGTCACGCTTGCGTGCTGCAAGATTGCCGCAGATGGAAACGGCACCGCTCAAAGGTCAGGCACGGGAGGTAGTACCAGAGCTGCATGCCTGCAGCATCGCACATGATCGAAGGGGGGGGAGGGGGGTGTCACACTAGCACTGGCAGCAGTAGGATGGTGTCAGGCGGATGTCAGGGCGGGCATGTATCGTGGTCTGCGCATGTACGGTTTGTATTGTGTGGTTTCTGATGCAGGAAGGGCGACGTGCAGTAAGCACAGGCTCACGGTCCGAGCAGCGCCGCATTGGAACGTCAACTGTTGAACTTGAAGTTAGACCTCCCAGCCTCACCGTTCTGCTCCCCGAAGATCTGCCAGTTGGTCTGCTTGCCGAGCGTGAACTCCTGCTTGATGGAGCCGTTGCAGCTGCCGCACTTGAGCGGCACGGACTTGGCGACAGGGCCCAGCAGTCCGTATGTCTGGTACGAAACCGACGTCTTGGTCGGCGCCGCGGTGTAGGTGCCGCAGTCGTGGAAGGAAGCCCTAAAGTTAGGGTTGCAGACAAGCGGAGCGCCTAGCAGTGAGGAATCACTGAGGATGCAATTCAAACACATAGTTTAGAGTACCTGCACTTGTCATCAGGCATACTGTTGTAGGTGCCGCAGGCGTGGCAGGAAGCCCTAGCGTTAGGGTTGCAGATAGGCACAGTGGCGGCGTTGAGGGCGGGCTTTGTGCAATTTGATGTACACTTCAAAGCCCATTTCGACAAGCAAGTGTGAACTGACAACTGAGATGACATAAAGGGCGACGGCTCGTGGCAGGCCCGTGCGACGTCCGGTACAAAACTCATGTGCTTCAATGTGAATACTCGAAGTACAAATCTTAAGTGCTTCTATTTGGACGCAGCTATATAGATGCCGTCGTCGTAGAACGAAGCCCTAGCGTTACGTTTTGCAGACAGGCGGAGCGCCTAGCAGTGAGGATGCATTCAAACACAGAGTTTAGAGTATCTAAACATTTCATCATCAAGTATATGTGCACTGGCAAGTGCAGAGAACGAACACTGTGTGGAAGGAAGCCGGGTTGCAGACGTCTGGCACAGGCTCGCGTTGTGAATGTGCTGGTGCATGCCTTATCTGAAGTTTTTTCAAGTGCATTAACGAGTGAGATGACACAGAGTGAGATGGTCTCGGCATGATCGACATCTGGTCTGGAACGGAACTCATGTTTCGGTGCGCGCCGCAGTGTAGGTACTGCAGGCTTAAATGGGAAACCCTGGGCTGAGGGTTACAGACGGGCAGAGCGCTGGCATTGAGGGGCGTAGTGGCAGGGTGACGAAGAATTGCATGGCTCGTGGCAGCTTCACGCCTGATATGAAGGAGGTTCCTGTAGTCAGGCTGTTAACTTGGATGAGTCAGGCTGTTAACTTGGATGAAGTCAGGCGGTCAACTTGGATGTAGTCAGGCTGTTCACTTGCATGAAAGCCCAGACAGGTATGCATGTTACTCAGACGACACAGGTTTGATTGAGCTCTTGCTCCGGCCGCATTGCAGAAGCAGCGGAACGGCGTAGATGTGGACAAGAGGGGTTCATCGCCACTGCAGCCTGGATCCTACACCTTGCCCAGAAATGAATGTGAACAGTTGTTTCTTCAAAGAAAAAGCATCACCCCGTGACGGCATTTGGAGCGGACGCCTGAACGGGCGTGGCGAGATTTCATCAAGGCATACTTCCGCCTGAAGTATCGCATGTACATATACATTTTACACGGCGCGCATGTGCGCGGATGCGCCAGTTCACGTCGAATGCTGCTACCTCCTTGCGCCGAACCTCAACAGCGTCCTGCAAACTTCAAGTATGTACATTGTTCAACTTGCCGGACGCTGCGTGCCCCGTGACCGCAGCGTCGCAGCCAATGGCTCACCTGAGAACGGGCCTTGTCGGAAGGCAACAGTAATTTATACTTCAAGTACAACTTCAAAACTGTGCCAGTACGCGTTGTCACATTACGTGCTTGTTACCGCAGCATCACCTCAGAACGGGCCCGGTGACCTCTGGTACCCAGTTGGCCGCAAACACCGACAGCGCGTGCTTGAAGCATGCCTTGGCCTGTGATGTGAGAAGGCCAGAATGATGTCAGTCAACCACCTGTCTGCGATGACGGCTCACAATCGCTGGAGGAAAACGCTATACTTCGAGGCTGTGCCTCATGATGTACATGTGACAGTGTTGTCGTGAGCATCTGCATTCTGGAGTAAAAGAAGGTCAGCCGCCATGTAAGCCCGCACTTTTCCAGAGGTGTGCTCATCGGCCGTGATGGCTAGCGCGGGGCCACAGAAATGGGATCAGAAAACAGGAATTCTTATTTAAAGCGCAGTCAATGATTGAGCACTGCTGCGCGTTCGCGCGCTCACTGCCTCGCCCCCATGCGTTTCACGCGCATGTAAGCAACCGCCTTGTCCATAGGACACCAGGTTGCAGAGAAGCAAGCAGTACGCTGCATGCGTTGAAGGCACGCGCAACAGCTTCGTATATACGTCATGGCGGAGCGCTGCTGTGTGCTGTGTAACTGTCGTCGCACAGCGCGCAACGGGGCAGGGGAACACTGCATGCCGCGTTTCGATGTGGGCATGTGGAAACAGACTCTCAGCAACAAGAAAGCCACAGGAACCGGCTCACTGCCGCTCGCCGCTCGCATGCGCCACTCGTTTGTCACCCCTTATGTCCCGTTTCTTTGCAGTGGTCATGATGCAAGCTGGGTCATCAAGTACCGCGCTCTGCACCTTGAGGCATAGACTTCTTTTGATTGCTATCCTTCAAACCACTTGTGAATGAATCACAACGTACCAGCGGCTTCTTGACGCGATCGTTCGCTACTCGGCTGTCCCGACAGCGGGTTACAAGAGTGCAAGCAGACCGCGCTCCGCTGTAACCGCTCTCTGCCCACAGGACGTGATGGGTACCTATGTATCACCCTGAGGGTGTAAACTTCGGCAGCTTATACATATGAACGGTGTCGTGTCAGCACGCATAGTGTGCGCGCCACGAGGGCAGGCGCCAGGGACTGAGCCGTGCAGCAACGGCTCCGAAAAGCACGCCGACCCTTAGCACGCATTGGGCTGCGTCAACATAGGCACAAGGCTAGGGTGCAACAGCGCGGGCGCGCGCCTACCTACATAACGAAATCTGATGGTAACTCCGCCTCAAGTCAATGGTGAAGTTTGCAGTTGCAAGTTCATCTGCACGCGTTGCAGACTGCGCTGCGCCATGAGATTTGAAGTGCGCCTTTGTGTGCATCAGCGGAGGCGCGAGCCAGGCCGCAATTGGACAAGCAGAAGGTGAAGCCCAAATTGAAGCACAAAGTGAACAGTGGTCATTGCTCAGTTGTGGAGCGGGGCACGCCGAGCAGCGCTGGGTATGCGGCGGCGCCAGGCAGCTGTTACTTAAAGACACATTTGAGCGGCGTGCGTTGCAGACTCCGGTGCGCCGCACGCGGACTTAGGGTTAGGGTTAGGGTTAGACGGCGGGCTTCTGACGACGTGGTCAGCAGTGATAAACGCTGTGAGAGCTCAGCTGTCGTCATCCACTCTCAGCATTCAGTTGTGCAAGTGCAAAACAGGAGTGCGCTGCCCGCAGTTGTCGTTACGCATCAGCCAATGATCGGATCGAGCCAGCACGACACTGCTGCAAAAATCTGCATGCAGCATCTGCGCTGCAAAGAATAGACCTTATCGTCATTTTCGCCTTCCTGTCGATGTTGACATTTAGCTGTCTCACTGGACACTGGCACCTCATTCTCGATCACCCGACCACGTCATGAGCCAGCTAGCGGCCACCGTTGCAGCATGAAGCAGCGATCGTGACCTGTTCCTCATCTCAACAACTCACATTCTCGGTACTGCCGTATATCCCCACGTGGTCAAATGTCTGCTTCGGGCAAGTGCCGCCGGGTCGAGGAGGCGGGGCATTGTAGCCAGTGTTATATCCGCCAGTCAATCCTCCGAGCAGCCCCCCTAGCAGGCCTCCGCCGCCGAGCGTGGGCTTCGTGTTGGTGCTGTACGACACGTATCCCAGGTCCCGCCCGTCGCTGCCGCGCAGCTGGCGCGCATCAGGCTGCGGGTCGCCTCGGTAGCTGACTGTTTCCACCCTCTGTGGAGCGAGAGCAGCACCAACTAGTGAGAGTGAGAGACAAGCGAAGAAAGGAATGGGCTCATGCATACACCAGTCTGCTTGATCGTCAAACCCTCTGTCGCTCTGTACAGCCACCTAGACCATCACAGATTGTTGACCCTTCGAGCAGCTCTCTTACCTCGCGACCTGGATCCATCTCGCCACATGCCTGGCTCACCAGGAGCAGAACGCACACCACCGCAGCAAGCATCCTCTTCCTCGACTGTGTGTTGGTGAGGCGTCGCTGCGGCACGCTTAGCAGTGACAGGAGTATCTTTGCGATACTATGTAAACCGTTTGCGGGTAAGTCTGTCGTTTCGTTTCGTCGGTTTCTGCCGTTACGCCAGGTTGTGGAGGGATCTACATAGGCTCATGAGAATACAAAGGGTTTCAGCACATGCCGGTACTGTGCTCCAGGAAGTTCTCACCAGGAATTTGGTGCCTGCTACAGCCGTGCTCGACTGCACTAGTGTCAGAGAGCATCAACTTAACTTTGCAACTTCAAGCAGTGCACGAAGAGGTTGCGCATATGCCTGCGAACCGGAAATAACAAGTTGTTATTATCGCTGCCCCTCAGCGCACCGCACGGCGGCGGCGCAAAACACACATGTGACACTTGGCGCGCGCCAGCGAGCACCCTGCGGGAAAAAACCGCACCACCATCACAACACATCTGCACAACGGCTACTGAACAACGGGCGGGCGCAGACACACGAGGATGAAGCCCGCGCGGCAGAAAGGCACTGCAGCATCGCTTCACAGACTGCAGCTGCAGCCCGGTACTGGCGGCAAACGCCGCCGCTGCTGCCGCCGCCGCTGCCGCCGCCGCTGCCGCCGCCGCTGCCCGCCTTCCTATCACGGCTCAGTGGGCGCGGCACAGTCGAGAATGCCGCGCAACGGCGCTGGTATGGTGAGCGCTGCCGCTCAGCAGGGCAGTGCTCCAGCAGGCGCTATACACAGCAGCGCTGTCCAACGCACAGCTCTCGGACTGCGGCGCGCTGCCATGCTGCAGTCGCGCGCTCGTGTCGCTGCCGCAGCTGCCGCCTCTGCTATTGCCGAGCGCCGTCGCCGTCGCCGCCGCCGCCGCCCGCCGGCGCCTCGGTTCCCTCCGCCGCCTCTGCCACCGCCACTGCTGCCGCCGCCGCTGCCGCCGCCGCCGCTGCCGCCGCTGCACCCGTGCCGCGCATGGCCCGCAGCGCTATGCGGAGAACTTGGCGATGGCCCGGGCGCCCTCCTCCTGCCACTGCTCGCGCGTGCACCAGAAGTCCTGTCGCCCCTTCATGACGTCCGCGAGGATGGAGCCGCCCATGAAGACCATGTGCTTGCGCCGCGGCGGGTCCTCGATGTTCAACTTGAACTTCTTGGCGCGCTCCAGGTCGCCCTGTTGGGGGGGGGGGGGGGGGAGTGGCGTGTTGCTGAGCGGTGTGCAGCTGCTGCGCTGTGCGCATGCGCACACTGCGAGTACAGGTCACAGCGCAACCTGACTTGGCCCGATGATGACCTGTGCACTCCACTTTGCTCATATTTTAAAGAAAATTTAATGCATTAGCCCCTAGTCTAGTAGTAACCCTCATCTCATCCTGACCCTAACACTCAGCCTGACCCCTATACTGAGCAAGCACCCACCTTGTGCACGTCGCGCACGTAGCGCGCGCGAATGTGCTGCTCGAGGCGCGTCGAGAACCCTAATTCCAACCTTGAAGAACCCCAACCGGAACCCTACCCTGTAGCGCAGTAGCCCTAACTCCAACCTTGAAAATCCTAACCCTAACCCTAACCTGTAGCGCGTAACGCTGGTCCTAACCCTAGACCCACCTTGAGCACACAACACACGTAGCGCGCGCGAACGTCCTGCTCCAGGCGCATCAAGAACCCTAACCCCAACCTTGCAACCCTAACCCTAACCGCATCCCTCCTGACCCTGACCCGACGCTGACCCTAACCCTAGACACACCTTAAGCACGTCGCGCACGTAGCGCGCGCGAATGTCCTGCTCCAGTCGCGTCGATAACCCTAACCCCAGCTTCAGACCCCAATCCTAACACTACCCCAAATCCGTGACCCTAACCCTAACCCTACCCCAAACCCGTGGTACCCTAATCCGTGATACCGACAGCGCACCTCACCTTGAGCACGTCGCGCACGTAGCGCGCGCGGATGTCCTGCTCGAGTCGCGTCGAGAACCCGGGGTACATGGACGTCCCGCCACTCAGCACAATGTGCTTGTAGTACTCGGGCCGGCAGTCCATGTCCGCGCTCTGTATCATCTCAAAGACCATGTCGCCGAGGCCGGGCTTCTCCACGTCGATCAGCGCGGGGTTGAAGAGCGGCTCCGGCGCCTCGAAGCGCTCGCGCCCGACCTTGATGACGCGCCCGTCGGGCAGCTCATACGTCTCCTCAAGGACCGTGGTTTCCTGCGCGAGCCGCCGCTCCGCCTGTGAGCCAGTTCCAGAAGTGCACGTGATCCGGGTACATGATCATGAGAAGAGGGGCATGCACGTGTACACGGTATTAGTTAAAAGTTGAAGAGCGGCTCCGGCGCCTCGAAGCGCTTGCGCCCGACCTTGATGACGCGCCCGTCGGGCAGCTCGTACGTCTCCGCGAGGACCGTCGTCTTCTGCGCGAGCCGCCGCTCCGCCTGCGGCGTTGGGTGTGTTCGGGGTGTTGATGATACAGTAGCGCTGGGTGGGTATGCAAAGCCCTAGTCATTGAAGACACAAACTGAATGGTGTGCACAAAATGTCATTGATACGCCCGTCGGGCAGCTCGTAGGTTTCCTCGAGGACCGTCGTCTCCTGCGCGAGCCGCCGCTCCGCCTGCGGAGCCGTGTTGCATATGCATGATCACGAGAAGAGGGGAATGCAGGTGTACACGGCATTAGTACCAAAGTTGAAGATATGCATTGCACAGTGAAGATTGATGACGTGCAGTGGAGAATATGATGACGCGCCCGTCGGGCAGCTCGTACGTCTCCTCAAGGACCGTCGTCTCCTGCGCGAGCCGCCGCTCCGCCTGCGAAGCGGTGCCGCGCGTGCACGATCGTGATGAGAGGGGTGTGCACGTGATATGGTATTAGTTAAAAATTGAAGATATGCACTGCACAGTGGATGATATGATCACACGCCTGCCGAGCAGCTTGTACGTCTCCTCGAGGACCGTCGTCTCCTGCGCGGGCCGTCGTTGCGCCTGCGAAGCGGTGTTGGGCACGCTCGGAGTATTGATGATGCACTAGGGTTAGGAACGCACACACAACTCCTACTTCGCCACAGAAACCCATCGCGTCGCGCCTCGGCGAGCAACGCTGCGTGCGCGTTCATGTACTCACAGTTCAAGAAATGTGCTGAGCGTTTGATGACTTGAACATTGAAGATGAGGTCACAGGCCCATCGCGTATGCGTCTCCGTCCGTCCGTGGCGATATAGCACAGCTTCGCCTGGCCCTGGCGTGCCATCTCGAGATGAGCATCACCACTCTACAGACAGTCCTTTAAGAAGCCTCAGCGGCTGTCGACCCCAGTTTCAACACTCTTTCATATGTTGAAGTTGACCTCACAGGCCCCCGTACCTGTATGTCCGCCGCGACGTAGCACAGCTTCTCCTTGATCTGGCGCACCGTCTCGAAGTCCGCCGTGCGGTTGAATGCGTAGCCGCGCAGCAGCAGGAGCTTGATCATGTAGCGCGTGATGTGGCGCCCCGCGACGTCCAGCCGGCAGATTAAATTCTGCGGCACGTACCCATCGTACACCGGTATCACGTGCGACACGCCGTCCCCCGTGTCCACCACGACCCCCGTCTGCAACCCCTGCGCGTAGAGCGTCAGTATCGCCTGGATGGAGACGTTCACTGCGCCGAAGCCGAAGCCCTCGAACATGCGTTCGCACATGCGCTCGCGATTACGGCTCGGGTTCAGCGGCGGCTCCGTGAGCAGGATCTTGTGCGCCGCGGGGTCCACCTTGAGCTTCTCGTGGAACGTGTACTTCCACAGCTCCTCCATGTCCGCCCAGTTCTTGATGATGCCGTTCTCCACGGGGTAACTGCGGCAGGAGAGGGGAAGGGGGGGGTGTCAATTCTCTGCATGTTGATCAACGACAGCAACGGTGTCAATTCTCTGCATGTTGAAGAAAGGAAGCGACGTGCTGGCTCTTGAACATCAGCAGAGGGGAGCTAGCTTCTCATGGAACGTGTACCTCCACAGCGCCTCCATGTCCACCCAGTTCTTGATGATGCCGTTCTCGACGGGGTACCTGCAGCAGTGGGGTGCCGGGGGGGTAACTTCTCCGCATGTTGACACAAGGAACCAACGCTATGGCCTTTGCATATCAGCAGAGGGGAGGTAGCTGAATGGACTCGAGCACAACATCACACAGCACCAAAGGCATATGCGTAAACTTCAAGTGCAACAAGTTGCTCACGTCGTGTTGAGCAACGCGTGCGCCGCCGCCGCCGCCTCGTCACCACACATATATCCTTGAGCACGATGTGGCGCTGCAGCAACCGCACCTCTGTGTCCTCGGGCACAATGTTCAATGAGGACACAATAACTTCAACGCTTGAATTTGCTCACGTCGTGTCGAGCGACGCGCGCGCCGCCGCTGCCTCGTCGCCGCACATAATGTCCTTCAGCACGACGTCGCGCTGCAGCACCTCCTCCGCGCGCAGTATGGGACGCCCGATGAGCGACGGGAAGATGAAGCGCGGGAAGTTCTCGCCCGCGACGCCGACCTTCACAAAGCCGGTGCCGTTATCGCACACCTGCAGGGGGGGGGGGGGGGGAGCACTCATCAGGATCATGTATGTATACAGAACTTGCAAAGCACATCTAGAGGGGGGGGGGGCACTCATGAGGATCATGAATGAAGCACCCGCAAAGATTGAGCCGGTGCCGTTGTCGCAAACCTTGGGGGAGCAGGGGGGGGGGGGCAACGCACTGATAGGGAACGGGCGCTGGCCAAACACATGAGCACGCAACGACTTGCCCCGAGCGAGCAGGCTAGCTAACCCCCTCCCAACTTGACAACAAAATGCACAGAGTAGCACATCCGCGGGAGAGGGGGGGGGGGGGGTGAGGGCAACGCGCTCGTCAGGATCGTGATCATGCATCTGGTACTTGTGGAATGTCGTTGCATGTCGCACACCTGGATGTTTCGCACACCTGCAACGTCCTCGTGCAGGCAGCTGAAGGCGCCGAGCGCCAGAGCAGTACAAAACCCGCTGCTGCATTGCCAGAGCTTGCTGGCGACATGGGTGAACTTCGCAAGCGGGAAATGCTGGCATTCCGCACTGCGCATAAGGCGACGTGGTCGTCAAAAGGCGGCGAAAACTTACGGGCTGGCCCTGTGGCCATTGGTACAGCAAGTGGCACTTGACGGCAATGCTTGCCAACCGGCTTTTGATGGTCCAAAAGTAAACCACTTCTGTGTGCTCCACAACGCCGGCGGCTGTGATAAACCACAGCCCGCACATACTTCACACTTTGAAGTTGAAGTATGAGGCAGTGCACGCTGAAGGACTGCGTCTTTCACAGGCAACACACTGCTGATGGGGGGGGGGGCTGCGCATTGGAGCATGGCTGCCGTGTCCTCGAGGCGTCTGTGATACGCGCCCTTTGAAGTGAGGCAGAGTGGTGCACTACAAGAGCACCGACCACAATGCCCTGCCTGATTGGCGTGCTGCGTATCCCGTGGCGCGAAACATTGTGCGTAAAGTGCATAATGAGACGCTAGAAATATACGAGACACCTGGTCTCCCAAGGGGCCTATATACATACGAGTCCATGATTACTTCCATGTGCCTTAGGGACAGGGCAAATTCTGATGTGCAAAGGACAGGACAGGAGAAGTGCCTCACTGAAAAGGGCTTTCGAGGTGGCCCAGGCCTATGGTACCCACTCATTGAAATGCTTGCTTTCGAGCAGTGTGTCACGGCGATGCATGAGAACACCTTGCTGCAGCCACTTCAAGAGGGCAAGCGCAGGACGCGCAACCACCTGCACATCCATGATTTTTCTCTCTGAGTCGCGGTTGGGCTAAGCTCGCAGATAACAATGACGTAGGTGAGCCTGCAACACCATCAGATGATGCGTGCACCAGCACTCGTGCACTGCCTGCAGCAACCTTCTCGATTTTGTCAAGTTGATGTTTTTCTCAAAAAAAAAAGATGCCAAACCGCAGTGCTGTCGGCTCTGCCTATCAGGCTTGCGCAATGCGGAGTGATCGTGTGTAAACATCAGAATGATCTGATATTGAACTCACCAGCGCGGGCATCGCAGAGAGATCCGACATGGTGCCCTGGATACGGGTTCAGCTGTAGATCAGCCACACAGGCTCCAAGCCGCCTCGTCCAAGCTGCCCCTTCCACGCGAAGCAGCAATATACGCCCTGCACCAGCTCTTCGGCTACCTCTCTTCCTCTTCCCGCTTTTGTGCTGTCTGAAATTTTTTTGTCAGCTTCAACAGTTCTTCCCAAACATCAACTTCTTCGCAGACACCCTGGCTAGCTAGGTGTACCACGGCGAGAGCATCACTTCACGTCCGAGTATAGGTACTTTGTCGTGAACCGCATTCTAAACGTGTCGCGGTGCGGATGAGCATCTTGCAGAGCTCACATCAGATGGAAAACATGATCTGTGCAGATCGCTGTAGGTAGCGCGCGGCGAGAGCGTACAGAGACGGCACAAGGAGGGCTGACAAAGGCGGCAGCAATCATGGCATCACACTTGCAAAGGCTGAATGGCGATGTGGCCAAAGCAGCGGACTGGGAGCTGTGCCTTTCGCTGCTGCGGACCAAAAACTCGGTTGTTCAAGCGCGGGCCGCCAAGCACCTGAGGCAGTATATGGAGACGGCGGTGAGGGAGATGAGCAGCGAGGCCTTCGGCAAGTTCGAAGGAGAGCTGTACCAGAGGATATTTGCGCTGGTGCGGGCGAACGATCTGTGGGAGAGGCTGGGTGGGGTGATGGCGCTGGACGAGCTGATTGACGCCAGCAGCGCAGCTGCGGAGACCAAAATCATCAAGTTCAGCAATAACCTCAGCAATGCGCTGAGGACCAACACGGATCATGCCATGCTGGTGCAGGTGAGCAGATGTTTGATCCCAACTTCTTCTGATCGTTTATTATTATGCGGTCACACCAGTGAAGTCTTTTCCCACTGTGAGCACCTGTGTACCATCACCAACAATGCCAGCAGCGTGAAGAGGAGGCGCTGCGGTAGGTAGAATGCCTGTTAACAATGAGTGCAAGAGGTTGACAACAATCATCTAGTCTAAGAGGTTCTGCCAGCCAAAGTGTTGTCACCAGAATGTGGCAAAGTCGGACCTGGCTCTCATCACTGGACAAACCTCTGATGGGTCAGACCATGATATGCTTCAGGTACTGGAAAGGTACTGGAAGTGAGCATCTTTGTTGGGCAGCAGCAGCGCCATGATACGTTCTTGCCTGATGAAGTGGACAGACCAATACAGGCAATTGCCATTTGCGAGCAAACGCCAGGTGTCTTGAAGGGCCACACTTCAATGCGTGAGGTCCAAGTACCCTGTTGGTGAACCAGGCTTCCATGCATTGGCGCATGGACTAAACTCGCAACCATTGGTTCTTTTGCAGCTGTTATGTTGCCTGGTGCACATCAGCCAGCAGTAATTAGGAGCTATGGCTGTTGTGATCACTGCAGTGCAGAGCACAGCAGGCGGGTGCAATAAGCTTTGACTGCTTCATTTCAAGTTCCAACTACAACATCTTCGTCCTGTTGCACTGGACTCATTTGCAGCTGATTTGTCAGCCTGGTACACAACAGCGAGCTGTAAACAGGATTTGGTACTGTTGTGATAAATGGCAGAGCAAGGCAGGTGCAGCGGCCGTGCAACAACCTCAACCCCTCTTATTCATGTGCCAACTTTACGCTTTTCCTTTGTGAATGTAACCAGCGCACATACCACGCTACCATGTGGCCTGGCGAGCCGCCTGTGCGGGAACAGTACAGCTTATATGGAAATGTCATTTGAAATGAGGGGCTGCCGTGGCATAGCGGTGTCTTAAACTGCAGGCCATGCGGGGGCGCCTGGTTCTGAGGAAAGAGCAGGAATACGATCGCAGGTAGCACACACTAGAGGGATTGTGGCATGACACTGCCCGGCGGCACTGCAGCTTCAGACTCAACAATGACACTCGGAGCCGGCTGAAACTGCAGAACTTCAAGGTGGCAGGGGAGATGGATATTGCCATGGCGTACTGAACGCCTCCGCTAGAAACAGTGCAGGAAGAACTAGAGCAGATGGTGCTTCCTTGCAGCTCTTTCGCTGCAGGTAGGCAAGGCGATTGGGCAAATGGCACTAGGCGTGGCATCCCCAACTGCCGTCCGCATGTTGGGAGGGCCGCGGCAGCCTGAGGCGGCTCACCCACTGCGGCACGGCCTCCCCTGAGGTCTGCATGCATGCGTCAACGGCTGTTGCACTTCAGGCGCTTGAAGTGCTGGTCTCCGCACCTCCCCTGCGCCCTACGGTTAGGGTTAGGGTTAGGGTTAGGGTTAGGGTTAGCCGCGGCGCGTGTGAACGTCGCGCTAGCACACCTCGAGTACTTCCAAGTACAGGTGTGCCCGCACCTCCTGCGCCCGCCCCCCATTCCATTCGTCACGGCCACGCGGGCATGTCCGCAAGGCGCCGCCCCCTCCTGTTGTTCTTTTGCGTAACAGACTTCGAAGTACTCGAAGTACCAGGTTTCACACTCCTCTCGCGTCCGCCCTTCGCCATGCGCACACGACCGTCGCAGCTGATGAATCTCCAAACTAGTTCAGGTAAACTTCAACTAATTGAAGTATCCCATACCTGCCTCCGTCATGGCGCGAGCAGGTCAGCAAGGCCCTGGGGCCAGGCGCGCATCCCCAACGTCAGCCGCATGGTGCAGGTCAAGCACCGCCCCTGACGGGCTTCGCCAGCGCCAAAATGCTGACATTAACTCCGCGCAATTACATCTGGCGAACTCACGCACTTCACCCACTTGAAGTACCCCCCCCCCCCCCCCCCCTCCCTTTCATTACATCTGCACCCCCCCGCCCGCTGCGCAGGTCAGCAAGGCCCTCGGGCACATGGCGCGCAGCAGCGCCGTCCCCAATGTCGATTGCAAGGCTTTGCCAGTACCAAAATGCTGACATGAACTTCGCACGACTACCGTCAGACTCACGCACTTTACTTACTGAAGCACCCCCCCCCCCTGCTGCGCAGGTCAGCAAGGCCCTCGGGCACATGGCGCGCAGCAGCGCCGTCCCCAACGTCGATTACGTGGAGTTCGAGGTGAACCGCGGCCTCGAGTGGCTCAACGCGGAGCAGTGGCACCGGCGCCTCGCGGCGTGCCTCGTGCTGCGCGAGCTCGCTGCGAACGCGCCCACGACGCTGTACGTCAAGATCCGCGACTTCTTCGAGCGGGCCATGCCCGCGCTCGCAGACGCGCACGAGGCGATCCGCGTCACCGCCGCGGAGGCGCTCGCGACGTGCCTCGCGATCCTCGCGCAGCGCCGCAGCCGCCACCACCTCAACTGGTACTGCAGGTGAGTGGGGGCGGTCAAGTTCAACCCAATGCCTCCAATCTAGCTCTAGTGCATCGCGATTTTGGCGCCAGCCCGCAGCCACCATTGTACTGCACGTCAGCAGGGGCGGTCAACCCCAATCCCCACCCCCCAATCTACCCATAGTGCGCTGCGCTCCTCTTAACCGCAGGTGATTAATCGTAAACTTTATCCCAGCCCTAACCTCAAGTCTCAAGCTGGCCTCAAACTTTAAGCCTGACCCTACCGTAGTGCCCTCATGATCCTTGCTCAAGCGTCCCACCTCAACTGGTACTGCAGGTGGGTGACCGCAACCCTACCTGAGCCCTGAACTGCATTCAAAACAACCTGAGGCTTCAATCATAACCCTACTCATTACCCAAACTCAAGCTATAGTGCCTCGCGATCCTCGCGCAGCGCTGCAGCCGCTACCACGTCGACTGGTGACCGCCGATGGTCGAACACCAGCCTCAACTCTGCCCTCAAATATCTTATTGAAGTAGGCCTCAGATACATTGGTGAAGTATGAAAGTTGTAGTTTCACACACTTATACTCAAGTACTACCCAGCCATAGTCACCTCAACTGGTACCGCACGCAACGGGCCCACGTGTAGCGTGCGATTCGCCCGTCTCCACCCCTAACCTCAGTACTTCAAGTCTATCCAAACTGTTGTCTCAATACTTCAAGTCTATCCAAACCCCAGCCCCTGTTGTGTACGTGGTCGCCATGCGGGGAGGTAGGCAGGTAGAAGAGTGGGTAGGGGCTGGGGGAGAAGATTCGGTGCTGCACCACTCGCTGTCACCATCATCTGCTACGTCAGCACTGGTTTATGTACACTCACACACATACATACCCTATCTGCGCGCTCTCGCTGCGCAGCATCTACGACGCGCTGCAGGCGGGCCTCGCCAAGGGCGGCGAGGCCGACATCCACGGCGCGCTGCTGATCGCCGGCGCGATGCTCGACAACTGCAGCGACTTCATGGTGCCGCGCTTCCGAGAGGTGGGTTGAGTGTTCAGTGCTGTAGAAATACTTTTCGAAGTATACTTTGTGGGACAAAATTGTCGGTCGCATCACAGACAGTTATTTTGCAGTCACAAGCGGTGGGTCGAGCGTTCCGTGGTATGTATGCAGGGCGGAACCGACGGTCACAATACAGACAGGTAATTTGCAGTAAATGCGAGAGGTGGGTCGAGCGTTCCGTGGCGTGTATGGAGGGCAAAAGCGGCAGTCCCAGTAGCAATTCATACTATCACAGTCAGCGGCCGGATAAGCTTGTGATGTCGTTGAATGGGGCTGAGGGCTGCAACTCGCTGGGGCGATGCTCAGCAACTGCACCGATGACCACGCGCGTTGTTAAGGTGTCAAAGTGAGCATACGAATCAAGCATTCAGAGTTGGTTGGGAAGCGGGGCCTGCATGGCCTGCAGGAGCGAGATCTCGTTGGGACTGCTGCTACTGCGGGCTGCGATTCACGGAGCCGTACTCGGAGCTAACGCGCTGGCTGACAACAGTATATTTACTAGAAGTATTATCCTCAAGTTACCGCGTTTCAAACAGGTAGGTATCGTGCGAAACATTGCATAGCAGCGTCTGGGCCGCATTGGCCCTCGTCTGCTGCCGGGTGTTTGCGCCGCAATTGGGATCAGGGTAACGTAAATGAGCTCAGTGCCCGAGTTTGGCGCGGCGCGCGTGGCGGATCGATCCTGCTGCTGCCTGATACGCGGGTCTAGGCGCCGCTGCGTTGGCAGCAGCAGCTGGGGTTAGGGCTGACAGCCATGGCAGCTGGCTGCACTTGTGGCTGCGCACTCATGTGCTTTGACGCTTGTCAAAACAGCAGGAATCGGATGCCGAGCCGCCTGTAGCAGCGCCGCAGCAGCGAAGTACAGGCAGCACAGTGCAGCTTTCAATCCTTGCAAAGGCGTCAAGTCGCCAGCAGCAGCAGCAGCAGTGATTGGCGGCGGCACCGGCAGGAGGGTTGGCACATCTGCCAAAACGGAGAAAGTTCAAGTTGAAGTGGCGTTGCTGGTGGCGCTGCTTTGGGCGCTGGCTGGTGATGTGAAGACGCCGCTGCTGCGGTGCAGGCGTGCTCAGTTTTATTACAGATGTTAAGCACGACGCGTTGGCACTACACTACTTGTGCAATAACTTCGAAGTAGAACACAGCACGCCCGCTCCATAGCAGCTGCCACACCTTTGCCATCACCAGCCAAAATCCAAAAGCAGCGCCGCCAGCAGCGCCATTTCAACTTCAAGTTTATCCGTTTTGGCAGATGTGCCAACCACTCCTGCCGGTGCCGCCGCCAGTAGCTGCTGCTGCTGCTGCTGCTGGCGAGTTAGCGCCTTCGCAAGCCTGAAAGCTGCTCCAGGCTGCCTGTACTGCACTGCTGCGGCGCTGCTACAGCCAGCCACCGATCATTGCCGCTGGAGACATGCAGCTTCGGCGCATCATCACTCACGTGGCATGCATCAACCAGCTTCGTTTCAGCGCCAGCGCTCCGCAACCTGTAGGAGTTCAGAATAAAATCATGCTTGAAATTAGTCGTTTACTACTGGTTTTGTAGGAATGAGCGGTTGGAATTCTAGTACGGTTGTTTACTGTTGAAGAAAATGGATTCAAAACAACAATGAAAGTTGCACATTATCGTGCTTCAGTGCCCGGCGCCCCGCAACCTGTTGTTTGCGCGTCCTAGGCTGATTTTCATTTAACGGCCTTCCGGGAATCCCAATCGAACGGGTTTCAGAATCAAAGAACTCTGTAACATTAGTAGTTATTTACTGCCAACTTCATAGAAATGAGCCATTTGAGTTTTGATACCTTCTTGATTTTCTTTCGAAAAAAGAAAAATGATGTCAACAAGAGAGCAGTTTTTCTTTCTTGTTAAATTTGTTCATTAAGTTTGTCAAAAAATCAAAAAATGCAAAGTTCGTGTTTTGCGGGCTGATCTTCAAGTGCGTTCCGGCTTGCTCTCAAGTGCGGCTACGCTGTTGCACGGCGTGCATCCCCGCCCCCATTGCCTCCATGATATGTCAGTGCTCTGCTGCTGCTATGTCATGGTGCTCTGCTGCCACCGTTGTTTGCAGTGCGCCTCGCACCCTATTACATGTCATGGTGCTCTGCTGCCACCGTTGTTTGCAGTGCGCCTCGCACCCTATTACATGCCTTTAATCGGCCCCACCCTGCACCCTCTGCCCATTCCACCGCGTTTGCATGCGTCAATCCCGCCTGCACTTGGAGCCCGCATGAATTAGTGTACTCTTAAATGTGTGTGCGTGCATTGATCGCGCCCTGCAGAGCGTCCCACCCTGCACCCGGTGCCCGCATGAATGAGTGTTTTCTTGAATGTGTGCGCGTGCATTGATCGCGCCCTGCACACTTAGCCCGCTTCAGAACCTTATTGGATATGTGTGTATATGTATATGTGCGTGCGCGTGCGCAGGTCTGCGACGCGGTGATGCAGCTGCGCGGCCACAAGTCGCGGCTCGTCCGCACCACCGTCACGTCGCTGCTGCCGCGCCTGGTGAGTTTGCGAGCGAGACTCTGACTTCTGCTCCATAGTGTGAGTGAGTGAGTAAGGGAGTTTTTGATGCCGCGCTTGGTGAGTTTGCAGTGCGACTCTGACTTTTGCTCCATATAGTGAGTGAGTGAGTGAGTATAAGAGCCGCTGCTGCCACGCCTGGTGAGTTCGTGAGCGAGACTCTGAAATCTGCTCCACAAACTGCACTTGTCAGTGAGTGAGTGAGTGAGGGAGTTTTAGTTGCCACACCTGGTGAGTTCGTGAGCAAGACTCTGAATTTTGCTCCGCAAAGTGCGCTTGTTCCCGAATGAGCGAGTGCGTGAGTGAGTGAGTACTGAGTTTCTTGTCAGCGCGAGCGCTGCGCATGTGGCCCGTCACTGCCATCTCGACTTGTTGGCTGGATTGCCGTTCCAGTTTCTTGCTTGCTGCACTGAGTGCTCAGCCTTCTAGCGTGTCATGATCAATCGTGCACTTCAACGCAGAGCGCATCTGCGTCGCAAAAGCTCTGGGCGTCAAGTGTGTGCCATTTGCACAACTCCAGCGAGCGCAGGCTCACCTGCTTTGCTCTTGCCGAGGTTGCCTTTCTCTCCCTCTCTCTTTCTCTCTCTGATTCCCTCTACACGCTGCTTTTTAGATGTGTGTGATCCATGATATTCGGCCCCAATCCACACAGGCGAACCGCAACCGCTACTTCAAGTTCGCCACACCACTGCCCCTCCTCTGTACCCCGCTACATGGCAGCCCTTAATGTGTCGTACGCATTGCTGCATGCGCGACGCGCGCGCCCTAGTTCTGCGCCCAACTAGGGCCTGACGACGCCAGCGCAACGCCGTCGCGGCAGAGCCGCCACCCAGCAGCACACTTTCCAGCGGGTTCTTCTGGCCTGGCTTATGCGCAGAGCTCTGAACGTGCCTGCGGAAGCTCCGCGTCTGATGTGCATCTGACGCGCACACCCGCGGCGACACGTGCGTTGCTCGCCGTTGCTCGCCGCGCGTGCAGGCGCAGTTCCGCCCCTACGCATTCGCGCGCGCGCGCACCTCGCGCTGCGTTTACCTTCAAGTGCAAGTACCTGTGCCCTGGCGTCCCCAGTGCGGACCTTCGAATGCGCGTGCAGACATGGCTGCTGCGCCCCGCATCTCACACGTTTTGGCGCCTTCTGATGCCTTCGCCGCTTTCCGCGCGCGCAGGCGCAGTTCTGCCCCGACGCATTCGCGCGCGCGCACCTCGAGGGCACGCTCGACCACCTCATGCAGGCGTGCGCCAAGGTCGACCAGCGCGCGGCCGCGTTCCTCGCGCTCGGCAAGGTGGGTGCACCATTTGAAGTACGTGTTCTTCAAGGCATGTACTTCAAGTACACAACAAGTCGATGACTTTGCAAGCACTATATTCATGCAGGCGTGCGCCAAGGTCCACCAGCGCGCCGCCGCGTTCCTCGCGCTCGGCAAGGTGGGTGCGTCGCACCATTGAAGTTTGTTTACTTCAAGGTATGTACTTGAGGTCGTGTACTTCAAGGTATGAAAATTGGTGCATGAAAATTGGCGTGCGCCAAGATTGACCAGCCCGCAGCCGTTTTTCTCGTCCTCGGCAAGGTGAGCGCGTCGCACCACTGAAGTGTGTGTATTCCGGAGCACGTGCTTCACGTTGTATAGTACTTCGAGTTGTGCAGCGCTCATGCTCGACGGGCTCGCGGGCGAAGCGCAAGACGCCCCACATAGCGCCTCCCATCGCGTCCTGCTCTCATGGTTCTAAGCTCAGCGTTGCTGCTCTCGTCGGCGCCAGGGTTGATCTTCTTCTGGGAAAGCTCTCAACCCGTACTCAATTCGTGTGCGCTGCAGCTCGCACCCGCCGTGCGCTTCCACCTGGCGTCCTCGCTGCCCGCCTCGGCAGCGCGAGGGGCTTGCGGCGAAGCTCACGATGCCCTGGTGCCTCAATCACATTCTGTTCTCAGTGCCGCGGCTATCATTGGCGCTAGGGTTCAAATCAGTGTTCGCGCGAGCTCTCACCCCGTACTTGAATTGTGCGCGCTGCAGCTGGCGCGCGCCGTGCGCTTCCACCTGGCGTCCTCGCTGCCCGCGCTGGCGGCGCTCGTGCGCGAGGGGCTCGCGGCGAAGCGCAAGACGCCGTCGTGCCTGGAGGCGCTTGCGTGCGTGGCGGACCTCGTGGAGGGCCTCGGCAGCACGTTCGCGCCGTACGTGGACTCGCTCGTGGAGCCCATGTTCGCGACAGGGCTCAGGTGAGGCCGCGAGGTGTACACATATGTCAACAAATGTGTTGCACTTACTATACATGTGAGTAGTATAGAAGTATACTCTTTACTTCAGTAAAAGAGGAGTAGATGGCAGCACGTTCGCGCCGTACGTGGACTCGCTCGTGGAGCCCATGTTTGCAACGGGGCTCAGGTGAACTTTGTTGAACTTTGTACTTGTGCTTGTGTTTTTCCTGTACACTGACAACGCGATGGTACACAAGTATACCTTGTACTTCAGTAGTATACTTCGAAGCAGGAGTATATATTTGGTGGCACGTTCGCGCTGTATGCGGAGTCGCTCGTGCGACGGGGCTCAGGTGAACTTTGTTGACCTTTGTACTTCCGATCAACTCTATACTGACTACTAAGTACGTTATAGAAGTAGTATAGAAGTATACGCTATACTTCAGTAGTGTAAGAATATACAGCAGCACGTTTGCGCCATACGTGGACTCGCTCGTGGAGCCCATGTTCGCGACGGGGCTCAGGTGAGGCCGCCGCAGCTTTGTACTGCAGTACTGTGCCTGCAAGAGCTGCAAGTATGCTACTTCAGTACCGCACCTGCATGATTTACAAGTGTGTTATACTGACCAGTTGAGTAGTATGCAAGCAAACTACATGCTTCTAGACTTCAGTAGTAAAGGGGTATACGGCAGCACGTTCTTTTGGTACGTAGCCTACCCTCGCACACACCCGGACAGAACGCCGCATGCATGCGCTCATTTGCATACATACATGCTCATGATGGCATGACTGAGCATGCTTCGTGCGCTTGCACGGCTTCTAGTAATCCGCCGCGCTGGTCTGGTGTTGTTGTTTTTTGTGCGCTCACAGCGAGCAGCTGATAGAGACGCTGGCCGTCATGGAGCAGAACCTGCCCTCGCACCAGGTGCGTCAGTTTCAAAAACACAACAGTTGCCTGCTAGTCAAAGTCCAGACACTTGCTGCCAATGTATAGGTAGCATCACAGGGAGCAATGGGCGCTGGTGGGGCGGGCGCAAGTAGAGAAGTCTCGTTTGCAAGATGCACACACCACGTCGGCGAAGAAAGTCCCGGGGGTCGGGGCATGACCTTCCTACAACTTGCCCGAATGTGACAGAAACTTGCCAGAATGTGGCAGAAGTTTCTATATGTAGGAGCAGCTACATATTAAGCGAAGCGAAGATGCCAGGTGTATCGTCCCAAACACCCCCTGCCTCCTCTCCTTACCCTTTCTGCACCCCCTGACATTAGCGCCCAACATGGCGCCTAAGCCATCACCGCCTGTGAACCCAACGCATCTCACAATCCTTGCATTGCTCTGCTCGCAGGTCCGCATCCAGCGACGCCTGTTGCGAGAACTTTCCGTCGTGCTCGCGGGCGCCCCCTACGAGCCCCCAGGGTCCTACCCCCCCTGGCTCGCCCGCGGGGGGGGGGCAGGGGGGGGGCCTGCAGGGCCGGGGGATGGGGGCGCTGCGCTCGTCGGATCGGGGACAGGGGGCGGCGCTGCAGCAGGTAAAGTGTAACCGCTGCGAAACCGCCACAGTGTATATGGCGGTTGGTGCTGGCACCCACGACCAGCGATTTGGTGCTTGTCGCTGCAGCGGCACAGCATTCCTCGGGAGTCTGACGCGTGAGACAAAGTTGGCACTTTATTAAGTATGCAAGCTGTTCTGTGCGCGTGAGGCCGCATGTATCGCTTTTGCACGTGCGGGCTCGCAGCGCGAGTTGAGAGGGTCCAAGGCTGCGCGCCTGGCGCAACAGCTCTTTGTGAGTGGACAGCATTACATTACACCCGCCTCTTTGATGATGATTTTGCAGTGTGCGAGTCCTCCTGTGCTGACTGAAATCAAAGCTGTTGCCAGTCGGGAGGCGCTCAATGGTTGGAGACAGGGGGACGGCACGTGTCAGCTTGATTGAATGCGGCTCAGCTTTTTTCTTCACTATGCCTGTGACTTGCAAGCAAGTTGAAGCCCAACACATACTTTACACCATTGGCCCATTGCCGCCATCTGCAATCAACTACGACGAACTGCAGTCCTGCACACACGCGGGACTGCCACGTCTACATCTCCAGCCGCCTTCCGCCCTCCGCTCACTTCCTCCCCCCCTCCCAACCCCCCCCTTCTCCGCCTCCCCGCCACGCAGGCAGCGGCAACAGCAGCGGCAACGCCAGCAGCGCCGCGATCACCAACCCCAGCAGCGGCGGCGGCGGCGGCAGTGCGGCGGTGCACATCGCGCTGGTCCCCGCCGCCGCCGACGAGGACCTGGCCGTCCTCGCGCTGCACACGCTCGGAACGTTCCGCCTCGACTCGTTCTGCCTGCTGCCGCTCGTCCGCGACTGCGTGGTCGGCTACCTCGGCGCCGGCGCCGCTGCCGTGCGCCGCGAGGCCGCGCTCACGTGCTGCCAGCTGCTCGCGCCGCCGCCGGCAGCGGCCGCGGCGGCGGTGGCGGCGGCGGTGGCGAGCGGCGGCGTCGCCGCGCCGAGCGCCGCGGGCCTCGTGACGCTGTCTACTGGTCAGTGTTGAGTAGTTGGTGATAAGTTGGTGTGACCACGGTCGATGCCTGTTACGTGTATTGGGGGACATCTGGTGGTCAGTGGTGATCGATGATGCGTTGGTGTGACCACGGTCGTTGCCCGTTGCGTGGATCGAGGGATGTGGTTTGCGACGTAGGTAGCTGCTTGCACGCTGGCCGCCATGTGCAGCAGACGTGTTGCTCGGCGCCGCGAGGCTCGCGGCATTCGATGTTGTTGCCGCGATCGATGCGGTGACGACAGTGATGCATGCGCGCTGCGGTCTACGCGCGGCTCCCTGGTCTCAACCCTCATGATTACGTCTACAGCTTGCATCGTACGCACGACACTGACAATGCATTTGCACTGCAGGCGGAGCGTACGGCCCGCGCGTCGCGCGGATGCGCGGCCCCAGTGCACTGGTCTTGGAGGAGGTCATAAATTCAACTTGAAGTATCAAGAATTCCAGCAATCCGGTTTGCGTGCAGGAAAAACTCCCCGCACTTGGCAGCACGCCGAAGTATCAGCACGCCAGATCATGTCAATCATCCGGTCACACAACAATGGCTCATTGTGTCATGTCAATGCATGCTGCAGGCGGCGCGTACAGCCCGCGCGTCGCCCCCACGCGCGGCCCGAGCGCGCTGGTCGTGGAGGAGGTCCTGCAGCGCCTGCTGCACGTCGCCGTCAGCGACCCGCACCCGGGCATCCGCCAGACGCTGCTGCGCGCGCTCGACCAGCGCTTCGACGGCCACCTGTGCCAGGCGCACCACCTGCAGACGCTGTTCCTGCTGCTGGGCGACGAGGACTTCCTCATCCGCCTCGACGCCGTCACGGTGAGTCACCGTTTGAACCTGTGGCGCTGTCCGATTCAACTTGACATTGCCTCTGCTCACAAAGTCACAAACTGCTAATGTGACCAGCGCTTCGATGGCCACGTGCGCCAAACGCACCACCTGCAGACGCTCTTCCCGCGAGGACTTTCTCATCCGTCATGCCGTCACAGTGAGCGCTGCTGTCGAGAGGGGCGTCACTTGTTGAAGCTGTGCGCTGTAGAAAGCTCAACTTGAAGTTCATCTGACGAAATTGACCAAACTCAGTGTGTGAGCAGCGCTTCATCGGCCACATGCGCCAGGTGCACCACCCGCAGACGTGCAATGTCTCTGCTGCTGGACAAAGAGGACTTCCTCGTTTGCCTCGATGCCGTCAGGGGTGAGCACTGCTGTCGTCTTGAGGGTCCACGGTTTGAAGCTGGTCACGGTGCGGATGTGGCATCAGGGTTAGAGCTAATGCTCACCTGACGCAAAACTCAAGCGACGGGCTCCGGTGCAGAGCGTCGCTTCCCTTCGCCGAAGCGCCGCGCTTCTTGGTCGCTTTACTGTATTGGCGCAGGACACGGGAGCGAGTTGAACACGTGGCGCCATCTTCCTTCACTGCTGCCATCCTCTTTGTGCACGACATGGCACGTGCCATAAAATTGCAAGTCGCCGACTGATTCGCACTCATCAGTGCTCCCTGCTCCGGCGTAGTGTCGAGGCAGTGATTGGCAGCCCTAACCCTAACCCTAAGGCTACGCCTCCGCAAGTGCGATATCATTCGTCGTCGTCGCCCGCGCGGTGCACGATGGGACACGCATGACGTCTCTCAGCGTCACACAGCGACCCGCATCTGCAAAACTCGCTTGGGAGTTCCTTTACTGCCGACCGCCCTTGTTGCGCACGACTGAAAACGGTCCATGATTATAGGGTCACAAACTGGCTTGAGGGACCCACCAGCTGGAGCGCCTCGTGTGGTTGACCTGTGCCAATAACCAAGTGTTGGCACTATGCTGCTGCTTTTTTCCCCGAGTCTCTGCGCAAAATTTCTCAGTCTATTGCAAACCGCCAACTTCCCTCTCCCCTAAAGGCACGGCACGCGTAGGGTGTATGTATCAGTGTCAAGGCGAAGATTGCAAGTGCTTGCACACTGAGCCTCTGCAGGTGCTGGGCAATGGTCAGGTGACAAAGTGTCAGGCGACCGTTTGACTTACCCTCTCAAAACGTGCTTGGCTGTATGTGTGAGTGGCAACGCAATAAATGCAAGCGCTGTTGAACATTGTTCATACCTACATACCCCCTGCAGGTGCTGGGCCGCCTGGCAGCGCTCAACCCCGCGTACCTGCTGCCGCCGCTGCGGCAGACGCTCATGCAGCTCATCGTGGAGCTGCGCTACAATACCGGTGAGCGCTGCTTTTATGCAGCTAGCCTGCCAGCTAGTGCTCTGCTGCAGCTGTGTGCCTAGTCTTGCTGGTCGGTGCCAAGCAAGGAGTGATGCACATGCTGCTGCCTATCCCAGACTCTTCGCAAAAACTTTACACTCCATGAAGCCTGTCCCCGTTCATGCAGTGATGACGGTCCAAAGGTGGTGATAATGCGTTCATTTCTTGTAATCTGGTGGCTCGTATGCTGCGCACGGTCGCCGGCGAGTCAGTGCTCGGCTACAACACCGGTGAGCGCTGATGCACAAAGATGAATTGCGTGCCAATGTGCTTCGACGTGGTCAAGACGTTCGGACCTATCCCCGGAGCATTGTGCGCCACCCGCACGCTGCTGGCTGCTGATGCGAGAACGACTTCTGGAGTTATTGGCGTAAGGTTGACCTCTTGCGAACCTGTGGCCTACTGCTTGCATGTTGCTGATGGCTGCGCACAGCAATACACAGTGCTCAGTTTTAACACCAGTGAGTCTCTGCAGCTCTAGCTAACAGCGCGCCGGCTTCGGTGCCACATGGGGACCCAGTGCCAGGGCGAGGCTCGCTGACGCATGCCAAGGCGCACGCTCACTCCTGCTGCGCTTGACGTGCGACGCACAGATACCGGCGACCGTGAGGAGGCTGTGCGCGTGCTGTACACTAGTAATTCTTCTCCAAAAAGCTGCGCGGATTGGCGTACGTGCCTCGAGCGACGAGAACGCAGTCGAAGGGATACAATTGGCTGTTCAGGAACCACACCAAGCTCCCGCTGATGATGCAGAGGTCAAACCCTGTTCAATTTTTTTTAAACATCACGCGCAGACACGGGCAGCCGTGAGGAGGCGACGCGCATGCTGTGCCACTTCCTGCGCCGCGCTGCAGCGGCTCGCGCCGCCGTTTGGGAAAATGACTGCTTTTTGATAGGTAGCTATTTCACAAGAACTCTTGAAGATCACGCGCGTCCGTATTCATCAAACACGCGCAGACACGGGCAGCCGCGAGGAGGCGACGCGCATGCTGTGCCACTTCCTGCGCGGCGCCGCGCTGCAGTGGCTCGTGCCGCCGTTCCTCGGCGCCATCATCGCGGCGCTGCCGCTGCGCGGCAACGCGCGCCTCGCGACGGCGGCGCTGGAGGCGCTCGGCGAGCTGTCGCTCGTGGCGCGCGACGACATGGCGCCGCACCTGGAGCAGCTCATCCCGCTCGTCGTCGAGTCCATGCAGGACCAGGTGAGTCAGAGTCAGAGTCACCATAGAGCGCTGAGCGCTGCTGCATGAGCCAGCGGCGCTGGAGGCGCTCGGCGAGCTGCCGCTCGTGGCGCGCGACGACATGGCGCCGCACCTCGAACAGCTCATTCCATAGGTTGTGGAGTCCATGCAGGGTCAGGTGAGTCAGAGTCAGAGTCGCTACAGACGGCGCGCGTAACGCTGTCGCTTGAGCTGCTTTTAAAGCACTGGCAGTTGCTTTTTCGGACAGCAGCGCTGCTCTAGCATGACCTCCTTTGACGACAACATGGCGCCGCACCTGGAGCAGCTCATCCCGCTCGTGGTAGAGTCCATGCAGGACCAGGTGAGTCGGAGTCAGAGTCACGACTAACTTAAACAGACGACACGCCCGTAGAGTGGTGAGCAGTGCTGCATGGACCAGCAGAGTTGTGAGCAGCAATGCTCCACACCGCGGCGTGAGTGATTTGGTGCCGCACCTGGAGCAGCTCATCCCGCTCATCGTGGAGTATTGCATGAGTCAGATTGGGACTCGCGGCAGCAGACAGTGCACACTGGCGCTGCTACAAGCACTGCTGCCACATGGTGAGGACGCAGTGCTGCACGGCCGCAGAGCGCAGTGCGGCACGATGGACTGCCTGCAGTCAGAGGTATGCGTGCCTTGGAGCACGGTTCGAGCACGTAGTTATGTGCTTCACAGTGCCGGTGTCATGCGAGTGACGCAAGGCCAGGGCAGGACCTGCGTGCAGAGCGCGGTGAAGTCGCAGCAACTGCACAGGCTGCATCCGCTCGCAGCCATCGGTGGCTTGACATAGCACGCTGCTTTTGCCCCCCTCGCCTGTCGCAGAGCGCCGCGTACATTTGAAAGCGGCACTGTCGGGGGCTTCCGCAGCTGTTTGAGCTGACATTGCCCCTGCTGCATCGCTTTCCCTTGCGTCTGCTGCAGAGCTCCGTGCTGAAGCGTGAGGTCAGCACGCGCACCCTGGGCCGACTGGTCGGCTCCACGCGCTACGTCATCAAGCCCTACCTGCGGTATCCCAGGTAAAACGCAGTCATTGTGTGCAGGGAAATCTTGTCATTTGGCAGCGCGCAGCCATCCTTTGCCGAAAATGGTGTCCGCATTTTTCTGCTAACCGGTTTTGTATGCCGATTCAAGGGACTTGTGCCCTCATAATGGCCAACCTTCTACCACCATTTGTACACAGATATCACGTGAAGCATCCCAGGTGAATCGGAGCTTTTGTATTAGGGGGCTTCACTTCGGGCGGCATCCAGTCAGATGACTGGTCAACCTCTCAAAGAAGCTTCTCTGCACTTCTGTGTTGCGCGCCGGTTCTGTGTACTGCTGACACGGAAGGGGAGGGTGGGGGTGGATGGGTGGGTTGAGGGGGTGAGTTGAGGGGGGGGGGGGGCGAGGGGGCACATCACAGCACAACGCTGCACCACCCGCCCCGCACGTCTCACGCAAGTGCCTTGGGTCTAGCTGCATCCAATTCCGGTGAAATGAGGGTCGGGCTCAACTCCAATCTCAGCCACACTACTAGTACATCAGAATCAGGCTGAAGGCGTCTGGGAATTTGGTTTCAAAGATTTTGCGTAATAAGATTGAGTCTACTCTGGCCACACGCCATCGCCGTTCCTCGTCTCTCCGTGCGCCGCCGCAGCCTCATGGAGACGATGCTGGCGGCGCTGCGCGGCGGCGGCGGCGGCGCGCCGTGGCCGCTGCGCCCCTCTCTGTGTACTACCTCGCAAGCGACGCATACCCCAGTGCCGTCGCTCATTACCCCGCCCCCCCCCCTCGCCCCTGCCGCCGCCGCAGCCTCATGGATACGGCGCTGGCGGTGCTGCGCCCTCTCCTTGCGCATACAAGCCTCGCAAGCATTCATACCAATCTCCCTTGCTCATTACCCCCCCCCCCCCCCTGTGTTCCCCCCCCCCTGCCGCCGGCTGCCGCCGCCGCCGCAGCCTCGTGGAGACGGCGCTGGCGGCACTGCACGGCGGCGGCGGCGCGCCGTGGTCGCTACGCGCTGTCGCTGCGCCCTCTCTCTGCGCAACCATGCCTCGCAAGCGACGCATAGTCCATCGCCGCCGCTTACTACTCCCCCCCTCCTCCCCCCCCCCCCCACGCCCCCCCACGCAACTGCCACTGCTGCTGCCGCCGCCGCTGCAGCCTCATGGAGACGGCGCTGGCGGCGCTGCGCGGCGGCGGCGGCGCGCCGTGGTCGCTGCGCCGCGAGGTGCTGCGCACGCTGGGCACGCTGGGCGCGCTCGACCCCTACAAGTACCGCCAGGTCCAGAACCGCCTGCGCTCGCAGAAGCAGTCGGGGGACGCGGGCATCCCCGGGGGGAGGCCCCCGCCAAGGAGGAGAGGGGGGACGCCGTGGGGGATCTGGGGGGTGCGGGGGGGGGGGAGGGGGGCCTGCCGGCGTGGGGTCTCGCCGCGACGCAGGTGTGCTAGGGTTAGGGTTAGGGCGGGTTGTGTGGTAGCGCATTGAAGGCATCTTGCCTTCAGCACTGCCTGTTGAGTGGTTCTACGAGTGTCTCTCTGCATGTTGAAAATGCCTGTTTTGGAGCAGGTAGGCACCTTCAGGTGAACCCTCAACATTCGCCTTGGTTGTGTACGCACCAAGCGCGTTCACCAGTGCTGCGCAGGGCGTCCTGAGGCGCTGTTCTGGATCACAACTGCAGACAGCGCATGACTTTGATTTTGTGCAGCGTGCTCTGATTGCACCAAGAGTCAGACAACACCTTCACATCAATATGGCACTGAGGCGCGTTGGCATCTGAGTAGACATTTGTAAATATGGACGGCTGCAGCTCGTGCGCGAACGACTCTCAGCCCTGTATGCCATGAAGTACCTCGCAGTACATGTTTTCAACGACTATATCATATGTTTGGTGATACATGCTCACCTGCCACTGGCACTCAACGGTAGGCGCAAGAAATCAACCCCTGCTGCTGCCCCCCAACTCGCTCCACTATTGTCACAGTGCTCTGCGGACGGCTGCAGCTTGTGCGTCAACAATTCACACTGCTCTGCGGACGGCTGCAGCTTGTGCGTCAACAATTCTCAGCCCCGCGCGCCTCCACGCACGTAGAAGCATATATGAGAAAAAGTGTAGTCAACTACTATACGCCTTCACATGAGTGGTGAAAGCACGCTCACCTGTCGCTGGCTCCCGCAGATCGGCGAATACGACCCCCTTCCGCTGCCCCCCAACCCCCTGGCGATGCTCGACGGCTCCGATGGCGACCAGCCAGCGAGCACTGTCATGTGGGACCAGAGCTTTATGATGGCGCAGCCGAGTCCCCCGCAGCACTCGCCGATACAGCTGACGCCGGCATCCGAGGACTTTTACCCTACAGGTGCTCTGGACTGCTTCAAAAGTACATGTTTTGATAAGCTACAGTAGGAGTGCATGATTTAAGAGAACGTGAAGTCATGAAGTGTATCAGGACTGTGATGACACCGTACCAAACCCCCCGCAGCACTCCCCAATACAGCTCACGCCAGCATCCGAGGACTTCCACCCTACGGGTGCTCTGGGTCACATGGAAACGAATGAAGATATCTGCTTGTTTGACAGTATGAGTGCATGACTTGAAGTGAAGTATGAAGTCACGAATTGTATTAGACAGTGATGGTACTGTGCGGAGCCCCCGCAGCACTCGCCGATACGGCTCACGCCGGCGTCCGAGGATGTCAACCCTACAGGTGCTACATGATTTGACGAGCTACAGTACGAGCGCCTAACCGCAACCCTAATTCTCGCTTTGAAGTGTTGTGTGAAGTCATGAGAGTCTTGAGTCATGAGTTGTATTACAGTAGCAGTACTGCGCCGAATCCCCCGCAGCATTTCATGATACAGCTCACGCGGGCGTCCGAGGACTTCTACCCTACAGGTGCTCTGGGATACCATGATCTGAACGAGTGCATTATTTGCAGTGAAGTGTCAAGTCATGAGTTGTGATTTGTACTTCTAGTACAGTGGTCGCCAAGCCCCCCGCAGCGCTCGCCGATTACAGCTCACGCTGGCATCTGAGGACTTCTACCCCATAGGTGCTCCGGACTGTATGATTTGATGGGCGACAGTACAAGTGCACGATTTGAAGCAAGTACTTTGAAGTATGAAGGGTGCATCGCGACAGCGACATCATGGGCCCCGGTCTGCTTGCTGTTCTCGCTATCGCATCGCGCTTGAGTGCACTTGCCTTCAGACTAGGCGCCAGTTTAGTTGACCCGAACTGCTGAATCTCATCTAAGCAGCACTAACTGTAACTGTAGTCATGGTGATGAGGGGGGCGGCCTATTCTCAATGTCACTGACAGCTGAAGTCTCAACAGACTCATCATGCAATCTTTGGTAACCATCCACCGAGAGCATATCCCGGGAGACGAAGTCTCAACAGACTCATCATTCAATCTTTGGTAACCATCCACCGAGAGCATATCCCGGGGGGGAGGGGGGGGGGGTCTCGTCGCGAACCACGGCCCACGGCTGACCCTTTGCTCTTCTCAATGCCAACTCTAGCCCTTGCCTCTCACCCTGAGCTTGCTGTCCTTCTCCACTGTGCGTCTGCACCCTCCCCGCAGTTGCGGTGAAGGCGCTGATGAGCATTCTGCGCGACGCAAGCCTCGCCGCACCACGGCAGTCAACGCTGACTTCCATCCCTCATCTAAATGATGACATCGCTCCCCGTCTGTTCCCCCCCCCCCCCCCCCGATCTCTCTCCCCCCTCCCCCCCCCCCCCCCCCCCCCACACACACACACACCGCAGTTGCGGTGAAGGCGCTGATGAGCATATTGCGCGACGCGAGCCTCACCGCGCACCACGGCAGTCAATCATTCCTCATATCCCTCATCTAGATTACGATCTCGCCCCCCCCCCCCCCCCCCCCCCCCCCTCCGATCTCTCGCGCTGCCCCCCCCCGCCCCCCTCAGTCGCGGTGAAGGCGCTGATGAGCATACTGCGCGACGCGAGCCTCGCCGCGCACCACGGCATGGTCACGCAGGCCGTCATGTTCATCTTCAAGTCGCTGGGCCTGCGCTGCGTGCCGTTCCTGGAGCACATCCTGCCCAACATGCTGCACGTCGTGCGCAGGTGATTCGCGCGCTGAAGGGCTCATCTCGTGGCGCTCTTGTAGTCTGGCACCGAAACTGCTGCACATCGTGCACAGCGATTTTGCGCACCGAACGGCTCCTCTTGTGGCAGCCTTGCAACGCGGAACTTGCTGTACTTCGTGCGCAGTGATTATGCACGCCAAAAGGCTTCTCACTTGGCAGTCTTGTAGGGCCGAATATTTAAATACTAGGGTTGTGCAGGCGTTCCTACCTGCTGGCAGCGGCATGAAGCGATGCAGTTGGATGTGGTGATTAACATGCTGCACGTCGTGCGCAGGTGATTTGCGCGCCGAAAGGATCCTCTCGTGACAGTCTTGTAGACTAGCACCGAACATGCTGCACTTCGTGCACAGTGACTGTACGCACCGAAAGGCTTCACTCGTGGCAGTCTTGTAGTGTTGAACATGCTGCACGTCATGCAGATGATTTGTGCGCGGAAAGGCTCCTGTCGTGGCAGTCTTGTAGCGCGAGGCTTCTTGTGTTACTCGCACACTTGTTTGACGCCGAAAGGCCTCTCTCTCGTGGCGGTTACGTAACGCAAGTTATTGTTGTCGTACTTGTAGCGCAAGTTGTTGTTGCCGAACTTGTACATGTGGATGTGGACGTATCCCGGTAGGGGTGACTTTGCTGTAACAACGACTTTTTCGAGACAATTCTTTGGCAAAGTTATGCGCAGGCAAGTGCGAGTGCTGCAGTTTGAAGTTGTCATTGACCCTTGCAGTTGCTGAGGAGCAGATTGCATGCGCCTTTATTGGCTGGAAACTGACGCCCCCTGCGTTATGCTTCATCTACATGACATTGTTGTGTAAAGAACACTTCAAGTATTTGCAATCGATGTTGCATCTCAGACTGTTGTCTTCACGCGCCGCGGCGCACCTTACATCCTCTCATGCACTACTTCCTCAATCTCCATCGCACGGATTGGGACCAACACACTGTGCTATGTACGTTTCCTGAATGTGGCATTGTTGTAAAGTGAAACATTGACTCAGTTGCTGTTGATGTCGCGTCTCAGACCTTTGCGTTCACGCGATGCGACGCATCATACGCCCTCTCATGAGCTGCATCCTCGATCTCCATCGCACGCCAGATGCGAGCCCGGACTGCGCGAGACCCTGCTGCAGCAGCTGGGCAATCTGGCATCGATTGTGCGCCAGCACATCCGCTCGTTCTTGCCGCCCATCTTCGACCTTGTGGTGGACTACTGGCAAGAGAACATGGAGCAGGTGCGCGCTACAACTGCAAGTTGCATATTCATGATTGAGGTTGAGTAGGCGTTGAGCTTGGATGCCCATCGTGCGCCAGCAAATCCGCTCGTTCTTGCCGCCCACATTCAACCTCGAGGTGGACTGTCGGCAGGAGAATATTGAGCAGTTTGCACTACAACTGCAAGTTGATTTTTGCTGTTGACATTGAATAACCATTCGTATCTACATGCCGCCGATCTTCGACGTCGTGGTGGACTACTGGCAAGAGAACAGGTGCGCGCGCCACAACTTCAAGTTGAAAGTTCGTGAGTTTAGACTGGTTTGTCGTGGAACTCGGATGCCTGTCACGCGCCTGCAATCTATTTGATGCGCAATGCACTTCATTGGATGCTTTGCGGGTAACGCACCTCTACTACGGAGGTACTGCGTGCTGCGCTTTCGTGCGCTCTCTTACCCGCCTTTTCCTACTCGGTCCTCACCGCCAGGTGGTGCCGCTGGTGGAGGAGGTCGCCGCAAGCGTCAGGGAGCAGTTTAAGCCGTACGTGCCGCGGCTGCTGCCTCTGCTGCTCACGGTGAGACATGTGGCCTAGTGTTGATGCTCATGCCGATTCCAGTCCAAAAATCTATCCCTCACCGCATTCAGCCCTCCGCCTTTGATTATCTCAGGTAGGGCGGACAATACGTATGGGGTACGCAAACAACCTGATGAAGGTTGATGTCAAACTGCAACTTCCCTTTGGACTACATGTGTGCCCCAGATGTATGCTGAGCCACTTTGACTTCTGTGGATAGCACAACCCTAGTATCACCTGATGGGGGCAATGACTGCATTTGCCTCATGTCACACTCGATGCGGTGCTCACCGGCACCCGCTGGCAATCTTGGTTTGGTATCATGTGACCCTTCCCCCCCCCCCCCCCCCGCTGCACCCCCTCCTCTCCCATAGTCCATGGCGCCCCCCCCCAGCATCCTGGAACCGAACCCCAACCCCCCGGGGGGGGGTGCGGGGCCCCCCGTTGGCGGAGTCGCAGCGCGCCTGGCCGCACGATCAGAGGCGCGTTTGGAGATGGTCTTGGCCAGCTTGACAGTGCTCCGGCCGGCGCTGTCGTCGTACCTGCACGTGCTGCTGCCGGTGCTCATGAAGCTGATCGACGCCATCGACGGCAGCGCAGGGGCCGGCACCGCGGCGGCGCTGCGCTGGAAGGTGCGCTGGTATGGCTTAGGCGTGCATTGCGTGTGGCTCTGCTGCATACTTGTAGCTGCACGTGCTGCTGCCGGTGGTGATGAAGCTGATCGACGCCATCGACGGCGGCGCCGGCACCGTGGCGGCGCTCCGCTGGAAGGTATGGTAGTATGATGTGTGCGTGCGGTGCGTGGCGCGCTTGCGTTGGGACCGGCGGCTAGGGTAGAAAAAATTTAGGGTTAGGATCAGGATTAGGAATAGGGTCAGGGCTAGGGTTAGGGGTAGAGTTGAACGGACCAGCGCGATGAGGTCTCGGCGCCCGCAAGCGACAGTTTCTGTGCCTGCCCCAGCCGCTGCTCTCTGGGCTGTCCGACGCCATGCCGACGGGGCCACGCAGGCAGCCGCCACGGCATTGCTCAGCTGACTGCTAGTAATCGAAGTATTGTTTGTACCTCGAAAAGTAGTACGTACTACAATATTAGCATTGTCATCATTGTCATGTCATTGTTGCTTGTATCGGCAAGTGACGAAGCGCTGCAGTGACGTGTGACGACGTGCGCGCCTGCACGCATGCGCTCTCAACCACGCCACCGTCTGAATCGCTCCGTTGAGCGTCAGTCTGCATTCGGATCAGCCTCTGGGCGACAACAACCGCAATGGTCTGGATGAGCGTTGACCGTATGCGTACCGACGCCGCTGCTGCTGCTGGCGGCCAAAACGCCGTCGGCGAGCTGCGTGAGCTCATCCATACACGCGCTTTCATCACATGGTGTGCTGTGATCGTCGCCGCAGTGTGTTGCCGCCTTTAACGCTCTGCGCAAGGCCTCCCGCGCCTGCGCGAACAGCGCCGAGCCCCGCCCCGGCAGCCAGGGCACGTAGGTACAGCAAACCAGAAACCCACACCGCTCACCCCCCCCCCCCCCTTCCCCCTCATTCAAATCCCCCTACGCGTGCCCCCGCAGGCGCTGTGCATACGCACCCTCGGCCAGATCACCGCGCACGGCGCGCTGCGCCAGAATCCGGCGCTGGCGGCGCGCGTCGTGCAGCCGCTCGCGCGCCTTCTGGACGCAGGGAAGAGCGCGGGAGGGGCGGCGCCGGGGCCGGCGGCGGCGGCGGCGCTGCCGCCGCAGGCCGCCGCCGCGCACGCCGCCGCGGCGGGCGAGCTGCGCGGCGCCATCCTGGACGTGCTGTGCGGAGCCGCGCTGCAGGTGCGCTTTGAAGTTTCTCCTTATTGAAATGTATTTGAAAGTGGGTTATTGAGGTACTTCGTAGTAGAATATAAGTAGACGCTACTTACATATGTAGTGTGCTCTCACGGTGTTCAGCATAGGCGTTGAAGTAACGTGAGAGACGCTCAGTTTGCGCTGGTGGTCGACGGCGGCAGTCGTCACGCGTGTGCTGTGTGAGTGGCACCGAAACGAGGTAGGGTTAGGGTTACGTAACTCAGCTGCTCAGTCTGCATACGACCGGCGGTGACTTGGACTTGTGAGCACATTGCCCTGTCCCACACCTCGCTGCACCTTTATTTGCTGAGATCTGTATGCATGCCCGCCAGGGACTGCGCTCTACTGCAATCAACAGCCTCCTCTCCTGACCTGTGTGCCTCTTTGCGCAGCTGGGACCTAGATACCTGATCTTCGAGCGCCTCGTCAGCCGCGCGCTGGTGCGGCAGGTGCCTGTGACGCACCACAAGGGCTCAGGAAGGTGAGCGCAACTAGGGCTAGGGTTAGGTCAGCATGCGCCGGTGTGGCAGCGCTCGACCGTGTGCTCAGTTTGAACAACGTGAGTTGAAGTGCGGTTTGTGGTGCGGCAGTAGCCTGTGACGCGCCTAGGGTTGCCAAAACCGTACCTTTTTTACAAATATACTCCGTAAATCGTACCGTAATTTGACCGTAGACTCCTGCCTATTGAGGTTTTGGATAACTTCGATACCATTTTGGTGTCTGGCACAGTAAGCCCGAAGATAAACCTCAGGGCACCCGAAGCGGTGGCCAAGATCAGCATGGTTTACGCTACAAATACCGTTGACCGTATTTTTTCAATAATACCGTTTTGGCAACCCTAGACGCGCCACAAAGCTCATGAAAATAAGTGCAGTTATAGTTAGTGTGTAGTATGCATGCGCTACTGTGGCAGCACTCAATTCGTGTGCTCAGTGTCAACAGTGTGAGTGGAAGTGCTGTTTGTGAGCTGAGCGCTGCTGGTGCGGCAGCAGCCCGTGACGCTCCGCAAACCCTCAGTAAATAAAGTGCAATTAGGGCTAGGGTGTGGCACGCATGTGCCAGTACGACAGGGCTCACCCCGTGTGCCTGTCAGAACACTCAGTGCAAACAACGTGAGTTGAAGTTTAGTCTGTGAGCTGAGCACTGATGCGGCAGGTACCCGTGACGCACCACAAGGGCTCTCAGGAAAGTGAGCGCAACTAGGGCTAGGGTTTGGGCCTCATGTACCAGTGTGACAGCGCTCAATCCATTTGCTGGACGTCACACGGTGGTTGCCGCTGGCGTTGAAGTGCAGTCCGTGAACTGAGCGCTGCTGCAGCACCTGCAAAGCCAAGGGTGCACTTGCGCAGCGCCCCCTCCAGCATCCGTGATTTGTACCACCCTTCCATCGTCGTGCAGCAGCGGCAGCAGCAGCACCTGCGACGCACGTAAGTCCCGCGCCGTTTGCCTGCCAGCGCTCTGTGCATTCTGCGGCGCCGGCAAGGCAGGGGCAGCAGCTGCGGCTGCAGCGCATGACCTTCGTCATCACCCACTGCAGTTTCAGGTCTTACTCAGCTGCAAATCCACGCATTTGCTCTCTACATAATCTCAAATCGGCGGCGGCGCCACCGCTGCCCCCACCGCCTCACCCCCCTCCTCGGCCGCACCCTCGCGCAGCGCCGGCAGCGCGGCGGCGGCGGCAGCAGCGGCGGCGGCGGCGCACGACCCTGCCGCCCCCCAGTTGGAGCGCTACAGCGCCATTGTGGCGCGTGTTCGCGCTCAAGCGCGAGGATCGGCGGGCACGCCGACCGATGCGTGGCGGCACGGCGCGCCCGTGTGGGGCGGCGACCTGGCGGGCCCGGGGTCCCCCGCGGCGCTGTCGCAGGCGCTGTCGGCGGCGATGGGGGGGGCGGGCGCGTATTACTACCACGGCGCAGGTGAGAGGGGAGGGGGCAGGGGGGGGCGAGGCTGGCTGTAGCGCATTCTGTACATGTGTGTGTGCACGCCGGGGGTGGTCGTGGAGGTAAGGCGAGAGACGGGGGGGGGGGCGAGGGGGGTGGCTGGCTGCAGTGTTAAGTGTGCGTGTGCAAGTGCCCAAGAAGTGGGCGTTCTTAGGTGTCAGGCGATGCTTGCACCAGCCCTGCATGCTGCTGCAGACACTTTTTGTGCACGCGCCGCGAAACGCTGCAACGTCCGGCATCCCGCAGTCGCGCGCGCGGTGCAAATGTGACAGTCTTCCTTCTTCACTTGAAAATATACATGTACAATGAGCGCGCGTAGCTCTTTGATGTGATAGCATCCTCACGCTCACCGACCGGCGCAGGCGGCGGCGGCGCGGCGGCGGCGGCGGCGCGCGCCCCCCCCCTCCCCTCCCCCCTGCGGCTCAACGGCGACGGCCCCCCCGCCGCCGACTTCCGCGGCATCGAGGCGGACATGTACGGGGACGAGGACCCCGCAGGGGTTTTTTACGGGGGGGCGGGGGACGTTATGGGGGGCGCGGGGGGGGGGGGGGGCGGGGGCGGCGTCGCCAAGCTGCACGTGAACCAGCAGAACCTGGCGCGCGCGTGGGACGTGAGCCAGCGCTCGACGCGCGAGGACTGGGCGGAGTGGATGCGGCGCTTCTGCGGCGAGCTGCTGCGCGAGTCGCCGTCGCCGGCGCTGCGCTCGTGCAGCGCGCTCGCGCAGGTGAGAACTCAGGGCTGGTAGGCATACCTAGGGGTGTGGGTATGTTTGAACTTGAACTAGAATATGCGTGGCGCCGCTGTGCGAGTCGCCGTCGCCGTATGTAGGGGTGTGGGTATGTTTGAACTTGAACTAGAATATGCGTGGCGCCGCTGTGCGAGTCGCCGTCGCCGGTGCTGCGCTCGTGCAGCGCGCTCGCGCAGGTGAGGGCAGTCAGTCAAGCGCTGGTTGATATGCTGCCATAGGGCTGGTCATACAGCCTGGACTGTACGGACTTGCAGTAAAAGAGGCGCGGCGCCGCTGTGCATGTTGCCGTCGCCGGCGTTGCGCTCGTGCGCGCGCCTGCGCAGGTGTGGGAATTCAGTCGGGCGCTGGTAGGTGTGCTGCCATAGGGCTGGTATGTATCAACTTGAAGTAGAAGAGGCAGCGGAGCCTGCGGGAGTCGCCGTTGCCGGCGCTGCGCTCGTGCAGCGCGCTCGCGCAGGTGAATTCAGTCAGAGGGCTGATAGGTTCTTCACAAAAGTGTGGGTGTGGCGCTCTGATGCCCATGTGAATGAGTGCTAGACACGCAAGGAGGTGGACAAAGTGGAGCTGCTGCAGGAGCCGCCGTCGCCGGCGCTGCGCTCCAGCAGCGCGCTTGCGCAGGCGAGGGCATCCAGTCAGAGGGCTGGTAGGTGCCAAGTTTGGGATAGTGAGCCTGCGCTTGATGCCAGAGGCAGTGGGCAGAGAGGAGCTTCTGCATGGGCGCAAATTGCCATCGCCATCGAAGCAGCCGAGTACAGATGCGATAGAGATGGACGCCACTCTCTGGTGTTGCGCGACACTCGTGAGACGGGGAAGCAGCGAGGGGAAGCAGTGACTGTGCCAGGACTGGCCGACGCATGCGCTGTACTGGAAACTGCCGCTGGCCCTGCTCACACGCCATTGCTCGCTGCCTCAGTGATTTCCTGAATTGTGCATTTTTAATCTGGACAACTTATGCTATACAAAGTTCTCATGTTTGTTATTCTTACATAGACTAATGCTTGTCGCACTGCTGCTGCGCGCTGCCGCCACGCGCAGGTGTATAATTTGTGTTGAACAAAGGTCTCCATTTTGTTGTTCTTACATTAACGCTTTCTCGTCGCGCTACTGCTGCGCGCTGCTGCCGCGCGCAGGTGTACAACCCGCTCGCGCGCAAGCTGTTCCACGCGGCTTTCGTGAGCTGCTGGTTCGAGCTCTCGGAGACGTACCAGGAGGGGCTCATGCGCGCACTCGAAACGGCCTTCCGCAGCCCTTCCATACCCCCTGAGACGCTGCAGATGCTGCTGGACCTTGCTGAGGTGAGCTGCATACTTTCAGTCCATTCTTGTGAGGTTGTGCATGCAAGGGGGATGGGGGGGGGGGGGGGGGGTAACCCTAACCCTAGGGCTCATGCGCGTGCTCAAGACAGCCTTCCGCAGCCCCTCCATACCCCTCAAGACGCTGCAGATGCTGCTGGACCTTGCTGAGGTGAGTTGCATGTTTCAATATCCATTTTTGTCAGGTTGTGCATGCAAGGGGGGTGGGGGGGGGAGGGGATTAGCCCTAACCCCAGGGATCATGCATGCTGGAGACGGCCTTGTGCAACATCTATGTACCCCGGAGACACTGCAGATGCTGCTGAACCTCGCTGAAATGAGGGGGGGGAAGGGACCTCGCTGAGGTGAGTCACAGATTATCTTCAGCTAGGCATGAGGAGGTGGGGACGGGGGGGGACCCTAACCCTATGGGCTCATGCATGCTGAAAATGGCCTTCTACAGCCCCCTCCATACCCCTGAGACGCTGCTGCTGCTGCTGCTGGAGCGTGCTGAGGTAAGCCCCGCTAGATTTGTGTGAGGTGGTGCATGCAAGGGGAGGGGGGGGGGTTTGGGGGGGGGGGGGGATAACCCTTACCCTAGGGGCTAACCTGAGGGGCTCACAGGTGTTCGCAGTGGCTTTCGCAGCCCCTGCGTACTGAGACGCTGCGGATGCTGCTGGAGCTCGCTGAGGTGAGACATGCTTTTACCGTTTGAGCATCAGCACGAACCTCTTTCCGGAACCATTCGTGCCTGGAGGTATTTGAAACAGAGACTGGGGAGCACACAAGACCCTATGCTAAAATCCTATTCATACCTGAATTGTGCAATCCTGAAACTTGTCAGCTGAAGGACCTGTCCATCCTTTTAAACACTACTTCAGCACAGAATTTAGGGCTAGAGTTAGGGTTACGACGATCAGGGCGCGGCCCACCAAGGGCATTGATGTGAATGGTCACCGCCTTCGCCATACTTCGGACAGAGTTAGGGGTAAAGTTTGGGTTAGGCACGTCACCCCTCGCTCTGACCCCGGACATGCTGTCAGCGACCTCACATTCAGCTGTGTTGAGTTCACTCGTGGAGTCGATCCACGTGTTCATCAATCCCCTGGCCGGAGTTGCTCACAGGACAACACGTTGCTTGCCATGCACTTATCGTGACGCATGCAGTTCATGGAGCACGACGTGGAGGTCCTGCCTGAGCGAAACCTAACCCTAACCCAGAACTCATTTTTTTGACTGGACATGCTCACTGGACAAAACCTTGCTCGCCGTGCGCTGCGTGCAATTCATGGAGCACGACGTGGAGGCGCTGCCCATCTAACCCTAACCCATAAATCATTTCTTTGAGCGGATGCTCACGCGACAAATCTGTGCTCTTCGCCCAATTGTACTGCTACGCAGTTCATGGAGCACGACGTGGAGGCGCTGCCTATTCGGACGTCCGTGCTGGCGGACCTGGCGCAGAAGTGCCACGCGTACGCAAAGGTATGGCAGCGCTCCGCACTCTCGTGCTCGTGCCACACATTGCCGCTACCCCCGTGAGGCCCGTTTTTTTACCCCGGTTGACCCTGGTTCAACTGCCGTTCACACTGTCACGGGAGCACGGGAGCCTGCACACTGCGTTCATTGCCCTCCTAGGCATCCTGCAAAGGTATGGCACGCTGCTCCGTTTAGCCGCAGAGCTGCCGCTGCACCACAAGGACACGAGACAGCCCTCTCACAATGGCAGGATGCGCTACGCCACAAACCGGGAATAAGCTGTAAAGAGTGTCAAGTTCATGCAAAGAGCCTGGGAGGAGAGCAGCTTGTGCACCCCTGGCTCGGCAATGACCAGCAAGACTAGGCACCCAGCTGTAGCAGAGTACTAGCTGGTAGGCTAGCATGATAGCAAGGAGATGCCACATCAGAAGCACTATACGTCGAAGTACATCTGTACAAAGGCATGGTTTGCGACAGTGCCAGCATGTACTTTGCGTGAGCACCGCATCTTACGGACACCAGACTTGCAAATGGCGCCCGCAGCGAGCCTCGCTCGCCTTGTCGATTCGCTGGAGCTCTGCTGCAGCCTAGCGTCATTGGTATGCACTGGTGCACCAGTAATGCACTCCGTTGATGACTGTCTCTGCCAGTTGCGTCACCATTATTGTCTACCTTGCAAGAGAAGAAATCCCCCGTGCAGTCTGCATTACAGATCCAATACGGCGAGCGCGCAGGCTGCGCCTGTCAAGGGCTCGTTGCCAACACATTCAGTGAAACGCGAATCCGGCAGCAGTGCTTAAACCGCTGTTAAGGTGCCTCAGTACACATTCAATGTCATCGCTGCGGTACCTGCTACTGCACCTCATTATCATATGCGCTGCACCGCAAGGAGGTGGAATTCCAGGTGGCGCCCGCCAAGCCGTCATTTTCATCAATTTCAAACGAAAGTCTACAAACTGTGTCTTGCGCTCTTTATATGGAAGTGCAGTGGCAAATGACCTGTCGGCACCATTAACCAGAAGTCCACAAACAGCATCCTGTGCTCTTCATACGGAACCGATGCCTCTGATGCACCACCACCCACTGTACCTTTTTTTAATGCAGGCGCTGCACTACAAAGAGGTGGACTTCCAGGTGGCGCCCGCAGAGAGCGTTGAGGCGCTCATCGCCATCAACAAGAAGCTGGGGCAGCCCGAGGCAGCGCTCGGCGTGCTGACGTACGCGCAGAAGCGCCTCGGGAGCGTCATCGCTGTGCAGGAGAGCTGGCTGGCCAAGCTGGGGCACTGGGAGGAAGCGCTCGCGCTGTACCAGGCAAAGGTATGTACGGGTAGTTTCCGCACTGTACCGCCAAGTATATATGTACAGCATGTAGACGTGTGTATGCATGGTGTTCATGTATGCGCAGAAGCGCCTCGGCAGCGTCATCGCCGTGCAGGAGAGCTGGCTCGCCAAGCTCAGGCGCTGGGAGGAAGCGCTTGCGTTGTACCAGGCCAAGGTATATGAGCAAAGCACGTCTGTACAGTATGCATTTATGTAGGTATGGTGCTCTAGGGGGGGGGTGGGAGGGCATGGGCATCCGACGTCCTTCAAGCGCTGCTGGCGTTCGCTGCATGCTTTGGAGTAGAGTGTGACCGTAACCCTAAGACTTACAAGCTTGAGCTCAATCCTGTGCACGCACTGCATAACATGTCGCAGCAGAAGTATGCCCCAAGTTTCAAGCGCGACACCCACGTCAGTCATACACTGCCCGCGACACACGTGCGATCCCCGTGGGACTTGCAGCACTTACCCGCTGCTGCTCCCCCCCCCCCTCATATCACACGATGGTGCATAGGATAGGATGGCACACATGGAAGAATGCAATGCATTCGTGACGGTGCACGACCAGCAAGACGCACCACCATGCGTACACGCCATGGACCTGATGAACTTCAAGCACTGGTTGAAGTTCACTCTCCACCTTTCATACCTACCTGCCCTTCCTTTGCAGCTGGAGTCCGCGCCCAACGACACCGCAGCCTTTCATGCAGCCGCAAGCATGCACCGCATTCGAGGCGGCGCCCACAAGCAGGACGCACGTCCATGCATACAGTGCATGTGCAAGACAAAACCTTCGAGCGCTGATCAAATGGGGCAGGCCTAAAAGAGTGTGAAGTTTTTGCAAAGAGTCTGGGATGGGGCAGCAGCGTGTACCTAACGTCCTTGCATAGCACCAACCAGCAAGACTAGGCATACAGCTGTAAAAGAGTACTAGCCGGCGCTGATCAAATACATACCCTACGTACCTTCCCTCCCGCAGCTGGAGTCCGCGCCCGACGACCCCGCCGCTGTCATCGGCTGCATGAAGTGCATGGACGCGCTCGGCAAGTGGGAGAGCCTCGTGGCGCTGTGCGACGTGTCGTGGTCGACGCTCACCGGCCCCGGCACCGACGACAAGGCGCACAGGAAGGCCGCCACGCTCGCCGCGCGCGCCACGTGGAGCCTGGGGCAATGGGGCAGGTACGTATCGAAAGTGCTGTGCAGCATCGCTCCGCAGTGCTTGCCATGCGCGCCACGTGGAGCCTGGGGCAGTGGGGCAGGTATGTATCTGGACGTGTGAGTGGTGTGCTGAATAAGCACCGGTGCTCAGTCTGCCATCGAGGCTATGCCGCGCGCGCTGCGTGGAGCCTGGGGCAGTGGGGCAGGTATGTATCGTGGACGCACATGTATCTACATTTGCGCTGGGGGTGAGGGTTAGGGCTCAGTTTGAAGCGGCACTTGACGGTGAATCTGCCATCGAGGTGATGCTGCGCGCGCCGCATGGAGCCTAGGGCAGTGGGGCAGGCATGTATTGTGGACGTATGAATGGTGTGCTCAATTAGCACCAGTTTTCAGTCAGCAGTGGATCTCAACGGTAAATCTGCCATAAGAGTGATGCCGCGCGCGCCACGTGGAGCCTGGGGCAGTGGGGCAGTGGGGCAGTGGGGCAGGTACGTATCGAAAGGGCCGTGCAGCATCGCTCCGCTGCTTGTCGCGTGCGCGCCGCGTGGAGCCTCGGGGCAGTGAGGCAGATAAGTATTACATCGAGCTGAGGATTTCTGGGCTGCCGCCGCCGACTCACGCGCACTTCGAAGCACGCCACGGCGCAACGACTCGGAGAGAAGCTGCGCATAAGCGGAAGCCATTTTTGGTGCAGCAAACACACACTAAAGCAAGGATTTTGGGGTTTCCAACAGGCCCGGGGGTACATATATGCAAAACAAGGGTTTCAGCGCATTCAAGTTGGCTTGATTACACCAGTGCAGCACTGCAGTTTTGCAACAAGTACCCGGCAGACTCCACATGGCTTCCTCGTCTAGTATACTTGCCCCCCCCCCCCCCCCACCCCCACACACACACACACACGCAGACACGTACATACCAAACGTGAGGGGCCCATCCTGTGCTGTAACCCCGGGCCTATTGGTAACCCCACGATCCTTGCTTTAGTGGTTGTTTGCTGCACCAAAAGTTACTTCATCTGACAACAGCCAGGGTAGGCTTGTCATGTCGATTTTGCTGCCGCGTGCGCACCTGCTCTCTGAGTCCCATTCCACTGCATGCCTTCCACCTTGGGCTCATGCTGCGAGGAAGAGTACCAAGCTGCGCACTGCTCAGGCTGTGGCGCGCATTGCTGAACAAATGCGGAGGCGTGTGCCGGCCCTGCCATCAGGCTTCATGCACTGCAGCGCAGTCCTGCAAGAGGGGCCCGACAGATTCTACGTGGCGTACCACCGCAGCACTCCCCCATCCCCTTGCAGCCCGAGCAGGGGACCCCGCCCCCCTCCCAATCACAACCTTCTGTGTGAAAGTCCCAAGATTCCCATACTCTTGTTGTGGTGTTTTACTGTGTCTGAGATAGCCTTCTTGGAACAGCAACAGCCAGATGAGGCGTGTTCGCTTGTTGTCAGTTGCCGCAGCCTGCTCCTGCGCAACTGCTCCCCTCTGCGCCGTGCCATCTAGTAGCACCAACCGTCAAAACCAGATGATAGAAGTCTATATATTTCTATCTCTCTACAAATGTGGAAGAATTTTGTTTCCAACCCTTTCACGGGTTTTATGTTGCGTTGCCCGACTGCCTTCTGTAAATTGTTTTACGTTGAAGTACGTGTTTTCATTGTATTCAAATTTGCGCCACGGGGCCCCCTGGAGCTGATTCATTGCATCGCATCAGCTAGGAGCGCGCATAGACATGCTGACATATGCTCCAGGGATTGCACTGATGCTCACATGATGTCTTAGCTATAGTCATGCAAACCCTGCCCTAACCCTAATTCGAAGCCCTAACCCTACCTCCAATTGCTGTTACAAGTAGGTTTGAAGTTTGCCAGGCTGCCACCTCAAGGAATTAAGGTCAGCCGCGCTGCCACCTTGGCCCCGCACCATGACCCGTGAAAACGTGTGCAATCCACAGCTCTTCAAGTTGGTGCAGGCAATTACTTCAATTGTGCACGCAAGCACGTGCACACGCACGCTTGAGCATGAACCACACAAAACGCCGACCACTGCCCCCCCCCTCGCCCAGATTCGAGCAGTACGTGGGCGAAGTTGAAGAGGACCACGTGGAGGGCGCGTACCTGCGCGCCTTGCTCGCGCTGCACGGCGACGACTTCAAGCGACCAGCGCTCAAACACTGAGCACTGCCCCCCGCCCCCTCACCGCGCCCCCCTCCCCCCCGCCCTTAACGACAGGTTTGAGCAATACGTGGGCGAAGTCGAAGAGGACTACGTGGAGGGCGCGTACCTGCGCGCCGTGCTCGCGCTGCACGGCGACGACTTTGAGCGCACCGCGCTGCAAGTCGACCTCGCGCGCCGCCTGCTCGACAACACGTTCGCCGCGCTGGTGGCCGAGAGCTACACGCGCGCGTACTCGCACATGGTGAGGCTCACTTGTGTTTAAAGTTGAGGTTGAATGTGTGAAGTTGAAAGTTGAGGTTGGATGTCTGCGCGCCGCCTGCTCGACAACGAGTTCGCCGCGCTGGTGGCCGAGAGCTACACGCGCGCGTACTCGCACATGGCGAGGCTCAGACACATGTTGAAGTTGAAGTATTGAAGTTGGACGCGGCGCCTGCTGCTGGACAACATATTCGCCGCGCTCGACAAGATCTGCACACGTGCATACTCGCACATGGTGAGGTTTAACGCGCTCGGCATCATACCGGCGGTGTCTTCGCTGCACGCGTGGCAGAGGGCTACGCACTTTTGGAGCATGATTGCATTGCCAAGTACCTCCTAGGTACGTACACTCAAGCCCAAATTTTTGTCAACAAAAGTTCTCAACAGAAGTGAATCCTACTGCAAGACCTGTTTACTACGCTCGCACGCTCTCAAATACCCTCTTCAACACTTGCCACACACCAAAGTGAATGCTTCTGCAAAACGTTGCGGCTACACTCAACGCAGCGCTTCGTGCGTCAAACAGCCCTCCTCAACGCTCGCCGCGCACTGCTGATGCCGACCAGGTCATGGTTCAACAACTGGCAGAGCTGGAGGAGATAGTGGAGTACCGCCGGCTGGTGCTGCAAGGACAGGGGCAGGCCAAGGCCTCCCAGTCCATCATGATGGCGCCGAATGCGCGTGCTGGCCTCGCGGTGAGTTGTTTGTTCCCATGAATGAAAAATGTTGAAGTACAGGTAGATCGTAATCATCGAGTGTTGAGGGGTGTGGCCGGTATGAAGTGTGGTGCCGTTGGATTGAAGCAGCGCTCTGCGGGGGCAGGCGCAGGCCAAGGCGTCGCAGTCCATCATGCTGGCGCCAGCATATGCGCGCGCTGGCCTCGCGTGAGTTTGTGTTCAAATATGAAATATGTTGAAGTACCGCTAAGCTCGTCATCGAGTGTCGAGCAGTGCATTCATGGCTGAGCCATGCCTTCTTCGACACGGCCGAGCGGCACCGCCGGACAAGTGGCGCCTGCGCCCCGTGGGCTGGCACGGCGGACGTGCAGGCGCAAAACCTCTTGATCATACTGCTTGAAGTATAAACTTCAAGTTGCAACACTGTGCCTCTCTCTCGCACGCACGCAGCCGAGCGGCACCGCCAGCAGCTCGCCGACAAGTGGCGCCTGCGCCTCGAGGGCTGCATTGCAAACATGCAGGCGCGCCACTTCACGATTGTGCTGCAACACGTCACGACGAAGTTCACACTTCACCTTGCCAACACGCGCGTGCAGGCGGAGCGTCACCGCCAGCAGCTTGCCGACAAGTGGCGCCTGCGCCTCGAGGGCTGCACCGCGGACGTGGGGGTGTGGCAGGCCATTCTCGCGGCGCGCGGCCTCGTCCTCTCGCCTCAGGACGACATCGATGCGTGGCTGCACTTTGCGAGTCTGTGCCGCCGCAGCGGCAATCTGAGCCTGGCGGAGCGCGTGCTGACGCGCCCCTTTGGGCACGGCGCGCCGGGCATGGCGCTCGGGTGAGCGCTGCTGCTGCTGCTGCTGGTGGTGGTGGTTGTGGTGGTGGTGCTACTGCTGTTAGTGCTGCTGCTGCTGATGATGGTGCTGCTACTGCTACTGCTGGTGGTGGTGGTGGTGCTGCTGCTGCTGCTGCTGGTGGTGCTGCTGCTGCTGCTGCTGCTGCTGCTGCTGCTGCTGCTGCTGCTGCTGCTGCTGATCAAGCTGCAGCTGGTCGTGTCGCTGCTGCTGCTTCTAGTGCTGCTGCTGCTGCTGGTGGGGCTGCTGCTGGCGACTTCGCTGCGGCATCGCACGCAAGTTGCCACATGCATTTGTGTGTGTCTGTGGCGGACATGTCACCAGGTAGGGAGGGTACAAGCAATATCCAGTGGAGCGGTGCAGTGCATGGACACTGGAAGAGACCACCAATGAGCTTGGCACTTGTGACTGCAACTGCACCTTCAATGCGCAGACATCGCAAAGTCCTGCAATTACCCTACGCCCGGGCACCTGCAACTGCGATGTGACCTCAGTCGACTGATTGTTGCTGCCTCTGCCCCCCTACGCTCCCCCCCCCTTCCCCTGCGCCGTCACGGCAGCGGCAGCAGCGCCGTCACCGACCCTCTCATCCTCGACCACGCCACGCAGCACAAGCTGCGCTTCGCGTTCCTCAAGCTGCAGTGGGCGGCCGCGGGCGGCTCCGCCGCGGGCGAGACGGGCGGCAGCGCCGCAGGCGCGATGGCAGCGCTCGGCGACATGGCGCGCCTTGCCGAGGACCTGGGGCCCGCCGAAACGGCGCTGAAGGTGCGGTAGCCGCCGTAATTGTACATGCCTAGGTCGCGCGTGATCTGCCTTGCAACAGGGATTGAGAACTGAGCTGTTGGCGCGTTTTCACAGAGCAGTGGCAGCGCTCGGCGACATGACGCGCCTGGCCGAGGACCTCGGGCCCGCCGAAACGGCGTTAAAGATGCGGTAGCCGCCGTAGCCACGCATGCTTGGGTCGTGCGTGCTCTGCCTTCTGACGATGGGATTGAGAGCTGAGCTGGACAATGTCGCATGTTCTGGCATGATCTGGTGACGCAGCGCGTGTGAAGTTGACGCAGGATGCGTGCGCGCTGGGGCGTTGGCACAGCTCGTTGATGCGGCGCGGCTGGCCGAGGCGCTGGTGGTCTTTGCGAAAGCGCTCCGTGTGTATGCCTGCTCGTGTGTGTGCGTGCTTGTTGACATCAGACTGGCAGGAGTTTGGCGGGCTTTATCACTTCAAGCGTGCTGTGTGCAGTAGCGACCGATGATGTGGTCGTGGTGGTGACCTGCATGCTGAGCGCAGACCGACGGAGGGGCGGGCGCGCCCAACCATCATGATCGCCCTATGCGATACAGTCGCAGCACACGCCACCAAACCCTCTCTGGCCATTGCCCCAGCTGCTGGTGTATAACCCTAACCCTAACCCTAATGCAGGCGCGGTGTCTGCTCAAAGTGGGCTCATGGGAGCTGTCGCGCGCCCCCCCTGGGCAGCCCTTGTCCCCCGAAGTTCACGCCAAGGTGTTCGCCAGCTACCGGCGCGTCACCGAACTTCAAGCGGACAACTACAAGGCGTGGCACTGCTGGGCCATGGTGAACTACCAGGTGGTGAAGCAGAGGCCGCAGGGGGGAGGGGGGCAGGGGGCGGGGGCGCCGCAGCAGCCAGGGGGGGGCGGCGGTAGCAACGAGCCGTTTCGGCAGCACGCGGCGCTGCACCAGCACCTGGTGTGCGCTGCCGACGGTGAGTAGTGTCAATTACCAGGGCAAGGGGTAACCACACCCAGTGCCACAGCGTCAACGTCAGTACAAGAGTCTGGAGTGTTTGGTGTGTGTGGGTGATGCACTTCATGTTGAAGTTGCACGGCGGCAACGAGCCGTTCCGGCAGCACGCGGCGCTGCACCAGCACCTCGTGTGCGCTGCCGACGGTGAGTAGTAAATTTTTCTTTGGCTGCTAAAGCTAGTTGATTTGTACCGTTCACTTGTGCTTCCCGTAGGAATTGAACTCGTGCACGAAGCGTTGTTAGCCCCACAAGTGATCAGCTCAAAACATTAAGCTGTCAACCTTAGCAAAATCCCAGCGCCACAATGTCAACAATAGCACAAGGGTCTGGAGCATCTGGGTGTGCAAGTGATGCACTTCATGTTGAAGTTCACACGTACTTCTGTACATCGTGCCCCGCCCCATGTGACGGCGGATGCATCCTGCTCTGCACCTTGACGCGTTGCACTCTCCAGCACTTCAACAAGGCTCCCGTTAACCGACCGCAACATTTGCTCTGCGCGCTCGCGCAGTCAGCCGCCTCCTGCTGTGTCACTAGGTCTCACTAGGTCTTGCTCACCTAGGGCTAGGGCTGATGTGCTCAGCGCTCAACGCGGCGAGCTGCCTGTTGCAGGGTTCATCCACGCCATCGCGCTCGGGCGCAAGAAGTGGAGCGCGCTGGTGCAGCAGGACTTGCTCAACCTGCTCACCATATGGTTCCGGCACGGCGCTCTCCCCGAGGTGAGAGCCTGCTCAATAGTACCTGTGAGCTCTCGAGCAGGCGTGCAAGGCACGGAGCGATTACGTGACTCAACCCACCTGCTTGCAGCAGGACCTGCTCGACCTGCTCACCATGTGGTTAAGGCACGGCGCGCTGCCCGAGCTTAGAGCCCTCTGCTACACTTGATATGCATAACTTCCCATATGTGATAACATCTCATATGCATATTGCCAGGTGGTTCAGGCACGGCGCTCTGCCCGAGGTGAGAGCCCTCTGCTACAAACGGTATGCACAACTTCTACATGTTATACTTTGAAGTACTATAGCATGTACACCTCGCCTGTCAGTATACATATGATACGCTCTTAAAGTGCACACAACACATAGGACACATGCCTCACACTTGTTCATACGCTATGTGACATAGCGTATGAACAAGTGTGAGGCATGTGTTTGAGCGCTGCCGCAGGTGCACGCGGTCCTGTCCGCGAGATTTGAGCGCGTGGGGCTGGACAAATTTTGTAAAGTTCAGCATAATTGGTAAGCACAGTACAAATTTTTGTGTATGGACATGCATACTTTCAAGCTCGCACAAACATTGTCTGCAACCACATGTTTGAGCGCTGCCGCGGATGCACGCAGCCCTGTCCGCGGGCCTGGAGCACGTGGAGCTGTGCATACATGCATAGATAATACTAGCAACTAGGTATGCTTCACTTGGCAAATACATGCGATACTTGCTTTAAAGTTCACACATGAAAACCTACAAGCATGGTATGTGAACACGTGTTTGGGCGCTGCCGCAGGTGCATGCGGTCCTGTCCGCGGGCCTGGAGCGCGTGGAGCTTGACAAATGCCGTATAATTCAGCAGAGTTTTTTTATAAATGATGCACAGTACAAGTATGGACATGCATACTTTGAAGGTAACAAAGCATCGTGTGTGACCACATGTTTGAGCGCTGCTGCAGGTTCACGCGGTCCTGTCCGCGGGACTGGAGCGCGTGGAGCTAGACAACTGGCTGGGCGTCGTCCCGCAGCTCATTGCGCGCATCAACATTGCGCACCAGCCGTCGCGCCAGCTGCTACACGCCCTGCTCGACAGGTGGGTCACACAGAATTGAAGTGCGTTAAATTCGAGTGCCGAGGAATAGATGCAAAGTACGTGACATTTGAGTGCGGAGGACTGGCTGTAATGGGGGCAGTGAATGGTATTGCGCGTACCGTAGGCGATGGCGATTAAGCCCCCCACATGGTGTAGGGTAGGGGATGGTGATTAAGGGAGGGGTTAAAGGCCATGTTACAGGCACTAGGCTGAAAACAGACGCTAAGACGGGGGGTACATGGAATAAGCCCCTGCCCCCCATGTGTAAACATGCACACACGGAGTGAGACGCCCCTACACCATGTTTCATGCAATAATAAGCTGAGTTTTTTGTTCCATTGTGTAACTGAAGTCCAGACACCTTGGTGTGCAGCACACGTGTGTGTCAAAAAGGTTCAACCTCGTGACTTCAAGTAATTGAACCGTTGAAGTTTGAATCGTTGTGTGTGTGTGTGTGTGTGTGTGTGTGTGTTTGTCAGGAGACGCATAGCGAGAGGCACCATGGCGGTGGCAGCGTTGATGCTCATGATATGCGCGTGCTTCTCGAATTGCATGTGTCACTGCTGTCCATCTGCACCGCACGTCAACTTCCCTGCCAAACCGCAGGAGAACATTCCAAGCATCCATGAGTGACAGCGTGAACAGACCGATCAGTTCTAGCCAGTCCTTTGCTGCAATCCGGCTGCAATCCAAATCTAGGCATCGTCTGGCGTGAAAGCTTCGGTGCGTTGCGTGTTTGGACCCCGGCTTAATGCCCATTACCCGGCGCATGAGACGCATCTCGTCGTGCCGGAGACGCTAAGCCGGGGGATACATGGTATAACACGGGCTCCCCTAGCATTATATGACGCATTCGGCCCCAAAGTGCTAGACGGGGGGGGCTTAATCGCCATCGCCTACGGTATCAACATTGCGCACCAGCCGTCGCGACAGCTGCTGCACGCCCTGCTCGACATATGAGTCGCGCAGAATTGAACTATGTCGACATCTGAATTTCAAGGACTCGCTGCAATGTGCAGTACGTGGTAATTGCGCACCAGCCGTCAGTAAAAAAAAAAGCTTCTGATAATGAAACAGGCGCTGACCACGCATGCTCTCTCTGCCCCCCCCCCCCCCCCCCCCCCCTCCCCTGTGGCAGGTTGGGTCGGCGGCACCCCCAGGCGCTGGTGTACCCTTTGTCCGTGGCGCTGCTCAGCCCGAAGGAGGACAGGCGCGTGGCCGCAGAGGCGCTCATGGCGACCCTGCAGCAGCACAATGGCACGCTCGTGCGCGAGGTGAGGCTGGCCCTGTACACTCTGACGTGCAGTTGAAGTACGTGCTGCTGTTGAAGTACCTTGTCTCCCCACCGCCTTCTGTACGATACTCCCTCGCCTCTTGCTGTGGTCAAACCGCCGGTGCTTTCCATGGCAACGCTGCAGTAGCACAACGACACGCTTGTGCGCGAGGTGAGGCTGCCCTGTACACTCTGACGTGCTGCAGTTGGGGTACGTTGACCCCCCCCCCCCTGACCCCCCCCTCTTGTATAGGACTCCCTCGCCTCTTACTGTAGTATAGCCGCCGGTGTTGTCCATGGCGACCCTGCAGCGGCACACGGGCATTCTCGTGCGCGAGGTCAGGCTGGCCCTGTAGACTCTGACGCGCTGAGGGAGGGTTGCCCTACATCAGCCCCCCCCCCAAAAAAAAAAAATTTTCCCATACACCCCTGTACCCCACTCACACCTGTGCTGCTGTAGTGCAATATTCATACGTTAAAGTACATGCATCGAATCCCCCCCCCCCCCCCCCCCCCCCCACTCATCCCTGTGCTGCTGTAGTGCGATACTCATATGTTGAGTACATCCGTTTTCCATGGCTACCTGCATGCCCTGTCTGTTGCCCTCGGTGGAAGGTGAGAAGAGACCTGGCTTTGTAGGCCATGACGCCCTCAACTAGGGGCACGGTCAGCGGAGGTTGCAGCATCAGCAGGGTAAAGCACAGCGGTGCCACAGCAGCAGTTGTTGCAGCGGCAATGTGCCTTGCGGTACGGTGTGCTTCACCATCTGCGATGCGCAGTGCCTCAGCCTCACACGAGGTTGATTGCAGGCGCTCCGACCTCAATAATGAATTTGTTAAGCAAGTGATTGATTCAAGATGCAGCAATCTCAAAGTGTCTCGTCAACAGCATGTTGTGCGTGCAGGGCATGTTGATCAACATGCGTCGAGCGCCTTTACACAGTCTGCTGATCACTGCTGCCGGTAGCGCTTCCCGCAAGCCCTTTCAATTGCACTGACATCATGTTGCGAGCCCTAATACTAGCCCAACCCTAACTTTGACCGTAACCCTGAGCACTGCTGTCTGCGTGCTGACCGCTGTGTAGGCGCTGCTGGTGACCTAACCCTAACCCAACCCCTCAAGACACCATGTCACGAGCCCTAACCATAGCCTAACCCTAATCCCTGAGCGCTGCTGTCGCACTGCTGCGAAGCGTTGCGCAGGCGCTGCTGGTGAGCTAACCCTAACCATAAACCTAAAGACACCGTGTCACGAGCCGTAACCCTAGCCTCACCCTAATCCCTGAGCGCTGCTGTCGCGCTGCTACTGAGCGCTGCGCAGGCGCTGCTGGTGAGCTAGCCCTAATCCTAACCCTAAAGACACCATGTCACGAGCCGTAACCCTAGCCTAACCCTAATCCCTGAGCGCTGCTGTCGCACTGCTGCTGAGCGCTTGCGCAGGCGCTGCTGGTGAGCCGCGAGCTGATCCGCGTCGCCATCCTGTGGCACGAGCAGTGGCACGAGGGCCTCGAGGAGGCCAGCAGGTGAGCAGCGGATATACTCCAACCCATAAGTCCAACTTGCCGTAACCTAGCTCAAACGCCTCGCCCGAGCCTCGACCCCAAGTCTAACCGTTTCTGAACGCTTTTCGTACACCAAATCCTGATGTAAAAGTGGCTCCCGAGGAGGCGTGCAGGTGAGCAGCGGACATGCTTCAAACCCTAGCCCTGACTACTAACCCCAGCTCAAACCCCTTACCCGAGCCCCAACCCCAAGTCCAACCCTTTTCCAACGCTTTTCCTACACCAAGCTTTGATGTAAAAGTGGCCCCGAGGAGGCCAGCAGGTGAGCAGCGGACATACGTCAAACCCTTGCTGATGCTCACCTTAAACCTAGTCGCGACCAGTGGCCCGCTGGCTGTTCTCACAGAAGGAGCATGAGGTTTTCGAGGAGGCCAGCAGGTGAGCAGCATAATGTGCCATATTTTGCCACTTGCCCATGGGCTGATATAATAGTTGAGCACTGCAGTTTTTTCACAGCGCCGTGTTGCGCAGGAGGGCGTGCTTGATCGCACTCCCTTCGGCGCAAGTGCAGCTGCGACGCGAACACCGCGCCCATACTGCATGCCATATTAATATACTCCAGAACAGTGCATCACCTAGTCCGTAGCAGCTTGGGTAAAGATGTGTACCTCATGTAGTCCACATGAGTACGAAGTAAAGCGCGCGTCCCGTCATGATTGTGTGCTAGCTCAGGGTTGAACCCTAACCCTAACCCTATCCCTAAAACCACGTGTCACAGGCCGCTGCTGCAGTGGACATGGAGCACCATGTCAGTGCTGTCCACTGTATAAGTTGTATGATATCAGGAAATTACATACTTCAAAGAATGTTCTATGGCGTATTTATGACACTGCAGGAGGCAAACTTGCATAGGCACTTTGGGCCCAGCTCTCGCTATTCAGCGCAATAGCGGAATAAGGAGGCTGCTTGGGCTTGTTGACACACTCTCTGCTCTTTGAACTCGCGCTATCGCAGGCTATTCTTCGGAGCTGGCAATGTCCAAGGCATGCTGGACATTCTGCTGCCGCTGCATCAGGCGCTGGAAGAGGGCCCCGCCACCACGCGCGAGGCGAACTTCATACAGGCGAGCTGCTATATTATAATTTCCATTGCCATGTACTTGGGAGCACAAGGACTACGTGTACTTGGTGTGCCTCCATGTACTTGTGAACGTTGCTTTCCAAATATATGACATGCACGCTCTGAAAGGCACCACATGCACTGTGTTGTACAGCGGCGCCTTGCAGCGAGGTCTGCAGAGAGGAGGTCCCTTGTGCTCAACGTACACTCCTCAAGTGCCCAGTATGCACGGTCGTCATGTACTTCATAGTACGCGCGCTTGCCCCTGCGTTCGCCGCCTTCCGCATCCGAGGCCAGTACCAGCACGAGCACATTTTTTCGCTCGTGTACTGAATGACCATCAAACCGTGCGCGCGCGCTCGCTCTCTGAGGTCCCTCAGCAGAGCCAGCCTTGCGCTGCACACATCTCTTACCACCACTCCAGCGTGCTAAGCGAGCACCAAACCGCACGTGCGCGCAGGCGTTCGGGCGCGATCTCGCCGAAGCCCACGAGTGCATCCGCCGCTACCAGCGGCTCATGCAAGAGGCGGGGGTACCCATCCCCGCAGCCCCCTTGCCCGGCCCCTCGGGCGGCAGGCGCGTTTCCGGACAGGGGGGCGCCGGGGGGCAGGGGGCAGGGGGCCCCCCTCGGTACCACGCCGAGGCGCAGATGGCGCTGAACCAGGCCTGGGATCTGTACTACGCGGTGTTCCGCAAGGCAAGTGCGCCTGGTGGTTGCAATAGGGTTAGGATTAGGGTTAGAGTTATGGAGAGGGTGACATGGCCATGCGCTGGTACCGCTTTGAGGCGTAGATGGGCGCTGAACGCGACGCGTCTGTACTTCAAAGTAGAAGAATTACGCTGTTTTCCGCAAGGCAAGTTTTTTCTTGAGAGGATGTAGACGTGGCTTCGTGCCATGCACCTGATGAAAGTGACATCTAAGTAGCCCTAGCCCTGAGCCATCTTGTGATACCCTTTGATGTATCTGGGGAGGGTGTAGGGGGCGGCAGGATGTTTCTGAAAGAGCTGCCACAGCTCCTGCATCGACCTGTGCCCCGCAGGGCACTTAGGGTTAGGGTTAGGGTTAGGGTTAGGGTTAGAGTTAGGCCGAAACCAAGGAAGTTGCACAATGCCGTTCATGTGGGTAGAATCTTTTTTCCCAAAACTAGTGTAGGGCGCGGAACGAGGTCGCCCGCCGCTGGACTTTGCTGGGCAGTTATAGTGACGGTCAGGGCAAGGGTGAGCATTGGGATTGGCTTAGCATTGGAATCGGTACAAGTGCTAGAGGTGAGGGTTAGGGCGCTCGCCGCCATACGTCGCCAAGGCGCAGACGTCGCTGCATTAAGCTCTCAAGTCTTTGCTGCACGGATATCTTTCAAACTTTGCTGCACTGTGCGCAGCAGGGGAGAGCACATCAACGGGCTAAATCAGTTGCAGCCAGTGTCTCAACTCAAAGCATCAGCCGCTTGGCCGCGAGGGATGACGATGATCATCACCACGAACGTCAATCACAAGAGCATGTTTGGTCGCGTCGACGGTAGGTAACCAATGGACCCCTTTGCCGTTCGCTGCCGCCGCCTCCGCCCTCCTGCTGCTGCAGGTGAACAAGCAGCTGCCGCAGATGACGACGCTAGAACTTCAATTCGTCAGCCAGAAGCTCCTCGGCGCGCGCAGCCTGGAGCTGGCGGTGCCGGGGACGTATCGCGTGACCGGCGCGGCGGTGCGCATCCGCAGCTTCCTGGCCACCATGCAGGTATACTTTGAAGTTTTTATGTTGCGCAACACGGCATGGAAACTCACCCAATTTTCCTACTATTTCTTCCCTATCAGTGCCTACCCGGTGTACAGCTGAGATGTGCATCGACTGTGATGCTCTTGTGTTGGCTTCCACCCTTACCCTACCCCGCTGCTCGATAGGCGCACGGCCAGCTGCTTAATGTCGTGCTGCTATGCGAAGGAAGGACGCCGGTCTAGACCACCCGCATCAATACTCACCGCGCTTCAGCTAGCTCACCTGCACACCTCACTTGTCCAGCGCACTCCAAAGTGCTCAGGCAGCAATCATAACGCGCGGTGGTGCACCGGCCATGAGCCCTGCATGAGTGGCAGTCTTTTCAGCAATCAGTGCACGGGCATGCGCGTCTGCCAGCAGCACTAGAGTGACTCGCACCCCCAGCTGCTCTGCGCGCCCCCCAGCCCACGGCGCGCTTCAAAGCGCCTTTTGAGAGGCAGGCCTCGCCACGCAAACATCACCATTGAAAATCTACGCCCTGTGACTGATTCTGAAAAACGTATGGTAAGCACAATGACTTTGAACTTCAACGTACGTCCAAGGGTGCAATGCTCAGCGACCCCCCCCCCCCCCCCCCCCCCCCACCCTTGTGCCCCCCACGCGGCAGGTCATACCGTCCAAGCAGCGGCCGCGGAAGATCAGCATGAGGGGCGAGGACGGTCAGGACTACGTGTTCCTGCTCAAGGGCCACGAGGACCTGCGGCAGGATGAGAGGGTCATGCAGCTCTTTGGGCAGGTGCGCGAAGCAAGCAGTTGAAGTTGAAGTTAAACTTGAAGTGAAACGTGCTCCAGAAGCGACTGGATCATGCTGGCGTGGTCAAACGAGGTACGTACTGTGTGTTCCTGCTCAAGGGCCATGAGGATCTGCGGCAGGACGAGAGGGTCATGCAGCTCTTTGAGCAGGTGCGCGATAAAATTGTATGTCATTGAAGTTTAAGTTGAGATATGATGTGCTCCAGAGGCACGTGGACTCAATGCAGTCAAATCTGACTGTGGTCCCATGGGGGATGTATCCGCGGCGCGGATGGTCAAGACTGCCGAGTACCCGCGCTGTTCAAGTTGAAGAAAAAGGTGCTTCAAAGCGCAAAGATGCAGTGCTAAAAAATGCGCGACCTTTTCCAGTCATATTGTGTGACCACCACTTTGCTGTGGCGCTGCTCAGCCGCATATACATCGATATCCTTCCACAGTCAGCAGCACTCATCCTTCAGCAGCGCAATGGCCTAAAGTCACCGAATGTGCTCTTTTACTGGATGACCTCCTTGATACTCGTCACTCACCACGCTTGGGACGCAGGTAAATATGCTGCTCGCTCACGACCACCGCACCAACTGCCATGACCTGAGCTTCCAGCGCTACGCCGTGGCACCGCTCAGTCACAGCGTATATGCATACACACAACCTCACAGATTGCACTAATACAGCGCAACAATCAGTTTAGAACCCCCCAACGTGCTCCACAGTAGTCAATCGACTTAGTCAGTACACTCATTGGCGCTTTGGTGCAGGTGAACGCGCTGCTGGCCAAGGACCGCCGCACCAACCGCCATGACCTGAGCATCCAGCGCTACGCCGTGGCACCGCTCAGCCACAACGTCGGCGTCGTCGGCTGGGTGCCGCACTGCGACACGCTGCACGCGCTCATCCGCGACTACCGCGAGAGCCGCCGCATCCTGCTCAACATCGAGCACCGCCTCATGACACAGGTGAAAATCGACCTAAAGTGAATTGTTGAAGTTGAAGTTGTTATTGATGTGTACTGATCCGCAACTGCCGCGAGAGCCGCCGCATCCTGCTTAACATCGAGCACCGGCTTATGACGCAGGTGAACAATGTTGAAGTTGTTTTACTTCTGAAGTAAATGATTCACGACGTTGAGTCACGACTGCCGCGAGAGCCACAAGCATCTTGCTCAACATCGAGCACCGGCTCATGACAGGTGAGGTTTGACTTGAAGTAAAATTGTTGAAGTTTTCTCACTTCGAAGTAGTTGATTCATGGCGCTGATCCGCGACTACCGCGAGAGCCGCCGCATCCGGCTCAACATTGAGCACCGCCTCATGACGCAGGTGAAGTTCAACCTGAAGTTTCTTGTTGAGGTTCTGTTTTGATGTGCTCATCCGCGACTACCGCGAGAGCCGCCGCATCCTGCTTACCTCGAGCACCGGCTCATGGCTCAGGTGAAGTTCAACTTGAAGGAATTGTTGAAGTTGTCTTTGTTGATTCGCGACGTTGACTCACAACTGCCGCGAGAGCCGCCGCACCCTGCTCAACATCGAGCACCGCCTCATGACGCAGGTGAGATTCATTGGCAGTTGAATGTTGAAGTTATCTTACTTTGAACTGATTGATTCATGACGTTGATTCATGACTGCCGCGAGAGCCAGAAGCGGCTTCCCTGTCCCCCCCCCCGTCTCCGTCCCCGTCCCCTTCCCCATGTCGCTGAGCATCACCGCATCTCAATACAGGCCTCAACCCCCCCCCCCCCCCCCTCTTGCTGCTGCGAATGACGGCAGGCGGCCAGCCCGTGCGAATACGACGCGCTCACGCTGCAGCAGAAGGTGGAGGTGTTTGAGATGGCGCTGGAGCACACCACGGGGCAGGACCTGTACCGCGTGCTGTGGCTCAAGAGCCAGGACAGCGAGGCGTGGCTGGACCGCCGCACCAACTACACGCGCAGGTGACAGTCCCTCGTTGCCTTCGCTACGCTATTGCACAGCCCTCAACCTAACGAAGTGTATGTGTGCATTCTGGCTTCCTGCCTAATGCCGATTCTCATCACGGGCAATAGCTGTACTGCGTGCAGTGGCTCAGAGAGCCAGGACAGCGAGGCGTGGTTGGACAGCCGCACCAACTACACGCGCAGGTGACTCTCCTGATTGCCTTGAAGTACACGTGCGGGTGACGCTCCCCAACCCAGCAACTGCATGTGAGCATCTGACTTCCTGCCTAACGTTGATTACGACCAAGGGCAAGACCTGTACCGCGTGCTGTGGCTCAAAGAGCCAGGACAGCGAGGCGTGGCTGGACCGTACACCAACTACACACGCAGGTGCCTCAAAGAACATGCGTGCGTGACATCCCCGCAGTAGCCCCTCAACCTACTGGTAGCAAATGACACTTCTAAGTACGTGCATTCTGACTTCCTGCCTAATGTTAATTACAACAACGGGCAAGACATACACCGTACGTACATACCTCATGCCCCTGGCCCTAACACCCACTCTCAATGTGACTGCAAACGCAGCCTGGCGGTGATGAGCATGGTGGGCTACATCCATACAACTAACCCTAACCCTGACCTTAATTTAAAGTGCACACATACATACACACACCCCCTCACTCTGGCCCTTACCCTATCATATTCACCCTGATTTGTTTCGCACTGCAGCCTGGCCGTGATGAGCACGGTGGGCTACGTACATGCACACATACATAATACGGCATTATTAATACCCCCTGCATCGTATCCCTCGCCCTGATGCTCACTATCAATGTAACCACAGTCGCAGCCACAGCCACATAAATACGCACCCCTTCACCCTAGCGCTACCCCTATCAACTCACCCTGATTTTTTCAAGTCACCCTGATTTTTGCGTTGTGCAGCCTGGCCGTGATGAGCATGGTGGGCTACATCCTGGGCCTGGGCGACAGGCACCCCAGCAACCTCATGCTGGACCGCTTCACGGGCAAGATCCTGCACATCGACTTCGGCGACTGCTTCGAGGTGGCCATGCAGCGCGACAAGTTCCCGGAGAAGATCCCGTTCCGCCTCACGCGCATGCTGGTCAACGCCATGGAGGTGAGCGAGTACCTCACTGACTTAAAAGTAAAAAATCTGTTGACTGCTGAGTAGCGTAGTGCATGAAAAGTTTGTCGAATGCTTCGAGGTGGCCATGCAGCGCGACAAGTTCCCGGAGAAGATCCCGTTCCGCCTCACGCGCATGCTGGTCAACGCCATGGAGGTAAGCGAGTACCTCACTGACTTGAAAGTAAAAACCTGTTGACTACTGAGTAGCGTAGTGCATAAAAAGTTTGTCGAATGCTTCGAGGTGGCCATGCAGCGCGACAAATTACCGGAGAAAACCCCGTTCCGCCTCACGCGCATGCTGGTCAACGCCATGGAGGTGAGCACGCGCGCTGTAAACCCTATCCCTTAACCTAAAAGCCCGAACCCCTAACCTCAAACCCAGTTCAACTCTTACCTCAGGGCGCGCCGCATGGCGCTGCGCGTGCACATGCGTTGAATGCTTGCAGCAGGGGAACCTTCAGCTCACGTCGAGCTGTCCTGGCTCAATCAATGTGACTCAGTGTACCCATAAACTCTGCCACTGATGGTGTGCCTCCCGTGCACAAGCGCAGTGCGCACTGCGCCCCGGTTGTGACCCTAATTATAACCTCATGCGCAGGCCAGCGTCACGAGGGCAACTCCCAACCTGAACACAGCGGCTGCGCTCATACCTCCTCACCCCCCCCCCACCCCCCTTACTCTACCCCCGCACCCTACCCCTGACGCCGCGCGCAGGTAATTTTCCATTGCCCCCTATCCCTAGCTCTAAACTCTACCTGTACCCATGATGCCACGCACCACTACCCCCTGACCCTAGCTCGAAACCCTACGTGCACCCTCGAAACCGTGTGCAGGTCAGCGGGATCGAGGGCAACTTCCGCACGACGTGCGCGCGTGTCATGGGCGTCCTGCGCGACAACCGCGAGTCCCTCATGGCCATGCTCGAGGCCTTCGTGCACGACCCGCTCATCTCGTGGCGCTTGCTGCGCGCCGCCAACACCGGCGCCGCCGTCGGCGCCCCCGCCGCCACTGACGCGCGCGCCGCCGCCGCCACCGACCAGGCCGACGCCGCCACCACCGCCGTCGCCGCCGCCGCCGCCGCCGCCGCTCCGCCGCTGCCGCTGCCGCTGCCGCCGCCGCCGCAGCAGCAGGTGATGCAGGCGCCGCTCACGCAGGGCAGCAGCAGCAGCAGCAGCGAAGATGGGGGCGGCGGCGGCGGTGACGCGGTAGCTCCGCCGCCGGCGATGAATGGAGCGGGGCCTGCGGCGGCAGCAGCAGCGGCGGCGGCAGCGACGGCTGCGGCGGCGGCGCCGCCGATGCAGAACGGACGCAGCAGCGGCGACACGCAGGTACAGGGGATGCTGCGCAACAAGTCTTCAAGCGCACATTGCAGTGTTCATATGAACATGTATGCCGTCTGTTCAAGCCCTCATGCAGACTCCTGGCGTCCATGAGCTCAGATATAGTGCTAGCCACATGCACATGTACATGAAGTGCGCTGGTTCTTGTGATTCCAGGCGTGCTGCATAACCCCTGGGCCCAGCCTCCCTCTGGAAGTACCCCGACCTCCATACTCCAGCACACCTTGTGGAAATATGTGTCACTGTAGCGGCAGTCAAAGTCACGCCGCTTGAAGTGCGCCCTTGCCAACTCTGTGCTCTGCTCCGATACTCCTCTCACCTTGCTCTGTATTGCAGCCACGAACATCCCCCATGTGCACCCTATCAATCGCATACTTCTACACACATACACACTGCACGCACACCCCGTCGCCACAACTGAGTCTCTCCCCGCTTGTTTTGCGGCATTCCTCTGGCCTGCGCTGCAGATAAACCCCCGCGTAGCGGCGCCGCTGCGGCGCAGCATGACGGCCATGGCGGCGCTGCCGGCGGTGGAGGAGACCGCGGCGCGCCCGCGCGCGCGCCGCCGCCGCGCCGCCGCCGCGCAGCGCCGCAGCAGCAGGGGCGTCAGCAGCAGCAGCAGCGGCACCGACAGCACGGGCGGCGGCGGCGGCGCCGCGGACGACGACAGCGACTCCGGTTCGGACGGCGCCGTTGCGCGCGTGCAGCAGCAGCAGCAGCAGCGGCACGCGCAGCAGGGTGGCGCGTACGACGGCGGCGGCGGCGGCGGCGGCGGCGATCTGGTCGGGCGCGCCGTGCACGCCGGATCGCTGCGGCACAACGCAAGCCCGCCAGTGGGCATACGGCGGCCGTCGGGCGCCGCGGCGATCGGCCAGGACGGTGAGACAGCAGCGCAGCTACGCGTTGAGAACTTGGTTTCATGGGACTGGGGGCTGCATGCCGCTGCACGGATATTTCGTTGCACGTAGTTATCGGGGCCGTGTTGCACTCAGATGCGTTGCTTGTCGTACTGCTGCTGCTGCTGCCGCCGCCATATTTGTGTCTGGTTTCCGCCGCACCACTGCGGTTCAGCAAGTGAGAACAACAGCAGCAGCAGCAGCAGCAGCAACAGCAGTGTGTCACTACGTCTTCAACCTGAAGTTCAGCTGCGCAATGCCATCGTCGGCCGTGGCCCCCCCCCCCCCCCCCCCGCCGCTGAGCCACAACACAAAAGCACCACAATCTCAAAGCCCGCCATGCACGGACACAGTACTCTTTCTAAAGCATTACGGTGCCGCCGTGCCATCCCCAGCTGCCCCCTGACCCCCCCCTCCCCCCTCCCCTATCAACAATCGCTCACAGAGTTTGCGGGCCCCAGGGGACCCCCCCGCGGGCCCAGTGGCACGGCTCAGTCGCTGCGCCGCGCCTCCGGCTCCAGCTACCGCCCCAACCTGCACCTGGAGATACAGCAGCTGGCGGCCTCAGTGACGGTCAACGCGTCGGCGGCGGCGTACTACAACCCCGCGGAGGATGGTTCGGGCGGCGGCGGCGACGGCGACGGCGGCGGCGGCGGCGGTGGCGCCGCGCTGCCGCCGGCGGTGGAGGAGGCGGCGCGCTCGCGCTATGAGCACAGGTACGTCAGCATACTGTATTTGATGTTCTAAAAATAATACTTCTAAACGTGATGTACAAAAATAATAAGTGTAATGTACAACTCTGAAGTATAAGATGTAAGACCAAGGTCCTGGTCGAGTGGCGGGGAAATCAGTGTGTCCAGCTGCAGCATCTGCGGAGGAGGGCAGAGGCAGCAGCAGCGGCGGCGATAGCGACGCCGGCGGCGGCGGCGGCGCTGAGCAGTGGCAGTTGCGGAGGCTGCTGAGAATACACGTGCAGGTGATAATGCGGTGCTTAAGTTCAATCTAGCTTGTGTGGATCAAATGCGATAGTGCCCAGCTGCAGCATCAGCAGCGGTGACGGCGGCGGCGGCGGCGGCGGCGGCAGGGGCGACGGCAGTGGAGCAGCTGACAAGTCACCCACTGGCATCGTGCTATGAACACGCGTACGCTGGCTGTGCGTGCATGACACCGTGCCGGTAGGTATGCCGTGACCTGCTTATTGTCGCGCACGTCGCAGCTGCGTCATTGACACAGAGAATATATACCTCTACGATATTTTGATTTGTTTCCATACCTACATACTCAGCACAGCGTGACTCTCCGCTGCCGCGGCACGCAGGTCCACGCGCGGCGGCGGCGCGACGCTCGGCGACGACGCCGGCGGCGGCGGCAGCGGCGGCGCGGCCGGCGCAGGGGAAGCGCTCAACGAGAAGGCCCTCGCCGTCATTCGGCGCGTGCAGGAGAAGCTCACGGGGCGTGACTTTGCGAGCAGCGGCGGCGGGGGGGGCGGCGGCGGCGGCGGCGGCGCGCAGATGCTGTGCGTGGACGAGCAGGTTGACAGGCTTATACAGCAGGCCACCAGCAACGAGAACCTGTGCCAGCTGTTCACTGGGTGAGTGCCACGGTCTGCTGCGCACATGCTTTGCGGACACAGGGGTATGCTCATGTGGTATGGTGTGTGTGCATATATATACCTACCTACTCTAGAGTGAGTGCACGCGTGGGAGGCCGTTCCCTGGCTGTGACTTTAATAAAAGGATGCGTGTCTATCTGCCAACGCCCACAATGAGTTGCTTCGTCATTCTGTATGTGTGAATTTGGAAATGGGTGTGGATGCTATATTGACCATGGTATGTGTGCAGGGGGAGCGAGGGGTAGGAAATGTCAACTCGCATGTGTTCATAATAATGGGTTCAGGTCTTGAGTTCTGGACGGCCTCACAGAATTACTATGTCGGAGCGCAGCGAAGGAGTCAAGCAACAAGGGCTGGCAGTAATGAAGACCATTCGGCAGACAACTGTGCCGTCTATATTTGAAGCTCAGTTGTAAGAACAAGCACTCAGGTGCCGTCATTCGCAGCGGACACTCTGGCTGGAAGCACAGGTTGAGTAATGAATGCCAACTTTTATTGGCGCCCCTTAGCGTAGGAATTGCTGATGGGAACACACCGGAGCATCCTCTTGCGACGCTGGTGATGAGGTATGCCCCATCCGGCTAAACAATCACTAACACTGCTGCATCCCCCCTGTTGCCATTCGCAGGTGGTGTCCGTTCTGGTAGGGCATCTGCCACGGCAGCAGCGCTCATCGTCCGGCACACGGCGCTCGGCAGCAGCAGAAAATTGCGCACATCCGTGCCCTGCGGCAGCAGCCCCCTTGTATACACACCACGTACAGTGCGTATGCCTTGGTTGAAGTTTGAAGAATTGCATCGACGTGCAGCGGTAATTGACGTCTCGTCGTTGCTGCGAGCATTTTGCCTTCCACACGTACTCTGCGTGCACGCTGTGCGGATCTCACGTGTCGCATCACGGAGCGTGCTGACATGTGGTAACATGACTCGCCGACGGCGCGCGGGCACTGATGCAGTGCTCAGTAATATTTAACATACAGTGTGCAATCGATGCATTGCCGTGCTGTCCTACTTGCTGCCTGCTGCGCTGGCATCTTAACGCCTGCTGTTGCCTGCGTCACCTCACTTGCTGTCTAAACCCTTACCCTAGCCTCAACCCTAACCCCAACCCTATGTAAACCTGCCCCATGTGAGCGCAAGTTGAGAAGAATCGGCTAGTCGATCTTTTGACGTGCCTTTGCAACCTGATGATCAAAAGAAAGGGTGCCATAGATAGTCCTACACGACATGTTGTCCTCAATCATGATGCAGGTAGTTGATCTCACGTTGGGGCATGCTAATCAAGATACCACAGCATGTCTTTGCCTTGCCATATAGACATAGTGTCATACAAAGCCTCCAACCTCATGTCATGCGGCATCCTTGTCCAGCACCTCACTCTCTGTCCACATGTTCACACTTCTGGATTCCATTCGTGTGCGCCGTTGCCCGCAAAAAAGGGTACGCCGCGTGGAGCACTGCGGATGAAAAACACATGGTTTTAGTATTGCTTTCTTTGCCTTCGAAGCACACATCTCCGTGACCCAGAAATCACTGCCCTGCATGCACACGCTGCCATTGCACGCGCCAGCTTCCGCCCCTGACCTTTACTGCTGCTATGTGTCAAATTACATGCAGTCAAGTGATTAGAAACGCGTGGGTGTTGTGCGGTGGGTGCCACCAGACAAAACGTATACGCAATGAGCATTGTGCGGTGCCGTTGATCAGTGCGCGTTGGCAGTCGTCACGTTCCAGATGCTTGCATTCATGCTGCTGCCATGTTTGTCCAATGTTGTACTTTTTGTTAATTCTCGCTCAGGGCGCGAATGTTGTACTTTCCAGCACTTTTCGTTTGGGGCTCGACAAAGCCCTGAGGGTTGATTGATGTCAAGCTTGCTGTGAGCCTACAGAGTGAATGCGTCTTGTGACAACTTACATCGCGTCAGCCTATTTACACATGGTGCACTCGAATTATATGGGCTGCACTTGGGATGTGTGTGATACCATCACCTTTGGGCAAACTTCATAGGTCATCATCACAGAAGATGCGCGCCAAGAACAGGACACTTGTGCATGCGGCGAAGCAGAGAGATCAATGCTCATGTGCTTGCTTGACAGGAAAGGTTGTGAGGAACGCACCCAGAACAGGAGTTGCTCTCTCGTGCATGTGGACAGTAGTTGCGCATGTCACCTGCTGAAAGATGACAATCACATGTGACATGGTACCTGAACATGCATGAATGAGGCGGGATGAAGGGGGGTTGCGCACTTCCGACTGCCCATCGCGCATTGGCTATGCATACGGCACTTCATCACCTTGCACCATCTTCAAGGCGAATGGCAAGCATTATCAAAAAGGTCAAGCACAGTCGCTTTGCATTCTGCTTCTGGTGCAGCTGTGGATGGGTGACAACAAAGACAGCAAAAACACTCCAGACCACTGTGTGTGACAAAGCAATTCGTCATCTCTGAAGAGCGGACCGTACATTGCCGCAATCCGTCTGTGTTGGGTAGGGTAAAAGAGAGCGTGCCATCCTAGCCAAGGGGTGCACACTGAGAACTCAAACCACTAAAATACAGGAAGCGGGAGGTTGGGGGACCAGGCGCGCATGTCGGGTTATCGCGATTTCTGCACCGTTCCCCCCGAGTTGTGCCGCGCAGCGCTGCTCACTACCTAAAAAAGCGAACGGCATGCCAAATGCATATGCTTCACGGAGGCCAAAACTAATCCCAAAGAAGGGGCGGACGTCCCCTGGACCACTCGTGACATATTGCTGACAAGCTCTTGGGGGCAGGGAAGGGGGGTGGGGGGGTGGGGGGGGTGGGGGGCAAAAAACGTTGGGCATCGCCAAACACCTCCATTCCTCGTTTGCTGTGGCACAGAATGGGGTGCCGGCAGCCCTAAGGCTGCCTATCATATGCTAAACTGGTCACAGCAGGGCTAATGCAGGATCTACCGGTGTCGTGTGTGGTGGTGCGGGGGGGGGCAGGGAGGGCATCGGACCCCCCCCAACCTGGGCATTTTCTACTGTATGCATACGTAAATGATACGACGAGTACCTCAGCACAACGGCACTGGTACCGGGGGCACCAAAACGGCTACCACTGCAAATCCACTACAAGTCTAAACTACGTAGGACATAGAAACAGTGTTTCTGCCCTGCACCTGGCGAAATGTGCGCACGCAGCCGCCGCTGGCCTGACCAACTTCTCTCGTAGCACCCTGCTACATGTCGCAAAGGCGCAGGCGCGATGCGAAGCTAACTGCCCCGGGCTGCCCGCGCCGACTGCCCTGCCGCAGCAGCGGCATCTTCCTTTCCGCCTCACCGCCGCATCCGCGCGCACTCCCTGGGGGCTCCTGCTGAGCACCGAGCACCGTGCTGCTGCAGCACAGCGCGCGCGCGCAGCCGCTCAAGACCCTCCGTGCGCGGGCGCGACGGCCTGCCTGCCGCCGTCTGACACGCGCTTCACCTGCCGCCCCCTACGCACGCCCCCCGCGTCTGAAGCGGTCCGCCGCCGCTTCCCGCCGCTGCTGCCGCCGCTGCTGCGGGCATCGCCGTCGCCATCGCCGCCGCTGCTGCGGGCGTCGCCGTCGCCGCCGCTGACGCCGGGGGCCGAGTCGCTGCCGCCGCCGCCGCCGCTGTTGCTTTCGCTGCCGCCGCCACCGTGGCTCCCGCTGCTGCTGCTGCTGCTGCTGCTGCCGTCGTCGCTGGCAGCGCGCTCGCTGCGAAAAGAGTTCGTGTGCTTGAGGCCTACCAGCATCTGCACCGCAACTTCACTTTCGTCTGCTCCTGTGTCCCCCGTCCTGTGCAGCCGTGCCGCCGCAGCAGTTGCGCCCGCTGCTGCCGCCGCCGCTACCGCAGGAGCCGATGGCGCAGACTCAAGATCGAACTGCTGTGGCGGGTGCCCGAAGGCAGGGGGTGGCAAGAAGAGGGGCTGGGGCTCTGCCCCCTCTGCATGTACGTCTACAGGCAATACGCCAGGCTGGTGCAGTATGAATGATTGCAATAAGGTAGAAGGTACCCCTCGCATCGAGTGCTCTGCCAACGCCTGGGAAACGATGTCCGCGCGTGCTCCCAGTCGTGACGCCGCAGCATGCTCTGCAGGATCAGCTTGGGAAGGCGAGACATAGATGTTGATAGGGTGTTGCTGCTGCAGATGCTGCTGGTGGCTTGCGGCGGGTGCTGGTGCAGCTGCTGCCAGCTGATGCTGCTGCGGCGCCAGGTGGGGTGAGTTCACTCGTGGCGGATGCAGCGGGCCACCGGCTCGTGTGGTGCAGGCAAGCGGCTGCAGAGAGGTGTCGTCCGCTCCTGCTGCAAGTAGTCGGCCGATGATTCCTTGCCTTGTGTAAGCGCGAGGCCGCCCTGCTTCGCCTTGCGGCCTTCCCGATGCTAGCAGCCTGGTTATGCCACTGCCGCAGACCGCCCTGACTGTTGCTGGGAACACTATGGGCCCGTAGACCGTGTGTATCATGCCCGAGTCCTCTGCATGCTCCACGGAGCTGCCGTTCTGGCGTGCCATCGCTGCACAGACCCGCTCCGAGCAGCCTCTGTGATTATTCACCGGCGTCGAGCGACCCTCGTTGCAGCGTGCAAGCGACCACTGCTGCAGCAAAGCAACCGTAGCTGCAGAAGAAAGCAAGGGCGTCAGGGCAGAGCTTACGCTTGCCTTGCTAAACACCACTATGCAATTCTCAGTGAGCCGGCGGAACCCCAGACCTCTACGAACTTCACTCTGCACAACTTGAACTTTTTGAAGTAAACTTTTCAAAAAGCTTAAAAAAAAAAATTGCACCCAATTCTAAAGGGCTTTTCCTCGAGGTGTCTCTGCTGACTCAGTCTGGTGACTGCATTTGCAGACGGCGAAGGCAATCGAACGCCACCAGCCAGCGTGGCACATCACGACCTTCTGTGACGGTGCCTAATGATCCTCACACTGTCAGGATCTTCAACGCGGGGAGCCTCCGTCAGGGTAATGATAGCGCTGCTCGAGGCCCATTTTGCTGCAGTCAACAATCGCACTGTGGGCATGTCCAAGAACGAGGCCATTGCTGGATGATGCGTGTAGACAATTGTACATTATACATGCATGTATACAGCTAGCTATACTAGGCGGATTGACATGTATGCCTGTAGGGCCTGGGCTGTAGTGCTGGGTGTAGGTCATATGGCATCACTAGTAGCACAGCAACAATCTTCTCCTTGAAAATGGCCACAATGCCTGTAGGGCCTGGGCTGTAGTGCTGGGTGTAGGTCATATGGCATCACTAGTAGCACAGCAACAATCTTCTCCTTGGAAACGCCCACAATGCCATTTTCAAGCGAAATTGGGAGGAACCCCAGGCACCTCCGGTCGATCCAGGAAAAACTTCAACCTCGTCAACTTCAACATACCCGTGATGCTGCTGTCTATACTGGCTGTATCACAGTGTATGCACAGGTGGCGATTGAGATCGTGTGTGTGTGAACTCGCTCACACTCAAGGTAACTCAGGGTGAAGCCTGATGGCCCTGTGCGGTATACATGTATAAAGGCGGACTGACTGCCCGTAGGGCCTAGGTTGTAGTGCTGGTGCAAGTCATATGGCATTACTGGTACCACAGCAATTGGCTCCTTCTTGGAAACGCCCACAGCGCCGTTCTTGTCCGCAGCAAAATGGACCTTGAGCAGCGCTATCATTGCCTACCCTACGTTGAAGATTCCTGTAAGGATCGCTTCAAGCTTGGCACCATTACTGGCTGTATGACAGTGTATGCACAGGTGGCGAAAGCCATCGAAAGCCACCAATCAATATGGCAGATCACCAGGAAATTCAATGCTCCCGGTGACTGAGGCAGGCGCTCTTCACAGGATTCGCTCATGTCGGGCCAGTCATGATTGCCCTTCTCGAGGCACTTTTTACTGCACTCGAGGACAGCAGCGCGGGCTTGACGACGACGACGAAGCCCGCCCTCTCCACACAAACTGTTCACCACACGTCCAATTTGCACTTGCTCCCGGTTTTCCCATACGGCGCCCAGCGTGTGGTGCGCGCCATACGTATCGACAACTGTACATACATATAGAAGTATAGAGTCCAACATAAATGTCCATTCACCCCTGTGGTCTGGGCTGTATGCCATATTGTATCGGTGGTACTCCACACCGCGGTGGCCTGCCCGGGATCACTCGTCACGCTCGCGCTGCCGCCTTCGAGTGCGGTATAATGTGCCTCAAGTAGCGCAATCATGACTTGCCCGACATCGGCAATCCTTAAGGATCGCTTCAAGTTGGCACCGTCACAGGCGCGTGTCCCATGTGATATCCGCCACCGTGGCGCTGAGTAGTGGCCTCAACTACCTTTGCCACCTGTGCATGCAGCCAGCAATGACAGCAGCATCAAAAGCAGCTTTGTCAGTCAGTCAGCTACGGGAGGACCTAACCAGATCACAATTGTTCGAGCTCAAGTTTGCCAGGGCTGCGCCGCTGCGTTGTATCACAAATCGGAAATCATCATGCCTCTCAATTCAGGCAGCTGGTGCACGACCGGCACATACACATATACATACATACACATGCACGCGCGCACACACCCGATGCAGCCGATTTACATCAACCGCATTTGTTTGAGTGACGCTGGTGATGCACCAGCAACGGTCACAAACTTAAAGTTTGGTGAACACCTCAAAGTGAATTGGATTCATCGGCATACTGTCATTTTGAAATGCCCCGGGCCCACGTCTATAGCTCTGCATATCTATGCTCTGACTCACAATTACATTTAGCACTACTGATGAAGGGTGACCGTCAACGCGTATTCACATAGGCACATCCTCACAATATACACGTAGTCAGACTCTGGCAGCAAGCCTGGCATTCACATATGCTCTTCTGCGCCGGCCCTGTGAGTCAGCAAAAGCACGCACAAGCACCGACGGAAGTCAAGTACTAATGAACGAGTCGCCGTAGCCGTAAGCACACTGTCGGCAAGATCCGGCAGCAGCGTTGACCGCCCAGCTGAAGCGACACTGCACATGTGAACTTGCAAGGTGCCTGAGAATGCTACTTCAGAATCTGTCAGTTTGCAAATGATGCACGGAAAGAAAGCAGTCTTGCTGGTGTTTGACGCAAAGCGCTTTTACTACTGCTCAGTGATTGAATATATTCTGGGGAACCTGTTAACTGGATGTTTGTGTCACACAATGTACACAGCACTTGCCTTCCAGATAGCCATTTACAAAATCAGGTGTGGCGCCTGCCCCGGCTCTGTCATCTGGGTCGCGATGATCCTGCGAAATCAAAAAAATGGATCAGAAAACCAAGGCAGTCAGTACTATTCGTGCCCTCACAGCGCGGTGACACAGCTTCGACGCCACCAGACAAAACTCGTCATGGCCTTGAGCGACAAGAACATCCCATGCGACGTCCGAGGTAGCAACATATACAGCAGCGAGATCTGTCGATGGCCTGCAGCGACAGGAGGCTGGCGTCTATACGCTTCGAAGCGTTCGAAGCTTGAGCCCGCCTCGCCCGCAGTAGTATTCCGACAAGGGGCGTGAGAGCTAGAGGGGCTGTTCGCAGAAGGAGTGTGACTCGCCTGGTTTTCCGTTCACAAATCACAATGTGATCGGCAACAGGTGGCTCAGCGGCAATCGACTGTGGCTGCTGTCCTGTGCCACTGGATGCAGTGCTTGGCATGTGGGACAGCTGTGGAACATCAGGCTGCAGGTAGGCTTCGAGCGCCGCAGTGCTTCGCCGCGTGCTTCAATGATGCAGCTAGCGATTGGCGCCAGTGCTTCATGTCCCGATAAATAGAGTCATTGCTTGCCGGCTCCGGGCCTGGACGTGCGTATCCTGCTGCAGGTCACATCTACCATCTGCTGGAAAAGAACCATGATACTGGCACGCCAACTTGTAGTCTGAGGTCTCACCTGCACCTGCTTATCTGATGCCGTATCTGCCACTGCCCGCTACAATGTTCTGTCATGCGGTCTCAGTAAGTCTACCAAGTACCCAACGATATTAGAAGCAGCACTTAAGTGAAAACGAGCATCAAAGTCAACACTGGCAGTAATGAAGTATCACTACACTACGCTGTCACTGCAATCATGCATGATTTCAAACAAACCCTCACGTGACATCTGCTTTGTCATGTCTTTGCACCTGCTCAGCGGAGAAAATGCAGGATGAAGGACAGGATCAATGTTGGGAAGAAAACCATGCCAAGAAGTTGTCAACCTTGAGGTAAGGCTGCGTCTTGCGCGTAAGCGCTCATATGCATGCGCTACGCCACATGTTCACATAGCATTTTTGGCATTATAGCAGCCCTCTATCACTGTCACGCTGCTCTCTACGAGCCAGCAACGTGGTGCGCCACGTGGCCACACCCGGCGCCGCATCAGCAGGACATTGGATCCCGGTTGCCAAGGTCGTGCAGCAGCAGCTGCCTGCAATGCATCCAGACAAGGCGCAGGAGCTGCTCGCAGCATTGACAAACCGAGTTGCAATAAGCAGGCCTGAATGAGCAGGCAAGCTCTTGTCCGTTTCCTTCACCGCTGACACTTCTATCTGATCATTTGGTCATCTGTTATTAGCGAGCGGAATATCGCGGTGCGGCCTCGCAGCCCGTGCTGCATATTGCACACGTTTGCTGCAAGGTAGCTGGGTCACATGAGCCAGCACAGCATCGCGTCTACAGTTCAAACTGACAATGCAACCGTCACCACAATTCTGACTGACTGACAGACTGAGTGTCTGTGGTGGCACATGTAGTGAGGCGACCCTGGGCATACTAGCAAGTGGCAGTGGTCTGCGCAGCTACTGGTATGCGAAATGCCTCTTCAGAATCTGTGCTATGAAGGCGATGCCATGTACATAGGGTTATAAGCCGGTCCCCCAAACCGTCTGAATTGCAGCCGGGGTAGCTCACCGACCGTCTAAACCGTCGAAGACGGGACTTGGTGACTGCTACCGTCTTTTCCGTCTTAGCCGGTTGAGCCGGTCAGCTTACCAATCAAAAGCGAGTTAACCCCTTTCACCTACCCCGATCAGCGAAGCACGCTACCAATCCCCCATGCTGCATGCATCCTGCTCACAGAAAAACCAAAGTTCAACTTCTGACTTCAACTTTAGTTGAAGTCAACTTCCAGTTGAAGTTAACTTCCAGTTGAAGTGAACCGAAAAAGTGTGGTGGCGGCCTGAGTGAGCTTGTGCTTGCTCGCTACCAGCGGCGGCGGCATCATCAATCGTTTCTTGACATCGTACGTGAGCCACATGACTGCTGCTGCATGTTATAAGCCGTGCGAGCCATTTCTGAAAAAGCCGGAAAAGACGGTCCCCTCGAGATCCGTCTTTTCGGCTGCCCCGACTAGCCGGAGCCGAGCCGGTTCAGACGGTTCCGGCTCGTAACCCTACATTTACAAGAGTTTGACACAGTGACCTCCTGACAGGACTCCTTCCAACTGTGTTGATCTACTGCAGCGGCTACTCTTTTTTTTACTTCCTTCTCAGAAGAAGGAATTAATTCGGGGCCTTCGTACAGCTCACGGGCGCTTGAGATTGAAGTAGGAGTCTTTGTTGTAAGGCATGAAGATTTTGCAGTAGAACGCGGTCGCGACAACACAGCAATGAGGTTACTGCAGCATTAGTTTGCTAAACAATTGCCGACAGCACCTGGGCACCCTCACATGCACAAATTGTACATCATGTCACGCACTGATTGCAGATTCATTTCTCACAAACAGTCTGTCTGTCAAACCGTCTACCTTGAAGTTTATGGCGGATGGCATGTTAAACGTCCACCATACGGTCATAGGCTGATTCTGCGCAACACCCCGCTGCCGTATTGCCACGCCCCTGCAGGTACTGGCGGACAACGCCGTCAGCGCTTGAAGGATCCGTGACGCTTGCTGATGCCGTCGCTCAGGCCGCCACTGCACCGGCAGCAACCGCAGAGGTATTTGCGGCCGCTGCAGCGTACCGGCACCTGCAACGGCTGTCTGAAGCAGTCGCACATGCAACTAGGGTCACAAAATGCAGCATGCTGCATCTGCTGATCCGCCTGTCGAAGGGGCACCTGATCTGGCCTCACTCAGGCTGTGGGGGGTTGATGAGGCTCACGTGCTCAGGCTAGGGGCGAATTTGAAACAAGAGAGATGAGTGGTGCGGTTTCCCCTATAAGACAAGCAGTGTCGCACCACAAGCACTGCACAAGGTGCTGTGCTGCAGCGGGAGACGTCTACGCGCTGCTGCCCTGTGTTCAAGTTGGCAAAGACCATCCAAAAGTGCTGCTCCACCAATTGCTGCCGACAGAGGGCAATGGGGTGGCCGTAGTCGCAAATTGTACTCTACATTCGAAAGGCAGGAGCCTCCAGACATTAGCACTGCTGCCCAGGTACTGCAATGTCCCGGATGCAGTGGCTGCGAGCACAAACCTGCTGTGCCGCAACTGCGAGGACCCGAATGCAGTGGCTGCGAGCACCGCTCAGTCAGCAGATGTGGCATGTGTCGCATGTGTAAGCATCGAACCTGGAAGCACGACTTCGTCAAATCACAGCCACTGCATTTGACGCTGTCGCGCTTCCTGGTGCGATGCCTGCACATGCGACACACGCCACACCTGCTGCGCAGTTCGTGGTGCGCGCAGGCACTGCATTTCGGGTCCTTGCAGTTGCAGCGCAGCTGTTGTGCTTGCAGCCGCTGCATGGGGGCTCTTGTCGTTCCTGCGCAGCTCTCTTCCGTACTCGCAGCCGCTGCAACTTGAAGTTATGTTGCTGCGGTTGCGGCCAGCTCAGCTCGCCGCCTCTCAGTTTTGCAATTGCGGCGCAGCTGCACGTGCTGGCATCTATTGCAGAAAGGACAGTCCGTAGCGAGGGTGCCCGTGCGTACAGCGGTAACTCGAATACTGAGACTAAGTGCGGGGTGGTTGAGGGCATGCGGCACAGTGCTGATGTCTGAAGGCTTTGTCCCTCGAATGTAAGGTAAAAGGCCGCGACTGTGCCCCCCCCCTTGCCGCCTGTTGGCAGTACCTGGTGCAGCAGCACCCCTGAATGGTCCCTGCCAACGCCAACACAGGCAGCGGCGCGTAAACGTCTCCCGACTGCAGCACGACATCGTGTACAGTGCTTGACAATGTGATGCGACGCTGCTGATAATTTCGGGAGAATTGCATCACTCCCCCCCCCCTGCTCTTAAGTATGACTGCGTCAAATGCAATGCCCGTGATCTATCAGGAAGCGCGACTGTGTGAAGTAGTGGCTGTGACTGTGGCTATCTACTATGCAGTCGCGCTATTTCCTGTCCGTGTACTTGACATATACCACTGCGCACCTCCGGGTGATTGTAATTGAGCGCAGCTATTGTGCTCTCGCAGCCGAAGCGGTAGTCACCTTAATTGTATGGTTCGATGATAGGCAACTTCACTTTATGTACCCAACTTCTTGTTTCTGCGTTTACGGCAACTTCAACCTCAAACTTCAACCAACCCTGCAAAATTTCTTTCAAAGCTGCATGCAGTCGGGCCGGTCTTTGCGGCGTAGTCATGCCCTTCGACGCATTGAAAAAGCTCCTGAAGAAGCCCATTGCGGAATCTTTAAGCGATTCTGGCGCTCGTGCTGCGCCAGCGGAAGGAGCACCTGCTGATGCAGGCAACCTCGAGCTGACTTTCACGGAGGACGTATTGGGGATGAAGCTCCAGGAGGCTGACGGCAGGGTCGTGGTCACGGGTGTGGTTGAGGGCTCTCAGGCGCAGCGGCTGGGGGTCGCTACAGGAGATGTCCTGTTGCAATTGGAGGTGCGTGACGAATCAACATGTACTGACCCTAAGGACCTCTTGGGAAGAACCGTCGATATCATGCGGCTGTGTTACTGGTCTTGCCACTCAATGAACTCATGGTGTTCTGACATACTGTTCCGGAAAAGCGCCGCCACTGCAGCAGCACCTTTTCACCAGCAGTCACCCAGAGCAACAGCTTGCCGCCGCCACCATGGGCGTCCTTCGCCTGTATGTTACCGTGCACGCGTCACACAGCGCAGAGCAAATATGCTGCTGCTGCAGTTATTGGAGGCATAGGGCTGCTGGCGATCGTGCCATGCCGCCTGTACGCTCCAGTCCCTCATCGCAAACCAGATTGTGCCACCATTGAAGTATTGATGTTGTGAACTGTGAGAGCCAGCAGTCACCCGCAACAGCATAACTGCTTCAAGTTTAAAATGTGCGCATTTGCTGCTTGACACATCAGGGCTCACCCTCGCGCCACCGTACCCCGCTTGTGCTGAGCATTGAGCGCCGCCATTTGCGCCCACTCCTCACTGCATCCGCCGCCTTTGCTGCTAGTTCGCTTACAGTGCCGCAGCAGCGGACGCGCGCAGCGCTGTAGCACTAAACACACAGACGTCAGCCTGTCGCACCACCGCAAGTAACACGACGCGCTCGCGGCAAGTGCCCTTGCAGCATGCACACGGCTCCGTCGCTCCAGCGTTCGCCGAGCGGCACGCGTGCTGCCCAGCGCGTCCGCTGCGACGCGCTGCGCTTTGAACGAGCGACATCATCACCGTCGTCCACTGCTCACGCGCCTGAGCGCTGCTGCGTCCTGCGGAGCGTCACCACCCCCTCTCCTCGCGTGCTCGCTGTGCGCAGGGGCAGGCAGTACACACATGCAGCGGCTTCGCGGAAGTCGTTCAGGCGATAGGGCGGCCCGTTCACGTTACGGTGGGCAAGCGCAGGGCAGCGGCGGCAGCGTCGGTGGGCGACGCGTTTGCGGCGTCGTTTCGGAAAATGCAGGACTCTGCAAACACCAACTTTGAGCAGGTGGCGATAGTCTGCTTTACAGGCAGCAGTTGACGGTATTGAGAGGATGTTGGCGAGCATGGGGGCATGCTTCGGGTACTACGCAGAGGGCGCTGTTGCAGAGAGAGGAACATGACGGGTCGAAGGCCACTCTGCACTCTACGAGAGCTGCCCTTGCGATCAGTTTGCACTGCACGTCAGCGAGCCAGCTCGTCTTCTGACAAATGATCATGCGTATCCGCCTGATAATGCTAGCGGAATACCGACACAGCTTTGCCATGCATGACCACCGTGATTTAGTAAAAGACCCCCTGCGCTGCCGCTGCCGCCGCTCGCCGGCGAGGTACGCGCACTGCTTCCCCCTGCAGCGCACCGAACTTGAAGTCCCACGCGCGCAAAATACGCCTCCAATCCCCACAGTGACCACAAAACGCGTGACCACACCGCACGGCACCCACCCACCCACCGCCGCCGCGCCGCCCGCAGGCCAAGGCGAAGGTCGCCGCGCCGCCGCCGCCGCCGCCACTGAGCGCGGACGCGCGCGCCGCGCAGCGCGAGGCGGTGCTGCGCGCCGCGGAGGCGCGCACCAAGGCGTGGGACCACCGGCTGCAGCGCAAGCGCGCGGCGAACGCGGCCTCCAGCCAGTCTCCGGAGCCGCCGGGGGGGGAGGGGAGGGAGGCGGCAGCGGCGGCAGCGGCGGCGGCGGCGCATCCGGAGACGCAGCGCGTTGTGGAGCTGTGCCGGAGCCAGGAGGCGGCGATGGCGGCGCAGCTGGGGTATGATCCGTTCAAGTCGGTGACGGTCGCGCACGCCGAGGCACGACAGGTATGTACCCACCACATGACGACAGCAGGGCAGGGTCATGTGAGAAGTGTCAGGCTGGTAGCAACAGCCTGCAGGCAGAGGCGTAGCATAGCTGGGGCACATGCTGTTCAGCTGGACAACCCGCGGAAGACGAGGCAGCACCACTGATAACTATGATCACTTGTTGAGTGGCTGAGACACTCGTTCATTCGGTTGCGGCTTGCGCAATGACGGGCAACTGGCGGTGCTCAGTGAAATAGGACATTGACCGATGAGGTCGCGAGCCTGCAGCGAGCACAAACAGCCCACCTGACGCCGCGACCGCAGCGAAGCCAGGCTGACGACAGTTTGATCCTTCTACCAGTGTGTCAAAGCGGCACTTGAAGTAAACATTATGGTGATGCTTAATTGCAAGTCCCGCCAGCGCATACAGGCGCCACGCGCACTGTAACGATAAGTGCATGGTGCTTTCAGGGAGTCCGCTATGGCAGACATGTTATCACTTGAATTCCGGCAGCTATTGCCGGCGTGTCAGTGCAGCCAGGGGCAGGCATAGTGTATCCTACCACATCATACACACCTCTTACGCTTGCCGTGGCTGCACAGGCCGCCGCAGCAGCGGCCGCGCCGCCGCCACCGCCGCCAACGGCCGCACACCCGGCAGCAGCAGCGGCGGCAAACGGCGACAGCCCTGACGCGGCAGCGGTAGCGCTGGCGGTGGAGGAGTCGGAGCAGATGGAGGCGCTAGCATTAATGGAGGAAGTGGATGCGGCGCTCTCGCTCATCCTCTCGCACAGCGGCGACGGCGACGGCAGCAGCGGCGGCGGCGGCGGCGGCGGAGGCGACGACGCGGCGCGCGCCGCCGTCGAGACGCTGCACAAGCTGCTGAGCAACATGGCGACGAAGCGCGAGGACAAGTTCCGGCGCGTGCGCGTGAGCAACCGCGCGTTCGCGGAGCGCGTCGCGGCGGTGCCCGGCGGCGTGGACGTCATGGTCTGCGCGGGGTTCCAGCTGCTGAGCGACGAGGCGGAGGCGTACCTGTTCTACGCGGAGCCGCTGGCGCCGCCGTCGCTGCGGCTGCGCGTCGCGCTGCATCGGCTCGCGCTCGTGCGGCGCGCCCTCGGCACCGCATAGCGGCGGCGCGCGCACAGCGTTGGACAGGGGTCATTTGGCGGTGGCTGGCCGCGACGTCGCCGGCGCTGCGCCGTGATCGGCGGCAGCGGCGCGCAGCAACAGACGCGCAGTGGCGCACGTGGGCGCGCAAGATGCGCCACACAGCACGGCATACATTCAACATTCGTGTCACCACCGGGAGGAGCCATCCCTCATATGAGGCCACCGCGCGCACGCGCGAGCTGACGGAGCATCGCGGCGCGCTGCTGCGCGAGGGGGGCGGGCACAATGCGATGTCGCGGCGGTGCCTGGCCTCATTGCCACCGGCACTATACCGCACTCAGCTGCACGCGCGACAATGCCTCAGACTCGCAGTGTCGTGAAAGCCCCAGTTGCGGACCGACGGGCGACGGCTGATTGAGCCCCGGCATGGCATCGGGAGACACCGCAGCCACCCAAAGCCAGCATCCATGCGGGGATGAATGTGTATGTGCGCGTGTGCGCCGGTGAGCTGTGTCGGTCTCGGTCCCTGCGTGCGTACATACATGCCCTGTATTTCAGTGCTGCTGAGCGGTGCTGTAAGCGGGCTCGCGGCAGGGAGAGCGCTGCGCGTGTTTGCGCATGCAGCGTCCGTGGTGCTGTTTGTACATGTACATACTCATGGTGTGCGCCTGTGATTGGTGCGTGCCGCTTCTGTCTTCAAAGACCTGAGAGCATCGCTTTGCAGGTGCAACGCCTGTGTTGGCCCAGAGCACCAACTGTCTCTTGTTGTGACACAGCGGTCCGCCATGCCGAACCACCACCTGAGACGCGTGACAGCACATGCGTGTTTAACACAGCATGGCCATGCGTTTACACGGCCATTGAGCATATTCAACCGTAATGTGTGTGTTTATGTACGTATGGACTTGTATTTATAAAGGCCCAAGGGAGGCCGGGTTGCCTGTTGCAATCGAAAAGCTAGCGTCATCGCAGCAGCCTAGTCTGCGCTGTGCCCTACGAGCCTGAATACCGGCGCTGCAACACAGCCCAGCATTCGCGCACCGCGTGTGTACGCCACAGGCTTTGACCTGCGCCATCGTACCTAGGTACACCGCCTATCAATTCTTCTTTCTTGCTTGCGCCATCAAGCAGTAATTCAGGTAAATGTGTGTGCTACTACAGTATTTAAGCTGCCAGTGGGGAGCGCAGTTTGCACAACCTAGGGGGTGTAATGACACAGAAGGATTTCCGGTGCGCTCAGCAACTATTGACTTCCTTTGAGTAATCCCTGCACGAACTGCCCCAAAATGTGTACGACGGGCCGGTGAGCGTCAAGCATGCGACATGGCGCCTTTCTTATCATGTAAGGCTGAGGGCTGACAATTCGGCAAGCTTAAACCTGAACTTTGTCACTACCAAGGCGCAGGTGCTGCACTCGAGGGTTGGCCCTGGAGCTTGTCACTACAACGGGCAGGTGCTGCACTCAGGGGGTGCACGCTTGCAACGTTGCCAGGTGGTCAAAACCACTGCACACTTTACAGAGCTCAAGAACTTTTCACAAAACAGCCGCGCTGTGTGTGACATTTGATGCGTGCGGTTTCATCGATCTGGGGGTACGATGCAGCCACAAGCCGTCAACTTGTAAAAGTAAGGGGACTTGGCAGTGCTCAGCAGCAGTGAATGGTTGCCTGATGGCACCAGCAAAATGCTTTGCATTGCATACCCTGCTCCAGGTCTTCTGCGCAACAGATATGCTCTGTGCCTTGTGCCTGTTGTGGGCGTGCATTGCTCTGTGTCGTGCGTGCACTAATGCAGATCAGTCCCATGTCCCATGATGCCGCCATGGTCCACAGCATGTTGTCGTGCTGACTGCTTTGTAGTCGCCACTGGCACAAGGTTGCAGCACGCAAGTGTGGCCCTGATTGAATATCCACTTCGCTTTGTACCTACACATATTTTCCCTCACAAAATCAGGTTTCTGGATAAAGCGACAGGTACACGGAGGGGCATGAACAATGGGACCGTACAGCAGACACGTTACATACAACACGGAACAGCCAGAGAGGCACAGCAGAGGTGAGGCGGCTTGGGGCGATGTATATCATGGACACGAGTATTTGCTTGCGTGGCACATGTACTCAGCTGGAGGCGCCAAGGCACATCCGCTCTGCATCTCATTTACGCTGAGACGTGTGCACGAGAACTACTTCAAAGTACGAGCGCTGCTGCTGCTGACAAAACCGCACGTGCTGGCGAACGAGACGCTGCGCTTTTCGTAAATTACAGCCCTGGCCGTGACTGCCCACGCACCGGGCGTTTCCTTCATAAACCGTTTACCGAAGCAGCCGTGTGTGTGTCTGTGAACGCGTGCTGCCGCGGCACCGTAACTGGTGCTACTTGGTGTAGAGCCGGCGCTAGCAACAACGGCGCTGGCCGCGCAGCCCTCCGCGGTAGCTTGTTGTAGGAGCCCTGGCCCCCGTCTCGTTCGCTGGCTGCCACCTCTACTTGGCTGCCCCCATCTGCTCTGTTGTCGCCGAAATTGCCCTGAGTGCGGCGTGCCGTGATAGTCAGCGTACGTGCCGCGGCGACACAAGGGAGGCGCTGTCGGAGCGCCAGCTCACAATGCGACGCTCTGACTTCATCGCTGAAGCAGGTTTGCCTTGCCTGCGTCCGTCTTCACAAGTCTCCACACCCCCACAAGTAGAGGGGGGAGAGTGGTCTCGGCGGCAGGGCTGGAGTCAATTTTTGGCTCATGTTGGTGCAGGGGCGGTGATGCTCCGTGCACTCGGGTTCCGTGCAGAATTGCTCCACACGGGGCTGTCTTCAGTCAGTCAGCGCAACCGCTGGATCTGAGTTCTGTGGCTCCGCGACGACGCAGCAGATACTGGGGATGGTGGCGCTGATGGCATTACAGCCCCCCCCCACCCCCCCCCTGCCCCTGTGCCCCCCCTCAGCCCCGAGGGTGCCACAGACACTGTCCTAGCAGAGGGTCAAACGAGATTGCTGAGGCAGGTTTACCCCCAACCGCAGCTTCGAGCAGCGGGCGTGATTGTTATGGGGAAGGGGGGCGGGGGCGGGGGCGAGTCAGCAAGGTAAGGACACAGGCAGGGGCAGCTAAAGGCCCTGAGCTGCCCTGTGCAAAACACCACGTGACGATGCCATACGCTGAGTGGCAAAGCGCCAACGCTGTACCGTGTGCCTCCCCCCCCCACCCCCCCCCCCCCCCCCCCCCCCCCCCCCACACACACACCCCTCCGCCCATTTCACGTTGTATTAGTGCCTGCCTGCAGGCTTCAGACGGGCCCTGCAGGCTTTGGACGGGCCCGACTTCACCGTCACAGGCGCGTAGAGGAATCGTGCTCGAAACAACAAGCGCTGCGGCAGCGGCGATGATGGCTCAGCGGTGCACCAGCTGCTTGTTGGAGGCAGACAGGGTGATGTGCCGCCCAAAACCGTGGCTGTCCTCGTTGGCAAACGTAGGTATCTGGTAGCTGCAGTGGTCCATGACCTGTCGCCACCAACACGATCAGCAGCAGCGGCGGCAGCAGCGGCGGCGGCGGCGCGGCGGCGGCAGCAGCGGAGGTGGCAGCAGGAGCGAACAGCGCAGCATGGAATGACGATGAGTACTGACCAGTACGTGAGATGACTGGCATGATCAGCAGCGGCGGCGGCGGCGCAGTGCAGGCGGCGGCAGCAGCGCAGGCGGTGGCGACAGCAAGCGGTGCAGCACGGCGTGACAATGAGTATACAGCAGTCTCCTGAGGTCGTTTGAAAGTCAGGTGATCGTCAAGACGGGCATCACGGTGAACTGTACGCAGCTCAAAGTACGGCTTCTGACCCTGCATCCGCTCATGCACGCGCGCACGCCCTCGCAGCATCGCCAGCGTCCCACCCCTCACCACCAGCGCGAGGCTCGAGGGCAGGAAGCGCCGCGTGTTGATCCACTCGGCGAAGTGACCTGATACTCCAACCCGGCCGGCAAAGTGCACCCGACCGATCGACGTTCAAGCGCACTCGCACGCACTCTCGCATCGCCACCGCGCCCCGCACCGTCGCTTTGTTTCGCGCCGCGCGCACCTGATAGTCCACCAGCGCCAGGCTGGAGGGCAGGAAGCGGCTCGTATGGCGCCGCTCGGCAAAGTGACCTGATAGTCGCAGAGTGCGCCCGACCGATCTCGACATTCAAGCGCACTCGCATGCACCCTCGCATCATCACCGCAAGCTTCACGCTTCAAACTGAAGTCGGTGTTGAATTTGCCCACGCAGCTGGAGGACAATTCGGCCATGGGCCGGGGTCTGCCTTGAGGCAGCAAATGTCCGGAGAGCAGTGCAAGGAGTGGGTTCTGCAAAAACTTCAACACGGGCGCGCACCTGATAGTCCACCAGCGCCAGGCTCGAGGGCAGGAAGCGGGTCGTGTTGAGCCGCTCGGCAAAGTGCGCGAGCGACAGCACCTCGTAGTACGCGCCCAGCGGCGCAAAGAACGCCACCGGGTCGGGCTCGTTGGTCGCGATGAAGAGGACCGAGCCGTGCGGCACGAGGCGCTCGATGGCCGCCCTGATGCCATCCGGCGATGTTTCGTAGTCGAGGTTCGGGTAGCTGCGGCGGCAGCGGCGGCGGGGCGGGCGCGTGCGTAGCGAGAGGACCGCAAGTCAACATGTGTCGTGTAATGTCTATGTTTGTTCGGTTTTGTGATGCGTATTAGAAGAAGGCAGGATTCAAACCTACGAAGGTCAGAAGGACGGCACCGTAAATGAGGGCACTGTCCATGGATGGCTAAGGCAAAGCAGGTGGGGCGGCGCATGCGTGCGCGCTTAAAATACAGCGTCAGCGCTCGGCATGACGCTCTCTATCGCCGCCCTGATGCCCTCCGACGACGTCTCGAAGTCGAGGTTCGCGTAGCTGCAGCGGCAGCAGCAGGGCGGGCGAGTGCGCAGCGGGAGGACCGCAAGTTCCGAAGAGCATCCCCATTTAGAAGGCACACAAGTGGTATGTAAGGCAGCGGGAGGTCCGCAGGGTTGGGAGAACGGCACCATACAGAGGGCACACAAGCAGTATGTAAGGATTGCGGCGAAAGTCGCTGCGGCGGCAGGGCGGGCGCGGCGCAGCTGACCCTAACCCTAACCCTAAGCGCAAGATCGGAAGAACGGCACCGTACAGAGGGCACACAAGCTTTTTCACACAAGCCTTTTTTGAAAATATGGCTGCGGCACAAGTATCTGTGGCGGCAGGGCACCAGGACCTCAAGGTCGGAGCAAGAACGTCCCGAGTGAGAGGGCACACGAGCACTATCCAAGGATGGCTGCGGCAGAAGAGGCGGTGCGACACGCGCGTACGACAAGGTGGCAGTGTTCCGGAACGCGTCCTCCACTGGCCTGCGTGATAGCACCTTTGTACGTGAGCTGCAAAGACGCCACAGTGTGGCTGTAGCAGTGGCTCTGCAGGCGCGGAACGGTTCTGCGAGCGCCGCAGTGACCTCCTCTGGCACGTACGCAAGCTGCTTTGCGCTTGCTGGCTGCAGTTCTGCAGCGTTGGCGTGTCCGGTCGGACGCCATGAGCGGAGACGCAAGTGTCGGTCGCATCATTGCCATGTTCAATGACCGCACTGGTGGCCTGTCACTGTCACCCGCACATTCAAACCGGTACTGTGGTCGCGGCCCGGCTCAACGTGCAGGGTGCTGGTATGGAAGTGCTGCCTCGCCCCCCCCCCCCCTAACAGTTCCCAAATCCTCTGTCGTACCGGTCATGATGGATAGCGGCTCGAGGCTGAACTTTGACACACAGCCTTGAGTATACGACGTGAGGCATGGCATCTCCAACCTCACCATGCATACCCCAAACATGGCTGGGAGCTGCATGCATCGCTGCAGAACACAGGCATAGCAACCAAAAGGGCTCACCGCGCCGCCTCGCTTTGCGGTCGCGTTTGTCACCCTAACCCTAACCCTAACCCTAACCCTAAGCTGCAGGCTGCGCATGCGCATCACCATACGCAGCGCTCACGTGCTGCCTGCCGCCAAGCCGAGCTTGCATCACGGCGATTGCGCCCGCCACCCTGTTGGGGAAGCTCGAGCACTCTGCTTCATTCTTCGCGCTCACCTCTTCTTGAAGTTATCGCTGAGCTTGTCCCCGCGCCGCGCGTGCAGCTAATGCGCTCACCACACCGTCTAAGATGAACATAAAATATACCTTCTATATGATTCAGACTCACCTCTTCTTGAAGTTATCGCTGAGCTTGTCGCCGCGCCGCACGTGCAGGCAGACCACCATGGCGTCGCTCTCCGCATTGAGCGTGGCGCGCTGCTGCAGCTCCGCCTGCACCTCCCTGGCCATGCGGACGACCCACTCCGCGTAGTGCACGCCGCTGCAGCACAGGCGGCGCGATAATCTTTTCAAATCTTTAGATAGATTTATAAACTAGTGCCATGTACAATAGCAATGAGGACCAATGTTGAGACGTGTGAAATAGTAACACGTACGATGGCGCGCTGCTGCAGCTCCGCCTGCACCTCCTTGGCCCTGCGACCCACTCCGCATAGTGCACGCCGCTGCGGCACCGGCGGCGCGATGATTTCTTTCAGGTCTTCGATCATGTTTACGAAGTAGTGCCATGTGTGAGCTGCGGCACGGTTGGCGCGGCGAGAACTGTCTTCAGACGTGTATGTAAAGTAGCGGCACATGCAGCTCCGCCTGCACCTGCTTGGCCATGCGAACGACCCACTCCGCATAGTGCACGCCGCTGCAGCACAGGCGGCGCGATAATCTTTTCAAATCTTCAGATAGATTTATAAACTAGTGCCATGTACAATGGCAATGAGGACAGATGTTGAGACGTGTGAAACAGTACCATGTATGATGGCGCGCTGCTGCAGCTCCGCCTGCACCTCCTTGGCCATGCAGACTCACTCCGCGTAGTGCACGCCGCTGCGACACCGGCGGCGTGATAGACTTTTCAGATCTTGAGACATGTAGAATAGTGCCATGTATGAGCTGCGGCACAGTCGGCGTGGCGCGGCACAGGCGGATCACCGCGGCGGGAACCTTTTCCAGATCTTTAGACATGTCAACTAGTGCCATGTACAATAACAACGAAGACGGATCTTCAAGCATGTAATGTAAAGCGACGTACAATGGTGACGAGGACAGGTGTGGTTGAGGGAGCGGGGCATGGCGATCCATAGCACGCTTCGGTGTGTTTGGCAGTTGGAACAGTGCTTTTCATTAGCTCTCAAGGTGTTGCTGGTGTGTGGCCCTCTAGTCCCGACTGCGCATGCTGCATACCGCCGACAAAAATGGATGTCGAAACATCGGCAGCGCCGCTGCGCGCGGCTGTCGCTCGCAACGCCAGAGCGTGTGAGTCAGGCGCGGCAGCGCTCACCGCGACCCCCCACAAATCTCCTTCATGTTATTGTACAGTTGAAGTATACATGGCGCCAGCGTTTACAAAACACATGTAGATTCTGGTACATGGCAAGCTGGACTATCCAGCACCCCGGGTTTTCGCGCCCCCGAGCGAGAAGCAACAAAGAGCACATGCGGCGCCTGCACGCACGCGCAGATGCACCTTGCAGCCAACCATAGAATACATCACAGGAGAGCGCGCGCGCGCACCCTTCAGCGCTCAGCGATGAATTGCGATGCGTGGAGGCGCATTGAAGCTGCATCCAGCACCCTTCAACCTGGCACAGGTACCGCTTCACTTCAACTCCACAACTTCAACTTCATGATGAAACTGGTAAAAGAACCCTACTTCAAGGACATGCCGCGGGGCACGCGCACTCAGCCGAGTCTCGGCAACAGATCATACGTGAGCTGCTTGTCGCCGCCGTAGTCCATGGTAACTATTTTTCGCGCCGTGAGTAAGAATCAATAGCAAGTACACACGGCGCCCGCGCGCGCACACGTGCAGATGCACCTTGCGGCCGACAATGGGGTACATCACAGGAGCGCGCGTGTACTCGTGTCAGCGCTCTGAAAACATCCGATGTACTCCAAAGTACTACCTCTGACAGTACTACGTCTGTCAGCAGAATTCCTCAGAGGAGAGCGTGCGCACACGTGTCAGCGCTCAAACGAATGTTCAAGTACGCTGCAGCGCGCGCCCTCACCCGAGGCCCGGCAGCAGGTCGTACGTGAGCTGCTTGTCGCCGCCGCTGTCCATGGTGCGGCAGACCTGGTAGCCGAAGCGTATGGTCGGCGCGGGCGTGCGCTCGAAGTCGCGCACCAGCAGCGGCACATGCGCATGCGCCTCCATGTCGCCGCGCGACGCGTCCGCCGGCATGATGACTGTTGTGTCGTTCGTCTGAGGGATAGAGTAATTGGGGGGGGGGGGGGGTGTCGGGGGGGGGGTTCAGCCTTCGGAGCATTTCTTGAAGGGTGGATTTGTGACCATGTGACTGCAGCGGAGCGCTTGGGCAAGGCTTTGTGGCGCTGCGCGACGCATCCGCCGGCATGATGACTGTTGTGTCGTTGGTCAGAGGAGGGAGTGGTGTAGGGGGGGGGGGGTTCAGATTTCGGATCAAGGGTGAAATCGTGGCAATGTGAGTGCAGCAGCGCGCTCGAGCGAGACTTCGTGTCGCCGCGCGACGCGTTTGCCGGCATGATGACCATCAAGTCGTTGGTCTGAGTGTGAGGCGGGGCGGGGGGGGGGGGGGGGGGCTCAGCCGTTAGGGCAAGTGCGAAATTAGGAAACTGTGAGTCCAGCAGAGCGCTTTAGCAAGCATTCGTGGCGCTGCGCAATGCGTTCGCCGGCATGATAACCATCGAATTCTCAATTGGCGCAAGTGCGCGGCGTGTAAAGCGCTGATCGGTGTGCAGGGTCCATTCAGGGGACGTGAGCCCCCCCCAAACCCTAACCCTAGCCCTAGCCCTAAACCGACGCTCATCTCACGGCGCGCACGACGCTCCGTGATCGCACTGGACGAAACTGTGCACAACAACGCGACGACAGCGTGCGCGGGGCTCCAAAAACAGAACGAACCGCGCACATGGCACTGGACAAAATTGTACGCAACGTGGCACTAGCATGCGCGGCGGGGCTCAAACCGCGCACCTGCGCATATACGCCCGGCGCTCCGCACCCCTTGACAAAGTCGTGGTAGAACATGATGCCCGCGGGCAGAACGTCCTGGAACTCGGAGCTGAACCACGCCGTGTAGGGGACTTCCACGTCGTCCGGCGTGTGCGTGTGCACCCTGGGAGGGGGGGGGGGGGGTGCGAGCGCATGCGGCGTGAGCGGCGCCGTGAAATGAAAATGCGGTGCCGCTGAAATGATGACGCGCAGCGAGAAGTCTCGCCGCGGCTGATGCACAATGAAGTTTAGAGTTGAGATTTATAGTTGAGGTTTCGCGTTGTGACCACGCCGTGTAGGGGACTTCGACGTCGTCCGGCGTGTGCGTGTGCACCCTAGGGAGGGGGGGGGGGATGCACGGGCGCATACGGCGTAAGCGGTGCCGCTGAAATGATGACGCACAGTGAGAAGTCTCGCCGCGGCTGATGCACAATTAACTTTAGAGTTAAGGTTTAGAGTTGAGGTTTCGCCTTCTGACCCCCGGAGTGTGCGTGTGCACCCGGGGGGGGGGGGGGGGGGGGGCGGGGGGATGTACGGGGGCACGCGGCGTGAGCGCCGCCGCTGAAATGACGACGCGCAGTGAGAGATCTCGCCGCGGCTGATGCACAAAGTGCCATGAGGCTTAGAGGTGAGGTTTAGAGTTGAGGATTGAAGGTGAGGTTGTGCCCGCTGATGAGTGGGGGCTGTTGAAGTTTGAACTTCTTCCATGGGCGCCGTCGCACCTGCATGCTGCAAAAGGAGCGAAGCTGCTGCTGAGCCGAACAAATACTGCGCAAAGGGATACAATCTACTCCTTAGGGGTGCTGCAGACTTGCGACCGTAGTGCTAGGTGCTGAATTGTCATGTCAAATAGTCGACACGTGGTACATACTGCAGCTGCACAGTTGCTCGACTGGAGCTGGAGCAGACGGTGCTGCTGCCCTCCCCAAAAAACATACTGAATCTCCATCGCATGAACTGAAGCACCTGAGCCGGCCTCCCATGCTCAGCATAGCTGCGATGGCCGCTTTGACAGCACTGCCGCCATGTGATCTCCCATTCAGGACCAAAAGTTCAAGTGCAACTGCTCAAAGTGACGCTCCCTTACATGCTCATGCCCACAAAGCTGTCCAGCACCAGGGTCCTGTTGAGAGCGTATGCCTCGCGGAACTGGCACATCATGGATGTCCTGCAGGTAGAAGAGCAGAAAAAAAGGACAAACAACAGCAGCAGAGTCAGACAGCAGCAGCCAAGCGTTCTAGTTTGTTTCACTGCACACACACTGGACACACGGCGCGTGCTGCCTTATCGAATGCAAGCTCGAGAACGCCAGCGAAGTGCTTGGAAGTACTTGGTGAAGGTACGCCTGGCTTCAGGAGTGGTACCTTCTCGTTGGTGCTGCAGTAAGCGGCAGCAGCACAGTCAGACAGCAGCAGCCAAGCTTTACAGTTTTATTGTGGTGTTCACACAAATGAATGTACACACGACGCGTGCTACCTTACCGGTTGTGAGGTTCATGGAGTCAGCAAAGTGCTCGGGAGTACTTAAAGAAGTTGCGCCTAGCTCCAGGGGCAGTAGCAGCTTCTCCGTAATGCTGCAGTGGGTGGCTGCACGCTCAGATGCGCGCAATCCCAGACACTTCCCATCTAGAGTATCATGTGCACTCAGGTGTCGATTTTTTCTTTTTGCTGCTCTCAGCAATGGCAAAAATCATACTACAACAACAGGATAACTTATAACCTAAACTACTTCGAAGTAGAGGTATGCAGAACTCCTGGCCAAATGATCACGCCAGTCGCTGCGCGTGTCCAGCTGCGCACCAGAAACGTCTTCTTTGCTTGAGAACTTCAAGGCAGGCCGCAGCAGCTACGTCACGCACGCCCCTCGTGGCTGTGCCCTGCGTAGAAGTCAACACTGTTGTGCAGCAGGCATGTCTGCTGCAGCTGAGCACTTCAAGAGACAAGTGGGCAAACTGCACCACGTGACGCACCTCTTGTGCTTGTGCTCTGCATAGAAGGCACCGCTGTTGCGTAGCAGGCATGTCTGCTTCAGCTGAGTACCTCAAGAAACAAGCGGCAAAGCACCACGTGACGCACCTCTTGTGCTTGTGCCCTGCATAAGAAGTCACCGCGCAGTTGCGCAGCAGGCACGTCTTCTTCAACTGAATACTTCAAGCTAAACTGCACCATGCAACGCGAAACTGAGCCACGTGACGCACCTCTTGTGCTTGCGCCCCGCGTAGAAGTAGCAGCAGGCACGTCAACTCAGTACTTCAAGAAACAGGCGGCAAAGTTCACCACGTGACGCACCTCTTGTGCTTGTGCCCCGCGTAGAGTCACCGGAGATGCGCAGCAGGCACGTCAACTCAGTACTTCAAGAAACAGATGGGAAAATTCACCATGTGACGCACCTCTTGTGCTTGTGCCCCGCGTAGAAGTCTCCAGAGTTGCGCAGCAGGCACATCAACTCAGTACTTCAAGAAACAGGTGGAAAAATTCACCGTGTGACGCACCTCTTGTGCTTGTGCCCCGCGTAGAAGTCGCCGGAGTTGCGCGTCCAGATCAGAAAGCGCTGCTTATCGCACCTCTGCGCGCGCGCGCGGCAAAAGAGGATCACGCGCAGTGCTCAGCAGATAGTGCACGCAAGCGCGCCAATGAAATGCAGACAGGTGGCGTGCACGCGATGCCATGACACAGTGCCCAGCGCGCGCTACACGTATGTGTGCAAGTGGTACGCACGCTGGCGTGTCAGTAGAGCTGCAGCCAGCCGCACGGTCCTCCAACTCAGTGCTTGCAAGGCTGCGGATTATTCCAAGTAATCAGATTTCCAACATTCAACAATTATCAAATACAGACGATGCTTTGTTCCAGGTAGGAGTGAATCTTCACCTCCACCAGACTAAGTACCTGGCGCTCAGAGCCATCTGAAATGCAATGAGCATCAGAATGGTAGGTGAGCAAACAAGACAAGACTCTGCACACAGGACACCAACGTTAAGCAGGTTGCGGGAGTTCATGTCTTGTCTGCACTGTCATGCGCCCTAGGCGAGACATACCAGCAAGCAAGCATCACAGACCCCACCTTTCTGACCCACTCATTGGGCTGCTGCGCCACTAGGTGCCCCCTCTTGATCGCCATGTAGTCATCAATGATGGGCTACTGGCTTTAATGGTCACCTTGTCACCACTACCAAACACCTGGCGACTACTAGGAAGTGCTATGCTTCAGAAGAGTATTGATCGTCTGCACTGTCACGCGCCCTGAGCAAGACATAACAGCAAGCAAGCCCCACCTTTCTCATTGGGCTCCTGCACCGCGAGATGTCCCCTCTTGACAACTGCCAAGTCGTCATTAAAGGCGACCACCTGGTCACTACTAGTAGACACCTTGCAACCATTAGTAAGCGTCACGCTTCAAAGTATTGATCGTCTGCGCTTTCACGCGCCCTGAGCGAGGCATAACAGCAAGGCAAGCACTACAGCCCTCCACCTTTCTGACCCACTCGTTGGGTTCCTGTACCGCGAGGTGCCCCCTCTTGATCGCCGTATAGTGGTCGTTTGAGGGGCAACCCGCTTTAATGGTCACCTTGTCACCACTGATAGACACCTTGCAACTCCTAGTAAGCGGCACGCTTCAAAGTATTGATCGTCTGCGCTTCCATGCGCCCTGAGCGAGGCATAACTGCAGGGCAAGCACTACAGCCCCCCACCTTTCTGACCCACTCATTTGGCTCCTGCGTCGCTAGATGCCCCCTCTTAATGGCCGCGTAGTCATCGTTGAAGGGCGACCGGCTGCACGTCGACGCGCCGTGCCGTATGCGCTCAAAGACGGGCGCGCACGTGCGCGAGTCCACTATGTCCTGCTTCCACCGCTTGCACCTGCGGCACGTAACGCACGGCAGCGCTCAGTACCAGCATCAGTGCCCAAGCGACGCGACAGTTATATCGGTGCTGGACCTAGCTCTGGGAGTAAGCTAGGGTTAGCATAGGCTAGGGTTGAACTTAAAACTGTCCGCGAGTCCACCATCTCCGGCTTCGACTGCTTGCACCTGCGGCACATGTGCGCATCAAACGCTCAGCATCATTGCTCAGCAGCATTGCTCAGCAGCATTGTCCTGGGCCACATGCGGCGTTCGTGCCGGAAAGACTGTTGTTTGGCGGCTGCGCGGGCTTCTCAAAGGAGGTCAGCGCACTGCGAAATGCTCAGGAGGTGCAGTCATAGAGGTAGGCATAGAGGCACTCAAGGACTTGTCGTTTTGGCGGTGATCAGTGCCCGGGAGAGCCTGCTCGAGATCGACGCTGGACCTACGGCTAGGAACAGGGTAGAATTGAACTTGGCGCAGATCTTAAAAGAGCGGGCAAAAAAGCGTCACGCACGGCAGCGCCCGGCATCAGTGCCCGAGCGACACAACGTCTACTTAAAATTGACGCTGGACCTAGGGCTACGAGTAGGCTAGGGTTGAACTTGACGCAGGGTTGAGAGCGGGAAAATGCTCGCGTATCCGCCATCTCCTGCTTGCACCAGTTGCACATGTGACAGTGCTGAACATCAGCGCTCAGCATCAGCGCTCAGGGGGTATTCATGTCAACACCCGCGCGGAGGGTCGGCGCCAGGGCTACGCGCTGGAAGACAAGGCGGAAATTAAATCTGAGGTGCTGAGGCTCGGCGGAGCGCTGTCGTGCGTGGTCATAGGTTGGTGATGATTGTTGAAGTTTAAGTTGAAGTGTTGAAGTTCTGCAGAGCGCTGTCGTGCGCTGTCAGAGGCGCGCGCGAGCACATGTTCGCCACCATGCGCGATTCTTTGCCACCCCCTGCTTCCGCCGCGCGCGCGCCTGCCGCACCTCATGCAGCAGCGCCCGCATCAGCGCACGTGGGGCATTGGCAACGCCTGCTCGGGGTCAGCGCCTGGGGCTAGGTCTAGGAAGTAGGCTAGGGTTGAACTTGGAGTCAAAGGCGGGCGCACGTGTGTGACTCCGCGATCTCCAACTTCCAGCGTTGACAACTTCAATATGTCAAGCATGCGGCAGCGCTCAGTGCCAGTGCTCATCAGGGTGACCGTGGCGAACCCTGATAGGGGTCCGGCTAGGGCTAGGGCAAGGGGTAGGGGTGAGGCTAGGGTTGAATTTAGATTGCAGTCCAAGCTTCCACAGCGTGCACTTGCAATATCTCATGCTGCGACGCTCAGCGTCAGTGGTCAGTCATTGGGGTCGCGGCGACAAAACCTGCTTGGGTCAACACCACTATAGGGCTAGGGCTTGGGCTAGGGCTGGGAGTAGGGCTAAGGCTGGTGTTGAAGTTGGAGTGCGATTAAAGGCATTCTCTAAGTGGAGCTTCCCAAACGCCGCCGAGAAACTTTCCTCTATCAAAGGTGGGATACAAGCAGCAAAGGTGGGATACAAGCAGAGCTTGGGTTTAACATAGCAGAAGCGCCTTGGCGCCGTTGCTGCCTTGCAATGCTGTGACGGCTAACCACTTCAAACTTGCGCTACGCTCCACTGCTGATGCTAACCTACACACTTCATAGCGGTCACACGACTTCTGTACCGTATTATCTATGATTAAGCCCATGGGGCGACTTTTTTATGAGAGCGAAAAAAGGGGGGTGGGGCGCCATTAATATTTGGAGAAAAAAAGGGTGGGGTGCATTAATGTTTGAGCCATTTTAGCTCATCTAACACCATCACGAGGTGCCAGCATGCTTCTACGCCGCTCCTGAAACCAGTTCAACTTTCGGAAAGCCAGCTGCTGCCTCTCGAGCCGTTTTGTGGGTTTGGCTACATTGTTAGCCGCCTTTCTGTCTGCTCTGCACATTGCTGACAGCGCATGCAGGCGCACACATAATGTGGTGATGTAGCATGAGTCACTGAGTGTGCAGAGTACACATACGCAGAGGGTACATGCTGCGTATGCGTGTGAGAATAAAGGGGAGGGGGCACATTTATATGAGCACAAATTAAGGGTGGGGCGTCATTTTATGAGGGCTCAGAAACTCATAAAAAAACTCGCCCCATGGGCTTAATTATAGATAATACGGTATTGCTGCAAGTTTCCGGGGGCGCCCTGTACACACAGTACACATGTGCTTCACGCTGACCGAAAGTGGCTCTGCCACGGGATGACTCGATGAGCGCTGCTTGCTGCGCATGCCGGCGGTGCTCCCGGCGAAGTCAGCGGCAGCGCTCAGCGACAACGCTAGTCCTGCAGATGCATTTGCAGCCCTCACGAATTTGCAGCCCTCTCTCGGCCCTCAAGAAGGACTGAGATAGCACACTGCGCAATGAAGTGACAGGCGAATACCTGTACCACAACTGCGGTGTCCCATCGCAAGCAAGAGACTGCTGCAGCTGTGGTTATGTGTACGAAGTACTGATACTCTGGCTTGGGGGTGCCAAATGGCCAACGTACGTTACATACCGCAGGCGCCAATGCCGGTTGTGATCTGTTGAGCGGAAGCGCAGGCGCATGTGACATCTAGACAGTTGACAGCAAAGGTTGAAGCGCGATATTTAACTTAACACTTAAGTAAGTGGAGTCAACGTCCTGGGCAGCCTCAGCCTCATCCTGAGAGTGGCCGAGTGCTCATTGAGTAAAGTAGGCCCAGGCCGATGGTTGATGCGCCACGCAGCAGAGTACATATTGTCAGAATCCCAGGCTGCTACCATGCAAACTCTATGTTCAAACTTCAAACTTCCACATAAGCACGCCTCATGTACAAGAATCCTTTTCGAGCTACATTTCCAGCGAATGTCCTGCTCAATGAGATGGCGCACCTGCCGATGGCGCGGGCGTAGACAGCATCTCCAGACACCGACACGTCATTGTCCAGCAGCTGTTGCTCCGCTTGAGACAGCAGATCGTTGTAGGCCTCCGCACAACAATACTCCAGCTTCTCCGACTCGACTCGCTCGCACTCCCTAACCACACCACCAGCTGCTCCTGCGTGCCTGTGGTACTGTTGCTGCTGGTGTGGGACGTCCACTGCTGCAGCGACAATCAGGTACTGCTGTAGCAGCAGCAGCAGCAGCACCAGCTGCATTCGCTGACCACACCAACTGGCTCCGCTCTCCTGATGCTGCGCAGGCGTACAAGCACGTCTACAGCGGAAGCTGATGGAAGCGCCAAAGATTCTGTTGGCGATATGCTCTAAGTAGCCGCAGGGCTGTAATAAGCGCTGGACGCAATAGGAGCCTCGGCACATTTTTTCGCTGCGACTCTTGAACAAGGAGATTTAGCAATTAATCCAGGATGAATTCACTTTCGTGAACCTCGAGGTGCTCGGACAAAAAAGGAAGCCATCCATTTTTTGCATGAGATATATGCTCCTTGCTGAGCGGACAAGCTGCATGGTGGGTGTTCATCCTCGACATTAATTGTATTCTATGCACAGACTCCAAGTAGAACCACAGTTCTTGTGACTGGCCAACAACAGACTCGGAAGAGATGCGACATCAAAAATCAAAAGGTTCTTCAATCTAGGAACGAGGCCATGGGCGAGCTGGTATGCAGGACGGCAGTACAGGAGCGACAGGCCCAGTGCGACAATTCTCCTGCACCCCTAGGGCAGCTGGCACCAGCCACCACACCGCCAAGGGGCGGTGCCTCTGCCCCCTCAGCACCAATATCCGGGCCGGCGAAGGTCACCACCGTGACGGTGGCGACCCGGATACCCTCAACCGTGTGCCATACAGTCACCGTGGAGGAGCAGCAAGACGCGCTGGCAAAAGCCACCAACTATGGCTTTTCCACTTGGCACACGGGCCTGCAGGCACTCCACAAACAGGCGCTTGGGGAAAACACAGCGACGCTAGCACGTGGTGGGGAGCTTCGCCCCGTGAGCAACGTGGGCAACGGCAACTGCCTGATTCATACAGCTCTACACGGCATAGGCAGCGTCGCAGTTGAGCACGGACTGCCGGCCCCAGCGCTGGTGATTGCCATGCGAGAGGCACTGCTGGACGGGATGGTGGCATACGTCACGCAGGGGGCGGGCAAACAAGGGGCCAGCATGTCATCGATGCGTCAACTGACCGCGCATGCCGCAGCCCAACCTGCGTGTACACGTGAACAATTCGACACGTACGGGACACGCGCTCGCTGCCTCGCAATCGAGTACGGCACAAATGAAACGGATAGCAAGGACAGCGGGCACACGCTCCTGCTGCAACGCCTACAGGAAGAGGGCGTGTGGGGACGGCCCCTCGGTTTGTCTGTGTGGGCCATTGTTGCAGCGGTCTACGCGGTCTCGGTGACGGTGTGGCAGGCCAAGCCTCAGGCCACTGGCAGCACGCAAAAATCAACAGGGCTGGTGCTGGCACAACTGATGGGGCTGCCAGCGGTATTCGCACCGGCGACTCCAGCTCAGCCTGACTGCCATCTGGATGTGCTGTGGACGCCGCCTGGGCTATATACAAATGTGGGACACTTTGAACTGCTTGTCGCCCCTGCGGCAGCTCCGCCCTTGCCAACCACTATGACAGCGTCGGCGACCACTCAAGCTGACAGCACCCACATCACGGCTCCGAGTCGGACACAGCCCCGTACTGCGCTGCAGTTGCCACAGCAGCCTGAGCCACTGAGGTGTCCACTATGCACACTGGCATTTTGGCAGCTTGGTCAGAAAGAGGACAGCAAACAGCGAGGCAAACTGTCAGCTGCGAGCCGCATGGCACCGGTAGTGGCCCACTTCAACGGTGGTAGCTGCACGAGGTCGATGCTGAACCCTGAGGCGAGCACATCACACTGTCAGCAAAATCCGGCGGCAGCATACGCCAAGGGCATCCGGCAGCAGGTTGATCACGACCCATCCGGTGACCGTGCCCCTTCAGGCAGCAGTACCTGCAGCACTGGGGCACACCATGCCAAGCATGTGCAGGAGATGAGCACCATGTATGGTTGCACGGCAGAAGACTTCCTACGGGCGGTAAGGAAGCTGAGTGCATGCACAGGTGCCTGCGGCCTGGTCCATATGTCAGCCAGCGCGGGGCAGAGGCAATGCGCGCTGACCTCGCCATGCCACACGTGTCGACGGAATGGAAGCGCCCCCACGCGCGCACGCCCGGCAGTACCCCCGGGCCAGTCCGAGGGCGGGGGTGCGGGCAGCGACGGCGCGGCCGCGGCGGCGGGGGCTGCCGCAGCGACACCTCCAAAACTACCGGCGGTGCCGGCTAGTGGCGCTGCCAACTCAAAGTCTAGCAAGAAACGCCCGGCGGCCACGGCAACCGGCGCGCAACGCCGGCGCCGAACGGCAGCTGCTGCGGCACCGCCTAGCAGCGCCGGCAGCCGCACTCAGTCTGACAGCCTGAGGCTGCAGGACAGCAGCCCCCCCCGCGGGACGGCCGTGGGATGGGCGGACATGGACGTGGACCCGCCGGACGATGCCGCGTCACCGCCCCCCCCGACCACCACCACCAGTGGCAGGCCCTCAAAGCCCCAGGCACGAGCATCCCTGGCTTGGGACCTCTCGACGCCCTCGGTCGTCCACGCACTTGACCAGACCAATGAGGCGGATCTACTGCTGCTGCGGTTCACCACGACTGCCAACCCCTTCCGCACTCAGCTGCAGTGCACCCAGTGGGCACGGCTAGTGGAGCACGCCACACGACTACTGGCGGACGCCACAGACAGTGCACGTGAGGCGGCACGGGTGCGCCTCCACCATGGTGCCGGGGCGTTTGCTCATCAGGTTTCTCAGACTCTAGTGCAGCGCGGCTACAGGCTGCTGCACCTGCTAGCAGCGATGGCCTTTGGTAGGCAACCGGAGGGAACCGGTATGCCGCCTGCGGCCCGGCTGGCAGCGTTGCTGTCTGGCGACTTCGCGGAGCTACTGAGAAAGACGCTGTCAGCAGCAGCGGCGCTGCGGGCCCCCAAACCAAACAACGCAGCTATGGCGTCGGCACAAACGAACTTCGATGCCGACTGGACGGAGGCTGACTCCAGGCAGCAAACAGCATGCGCTGCCCTCTCAGGCAAGCGACGGGGGGTAGGCTTGGCTGCCGCACGACTAGAGGCGCGTGAAGCATGCGCCCCAGCAGACGAGGTCACGGCACAGGTGCTGGCAGCAAAGCACCCTGAAACTGGCACCCGGCCGGGGGTAGTCGATACGCCAATGGAGCAAGTGCGCGGCCTGGTACGCGACGCCCGGCGGCACTGCTTACACAGCGCAGGGGTGGCAACGACCACCGGGCCAGCTGGCAGCGGCAGTCCTGTCTTCGAATCGGGTCAGGCACATGATCACAGCGATAGGCCTGAGGATGCTGCCAGCGCAGCCGGACGGCGCCTCGAGGTGGAGGCGGCAGACATACTGTCGACCTTGTCCGCAGCAGGGGCGGGGAAGGCAGGAGGGCTGGACGGCCTACGCTATGAACACCTCTTGATGGCCGCTGGGCCTGGTGCACCAGTGAAAGCAGCCACCCGCCCCGTGAGCAGTGCCTCGCCAGGACTAGCTGGTGATTCAGAATCAGATGTGATGGAACCGGCATTCGCTCATCACCTGGCCAAGGTGTTCACGACGCTGCTTGTTGAGCCCGAACTGCTGCCGGAGCAATCGCAACGGCTTCTCCGCGCCGCGGCCCTCTCAGGCATAGGACAGAAGCGGCGTCCGATCGCCTGCTCCAGTGTCTGGCGCAGACTCCTCGGGTCCACAGCGGCACGGAGTGTCAAGGGCAAGATATCGGGGCTGCTGGCCTCCATGTCGCAGTTTGGCGTAGGATACCGGTCTGGCGTCGAGCATGTGGCAGCGCGCGCGCGCGTGTGGCACGAGCTGTATGGCACCACTATCCAACTGGACTGTGAGAACGCATTTAACAGTGTGGATCGCGCCGCCATTGTGCGGGGGCTTATGCTCTTCTGTCCGGAGCTGCTCCCGCACTTTGAGTCCGTATACTGTGGTGACACTGCCCCAGAGATGCGGGTGGAGGTGAACGGTGAAGCTCGCATTATCTGCTCCCACCTAGGGTGCCAGCAAGGGGACCCTCTAGGGCCGCTGTACTTTGCAGTGGCAGCGGCCTTCCTACTCTTCTACCCTGATGGAGTGAATGCGACGCCCGGCAGTATGCCGGCCTACGGCCACAGCACAGCGGAACCGCCAGCCCCGCACTGCGCTTTCCTGGATGACCTCAACGTGCTGCAAGCTGCCTACTTCGACGATGCAGCGGCCGCTGGGGTGGCAGAGGTGATCCGCCGGCTGGCGGCAGGGGGCCTACGCGTTCGACCAGACAAGTCGCTGGCCATCGCCATGCGCGGCACAGTGTTTGATGAAGCGGCCAGAGCACGCCTGCGCGCCCTTGACATACCGTTTGTGGACACCACCATGCCAGAATCCAGTCAGGGCTTTACGTCGGTCGGGGTACCGGTAGGGCACCCAGCCTATGTGCACGCTGCCATGAGCAAGCATCTTGTCGACGCAGGGACATGGCGATTGTCGTGGCAGCTAGCTGGAATGGCGCGGCATCACCTACAGGCAGCACAGTTCATTCTACGCAGGTCACTGACGAAGCGCATGGGCTTCTTAGCTCGGGTCGTTGACACGGCTTTGAGTGAGACATGGTTGCACGCGTTTGACGGGTTCTGTGCATGGACGCTCGAACGCATGCTGCATCTGCACGGCTGCTCTACCGCGGCAGCCATGAAGTCACACCTGCTGGCCGCCTGCACTGCTGGTGACAATGAGGAAGCCAGCAGTGGCAGCGTGCTGGTATTGCCGCGCTTGGGCCCGCCAGAACTCACGGACATCGCAGTGCCACTGCGGGCGTCACGGTTGCCGGAGCGACGAGGCGGTCTGGGCATGCCGCTTTTGGGGCTACTGGCACCAGCCGCATACACGGCCCAGGCATGCACAACACTGAGGCCGGCAATAATTCATGCCACTGTGGCAGCAGGGGCCCTGAGGCTCGGCACTGACGAACACGGCGCAGTCACCTGGTTCGCGCAGCACTCATGCGCAATACGCGAGGACCAGGGACTGCCGCCAATCATCGAGGCCGTGCGACGCTCTACGCGAGCGCTGACAGCTGATGGCGGCGAAAAATCACGCACAGCTGTGGCCGAGCAGCTCCCAGCATCGTTGCTACGGTCGGCCGCAGCGTCGACGCTCCCCACTGCGGTGCAAGCGATCTACGCCGCAACTGCCGTCACGGAGACAGTGACCACTGAGCCAGCCCCACACACCCACGGCATTGTGCCTGGCGCCGAGGCGGCCGCTGCGGCGGCGACCGTACCTGGCCCTCAAGCCGCTGCCGCGGCTGCCCCTTCCACGCCCGCTAAAACACAAACTAGCGCGGAAGAAAGCAGCTGCAGCGGCGGGCAGGAGGACGACGACGACGACTGGGAGGCCTATGCTGATGAGATCTGCAGGAAGGTAGTGCCCCGCCGCCGGCGCGGTCACTTCACGCACGGACTACAAGCCGGCCTTTCAAATGTTCTTCGACGTCAATACGAGGATTGCCTGGTGGAGGACCTAGAGGCTGCCTCGGCTGGTGCCGTGGGCAAGCCGACGCAGGCTGCACCTATTGGTGACTCGCGCGACACCAGCCGCCGCCGCCAACAGGCTAGCGCACGGGTCCTGGCGCAGCTGCGCAGCCAGCGTGCGTCCGGGGCAATGGCGTGGATGAGCGTGCCACCCACTGCCAATGACCGCCCGGGTGCGGCGCCCATGTCCAGTATGGCAGCAGCCACGATGATTTTGATTGCGATCTTCATAGACGGGTGGGGCATACAGGGCGAGGTGTGCCCATGGCGGTGCAGTGATGTGAGCCCCACCTCCACGCATGCGATCAGCTGCCCCAGCCAGCACATACGGGGGCACAACGCGACACACACTGCCCAAAAGCGGTGCCTGCAGCGCATCTTGAGACAGCACCATGTCTCTATTGTCCGCAATGAGGACGCTAGCGTCTTCAAGGTACCGGGGTATCGGGCGGACACAGTCATTGACCCAGGGTGTCTGCACTTTAGCAGTGCATACCGTAACAAGGGAATAGTGCTAGACACAAGTGTGCGCGCGCCCACAGCGAGCTCGAACCTGACAGGCAGAACAAATGCCTCGAACACGGACGGCTATGCTGCTGGGGTGGGGGAGGACGCGAAGGTCAAGCACCACACCGGCACCTTGACGTCATCTTGGGCTTTTGTGCCATTCGTGCAGGAGTCGTACGGACGGCTGGGCAAGCAGACAAGCCTTTTTGTTAAGGAGTTGGCAATGCACTCAGCACTGTGCTCAGGGGGGGGGAAGGCAGATGTGTTACGCAAGGCCGGGTTAGCTAAGCGTCAGATCCTCATTGAGCTGAGCATATCGCTGGCGCGGGAGTTGGCGGAGCGCGTTATGGCGTACACACGTGGAGCGCGAATGCTGGGCTGTGTTGCGGCGCCGGTATCCAAGCTCCTAGGGCACAGCGCAGACTAGGCTGCTGCGTTGACGCAAGCTTTTCGATTGCATAGGCAACCCGGCCTCCCTTGGGCCTTTATAAATACAAGTCCATACGTACATGTACACGCTCTCGCGACAAACGGCATTTGACAACTGTTACAGTAGTGTTGCTGTAAAACAAAGTGCCGGGATGTCATCATGCTGGATCACCACACTTCACGAATGCTCGCGTGGAGCTGTTCGTGTGGGAGTCCACACCTCACGATTCACCGAAAGCGCATGTGATCGAATATCAAGAAAAGACACATTTTCACCTGTCGCTTCAGCTTCGCAACCTTCAAGTTGAAGTTAAGGTGTTCAGAGATTCGTCCTGTTGACGATTGTCGAGATCCAAGGGCGATGCGCCGCCCCTGCCACATGCCAGTTTTTAAATTGCAGAACAGCTGCAGACATCACCGTCGATGCTCTGGGGAGGGACTGTGACAGCAGGGCAGCAGTGCTCGAGTAAACGCTCAACAAAAAGTGTGCCATTTAATTTGTGTCTGATGTGCGTCGCGCTGCGAGACACAACTTGTGGTCACCCGAGTACCACAACGCGCAGCCTTGGTCGCGCTTGCCCGCAAGCGGGTTGTGAACGTGTGCCACAGCTGTGCGATGCACGAGCCCCAAGGGCTTGCAACTTCAAGTTGGACACTGGCGGGTGTCTCGCTTGTGCGGAGCACTGCTTCAAGCTGGTGCAACCGGTCTCATCACGCCCACGCGCTACTGCCACCAGGCGTAGCTGCGTCAGCAACGTCCCATACCTCATGGGGGGCTCACACGCGGCTCGTTCAGCCGCCGCCTCGCAGCGCGAGAGCGCGTCGCAACGGCAAACTTGTGACGTGCCGCATCACCCACCCGCGCGCGCGCCGCACGACGTGGCCGCCACCGCCGCAGCACGCAGAGTGGCGCTGAGCCACAGCGCGTGATGACTGTGTAGCCATTGCACCGGATGTACGAGCGCTAGCGGGGTCTTAGCGGCGGCTTCAAGGCGCGTGCCGGCGGCGCCATGCGAAATGGCTTCTTGAACTTCACAGACAGCAACGGAATTGCGCCGGCGGCGGGATCTGCTGCCCCTGCCCAGTTTGACCCCGCCCAAGATCGGCCCGGTGGCGACGAGGTGGCTGGCATGGTGACGCATTTTACAGTGTCCGGTGAAACCTGTTGAAGAACATCGCCAACATGTAGGCACACCATTGTCAACAGCATTGATTATTGTTGAATGAAGGACAGCACCAACGGGCCACAGACCGGCGGTGCAGCACACAGTGTGCTGCGCCGCCGGTCGGACACTGCACCGGTGTTGGCATTCCAGCAATGCGTGCATGCGTTGAACTAGAGTCAAATGGCAACAAGCGCATGATTAATCGAAGGCCACCGGATCTACCAGCAATGGTGATCGGGCAGAGCTGCAGTTGGGCTTCCGATGTCACTTGTAGGAAAATTCAGCAAAACAACCTGAGGCCACATGCTGCGCTTGCCTACATGTGTACACTCCAAAACAGTTGTGTGCATCACGTTCACCGCTTACCTTCAGAAACCGGTCCAGAGGTGGTATTGGTGGTGGCAGGTTCAAAGGCGTGCACCCCCGGGGCAGCGGTTGCGATGCGTGCTGTATAACTGTCCACTTCACCTCTTGCCGCCCCTCTGCAAAGCCGTTGAGAGCCTGTGAGCACAGGCAAATAAAGGGAGCGCTGATGTTCGCCATGCGTGCATCTGTGGCAGTGGTTCAAGCACACACGCTCAGACACTTTACAGCAGCAGAAAATAGGGCTGCCAACGCATGACCACTGCTCAGTCATGGTCAGGCCTTCCATGAGCTCAAGAACGCAGTCCCATCAAACCCACCACACATACATGACCACATCTATGTGATCAGCGGTGCTTGCATTTGCCATGACTCAGTCTTCACCGGCCTCCAAGTAGAAGACCTTCGCTCCCTCGATCCCAGCAACTTGTGTCCCAGATGTCAATCGCAGCAGTACTGAGCCCTCTCAATCCCAGTAGCTTGTGACCCGGAAGTCTATCGCAGCGGTACTGCGCAAGGTCCTCATCACTGACATCTATCTTTGCTGGCAGCAGAAGGTCGCATAAAAGTAGTAGTTGCGGCCCATGGCAACAGAGATGAAACGTCAACATTGTGACCTCTGCAACGCTGCCCAACAAGCCACGTCTTTGGGAGTGGGCAACAAAACGAGGATGCAAATTAGAAGGCCCCCAGCTAACCAGGACAGCACGCATCAACCGCTGCCGGCAGCACGTCAGTGCTCTGCGCTGGCGACGCGGCTGGCGCCTGGGATGAGCAGCGCTGCCGGACGCCACAAAAAGTTCAGGTGATAACTTCAACTGCAAACATCAGCTGCGGGCAGCAGCCGGATCACCTCCTCCGCAGACGGCCGAGCGATGCTTTCACAACAGCCTTCGTTGTCATGAATGTGCGTCTTCATGCCCCGGTATTGGTCTCAGAACCAGGAATGCCACAGATACGCACTCGTAACCCGCAGTTATCGTCAAAGTCTCCAGCAGCACACCGACACTGACCTTACGGCCTCAGGGTTAGGATTAGGGTTAGACAGCGGCGCAGCAGCCCTGAGCAGTGCCTTTACCATGTTCAGCGTCAATGCAGGCGTGCTGCAGTCATTCAGTGGCTTCTGGGACACCTTAAAGCCGCTGACACAACACGGCGCTGCAGCACCTTACTGCCGCAAGCAATCTCCTGCAAATAACCAGAATATAATGCACACGCCAAAGCTGAAATTGAAATTTATTGTTTACAATAAACTATAGCCATTTTTGTTGTTTTAAACTCTTGTACTTCTGAAGTAAATCATTTTCAGTAGAGTTTGATGCTGATTGGCTGAAAAGCTGCAAGCGGTCGCGGCACGTCACCTCCGGGCAGTAGTCGTTCACCGCGGCCAGCAGCGCACCTATGTCAAACTCGCACACGCTGAAACTGAAACTAATCGCTTACAACGCTATAGTCATTTGTGTTTGCAACTTTCAGGTCCTTGGTAAAATTTGGTGATGATCGGCTTAAGCTGGAAACACTCACGGCATCTCACCTCCGGGCAGTGATCGTTCGCCGCGGCCAGCAGCGCGTTGATGTTGAACTCATTGTAACGCTAAAGCCAGTTCCGTTTTCAGCTTTTGTTACTTTCGTGGTAAAGTTAGACTTTTATTGGCTCAAAAGCTGCAAGCAGCTCGCAACACGTCACCTCCGGGCAGTGGTCATTCACCGCGGCTAGCAGCGCGTCGATGTCAAACTCGTACACGCTGAAACTGAAACTGAAACCAGTTGCTTACAACACTGCAGTGTTTGTTTGTAACTTTCACTGTCTTTGGTAAAACTTGAAGGTGATCGGCTGAAGCTGGAAACAGTCACGTCACCTCACCTCCGGGCAGTGGTCGTTCACCGCGGCCAGCAGCGCGTCAATGTCGAACTCGCGCCGCTGCGGCACCACCCCGGCAGCGGGCTGACTGCTGCTCTGAGCGCTGCTGCTGCTCGCAGGCGGCGCGAACATGTTGCCGACGGGGCTGTCCGCGTCTAGTAGAGCGCGCAGCCGCCGCGGCACGAGGTCGCGCCCCTCAGCGCTCATCATGGCGAGGCACGCCACGTCACTCGGCCTGAGAGGGGGGGGCGTATGTGTTTGGACATTAGGGCTTGCGATATTGTGTGCTTCAAAGTATTCTTTTACAACTCTATTGTGGGTTTCATTGAGTGCTGCCCAGCTTCCCCATTGTAGGTTATTTTACGTGTTTTGACTGTATGAATATTGCGCGCTGCCGCCGCGACAAGATCACGTCCCTCAGCACTCGTCATGGCGAGGCACGCCACGTTGCTCGGCCTGAGAGAGGCGGGTGTGTGCGTACCTGGCGATAAGAGCCTGCATTATTATGTACTTCTACATCATTTTATGTGTTTAAATGTATGGATTTTGCGCTCAACATAGCACGAGGTCGCGCCCCTCCGCGCTCATTATGGCGAGGCACGCTACGTCTCTCGGCCTGAGGGAGGCGTTCGTGTGTGTTTGACCATGAGGGCCCGAAATATTATCATGTAGTTTTTAGCCCTATTGTGGATTCATGTTGTGCTGTCCGGCTGCCTCTAGTATAGGTTACTTTATGTGCTGCATGTATGGATTTTGCCCCCCAAGTTGAGATCGCGCCCCTCCGTGCTCATCATGGCAAGGCACGCCACGCCGCTCGGCCTGAGTGAGGAGGGTGTGTGTGTAGAGATGGGGTGAAAACAGAGAACACACACAGGCTGCAGCTCAGCGGAGACCGGAGCGCACAAAGATGGCGTTCGGCAAATGTGAACAGTGGCGTTTAGCAAGCGGTGGGCGGCCTTTTGAGTAGTATGTTATAATGGCACGAGGCAGGTTGCTGGGGCTGAGCGATGAGGTCGCCAGCAGGGCGCACGGGTCAGCAGCGACCAGTTGCGCAGGGGTGCTCGCGTGATGTGCGAGCGTGAACTTTATTCATAAGTAAATGAGAGTGCCATGTACAGTACTGTAGATGCGTGCTCACGGCACGGCGTGAGGCACCATGGAAAGACGTGCAACGCCTCTGAGCCCAGGGTGTGGTGAAATGTTGTTGTGGGACGACGCTCAGCAAGCGACTCCACAGTCGTTAGAGTTTTCGAAGTAAACTATGCTGCCCGCCGCCTCGCTGATGGCGCCGCTGCAACGTGGAGGGCACCGCCGTCTCAGCGGGGCCTTGACAGAGTGTGCTACTAACCTACCCTACCTGCGTGTGCGTGGTGCAGCGCGCAATCTCGCTGAATGTGGCGCGACAGGGAGGAGCTCAGAGAAGTCAGCCCTTGCTCAGCCCTTCCGAGGTGTTCGAAGCCCACAAGAGCAAGGCGCGCTGCCTCTTCATGCTACTAGAACGCCAAACTTGAAGAGTACATACGAATTGCAAACTTCACAACTTGTATGCAAGCATGTAACTGGGCTGTTGACACTCCATGGCAAAGCGCAGGTTTTTCTTGCGGTCTACAGTACTTGAAGTCTGTTCAGCAGCAGCTGCAATCTATTGCCGTTACTCACAGCGCAGGTTTTCTTGACACCGGGCTGGCCACATCGGTCAGTGGTTGGCCTTGCTCGTCCGCGCCGCTTGCCTCTAGGGCTATGCGCTGCTCCACCCAGTCGGCCATGTCGTGGCACGACGGCGCATACCTGCGGGTACGCATACGTACATACATGTACAAATATGAAGTTAATATACACTTCAGAATTGTGTGTGTGTGTGTGTGTGGGTGTGGGTGGGTGTGTATCAGCAAAGCAGCTCGTCACGAGTCAGAGAGAAAGCAGGTGCCAAATTTGCAGTCTGCGGCCTGAAGAGGGAGCGCTGGAGCACATGTGCAAGAAGCCATTGAGTCGAGCTGCCGTGTTCCAAGACATTGCATGGGCAAGAAAGCTTGAGAGTGATCATTGCACACATAACACAATATTGATTTGATCCATCTGCCCACACCTGTCGGGGATCGAGCGATTGCAGTTTTGCGCCGTCACGAAACAAATATCCGCAGACACTGATCGGTTGAGAACAGCTAGTTTGCTGAATATGGGCAAGTTGCACGTTGCAATTGAGCATTGACTAGTGTAATGGAGCGAGTGGGAGTTGTACACATGTGAACGCAATCTATCGCAGCCGATGTTGCTATACGCGCAGCCAGCACAGGATGGTGCTGCCGCTTCCCACCAAGCTCCTCAACGAAGCACTGTCACAAGGTATGCAGCGCAGTTGAACTCAAGCCACACCGCCTAACGTTGACTATTCTACATTGCTCAGCATGCGTGGCGGCGCGCGCGCACCTGTGCCCGTAGCGCCAGTAGTTGTCGGGCGCGAAACCGTCCTGGTACATGTGTATGTTCCAAAGCACACCCGTCAAATACGCCTTCACGTCGTGGCCGCCCTTGCCAGGCGCGCGGTCCCACTCTGGTTCGTACTCGTACTCGTCCGATGACTCGTCGCCGTTCAAGTCGAGGTCCAAGTCGTCATCGTCAGCGAGGTCGGTGGCATCGCTCAGCTGATTAGCGGCAGCGCGCCGCTCCTGCGCCGCGCGCCGCTGCTGCGCTGCCGCCAGCAGCTGCGCGTCGTGCCGCTGCACACGACCGGGGCACAGAGTCTCAATCTGAGTCATGCCGCTGCATATGACCGGGATGCAGAGTCACAATCTGAGACATCTGCGCGTCGTGCCGCTGCACGCGACCAGGGGCACAGAGTCACAATCTGAGTGAACTGCGCGTCGTGCCGCTGGACGCAGTGTGGTTAACACCGTCTGTTTTGAGTGCGTACGAACGCACGTATCCGGTACTAGCCGGAATCCTGTTACCATGCGGTGTTACCGGCTAGTGTTTGGGAATAAAGTATATTTGAAGTTCACAAGCAACGTTGTAGTTTTTCAACTAGGGTTAAGGGCAAATAAACATGTGTTCGCAGAACAAAAGGTTGAGTTCTCTCTAACTGTACCTGCCGTGCCACCAGATAGTCTTCGTACAGCTCTGGTGCCAGCTCTTGAAGAACCAGTGTTGCCGCCGCCCTGCGCGCGTCCTTCTGGCTAGCGTGCTCCGCAGGCACCTGGCGGCAGCAGCAGAGACAGCGGCGGACGGTGAGACCGTTAAACACACACCGCAGGTGACGTATTTTTTGGATAGAGTCATTTTGCTTCTGGTCGGACTTGAACCAGCATGCAATTGCAGTACCGCTGGGTAAAAACTGCATGCGAGGTACACCATTAATGGTTTAGTCATGCTCCCCCTGTCATGCAGAAGGCAACGCTTCTGGCTAGCATGCGCAGCAGGCGCCTGGCGGCAGCAGCAGAGACAGTGGCGCATCGGGAGACCGTTGGGATGCAAATCTCATGCGAGGCACGCCTTGTTTTTCTTGTTACCTCCGTCGTGCTCCCCGGTCATACATACCACATCGCAGGGTTAGGCTAACCCTTAAACTACCCTAACGCTAGGGCGCGCGCGGCAGGATCAGGGTTAGGGGTAGGGTTAGGGTTGGGCTGGCGGTCGTAGAGAACACAGCAGAGGGGAAGGCACTAAATCAAGCTATGCTGCCTGCATGCCATGCACATCACACCGCAGTATGGGCGCGCTCGGCAGGATCAGGTTTTGGGGTAGGGTCAGGCCTGGCGACGGCAGGGAACACAGCACTGAGAGAGTATCAACCCATGCTGCCTGCGCCACAAGCCACTTACAACTTTACAACGGGCCAACCGAGACGCAGTCAAAATTAAAAGGACGGACTCTGGTAGCAAGCTTGACATCATACACAGACTCCAGTAGCCAGCTTGACATTAATTATCTGGGCTTTTCGCGCCCCGAGCAAGCACCAATGATAAGCACATCTCCTTGAAGTGCTACGAATGTACTTTTCAGTAATTCTCGCTGAGGGCGAAAGAACCACTACAAGTGTACACCTGCAGTACTGCCAGTGTACACCAGCTTGTACTACCAAAGTCATTCATGTCACTTGCCGTTGGGGAGTGCGCCCGCCCAACAGAAAGGTTGGGGTTAGGGTTAGGGTTTAGCCTAACGCTAACCCTAAGCACGCCAGACTCAGCGCTCAGAAATACAAAGAGTGTATGCGCTTTACAAAGAGTACACCTTCTTGGAGCATCACAACTGCACACCTGAACCTACCTGAGAATATACGCAGGCCTGACTACCAGTCGGAGAGTCTACACGTATCTTGTGACAACTAGCAAGTGTCTCAATGCGCATTAACGATAACTTCTGAACGGCATTGCCAGATGGCATTTCCGTGCGCACCGTGCTCGCACCTCAATTGAATACACTAAACCGAGGTCTAAAGGTACCAAAACTGGGCGCTTCTCCCGCTCTAAGCAAGAATCGATTCGGGGTAGTACAATATGTAAACCATCTTTGAGTAAAGTAAATGCACACATGGAATATCACAGGTTTTCAGTATTTTTTACCGTGAGTGTCGTGCCCGCGACGGCAACGCTGACGCCAAACCGGGGGCTGTCGCCATTGTGTTCCGGTTCTTCGGAGAAGACGTCATAGGTAACCTGAGCAGCGCCACACACAGAAATGAGGAAAGCGTCAAAGCACCGCCGCGCAGGGCGTTACGACATGACGTGTTCAGGACTCCTTCTCAAATGAGAACGGCCGTTACGACACGGGTACACTTCTCTCAATTGTTGATTAAGTACTACTGTTCGTCAGTTCCGGTCTGGCGTGGCACCTCAGCTATCACCTGCGCACGGCATGCCGCAGCTTGACCTTTTCTCCCCCTGCAATGCGTGTATGCGCATTCTTTCACAGTAAACCTGAGAGTTACACGCAAATTTGGCTCCACAGTAACCCTGAGAGTAACACACAAATAAGGCAAGCCTGCTGCCCTCGTGCGCTTTGTACGTGCCAATCGGCGCCGGAATGCCGTGCCAGTCTGAGCGATGCCATCGTACGCAACGAGGCCGCTGGTGTGGTGGGCGTTGGCGACGCGCTAGGAAGAAGCTAAGCAAGCAGCAGCAGCTGCAGCAGCAGCAGCTGCAGCAGCCATCTTACGCAACGAGGCCGGTCTGAGCGATGCCATCTTCCTCGATGAGCCCGCTGGCGCGGTGCGCCCCAGAGGGTACCGTAAAGTACCGGCCTGCAGCCGATAAAAAGGGGGACCTGCTTATTGTTGCTGTGATGAAAACAGCACCTGCCTCGGCTGACATGAAAGCAATCCTGAGGAGGTGCCAGCCGCACTCACGCCAAGGCGTACTGCACAGTACTTCAGCAACATCATTATCATTTGAGGTTCAGTGAGCATATATTCAAAGTATAGATTCCTGAAGCACCATAATAAGGAGTATCTATGCGTACGTGCCCATCCCCCACGAATCAGCTGCTTCTGCACCATATTTAGAAGCATACTTAAGAAGTACATTGGTTCCTGAAGCATCACAATAAGGAGCATATATGCGGACGTCCCCGTCCCCCACGAATGAGCTTCTTCTGCTCTACTAACTACAATAAGAAGCATATATAGATTCCTGAATCACCATGATGAGGAGCATATATGCGAACTTACCCGTCCCCCGCGAATGCGCTTTTTCTGCACCGCGGCGTTGACCCACTGCGCCGGCACATTTCAGAGTATAGATTCCTGAAGCACTATAATAAGGAGTATCCATGCGTACGTACTTACCTGCCCCCCACGAATCAGCTTCTTCTGCACCGCAGCGTTGACCCAATGCGCCGGCACATTTCAAAGTATAGTTTCCTGAAGCACCATAATAAGGAGTATCTATGCGTACTTACCCGCCCCCCCCGAATAACCTTCTTCTGCACTGCAGCGTTGACCCACTGCGCCGGCGTGGGTCCCTGTAGCGCCATCTGCCGAGCCATCAATTCCGCCGAGGGCGGCTGCTAGCCACACGCGCAAACAGTTGCGAGAGCACAGGAGAGGACAAGCCGATTGTGAAAAGGATAAGATTAGAGCAGGTTGAGACGGGGAAAAAATTGATGAGAGCTCCTAGAGGGGTGCATTTGGCTGAGTCAACGCCTGCTTTCGGCCACGAGTTGCATCTTAGGACTCTGCCGAGGGCGGCTGATAGCCACACGCGCAAGCAGTTGCGAGAGCACAGGAGAGGACAAGCATGAGCGCAGGTAGCCAATCGTGAGAGGCTAAGATGAGACCAAGTTTTGGTGGGGCAGAAGTGTTGGGCGCTCCAAGAGGAGTGTGTTGGGCTGAGTGAACGCCTGCTGATGGCCCAGAACTGCATTTTGGCTATGAAATCCGCCGAGAGCGGCTGATAGCCACACGCACAAGCAGAGGACAGAGCAAGTATTAAATGCGGATGGTATTGATGATGGGGACTGGGTTATGACTCCAAGAGCAGCGAGCAAAAGGAATTAGCGGCTCCAGGTAGGCTCATGCCGGTTTCCACCGTTTGCTGCACAAAGTGGCCAGGGCTCTAGCCCGTCGCTGCTGTAGGACGGCTCAGTCACAAAGGGAGACGCAACAAATACACATGCACGGCATCTCTTGGGGTCCATGTAAGGGGTTCGCAGCGCTGCAACTTGAGGTTGCTCATGACTGAGGGGCGTCACATCTTCGCCACCGGGCTGACCCCATCGGCTGATGCCCAGTTCCCCTTGACGAGCGTTGCTGCTCGGGGCTGCGCAGACACAATTTTGGCATCGCATTAGTCCAAAAGAAATTTCGAGGTGCTCGTACGGACTGCAATCGCAGGTCATACCTACCTACCTTGCAAGTAGGCCGGCGCCACACCACCGCCGGAATGTCACCACGAGTGCACAAACTTCAACAATGCACTGAAAACTTCAACTTATGGTGCGCCTCACCGCGGCGCCCATCGTCGCGAACTTGAGGAAGCGCAGCAGGAAGGGCCAGTTGAAGCGCTGCCGTTCGGAGTCGATGATGAAGCTGCCCTGGCCGCCGGGCGCCGCTTTGGCCGCGCAGTAGTGCCGGAAGCAGCGCCCGAAGCTCACGCCGCGCACCTGCACAGAGCATCGCATCGATCGCAGTTGTGTGGGTTTGATGCTGATTTTACAATGTTCACTTTAACCACAAAATGTAACATTTCATTGTAATTCATAATGCAGTGAGGATTAGTGATTTTTTCTTCTGATTATTGACGATGTGGCAAGGGCTAGTTGAAGTCGTTTGCCCAAAGCTCATGCCGCGCACCTGCACAGGTCAGCGTGGCAGCGGCCGCAGTCGTCACTGCTGAGTGAGTTCTCATGCATATAGCTCCTACTTGGAGGATGGTTTGATGTAGTCATCATTATGCACTTTGCTAGTAAACGTACGACGGTGTTGTCAAGCAGCGCTGCACCTCACCACCTTCTAGCGCACACGCACAGGTACTGCATCGGCGAACGCATTCATTCGTAGCCGCTTATTCATTGGAAGTATACATATGGAAGTATATATTGTTTGCATGCCCTTGATGAAGATTTTACCTTCCAGTGTTGCTGACATGCACGTCTTGTTATGGCGTTGCAACAAATCTCTGACCTTCCTTGAGGCGTTCGAACTTTAATGATGTTGACCTTAGGGTTAGGGTAAGGGTGAGCAGGGCCGCGCCCGCTCCTTTTCTGCGCCTTGTTGGCAGCAGCGCAGTGCAGCGCAACAGCTTTAGCGCTCAGAACAGGCGGAACAGCCCCGGTTGTGTGAGCACTTCAGGCACGTCACCTTCGGCAGGTAGTCATTGCCGTTGAGGACCAGCAGGAAGATGAGGTCGTTGCGAATGCCGCCGCTCTCGCCGGGGAACATCGCCTCCAGCTGCCGTGTGACCTGCGGTGCATCGATGCGCAGCAGCAACAGTCAGCTCACTGGCGTTACTTCAAAACAAAAGATGGTAGGTATGCAGTGGCAGAATGTACTCAAGTCTGCCGTGCGGCACAGCGGAGAGCTGCGGCAGTGATGCTTAACTTGCAGGATTGTGCTACTAATATGGCCTGCAGCTGCCTGGAGTCTTGCAGCGCACCATTGAGTAGCATCAATGCTCAGCTGTAAGTTCACAAACTGGCCTGCAGTTGTCTGGCTCTTTTGGCTCGGCAACAGCAGCAGCAATGCTCAGAGTGCACGTTGTTGCAGGCTTGATAGTGGATTTGTCTGCACATTGCATATCCGAATGCTCTTCTCAGACTGGCCGCCTGAACTGTGTCTCCCGGTTTGTCCTGCTCAAAATCAGGCAGCGCCGGAGTTCTGACATGCTCCAAAGAGCTGTTGACTGTTCAAAGCCACTTAACGAGGTAACTTCCTGAAGGTATCACAGCTGACCAAAGGTGCGCAGCCATGTGCCTGACTGAGAACACCAGACGCATCTGTGTATACGTGTCATTTACTGAGGCCACGCCAGCGGTCAAGGATAACCACAGGCACGTCACACATCTGCTGGCTGTACTACCTGCATCTGTATTCCAGCTTGCCGGTGCAGCAGCCGAGTAAGATACAAGTGCAAGGCAACGGGCAACTTCAAATGCAGTTGGAGTAGCGGTGTGACGTTACTGAGGGTTACTTGAGCAGTCACACCACAGGCCCGAGCGTTGCCACTCTGAGTGAGAAATATGATAATACATCAAGTATCGAATATGAGAGGACGCACCTGCCAGAGGGATACGATGCGTCCGCTGCGCTTGAGCTCCGAGGCGTAGACGAACAGGTTCTTGACCTGCATGCAACGACGGCAGCATCAGCAGCATTGAACAGTGCAGTACTTCAGCTGCGAGCTGCATCGGGCACTGCTGACAATGTGCACAGCCAGTGCTGGATGGAAATGAATCAAAAGATTGTAGAGCTCTAGGTGACAAGGGATGGTTAGCCGCAAGTGCCTTCCACCAATAACCGTGGTCGCCGCTGCTGCAGTCATTGGCCACGAGGCAAACAGTGTCATCATATCCAAAGTATAATGGTGCACGCGGTTCCTGACATGCACAAAATAGCAGTGTACAAGCGTAGCGCAGAGCTTCAGCTTCAAGACGCGCGGTGGGGTGCTGACAATGCGCACCGCCAGCGTGGCTTCATATGATGGCGTTTATGCTTCAGCACCTCCTGAACTGAGCCTTCAAACGTCGAATTCTTGGAAGGTGCCTTCGATGCAAGGCGTTTACATTGCCAGCTTGGTGCCAGCACTGTTATTTGAGCAACACTGCTCCTCAAAGCACCTAGAGCATGCTAGCCACAGAAAACTGGCATGGCCAGGAATTGCAACGCAGGGTATGGCGCAAGCTACGCTGTGTGTATGCACCACCAAATACGCCCTGCAGCCAAATGAGTCATACTCCACACTGTGACCCCCCCCCCCGCCCTCTTTCTGCCGCAACCGCTCTGCTCTGCTCTCGCCACGATGCACGACACATTGCCCACCTCCCTGGGTTCTACTGCTGCTTGAAGTATCGATTGGTGTACTTCAGATTGTGTACTTCAATTTCAAGAGTAACTTCAAGATTGAAAGCGGAGCGTCGTCGCGCATCACCTTGCTCAGCGCCAGCCCCTGCAGCACCAGATCCGCGTCGCCGCCCACGATCACCACGCTCTCCTCGCCGCCATGCGCCACCGCCAGGTGCGCCCAGTCCAGAATCTTCAGCTCCCCCTCCCCCGGTACGTCCGCTCCGCTCACGTAGTACCTGTCAGCGCACGCGTGAGTCGCAGCTTGATTGGCGTGATTGATACTTTTGGCGTGATGATTATGGCATGGCAGTGTCTATGGGGCGCGGACGCAGTGCGCAGCGCCGCTAGAGAACGTGGCCTCCTGCCTGCCAGGTGCGCCCAGTCCAGAATTTTAAGCTCCCCCTCCCCTAGCACATCTGCTGTGCCCATGTAATACCTGTCGAAGTTCGGAGAAGGCGCGAGTCGCAATGCACTGACTGGCCTGTCACGAGAAGCGTGGGCTCGCGTACTGCAGAGCGGTGCGCTCGAGAACAAGGTGCTCGTTAAAGAGTCGCAGCGCAGAAGCATGATGCACGACGCCGGCCGAGTTTCGCAGAGAGCAAACACACGCGACCTGCGGCAACGCGGATGAGTGCGCGGCGACGCGCTGCGGCCGCATGCCGCTTGCACGATGTGTTGCTGAGCGCTGCGCGTCGCGCAACGGTCAGCGCTCCCTGCGAACAGCCTGCCGCGCCTGTAGCGCATGCCTTGGACGTGATGAGTGCGCGCGTCGGTCGCAACGCGGTGGCACGATCCACGACGACCGCCGGTGCTCGCCAAAAACATCTCTGCCGCGCGACCTATGGCAGAGTGAAACACGCCATACACGCGTACGTCACCCCCTTGCGCGTCCCCCTATGCCCTGGTGGGGGATCCCCCCTGTACGGCCGCACCAGGGCAGCGCTCACCACCTTCCTGGCGCCCCCCCTTTAAACCTCACAGCTGAATAGTTCATTCGAGTAGATCTGAAACCTCCTCACGCTTCAAAGTTCACGGCTGAACTCCCCCATGTGACAGTTCATTCGAGCAGATCTGACCCTCCCCACACAACGAGCAGCCCATTGCCGGCAAGACGCACGAAGCTGGGCGCATACATTCAAATGATCAACTACACATCAGTGTGAAACACGCCATACATACGTACCTCACCCCCTCACGCGTCCCCCTAGGCCTAGGTGGGGGGTCCCCCCTGTACGGCCGCACCAGCGCAGCGCTCACCACCTTCCTGGCACCCCCCCTTCAAAGTTCACGGCTGAACTCCCCCATGTAGTTCATTCGAGCAGACCTGTACCTCTTCAAAGTGTCACTACAAGCAGCCCAGAGCGTTGCCAGTACTCACAAACCGCTCCCAGAAGCTGGACGCAGACATTATAATTTATGATCTATGTCGAATACGTCATACAAACGTACCTCACCCCCTCGCGCGTCCCCCTAGGCCCTGGTGGAGGGTCCCCCCTGTACGGCCGCACCAGCGCAGCGCTCACCACCTTCCTGGCGCCCCCCTTGTGGTGCGTCAGCACGAGGTCATCCGCCCCCTTCCTGCCCTGTATCGCCCATGGACCTGTCCACTGGGGGGCGCCAGGCTCACCGAGGTCCAGCCAGACCTTGTCGCCGGGGCCGAACTTCGACGCTTGCTGTTGAAGTTGACAAGAGGAGTGCAGAAATCGCACGGTGTGACAATGTGTATACTTCTATATACTATATAGAAGTAGACTCTAGAGTGCATATATAGTACTTCCACACTTGCTGTTGAAGTTGACAAGCGGAGTGCGGGAAAAAGTCGCAAGCTGTGACGCTTGCATATAGGCTTCTAATACATACATTTGTCGCCGGGGCCGAACTTTGACGCTTGCTGTTGACGTTGCCGAGAGAAGCGCAGAAAAAGCCGCGAGCTGTGACATTTGCACAGAAGCGCGCCGCACGAAGTCCGTTCCCGACGTGATATTGTAACAAACTCATATTGAAGTACAAGCACTCCGACGTATGCGTACTGCGAGGGGCCGCAATGCTCTGCCTGCAGGAGTGCAGGACAATGACTCGGACCCAGACTCTATTTAGCTTCATGCGCCTCACCGTCCCGTCCGGCAGCCGCGTGTACGCGTAGTAGCGCATCGCCTCAGCAGCTCTCCGCATGAAGTCCGTCCCCGGCGTGATGTCGTCATGAACACATACTCCTGTATACATACTTCGAAGCATTACTATACTGATTAAAGGCACACGCACGTTGAAGTAAGCCTGTATCTCACCATCCTACCCGCCAGCCGCATGTACCCGTGGTACCGCATGGCCTCAGCAGCGCTCCGCATGAAGTCCGTCCCCAGCGTGTGGTTGTACTGATCTGATATACAAGCACTCTGGCGTATGCGTAGTGTGAGTGGCCACAATACTCCAACACTCTCTGTCTAGTGTAGATCGACAACCCAGACCCAGACTCTATTCGACTCCGTGCGCGACTCACCGTCCCGCCCGGCAGCCGCGCCTACGCGTAGAAGCGCATCGCCTCTGCAGTGCTCCGCATGGAGTCCGTCCCCGGCGTAAAGTTGTGATGACTGTTTAGCACTTTGGCGTATGCATACTGTAAGGGCCCATGAATAATGACTCAGACCCAGACTCTAGTCGGCTCTGTGCGTGCCTCACCGTCCCGCCCGGCAGCCGCGTGTACGCGTAGTAGCGCATCGCCTCAGCAGCGCTCCGCATAAAGTCCGTCCCAGGCGTGATGTTCAGTGCGCTCATCTGGTAGCGCTCGGCGCGGCGCCCACCCTCGCGGCGCGCGCGCTGCGTCAGCAGCTTCGCCAGCGGCGCGCTGCCGTCGAACGCGAAGACCACGCTGCGCCGCGGCTCCAGCGTCTTGAGCACCTGGCTTATCTGCGGCGCGGTGGGCACAGCGCAGGGCACGAGTGCGTGCTGAGGTGTACGAGTTACGAGACTCGTGCTAGCAGAGCGCTGCCATTGAACGGCGATGACCACTCTGGCGTTGTCAGCACCCGGCTTATCTGCAGTGCGGTAGGCGCAGCGCCGGAGATGGTTTGCTGATGGCGTGCAGGACAGTGTATTGCAGTGCTGCCATTCAACCGTGGATGAGCGCATGGAGGCAGCAGCGTTGCTCAGGTAGCGCAGCAATGAGTACGGCCATCACACTCCGCTGTGGCTCCAGCGCGTTGGAGGGCAGCATTGCTGTATGTACATATGTACACAGAACTGCGGCAATAAGCGCAGACGATGTCTGCCGTGGCGAGCATGGCACTACGCGTGCTGCTCGCACTGCAGATCATTCCGCAAGTTATGGGCATGCGTCTGCGGATCACTGACAACGCGCCAACAGCGTTGAATGAAGGGCCGCGCATGCTGGAAGCGCATGATCAGCACTACCCCGTCTGCTTGTCTGAACTGCAAGCATCTGCAGCACGCGCGCTGTATCAAATATGCCTGCCTAGGGCAATGCTCAGCAGCCGCAGATGTACGTACTTATGGCAGACATCCATCAGCAAGCGCCGTTCAAACAACAAGACGCGGTTTCATCGACCATCAGAGAACATGCATGTGCAGCGGGTGTACAAGTGCGACACTATGACCACACGCAGCCTTGACGATCGATGCAGCCGTCCCATACAGTCATAGCTGGGTACTGGGTCACGATGGTCAGAGCAAGGCTGAGAAGGGCAGGTGTGGTTACCTCCGTGAACGTCCTGGCGATGGCCTGCTCCTCATTCGCTGACCTCCTGACCGCCACGTGCAGGATCTGCGCCGCTCCAAAAACGGTTGAAGTTGCAGCCAAATAGCATGTGACAAAGCTCAGAAATGGCTGACAATGATCATGTTCCGCCGGACATAATTATGACATTTTTGTCAAGACTTGAAGGGAAGTCAGTCGCTGGAGCTATAGGCCTATGAATATGCTCATGTTGCAGGCAGCAGCAGCGGCAGCAGCTAACAGACTGCACTGGACAGGGCTGCCAGACATTGCATTGCGAACCTGTGTCAGAAAATGATTCTTGAAGATCCCGCGTGCACAGGCACGCACACACATTTGCACCACAAATGCATTGCAGTAGCGGATGCAGGTACAAAGCATTGCCAGTTGCCGTACTCTGCTCGCTCAAACACTGCTCGACAACGAATTGCAGCGCGAAGTGCAACATGCACCATCGCTGTGGGGCCTGGTACCCACCTGGTTCATGTCGAAGCAGACATGATCGAACTGATCCCTCTGTCCTGGCTGCACCGCCATCACGCTATCATGGAAGACGCCCTTGAACCACTTTGAAAAGCCCTGAATGCCGGCCTCGCAGAGCTGCAGTGCCATGAGGCAGGCCAGCGTGGCAGTGGCAGCACCACATCCCATCCCCCTGCTCCCCCCTGAGCCAGCTGCAACGATGACTTGATCAGCGCAGCGCCGCTGTAAGCACACGTCCCCCTGTCCTGCTCCTTCACGTTGTCTCACTATTTCCTCAATCTGCAACAGGTGACGCGCAACCTCAACTGTGGTGCCCGTGGCCTTGTGCACTACTGAAATGGGGAACTCCGCAGGCGCTGATCACAGATGAAACACCCGTTGCCAGTGCCCTGCGTAGGCACCGGCTGGCCATGTAAGTCAGCGCCATACTCATGGTACTGCACTCTTGGGGATAAGAAATCTTATCCCCAAGCTGCACTCAGCCAAGAAGGTCACATTGAAACCCATGGCAGCGATAACGGCTCAGTTTCCGCTATCCAGTGACGGTACTCCGGTGGGCGAGCACCCCGCTGTCACGTCGGTGTTACCTGCAACGCCATGGTATGGTGCTGATCCACATGGCCAGTTCGTGCCAATGCAGGGCACTGGCATCTTGACAACGTGTGTTTCATCTCTTGATTGCCGCCTGCGCAATCTCCCACTTCACTAGTGCCTCGGCAGGAGCCACGGCCTTCTAGTGCTTTGAGATCACTGAAAGGCTAGGAGAATTCCCACGGCCGCTGAAACTTGGACAAAGCCTTTGGGCTCCTAGCGGTTGCCTGTTTGGTGCCGCCACGCTCCTTGCCAGAACACGAATGATATAGACTTCGCCGAAGTGAAGGAGGTCACAGCTGTCGATCATTCTGAAAAATTGAAGAAGGGCGCACCAAGATGTCCACTCGGTGTCAGGTTGAGCCGGAAGAACACTGAGCAAATCGTGCAGTATCGTGACGAGTCTGCTCAGGTGGAATGCAAGAGTTCCCAGCGGTCAATGCCTAGTGCTGGTGTTATGGCCAGGGTGCGGATTACTAATAGGTATTGAAGTACCAGTGACGTTGACCTGAAGATACGGGGTCACGCTGGGGGGTCTGAGCTGAAGTAAAATCACCTGGCTTGCAGAGAGACATCTCCCTGTGAGCATCCCTGGCCAAGCATCTCTCATCCTACTGGTCTGTGTGCTGACTGCTGCTGGTTCCTTCCTCTTCAAGCCCCTGGTAGGTTAAGATATGGCTCACACCATCTTGCATAGATCATGTGTGTCCCCTTGCTTGTTTGATCTAGATCTCATGGCATGTGTATGCAAGACATAACACTGGAGAGCCTCATTCACTTTTTTCCATGACTGATTGGGCATGGCCATGCAATTTTGTCGCTGTCGACATCATTGCATCGGTGTGCGACGCCCAGAGAGCAGCTAATAACTTTGTAATAAGATAAGAGTGGCAGCAGAACACGTGTATTGAATGCTTGCGCGCAGACGGCAGGCATTTTGTTGCACGGATTTGGTTTTTGGATCATGAGGGCCTCAAGCATATGTCTGGCGCAAACATGCAGCCAACACAGCATGTTTGGCCATTGAGGTGCTGTCCCATCAGTCCAGACACCTAAATGATGCGCTGCACGCCAGTTGCACCTGCCGCATATGCAACATATCACTGAGACATGGCTCAACAGTAGGTCTTGCTGATCAGCCAGCGCTATGGCCACAAGTCACATTTGCAGCATATGCAATGGCCTATTGACATTCATAATGCGGCAATGTCCTAAACGCCTGCTGTGAAAGGCACACAACAGCGCGGCTGTTGTTGTAGTGCCTGCTATGACGCACTGGTAGTATCGGTATGGGGCAGAGCAAACAGACTGATGAACACATCCATTCAATGCAACACCAAAGCCACAACAAAAACACCAGCTCTTTTTAAATCGCAGATCGTGCAGTAATTCGTGTGAATGTACCATTCGGTCCGTTGTGATGCTACCTACAGTAATGAATAAAATCAGACGGTTACGCACACCACTTGGTGAACATCACATCGGTCACGCAGCGAGGACTCGCACCTAAGGACTCGATCCGGAGGCAGTGGTGACAGCTAGGGCGCAAGTTGAGAGCGCCTCCATCTGGGTTTGCAGTGCACACGCTGTCCAACTGCCGTTTGGCTGAACGTCTCACGACACCTGACGACACGCGAAATGAGCCTTCAACGGGCTATGTTCAGCAAGGTCTGTTTGCTCTTGAACCTCATCACTGCCCAAATAGGCCCGCTGCAGATGGTGGTAGAACATCCTGTATGGCAATGGCGTGCCGTCATCATTGCAACCCATGATTGCGTGACACATGCTAGCGCAGTTGCCTGAGTCACATGGACTGGTTGCAAGGCACTTCGAGAGAGCCCCCACATTGGCCTTCGTCAGAATTGGTGTGTGTGTGTGTGGGGGGGGGGGGGTCAGGCGGTGAACGCCACGACCGTGCGGTGGCGCGGCGAGTTGGAGCGAATGGCGACCCGCTCAAAGCCCGTCTCCGCAAGGGCGGCCTTGAAGTCCAGGCTCACGTAGTCCAGCAGGAACGGCTCCGTGGACTTGAACCCTGCAAACAAAAAAGGGCAAGCAATCACGCAAGGGGAATGTGAGGTGTGGTGCTTGCTGTACCTGGTAGGAGGAGAGATTCGACAACACTGGAAGATGCGTTGGGCCGTGCGCCAGCACCGGGCGCAGAAGAGATGCTGCCACAGAGGTTGATTGCCTGATGAGGCGGCGGGCAGGCACTTGTTTGGGCAGGCACTTGTTTACAACACCCAAGCGTGCACTTCCTCTTGACCTATGCTGTCATATCTCAAGCCTGTCTGCCGAACCAGAGGACGCACTGGTCCTGTGTAAACAACATGTCTCTTGTATCACAGGGCCGTCCGTCATGCACTAGAACATTGTTGGAAGGCCAGGGGGCTGAGGGGGTGTGTCCCTGAACGTGAGCGCGCCTCTGCAGCGGCAGCGCACGGTGTTGCCGCCTCCGCCTGCCCTAGCCGTAAACCCACAAACATACCTACCATATACACCTGCAAAAGCCATGGGGTGGCTACAACGCGGGCTCAGCGAGTCCATGTCCATGAATCTGAGCTGTATACCTACGGGAATTCATACCTACCCCTGTGTGGTGACATCCCACGCACCTGCAAAGGCCATGGGGTTCGTCGCCATGTGCCGTCGTCGCCATGCGCTGGAAGGCCGGACTCAGAGGGTGTGAACGCGAGCACGCCGCTGCGGTGCAGCACGCACCGCGCCTCTGCCAATTTCTGAATGTACCTTTACAAAGCACTTGTCTGAGTTGACACATACCCATCTGGCAATATAACGTACCCGCGCAAGGCCATGGGGTTCGTCACCATGCGCTGAACGCCACACTCAGAGGGTCCATGTCCACGAACGCGAGCGCGCCGCCGCGCCTCAGCACACGCCGCACCCTGAATGCCTATTCAAGTCTGTACATACCTAGCCATCTGACGATGCACACGTAGTACCTGCAAAGGCCATGGGGTTCGTCGCCATGCGCTGGAACGCGGGGCTCAGCGGGTCCATGTCCATGAACGCGAGCGCGCCGCCGCGCCGCAGCACGCGCCGCGCCTCCGCGAGGATCGCGCGCGTCGCGCCCTGCGGCAGCTCGTGCGCCACAAGGCACAGGCACACGAGGTCCGCGCTCGCGTCGGGCAGGCCCGTCGCCTCGGCGGCGGCGTAGACGTAGTCGATGCGGCGCGGCGCCGCGCGTGCGGTGAGGTCGGGGCGCGTCGCGAGCTGGTGGCGCGCGACGGAGAGCATGTGCGGCGAGAGGTCCACGCCTGCAAGACGAGGTGTAAAGTTGAAGTTTAAGATGAAGTTGATGGGCTTGAAGTTTACACTCGATGTGAGGTCGGGGCGCGTCGCTAATTGGAGGCGCGCGATGGAGAGCATGTGCGGCGAGAGGTCCACGCCTGCGAGATGTTGGGGTTGATGTCAGGAGTGGGCAGTTGTTCAGCTTAACATGGAGTATATCCTTCTACTTGATAGTCGGTGAGGTCGGGACGCGTGGCGAGCTGGTGGCGCGCGACGGCGAGCATGTGCGGCGAGAGGTCCACGCCTGCGCAAAAGAAGTGCAAAGTTGAAGTTGACGTCGAGTGTTCAAGGTCAAGTTGAAGTTTACACTTGATGGTCGATGAGGTCGGGGCGTGTCGCGAGCTGGTGGCGCGCGACGGAGAGCATGTGCTGCGAGAGGTCCACGCCTGCGAGGGGCAGTGCGACGAGGTGCGAAGTTGATGTTTGAAAGCTGATGTCAAGATTAAGTTTACACTTGGTAGTCGGTGAGGTCGGGGAGGGTGGCGCGCGACGGAGAGCATGTGCGGCGCGAGGTCCACACCTGTAGAGCGATGCGACACGGTGTGAAGTTAAGAGGTTTATGTTGAAGCTGGTGTCATGAGGGAATTGTAAGGTCGACATCACATGTATTCAAAAATAGTCAGGCATGGCGACACCGTGGTACCTCGCGCGCTGGTGACGCGCGTCAGAGGTCATATGCAGCCAGAGGTCCACGCCTACGTGCCCTCGTCACACGCGCGCTCTCTCACCTGTTATGTGCCGCGCGTCGGGGAACGTTCTCGACAGCGCCAGCGTGGACAGACCGGTGCTGCAGCCCAAGTCGACGATGTCCTTCGGGGCCGGCGCACCGCTGTCCCTCAGAATCTCCAGCGTGCGCGACAGGAACGTCGAGCGCAGCTGCCGCACACGCGCAAGCAGCAGAGGCACAGCAATAAAGTGAGGCTCCGGTGGGCCGTAGGCGACGAGTCCTTTAATAGTGGATTCCTTGAAGATCAAGCTGAGCTTGCCACTTTTGGTTCCCCAAAAACCTGCTTTAACAGGCCAAAGTATCGCATAAGGCGCTTTTCATGCGGTTCTGTGGTGACGCCAGTTACGGGGCCCGGAAGAGCAACCTGCAGTACGATGGTGCGCAGTCGTAGGGACTGTTTGCCCAGATCCTCATGGGGGTGACCCCGCTGCTGCGCGCATGTGCAGGTACCCTCCAGAAACATTCCCAAGGGGTGCCTCCCTGCATACCTTGTCGTCGCCGTCACGCTGAAACTCCCCGTTCTCCGTGTAGATGTTGGCGTGCACATGAGTCTCGGGTAATGATGCCCGCAAGAAAATGCACCTTACCGTCGCCGTCCGTCGCGCCTTGAACGCCCCGTTCTCTTGTAAACATGATGGCGTGGACGGCAAGGAAATGCCTGCGGGAAAAAAGCCTCTGTACCTACCTACCCACCTTCTCGTCGCCGTCGCGCTCAGACCCCCCGGTCTCCGTGCAGATGTTGGCGTGCAAATGACTCTAGGGTAATAATGCTCGCAAGAAAAACGCACCTTACCGTTGCCGTCCGATGCCCATTCTCTGTATGCATGATGGCGTGGAGGCATGCACACGGCCGCAGGATAAAAATGCATGCCTACCTACCCACCTTATCGTCGCCGTCGCGCTCAAACTCCCCGTTCTCCGTGTAGATGTTGGCGTGCACGCTGATCGCGCTGGGCTCCACCTCCAGCGCCGCCTGCCAGCACAAATTCCCCTCCGCATACGCGTGGAACGGCGACTTGTAGTAGGCGGGCGTCGCGGCGGCGACGTCCGCGCTGTACAGCGCGTCGTACTGGACTTGAAGTGCGTCCATGCTGCGTTGAAGTTCGTCCACGCGCGCGTCCCAGTCCACGCCCAGCAGCGCCGCCTGACGCGAGCGAGAGAATAGGTATGCTGGTCTAAGCGACGTGGTGCGCAGCGCATTCTGTGCGCGTGGTACGTGAGTTGCGCTGCGCGGTACAGCGCGTTGTACTGCGCTTGAAATGCGTCCATACTGCGTTGAAGTTCGTCCACGCGCGCGTCCCAGTCCACGCCCAGCAGCGCCGCCTGCCACGAGCGAGAGCGTAGGTATGTTGAACTGAGTGATACCAGTGATGTGGCGCGGAGCACGTTCTATGCGCGCGTTGGGACGCGGGTGTACGCGAGTTGCACTGCGTAATACAGGGCGTTGTAGCGCGCTTGAAGTGCGATGCTGCGTTGAAGTTCGTCCACGCTCGACAGCGCCGCCTGGCGGGGAAGTGAGCGCACAAGAGCGCGCGTGGGCTCATATGGTTCCGCGTCCTTGAAACGCTTGCTGATCGGCAGGGCGTAGGCAGTGTGGTGCAGGCATTGCGCTTCGCACCACGCTTTTGAAGTATGTCCCGCTTGAAGCGTGTCGCGGTTGAAGTATGAAGCATGTCGTGCGCGTTCAGGCCGCATTGAAGTTACGTCGATGCGCACCCAGCAGGTTTGTGTAACGGGAGATGTGGCACATGAGTTTTGAGCGTTGGAGGTATGCGCAGTCGAGAGTCTTTTGAAGAAAAAGAAATGAGCATCATGCTCTCCCAGTTGTTTGTGTGTGTGTTCGTTGCCTTGCACTGGAAGTACATTCGCGCCTGTGATGCAGTGTACAATCCAGCGCGCACGAATGCTTCATTCAGGAAGGCACAGGCACGCCGTGATTTCGCAGCACGGCAGTGTGATCGCCTGTATCAGCACACTACAATCATTCCACGAGTTCTGAACCATCCAGTACATCATGTTGCTGATATGCGCATTGGCCTGGCCAACATGTGCGCGTTTTGCAGTGTAGTATTCTGTAAGTTTTCACATCCAGTGCTCCTTGATTGGAGACCCACGCCTTTTCAGCCACGCATTTGGGGCTGCTTCGCTGCCTTTGCGTCGTTGACTGCCAGGAGGGAATGAGTGCTGCTCTGTAGCCTCTCCATAGTAGTCCATTAGTGCTGTGTGAAGGGCACACGAACCTGCTGAATCATACGGTTGACTAGTCCAGTGTTTTATCAAAAGGAATTGGATACGGGCATGATGACAGGCATCACAGCAATACACCCAAAATCAAAATCCCGATGCGCGGAATTTCATTTCGGCACACCATAAATCACCTGTTACGGTAAGAAACCTGCAGCACCTGCAAATCTGCCGGCATCACTTCACTAGGTTGTCATGTGCAAGGGTTCACCGCAGCTTGGTACTCACCCTCTTGACGATCTTCGTCCTTGCAGAGTTCTTGGCGGTCTCGAAAAAGGGAGGGAACTTGAACAACTTGTCCAGAGCGGCGCTTGCAATCCTGAAGCCTGCGTTGCCAGCCTGTGCCGCAGCCAGGGGAGATTCTGCGCTGAGTACGTCCACTGTTTGCGCATCCCCAACAGCAGCAGGTGCTTCTTTGACGGCGTTCATGCACGTATTGCCGTGGCTCCGTAAAGCAGGTGACGCCAGGAGAGCTTCTGCATAGAATGGCAGCAAGCATACTGCCAGGGTGGCGATAGCAGACGTGCGAGCCACCATTGCACCAGCAGCTGACTGCGGCTTGGCACGCAATGATTTGTGTCGCCTCCGGGGGAGTTCACCTCGACGTGACACTCCACCAGTTGAAGATCAGGCAATACATAAGCAAAAGCACCGCGCCTAGCTAGCCTAGCCACAGCACGCCGCCTAGCCACAGCACGCTGCACGTCCGTGCATCTCCAGACACAATCAGCAACTGCTTCAGCGTAACAGAGATCCTTTCGCACGAGCAACTCGCACGAGGATGCCGCGCATCAGGAACATGAGGAGGGAGGCAGCAGAACACCCCATACTCGTCCCTGTGCTCATGGAGTCCATTGTGGCCTTCCTGCCTCCCTCACTCATGGTCAGGAGCACGTGCACTGCCTTCCGCGCTGCAGCCGAGAAAGTCCACAAGCCCGTCAAAAAGCACGGGGCGACCTCAATGGACGATGCTGTCGCCAGTGCTAGCCTTGTCGAATGGGCCATGCAGAATGGCTTCCAGCCGCAAATGGCCTACAAGGCGAGCATTCGGCGCGGCGACGTCCCGGGGCTGCGTCATGTGCACAACGTTTGCGCTCAACCGCTGCTGGCACAGCACGCATGGCTGGCTGCCGAGAGCGGTCACCTGGCCGTGCTGCAGTGGCTGCGACAGAACGGTTGCCCCCGGACCAGCCTTACGTGCAGGAGAGCGGCTGTGAACGGTCACCTCAGCGTGCTGCAGTGGGCTCGCGCCAACGGTTGTCCTTGGGATGCGGGAACGTGCACCGCAGCCGCGAAGGCAGGACACCTCGCAGTGTTGCAGTCGGCACGTGCACAAGGCTGTGCGTGGAACTCACACACTTGCGAGGCCGCTGCTTTAGGCGGACACTTGGCGGTTCTGCAGTGGGCGCGGGCGAACGGGTGTCCGTGGGAAAGTCACGCATGCGTCACCGCTGCTGCGCAGGCAGGGCACCTGCAGGTGCTGCAGTGGTTGCATGCCAACGGGTGCTGGTTGGATCGTTCAACATGCGATCATGCTGCCGGGCGAGGATGCCTGGAAGTGCTGCAGTGGCTGCATGCCAACGGGTTCCCATGGGGCTGGGGGTCCAGCGCGGCTGCTGCTGCGGGCGGGCATTTGGAGGTGTTGCAGTGGCTGCAAGCCAACGGGTGCCCATGGGACGCCCGGACATGCTGCGCCGCTGCAGGAAGAGGGGACTTGCAGATGCTGCAGTGGCTGCGGGCCAACGGATGTCCATGGGAGGAGAACACATGCAGCCGAGCTGCGGAGCAGGGGCGCCTGGAGGTACTGCAGTGGGCGCGCGCCAATGGGTGCCCCTGGGACCATCGGACGTGCTCCTATGCAAAGCAAAATCAGCACAGACATGTGTTCCAGTGGGCACGCGCCAACGGCTGCCCGCCAGCATGACGTCACACATGGTGCAGTCAGGGTAGGCGAAGTGCAAGTGTTATAGCGCCCAGCACGTCAGGTCGACCAGTGTCAGAGAGCTAGGTGATTGTACTTCGCGTGATGGCGCACTATTGAACATCATCGCGACTAGTATGTGTGCATGAAAGCTGAGAGCTTCAGTGAGACACTGTCATATAAATGAACGTGTTTCATGTACTGGTTAATATGCGGCTTGTCTGCATCAGATGCGAACTGCTGCAATGCTGTTGCTGTCTTGCTGCAATGCTGCAGATGCTTTCTTGTGATCTGAAGTACGACGAACCCCACGCTTTGTGAGCTGCGAGAAATCGATGGCTAATGTCGCAGCAGTGGCGCGTGTTTATTGAGGGGTGCAAACTGGCGAACCCCAGGTCGTTGTGGTTGCCTGCTGAGTGTGGGGAAGTTTTGAAACAGTCATGGTTTCGGCATCTCACCCTGGGAGGTAGCACAGACGCTGCAGACGAGCAGATTCCCCCTTTGCTAACGTGCTCTACTGTCTGTAAGTGCAAAGCATGTACGTACTTCTAGTAGCTGCGGTCGAGCAAGCGGCGGCAGCAGTGCAAGTGCAATGCACATCATGTAAAACAGCGGGCCGCTCGTTGTATACATGTATGACATTGCAAGAGATGCTCGACAAAGTTCTGCATGCCAATCATCAGCAATTGATGATCAGTACTTGAAGTCATTCATTAGGCAACTTGTGAAAGATCTGTCGCTTGTTTGCTCAGACGGCACATGGGACTGATCTCTTGTTGCCGCAACTTGTCACAATGCCATTGACCCAAGCCTGACGGCCAGTGGTCGCTGTTGGCAGCTCCCCATGGAGACCACGAGGTAATCAACAAATAAAGATGAGCACTGACGCGCACAATGCACCAGCTCAAGGCTGGCGTATGTTGCTCGCATGTCGGTCTGTGCTTGCCAATCCGAGACCGTCTTACTAGAAGTACTTCTTGAAGAAACGACACGGGTGACGTTCCGGCTCCGTCACAAAGCCGCTCGACGACTGCGCGCCGCGCACAGCACCGCCACACACACACACACAAAACAACAAGCACTCCACGCACGACATACACGTAACAACACCCTGCACCCAATCCCATGCGCACTTGCTAACGCAGCTACTACGCAGCTATCAAGCGCGCCCGCGTCGCCGCACGACGTTTCGGCACGGGTCACTTCCCCTGTCGCGGTCGCCCGCCCGTGAGCCGGCTCGCGGCAGCAACGAAATTGCAGCAGAGCGTGCCACTATCCTCGTCCGTGGTGTCACGCGCCGCCTCTCTTGGCGACACACCGCCCAACCTTGCAGCGAAACGCTTCGACTTCGAGAGCTCTGGCCTCCAGAGTTGAAGTAATGACAGTCGTGGCGGCGGAGGTTACTGCCGGAAGTTGGCGACCGTGTAGCGGTTGGCCTTGAGGACGCGCACATTGTCGGCGCCCGCGGTGCCGGTGGCGCGCCCCTTGTAGTAGACGTTGGGCGAGCTGAAGTACGGCACGCGCGGCGCCGCGCCGCAGTTGTACGACATGACGGAGCGGAACCACGGCTGCGACGTCTCGCCGGAGCAGTAGCGGTAGCCCTCGCCGTACGACCAGTCGGTGACGTCCTGCGGGAGAGGCGATTGTTTAGGGGCACGACACGGCGAAGACGTCAGTGAAGTGTAGTGGCGGGCGGCTTGCGAGAGTATTGTTTGCTGTCGAAGAGCCATGCCATTGGAGCGCGGGGCTGTGAGTTGTGTAGCAGCAGGCACGGGCTGAGTGTGGGCGCTGACCCAGCTGCGTCATTGTTTTCGCGGCATTAATGGCAGGGCATCTGGTATCGGGCCATAAAGTCAGGTGCGTCCCCTGAGTACGTGCAGGATGAGACTGAAGTAGTACTCAGGGTCCAGAGGTGTTCAAGTGCGTCTAAAACTTGACAAGGCGGCAGCGCTCCCCCTGGCCAAGATGGCGGCAGTTCTCAGCAGCAGCAGCAACTTCAACTTCAATTCCAGTCGCCTCACCTGGGAGTTTGCGGCGTCGTGCTGCGCGCCCATGTTGTGCCCCATCTCTCAGCAGAAACAACTTCGACTTCAATGCCAGCCGCAGAAACTTCAACTTCAATGCCAGCCGCCCCACCTGCGAGTTTGCGGCGTCGTGCTGCGCGCCCATGTTGTGCCCCATCTCGTGGATGTGCGAGTAGGAGCTGTAGCAGCCGTTGTATACGACGCTGTGTGCCCACGGTGCAAAGTCGGAGGACGTCGATGTCATGATATTCCCATACCTGGCAACGCAAACAGTACCGCAAAGACCGCAAAGGTGAGTTGTTGCGTACAAGAGGCACGAGTATCAACATGAAAGCCAACGCGAAGTATATGGTGAGCGCAAAGTCGGAGGAGGTTGAAGTCATGATGTTCCCGTACCTGGCAGCGCGATTAAGAAAAAGGCACCAACTTAGTTGCAAGTTGCTGCTATGAAAAAAAGTCAATCATTACTGCTGTGAAAGAAGCACGAGTGTCAGTATCAAAGCCACCTTCAAGTAATGAGTAACTGCAAAATCGGACGAAGTCGACGTCATGATGGTCCGTACCTGCCATAGGCAGCGCAAACAGCACTGCAATTGGTACAGTTGCTGCTGTACAACAAACACGAGTATCAGCATCAAAGCAACTTCTAAGTGTATGGTGAGCGCAAACCCAGGCGGCGTTGACATCATCATGATGTTCCCATATGTGGCAACGCAAACAACAGCGCAGTCACCAATTAGCACTTTGGCTGCTCATACGCACCTTGTTTTTGGGTTGCCAATCCAATACATCACCTGTACGACACTACAGTCATGCACACACTACAAGTACTAGAATGTTGAAGGTTATTAGACGTTGGCGTCACAACGTTCATGTACCTGACAGGCACGCCGCCAGCGCAGGCAACCATTGCCCTTGATATGCACAGTACCTGAAGTTGTGATGGGCAGCATTGCTCAGGCAAGCTAAGCGCAGCATCCGCACAACTTTCGCCATACACACACAGAGACTTTGCCGAATACGCCGTGACCCCCCTTTGAAAGGCCTTTTGCGCATAGTTGTGGGATCGAAACGCACCCGCAGTATGTCAATAGTTGATGCATGTGTGATGCGCAACATGACCTGATACACGGCAGATGTTTGCCGCAACGTAGCAATGGTCCGACGTCGAATACGTTGTACAGTCCCTTCGGAGGAGGGTCTATTGTGCATTTCAGGAGCCTGGGACGCACCCGCAGTAATCCGACGTGTTGATGACGAGCTGCACGAGGTCCGCCTTGTACGTCTCGCGCGCCGCGTTGACGCCGGTGACGTTCCCATCGTCGAGGTCGTTGAGGGCAGCCACAAAGCCGCCGTCAGGCTCCGTGTACGTCGTGGCCATAATCGCCGCTGCCTCTATCTTGAAGCCCAGGCCACTGTTGCTGAGGACCTGCGATGCGGGTCAGGGTTAGCAATAGGGTTAGGGTTAGGGATAGGGTTTTGGCTAGGGTTAAGTGCAACGAAACCGGCGGTGCTGTTTGACGAGTTGAGCGCTGCTGCTAGCATGCGCTGAGTCTAGTGAGCCGCCGTTAGGCTCCGTGTGCGACGCGGCCATGATTGCCGCCGCCTCTATCTTGAAGCCCAGGCCGCTGTTGCTGAGAACCTGCGATGTGGGCTAGGGTTAAAGTTAGGATTAGGGTTAGGTGCGCTGAAACGTGTGGTTTGACTGAGTTTTGATGGCACGTTGCTCGCTTGCCTGCATTGGGTTGGGCCGCCAAGGGATGCTCATGAGCATGTTTATGTCTATGCGCTGTGGCAGGTGTAAGACAACAGCCGCTTATTACAGCTTGCATTCACCAATTGACGGTTGCTGTCGCCACTTTCAAGCAGTTGAGCGCTGCTGCTGGTATGCGTTCAGCCTCAGGCCGCTGCCGTTCAGCACCTGCATGACCGAATTCAATGACATTGTTCGACAAACGCGCCAGCGTCAGCTGTACCGCCCAGAGTATAGGCCATCCTGTCAACTGACCATCCCAAATATTTGTGTCAGGCTTGGGTCTTGAGCTGCACCTTGCCGCACACACGACCTCGCTTTACACGGCAAATGTGTGTACAAAGTGCTCTTTTCATATGGCTTCGTGACAGTACCGCACATGGTGCGCAAGCAGGCAAAGCGTTCCAGCGCGTGTGGCATGTGGTCGGCCAAGTAACCCTAACCCTAACCCTAATCCTCACCTTGACCCTAACCCTAACCCTACTGTTGCCGGCTGCTGACATTTTTGCGAGGGCAGCGACTCTGACCACACCAACCAAAAAAAACTTGACACCATTGCACGTGTGTACTACATGGCGTGCAGCCGTACATTCCAAGCACCGAAACGCATAGTCATACTAGGTGCTTTCAAATTGAAGTCCCCGCGATCTGCGCGTCCGCCCCACCTGATTGGCATCGCACGCATGTACTACGTATACGCAGCACGCAGCTGTACACCAAGTACTGAAATGCGTCGCACTCGTGCATTCAAGTTGAAGTTCCAACTTTCTGCGCGCGCGGCCCCACCTGATTGGCGCTGGCGACGCCCCCCCGTGATCAATCCGTTCTAGCTAGTGCTCACAAATTGAAGTTTGAACTTGCTGCACATCTGCGCCTGACCTGATTGGCGCTGGCGACGCCCCCCACAATCATGCTCTTGAGCGTCGCCGCGCCCCAGCGTGCGCGGCTCGCAGGCGTGTACACAAAGGCAGCCAGAAACCAACGTCACCATCGCACGCATGTACCACATGGCACGCAGCTGTTCAGTTCCAACTAGCAAAATGCATTCGTTCTTGTGCTTGTCAACAAGTTGAAGTCCCAACACCTGCGCACCTGATTGGCGCTCGCGACGCCCCCCACGATCATGGTCTTGAGCGTCGCCGCGCCCCAGCGTGCGCGGCTCGCCGGTGTGTACGCAAACAGAAATGTGTCGCACCCGTGCTAACAAGTTGAAGTACCAACTTCCTGCACATCCGCCCCACCTGATTGGCGCTGGCGACACCCCCCACAATCATGCTCTTGAGCGTCGCCGCCCCCCAGCGCGCGCGGCTCGCCGGCGTGTATGCAAACAGCACGCGCACGATGCTGCCGTCATCCAACCTCCTCCCCGAAGGCATGACCACCGCCCCCTCCCCCTCCAGTCTCCGCCCCCCCGCGCGGTGAAACACGTCGTGCGCGTCCCCGTCCCCCTCGGACATCAGCCGCAGGAGCTCAATGTCGGCGTCGAGCGCTGCTGCGGCCTCGGGGTCGGCGGCGCTGCGCTGCGCCGCGGCGGCGGCGGCGGCGGTGGTGCGCCGTGTGTCCCTGCGAGGACGCGGGCGGCGGAGTATAAGGCATGAGTGCGAACAATCTCTGCATGCGATGGCGCGACGCTCGGGTGCTCGCTCATTGGTGTTGAGCGCTGCCGCTGCCTCGAGGCCGTGCGCTGCTGACGGAGGCGGCGGCGGCAGCGGCGCCGCCGCTGTACGCAAGTAAGCTGATCTCCTGCGAGTGCGGTCGAGGATGCGGTGCACGGCGGAAGGCTAGCGCGGCGCGTCACATCACTGCCCAGACGCAGACCGTATGTTTACAAGACGCGGAGCATCGAGCTGCTGCATTGAGCGCTGCTGAGATTCTGCACGAGCAAATGTGTTCGCAGCGGGTGCCTGTTGAGATGCTCAGGTGCTCTCGATGCAGGCGTCGAGCGCTGCTGCCTCGTGATCAGCGTTGCGCCACTCGATGGAGGCGGCGGCGGCGGCGGCGGCGGCAGCGCGGCGCACTATTCCCCTCCACACATTCCATCCATGGCTCATTGAGCATATGGGGTGGCGATACATATCTGCTACCTACCTAGTGAAAATGCGGATTGTATCTTTCGTCAGCGTTGAGCGCTGCTGCATCAATGGTAACGCTCCGCTTGAAGGAGGCAGCGCTGGCGGCGGCGGCGCAGCGCGTCGCTTGACGGCACCCGCCCTTGACAAGCGCAGGCTTACTGACTGACACCATAAGCACTTTCAACATGACAGTGCACTGTGCGCGTCATGTCGTGTGCTTCATGGCGCACGAAGCGCTGCTTTCAGCATCACTGCTCCGCACGGCGACGCCACTCACAGCAGCGCTCGGCGTCTATGTACTTTCACGGCAGCGCAACCCTCTCTCTCCCCACCTATACCTGCATACCTCTTGCCCTCGTACTCGCGGCGAGCCACGTGCACGAGCCGTCTGCGCACGGAACGGTCCGCAGCATACGTATATACATATCGCTTGCCTTCACACTCCTCGCGCTGAGCTGCCACCACTGGCAGCAGCGCTCGCCATCTACCGACTCGACAGCACATCTCTCTCTCCCCCACCCATACCTACATACCTCTTGCCCTCGTACTCCTCGCGCACGTCCGCCTTGAGCGCGGCGAGCCACGTGCACGCGCCGTCCGCGCAGGGAACGGTCCGCAGCGTGTTCCTGCGCCCGTCCGCGTCCTCACCCAGCGCCGCGAGCAGATGGAACACCTGCGGGTCGCACTCGTCGTTCCAGACGACCGTCACGGCGCCGGTGGCGTCGCCGGTGAGCTCCCCCGTCCACACGTGGCGCCCCTCGAACTGCGCGAAGTAGTCGTACGAGTTGCGCGCGGCCGTGTAGTCGACGCCGCGGAAGGCGAAGTCGAGGGAGGGCATGTCGGCGCGCAGGCGCAGCGCGTCGCAGTCGAGCCGCGTGCGCTTCACGTCCATGACTGCGCGTTGCGCGCAACACGCGACACAATCCAGATTAGCCGCTTGTGGTGCATCACTATACGTGAAAAGGAGGTTTTAGAGTCATCGGCCATTCAGGTTCTACGGCATTGGAGTATTGACTCCAATAAGTGTGCTGCTCGTGATTCTGCCAGTGTATTGCGCATATTCACGTTGTTTGCAAGGCAGCAGCTTCGCATTGCGCACAAATTCCCTCACCTTTGACCTTGGAGTCTGCGCCTGCGCCGTACTTCGGCAGAACCTCCTGCTGGCACTTCTTGTCGATGTCGTCGCTGCTGTCGTCTCCCAGATGGCCATGCACGTCTGGGCTACCACCTCGTTGCAGGCCTTCAACGCCACATGCTCTTGTGTCCTCTATTGTGTTGAATAGAGGCCGCTTCTTCCGCTTGACTCCATCGGCAAGTGCTCTGCTCTCGGCAGGCAGCGCTGCGTCTGCAGCTGCGGTGGCTTCAGTGCCTGTGGGTGAGGCCCACGTGCAATTGCTGACGCCCAGGGCGAACAGCCAGGTCGTCGCAAACGCTCGGCGCATGGTGGCAGTGTGATGTGTGGCAGGCGTAGTGACAGTGCCTCTCTCTGCCTCTGTACCAACTTTCAGTTACGTTGTAACGAACTAAACTGAAACGAGAAGGGGGGGGGGGGGGGGGGGGGGTGGAGGGGGAGGGTCTACATTTGGAGTGGCAATGCTTTCCTTTTAGCGTGTAACATTTGTGACGGTGAAATGCCAATAGAATGTGTTTCGAGCCTTGTGTATGTTTGACTCAGGCATAGCTGACGTGGGCTCACATGTACGGGCGCGTGCATGAATATATGCAGGCAGTTCAATCGGCTCGCATGATTATTGTTTGCATGTAGGTATATCGCAGGTCTCAGCATGACGCCTATTCCTTCAGGTGGATGACTTTTGAAAGCATGATCAATAGTACCTGCATGCTGCATTAAAGATATTGGTGGTTTAATCGTTTGTGGAGCAACAACCCACAGTAGATGATTCCCTAGGAGTTGTGTCGTGGAGTGACGTAGTGCAAAGTCCTCAACCGCGCCGTGTTGTTGTCTGCACCTTCGGCTGTTGTCCATCTTGCCATATCATTGGGATAGCAAACTTAACGACTACTAGTACGGCACAAGCTGGCACTGGCAACAGCATTCAGGGCACTTGGCAAGCCTTCCTTGTTGCTACAGCTGCTCATGTGCAAGCACCAGTCAAGTGCAAGGTGTGCAAACAGGCATTTACAGTGTACGTTGTGACAAACAGCAATGAGGGAAGTTATATGACTGGACTGAAAGGCTTGATGGCCCTATATTGAGAGTCTTCAATCGCGAGCGTGTCACCACACACACACCTTCTTGCATGCTGAGAATCGCCCAAACCACCTGCACTCACTCGAGAAACACACATACAAGCACATCTCCAAACCCACACATACCACACCAATGCGACCAAATCACCGCCGCTGAACAACACATCTACTGGCAGCTGTGGGCGAGTTGTCTGGCCACTGAAGAGAGCGCCGATTCATCCTCAGGAAATGACAGGATGGAGCTGGAAGAGCGTCCAAGTAGGGGAAGCAGCGCTAAGCCTGTGTCAGAAGCAGCAGTGCTCAAAGGCAGCAAGCGCAAACTGCACAACGTCACGCAGCAGCAGCGCTCAAACCGCAGCGGAGGCTGCAGCGCTCTGACAATGGCCGTCTTAAGACTCAGGGAGAGCTTGCTGTACACACACCTCACGCTCACTGCAGTCGCTGCCCAGACACGAGCATGCACTGCAGCATGGTGGCAGTGTGTGTGGCAGTGAGTCGCGGCTGATGAGCGCTGCGGCAAGCGCGCTGAGCACTGCATCCAAATAACAACTCTATAGCGCGCGGCTGCTGCAGCAGCGGTGCCGAAACGGCGCCATGCAGAGCGCAGAAAACCTTGTGCTCCGCAAAGCGCACACAGATACTACTTGATGTACGACATGACTCTCCACAGCACCTGCACTACACACAAATACGACACAAACCGTCACATCTTCAAAGACCCACACTCAGACTCAGACTGGCAATGAGGAGTGGCCGTGAGCAGGACGGTCAAACAATATCGACATCTACGGAACCAACCGAAACCACTCACAGACACGGATTCGAAGCGCAACGTCGTACGGTGCGTTACCCCGCAGACAACCGCAGCTCTACGCTGACGGCGTTTCGTGCCTACACGTGCTCTGCAGCACTCGTTAGAGGAGGGGGAGGGGGGGGGGCTTGACTAAGAGGGAGTGACGAAAACGAAAGGATATTGAGCGATGTTTCGGTGCTGCCACGGAAAGTGGCAGAGCCCCAACACAGGGCGACACAGGGGTGACCGCGTCGGCGCCCCTCAATTGCTGGCGGTGTGCTTGAGACACAACAACGCACTGGCAGTGGCTGGGAAGAGGCCATCAGTCGGCGCTGTGGTGAATTTTTGCTGAGGCTAGTGGACGGCCGTCTGCTCCTTGAACTTGCGGAAGCCCGACGTGAACTCCCGTATGTCCTTCTGCGTGCGACGCACACGACAAGAAGGATCCATGAGTGCGGTTGCGCCGTGTGCTGAAACCCTGGGCCCCAACCCTAATTCTGACCCTTGCGAAGAGAGTTAGCGTAAGCGGCAGGCACCTAATTGACTCGTGGCGGGTTATGCAGGATGGTGCTGCACACCTTGATTGATGGCGTCAGCCACCGCGACACGGAGCAAGCACCTCACGAGAGTGCGCTGCATGCTATGTGGCAACTCCGGTAGTAAAGTGAGGCCAAACACGCTCGCTCTCACCAAACACACTAGAGGTGCATACAATGGAGCACCAAATTTACAGGCCACGAGTTGCTAACATACTGATTCTTGTGCCGCCCTTGTCCTTAATGCCGATGATGTCCACCTTTCGACATTGATGTTCCGAAAGTCAGTTGGTGCACCGCTGCGAACGGCTTTTGTACTCCGAGTCCATGCCATGATCCATCAGGTGCTTCATTGTGCAATGTTATTGAAGCAGACAATATCATACCCCCCCCCCCCCCCCCCCCGCGTGAGCACCTGGATGGACCCAACTTCAACCCTATTTGCACCTCCCCCCCATGTATCACCTTTGAGTTGAGGTCCCAGTCCCTGTTCAAGGTCTCCACTTTGTTTTCCAGAAACCAGTTAATAGCCGTGAACTGTGTGTAGTCCGTGGCCAGCGTCTCCCACGTCTGCTTGATCCATTCAGGCTGAGAGCCAGAGCAATGGAAGGGCAACACAGCGACAGCCTGAGGCATGAGCTTTCAGCGAGCCATACAGATGTTCACGCTTGCGATTTGATGGCGGACGTGCGAGTTCTTGGTGGCGACCCAGATGATGGATGTCACCAAGAGTCATGCACTTTCATAACACCTCACTTCATCCTCTTGTGAATCTTGCAATGATCATCAATGTTATTGCGGATGCGTGTGTTGTGTCAGTGAGACGGTGTTCCACGCTGCGTTTGGTACAGGTGTACATGCAGCGGCCGTGCACGATGACTGTTGTCTTTGAAGCAGAGGCAACCCAAAGGCTGATCACCTTGGGTTGTTGTAGTTTGGAGTACTTGACTTTGACAGGAACGTACCCCTCGCAGAAATACATCCACATTGTAAGTCTGCGGGTGACGATTGCCACCATGACAATACCTTTTGTCGAACTCTCAAGTGTACGACTTGCCCTGAGCAAGTGCCTGGTCTGTACTTTAACCGACCTCTGATCCATTCAGCCTGAGTTCCCTCCTGTCTCACATTTCACTCAACGAGCGCAGCATCGACTGTTTTAAATTGGTATTGACAAACTACTTGTACTCACACAGGTGCGCTTCAGAACTTCAAGTCCACGCTCGTACGCCATTCTGATAGAACTAACAGGCTGTTCTGCTCAACACCCTCAATCACATCTAGCCCCCACCCCTTAGACAGTCATAGCAGAAGCCATACCACCTCACGCGAAGCACACTTGAAGCACGTGCACAGGCTGAGTAATGCCGGCCATTTGCACTTGCCATCACAGAGAATCGCCAAACGCTTTCAAACCGCCTGATGTGTATGGGGCTCAGCCTGCTGCTCACGATCCAGCTGCATACCATTAAGTATATGGCGTGCTTTGCACTTTGCAACTTGTTAACGACAAACAAACAAAAATTTAGCGCCACTGACGCACTCAACAGCCCCTCCTCGTGGCTTCCACAATCTCGAGTTCAAGGCTACTCCAGAGATGGCGTTATACTGTGAAGAGTCTGCGCCCAGTTCAATGCAGTTGTACACATGTGACAAACGCATTGCCACACTTGTTGTATACTTTATGTAGAGCAGCAACATACAAGTTCCTTTAAGAATCTGAAGATGCCACATGTAAATGACCAACACAAAAACTATGTTTGCCATACGCTTACCTTGCCCGTGCAGTGCCCCGTCGAGCTCATCTCCGAGATGCAGAGATGTTTGGATGAAAACCACGTCACCTGCAGAGGCAGCACCGGCGGAGGGGTGGAGCGCGAAGTGGCGCAAACTTCAATACAACCACGTGCACAATATACTGTGCACGCTGGCTCGCAGAAACCCGCGCTTCGCTTCACCTCCCTGCGCCTGCAACACATTTGTTGGTGACTGCGGTCATGGGGACTTGGGCATCGAATTCGAGGCACCAGACCCTGATTGTGACTTCAAATTGTGACAGAGCATGCGCACCGTGATCAGCTGTCACGGAGGGGTCGATCAAAACAGATGGTTGATTCTATCAACTGTGAGACCACCACTGAGAAATGATGCTGCGACAATCGCTGAAGGGAGAGCAATGCCGCACAGCGTTGCCCAAGCTTGGTGTGCTGGGGAAGGTTGCAGCTTACCTAGTCGCCCCAACCCTCACCCGAGGCCTACAGTAGACCTCAGCCTGATGCAGCTGCTTGTGTTGCACGCTTGACACAGCATATGTGTGTACACGAGTTGCACATTTTCCTTCTTTTCATAGGGTTTCCGTCCCTCACGCGGAAGTACATAAAGTATACATTCCAAGGGCCAGTTCCCCTTGTTCACAGGCGCTTACCTGCTACAGTACACTACACGGCACAGTACAGTACAGTACACAGGTGCGCACCTGCTTGTACCACGCGCCGAGGATCTCCGTGAGCGGCTTGTTCTCGGGGTACGCGTCGCCGCACAGGTTGTACGCGGACACGCAGATCTGCGAGGGAGAGGGGGGGACACGAGGCAGCAGCGCTCAGTTCCACAGCAGCGCTCAGCCTATGCTCATCACCCGCCAACTTGAGGATCGTCAGGCGACGCTCAGCGTGGTGACGAGTGCCGCAGGGGCTGAGAGCGCGGTGGTGCGGCTCGGCGAGGGACATGTGACAGCGCTCAGCGCGGTGCTCACAGACACGTTTCGACAATTTGAGCAAAACAAATTTCTGCGGAGCTGGGGCATTCGCAGTCGAGGAGCAATGATGCTTCGTTGGCGACGCAGCTTGATGAACACACACCATGCTTGCTGCTCCTGCTGCTAAGTTTATGCCTTCTCGTTGTCTGCTGTGCCAGCGGCCATTGGTTGCACCTTCACAACGTCAAGTACTGTATAACTTTCTGCAGTTGATGCGTACCAGACATCAGGCATCATCTGGCTACATCACCCTTGCACTGCAAGCTGAACAACCAGATTGGTGGCGGCCAGCTACCAGTTTTGTGAGGTGGTTGTGTGCAGTCTGCGGTAACATGACAGTGCAGTTGGGGTAAAGCGGAAGAGGGGCACATGCAATCAGAAAGAGTCTGGCCGAAGGCATTCTGAAGAAGGGAACAGTGATGAGCGAACCAACTTGATTCGAGTACCAGAGTAAAATGCCACATGCGTGAAACTGATTGCTCTGGACAAGAGCAAAGCCGCTTGACCAGCCCACTGCATCAGGCATGCAGCGGCGTGTGAGCTCCAGCTCTTGCCTGCGGTTCTTGTCCAAGCTCATTATAACGCGATGGTGCAGGTGCGTGCGGTGCAGCCCACCGAGCGGCTGTGTTGTTGCTTGCAACAAGCCGTCAACATTGAACTGCACAAAATCGCATTGCACAACTGCATTGCGGAACTGCAAATGGGTGACCTCCCGTGAGCCCCCCAACTCAACTGCAAGAGCAAAGAGGTTGCTCCCAGCTCTGGAGGTCCTTCATGTACCAGTCACAGCTAGGGTAAAAGCAGCTAGGGTTAGGGTGAGGGCCAGAAGTAGGTGAGGCTTAGGGTCAGGGTTACAGTGAGAAGTAGGGTTAGGGTTACACGCATACACTGCACACACCTCATCAACGTAGTCCTCGATGGGCGTGTAGAAGTCTTCCAGCGGGGTGTCGTGGCCGGAGGCATTCTGCGCGTTGTACGCCATCTGAACACCACGTGAGGCATGGGTTGGCGGTCAGAGGTCAGAGGCGGTTGTACTTGATGCTGTTTACTTCCTGGTTGATAGCAACACTGCAAGACCAGAAGGAGGCTGACCCTGGAAGGCTGTGGAAGGCTGTCACCCCGTCTGTACTGATCATGCAGTTGACGCCATCAGACAAAGCCACAAAGCTTCCATTGACAGTGCGAAAGTCACAGCACACCACACCATACCGGTAAAAGGTAGTTGGCAGGCATGCACGATGATGATGGCTTCTTAGTTGGGGTTGTGTCTTGAAACAAAGGCAAGCACATGCAAAGATCAGTCGTTGTTCCTCAATGGCATCCCTGGACCCGGTATACATGTAGCTGTGACATCAAACCTTGGGGATAAGAAAAACTACCCCAAGACCAAACCTTCAAGTTCTTTGGCACTGACAACCATGCCCATTGTTAGATACAGCCAACGCGACAGCCGGAACATGCGTCCGGGCAGCGCAACGGTACAGCTGACTTCAGATGAACGATTCACCACAGGGTTCTGCAAGTGCTTGTACTCGCCTGAAATTTGATGTCGGCCCCTGTCGATCGCAAGACGGTAACGATCCTCTTGAACGCAATGTGGTAGTCTTCTATACTGTTGCCAGGGCTGAAGACACACCACTGGTACCAATCGCCTGCAGCAGTAGCGGGAAACACAGAAATGCGTGACAAAAGATACTATCAGCTTTGAAGTTGGGCTTGGGCTTTGCCTGCAAAGAAACCCTCTGGCATTGTGCGCCTCTGTGTGTGTGTGTGTGTGTGTGTATGAAGACTGAACCGTGGTTCACAGCACAAGTAGGCAGATCATACTGCAAGTGGTAAACCAAGGCGTCACTGCAGAGTGCTGGCTAAAATCAGTCAATGTCAGGAGCATTTAATCCCGTTGACCGGCCACCAACTACGAAGTAGTAGTTGTGAGGATGCACTCATGCGCCTGAGCGTTATGAAGCGCCAAAGCCACCTGCACTCACGACGCTCGCACTGGCCTCGCAGTACGCGTCGTATTAAAATAGTAAATCATGTGAAATATTGTATTACAAACAACAAAACAGTAAGCACTAAGAGGCCTACTTCACTTCTGAGTATTGCGTACGGTGGCGTGGATGCTAGGCGGCATTGCGTCCACTCGACAGAACCATCCCCAAGCGTGCTGTGAACTTTGCGTACCGTTGATCTCGTGCAGTAGCCGTACGGTAATCTGCTCTCCAAACTTTCTGACGCGGTCGCCAAACTTCACCAGGTATCCGTCGTACTTTCCCGAGGCGATGCCCCTGCCACATGGACATTCAACAGCACAAAGTTGGAGGGAGACAGGTGATGTAAGTGGAATGTAGGATCAATGCGCGTGGCGTGCATGTGGTGGTCAAGACTTCGGGACCGCTCTCCGGCTATCCGTTACCTGGTGGTACAGATGCTGTACAGAGATGAAGTGCAAGGCTAACCCGAACCCTAATTCCGACCCTTTACAGTCAATATCAACAGAACTGATACATAAGGTGCAATCAGTGGTGTACTAAGGGCGAGGAGGGGGGAGGTTGGGCGTGTGCACTTGGCGGACTTACAATGAGCAGCTGCCAACTGCTGCCGCACGCTACCGCATGCTTCAGTGGCCTTCAATTTGTAGGTGGCTTTTGAGTAAAGTTTTTACAGCGCCATAGTGCCATTGTCATTCATAGTCTGCTGCCGTTGCTGCCGTCGAGCTCTCCGATCTGGTCTTTCAATCTTATTGATTACCCTGGGTATCTACGAAGATTCGCTGGATCTTCATGCAGGCATCTGCTGCTCAGCAATCTGCGCTGCGAACGAGCAGCCAGCCGGTGAGAGGCCCCCAAATCTGTGGCGAGCGCTGACGCAAGCACTCACTTGAGGTTGTCGAACACTTCAATGACGAGCTGGACATTGCGGCCTTTCTTCAGCACCTTCCTGACGGAGCTGAAGTCCAAGTTCTGCACGTGGTCCAGCGCAGGCGCGAGAGGTGGCGGCATCAGCGGCCAAACTGCAACACAACATTTGAAGCTGTGCATGGGAGTAGACTTGGGGTTACAACCAGGACAAGGACAGGAGAACATGGGGTTACGGGGGGGGTCCTTCGAGCCCCGCCTGCACCCGCCATTTCTGCTGCAGCACATGTGAAGGATGTTGAGCTGCTGAGACATGATGTACACACAGTCGCATTGTGTCTACCGTACGTTACCTATACAGTCCGTACGTCTGCAACATGTACCATGCAGCGTGCCACTCCTTTCATACTCCAAAGATATAACTTCGTAGCTGACACAAATATTTACATATGTGATGCGACGTATCGCAAAAACAAGAGCGTCCAGCGCTGAGAGTTCGCAGACCGCAAGTACAGCATACGCAGGTTCGAAATGACTATGCCTGTGCTTCTGGCAAGACAGACGCTCGTGGCAGGCGGTTCATGCCCGCATAGATGGGGACATAGGCTCCACGTCGACAACCATCGTGATGAGGCCAGCTTTGGACAGGTTGGACATTTGACGGTCCGTGCTATGTGCACATTGCCATCCCTGCCTTCGGGCGGTACTTCAAACTGCAGCATTGAACCTCAACTCTAAACTGCAACCGTCTCCCGCATCCTAAGTGAGCAATCACAAGGGCCAATACCCCACAAGTCCCATACCGTCCAAGCAGTGGAATGCAGCAGCGCTCACCAGCACGTTCATGTACATGAGCTCGGCGTCAAACTTGATGCCGTACTTCTTCTCCCGCTCCTCGACGGTCTTCTTAGGCCCCGTCAGCACGCCCACTACCGTGTTGCGGTTCTCGGAGTAGGGGTCGGCGAGCGTTGTGACTTTGGAGAACCTGACACAGCGAGTGAAGGGACGGACTGGTTCATGAAATTCATGAAGTACGAGCGACGATCTAGTTGCATTTGCTGAGAAGGTGGAGGGGTAAACGTGAACATGCGTGTCAACGGAAGATCAGTTTATACGAGGACGCTGTAGCTGCAGTACTCAATTCAACTCGTCAGTACACAACTACTTCGAAGTAGTCAAGCCGTCCCCTTAAATAAGGGTGCTAATAGTACGCTCATTTGCCGGCAGCGCCCTCGTCTCTGTGCCAGATGCACGCCAGGTACACGAATCAGCCAGTCAACTGCCACATGCTTACGACATGGCAGTCTGAAGTGCCATGCGTAACATTGCTGAGCGTTATTGCGTTGTGCCTCTGCATATGCCACAACACTTGTTGGGCGTACTGACCAGAGCGTCTCCGCTCCTTGTATAGGGTTAGCAGTGTGCGTGCCGGTTGCCGAAGCAACGGTCACAGCGCGTTCAACCGCCGACCAGAGATTATCAGAATTAGCAAAGATACCATATACTTCAAGTACATGCTTCAAAAGAAAGTACAAGCTCGTTAACGCCGAGAGGCGTGGCAGCGAATGCGGCTGGTTTGGTGGGTGGGCTGGGCTGCAGGGCTTGCAGGAGCTAGCACCAGCGGCCCTCAGGTGATGCCAGCGTGCGTAGCCCCTTCGAGAGAACTTCAAACGTGTGGTGGTGTCTCGGAAGCCCTGGCTGGCGTGCGGAGGAGGGACAGGCAGCGGCTTGGCGTGCTTGGAGAGCAAGCGGAGTCGGCTGCACGCCACGGCACCAACCACAAGTTACTCGCAGCGGTAAATGGCAATATCTTGTCAGGCTTGCAGCCTGCGGTGAGCCGTGACCTCGCTCATCAAGGAGGCGATGCTTTACTTAGTTATATAGCCTTTCTCTCTAGCGTCAGCGCCTGGCGCCCAGTGACTCCCTCTGCTTATCTCTATGATATCGGGGTTCACGTAGATAGCCACAATCTCTAGTTCAGGGCCCATCATGGTGACCTTGGCCTGCATGAAAACTTTGAGATGGAGTCTGCGTGGAGCTGGGTGGCCCTTAGAAGGGTCTGTCTGTGGGGGGAGAGTCTTGCAGCTTTGTTTGGTATCCCTGCTAGTGTGTGGGGGACAGTCGCTTGCGGATGCTTTGTTGGGGGTGATATGGGGGGCCCGGTGAACCACCGTCCCGCTCATCAAGGAGGCGATGCTTTGCTTAGCTATATAGCCTTTCTTTCTAGCGTCAGCGCCTGGCGCCCAGTGACTCCCTCTGCTTATCTTTATGACATCGGGGTTCACGTAGATAGCCACAATCTCCAGTTCAGGGCGCATTATGGTGACCTTGGCCTGCATGAAAACTTTGAGATGGAGTCTGCGTGGAGCTGGGTGGCCCTAAGACGGGTCTGTCTGTGGGGGGAGAGTCTTGTAGCTTTGTTTGGTATCCCTGCTAGTATGTGGGGGACAGTCGCTTGCGGGTGCTTTGTTGGGGGTGGGGGGCGGGGTGTGGCGTGCAAGCTTTGCATGCTACATCCAAGAGTGAGAACAAGGCGACACACCTACAACATGGCATTTCCACGGCCACAAGTGGAATGTAATAAAAGTACATGCTTTTAGACCAATTCTACAGGCGCACTTTTTAACATGAGCACCATTTTAGCTTTAAAGGCTATGCTGCTCAGTAGTACTCTTGCATTGCATGTGCGAGAGTACGCACGGGTATGCGCAATGCCTCACCTCTCCACATCGAGCATGCACGGCGCCTGGTGCGTGTTGCACGATCGGGCGCGCTCCGCGATGGCGTCAAGGCAGCAGTGGCTGGCCCCCAGGGGGTCATTAGCGCACCCCTGCTTTCGCGTCCCGCACTCCTTGCAGTCGCGGTGGCAGCACGCCATGTCGCCCTGAGTGGTCAAAACGCATAAGATTCGCAACAACTCAGTGTCAGCGCATGCGGTCACGCGCTCATTGAATAGCATTGTCACACTTTGCTCAGGAGAGCCTTACGAGATCGCAGTGCTCTCGCGTTGTCGCCGCTCTCTGGTTGTTGTCGGTGCTCTCTCAACCTGATGTTACGCTAGGTTGGGGGCTCAGTGCACTCCCCGCAGTCGTGCTGGCAGCATGCCATGTCGCCCTGAGCGGTTTAAGCGCATGAGATTTGTCACGACTTGGCCACACTGACAGCAACCAACATTGTTACACGTTGCCCAACAGAGCGTGAAGAAATTTCAGTGCTCTCGCGTCGTCGGTGCTTTCTGGGTACGGTGCTAAGTAGATTAGGGCTCAGTGCACTTATCGCAGCCGTGGTGGCAGCACGCCGTGTGGCCCTGAGTGGTTTAGGCGCGTAAGATATCCAACAACAACTCAGCGTCAGCGCATACGGCCACGCGCTCAGCAAACAGCATCAACACACAGTGGTCAGGAGCCTTTGGCAGTTGCAGCGCTCATCGTCATCGGTGCTGTTTGATTACGGTGCTAGGGCAGGGGCTCAGTGCGCTCCTCGCAGTCGCGGTGGCAGCATGCCATGTCGCTTTGAGCGACGGCGGTTCGAGCGCGCAAGATTGCAAGGACTCAGCTTCAGCGCATACGGCCACTCGCGCTCAGCGAACAGCCTCAGTGTGAGGGTCAGGGCTGCAGCAGCTGTGTTGCCCTGGTGACATGTGACATGCTCCGCAGTGAAGCTTCAGTGCTCAAATGCTTGAAATTCACTTCGTATACACTGATGGTGCCAGGTGCCAGTCCGCGCGCTGCCTGGTGCAGCCCTTACCCTCCTAAGCTGCACAAACAGACTGCAAGCGGCTGGGCGTTTGCTCTATCGGCAGGGCCGTTGCTCTGTAAAGCCAAGCCCGTATTGATGTGCACGTGTTTCTGACATTATTGACAAGGCCGTGCGGGAGGAAATGGGACCTGCGAGCGTCACAAACTCTTGCAACAGATACCAACTATCATGCATCGCTGCACATGTATGAGTTCATGAGACACTACAGCACCTACTGTAGTCTACGTGGATCAAGATCTACTACGCAAATCTTGATTGGGTAGTAGTAAACATGTACATATGTGAATGGAGCTTTACAAATCCACTGTCGTTGTCATATCATCACCAGAGCCGTGCAAGCGCAATGAGAGCTGGGGCTTGCTGTGAGCTGACTTTTGTATTTCAGCTGCAGCTGCAAGGTTCTCAGCTGTCGCTTCCAAATGCCCCCACTATCACGCTGCTATGGGGCTCCCACGTGCGTTGAAGGCAAGATGCACCATGTTTTCACCCTAAGCACCAACAGCACACTTACATATACCACTCCTCCGGCACAGTACGGGTCCCCAATCAATTTCCTCTTGGCAGCAGCCGCGCGCCAGCGTGCCTTGGCATCCGCTCCTGCTCTGGAACCTGCCGCTGCTGTCACTGCTGCTGCCACTGCAAGTGGCGGTGGTGCCACCACCACCTCTGCCGCTGCTGCTGCTGCTGCTGCTGCTGTTGGCACTGCTACTGCTGCTGCTGCCGCTGCTGCTGCCGCTGCTGTCACTGCCGCTGCTGCCGCTGCTGCCGCCGCTTCAGATTTCGCCTGTGAATCAAGGTTTGCCTGCGGTTTGTCTTGGCTGCCTGACCGTGCCCCCAGCCCCAGCTCGGAGGTGGGCATGATGCAGGGCGGCTCTCTGGTCCCACACGGCCGCAGCGGTCGCTGGCTGAGCACTGCCTCCACGCAACAGTTGACGTAACCGCCGTGCAATGTGCTGCACGAAGCATCAGAATGAAGCAGACCGCAAGTTTTGAGGTGTGCGCCAGGCAACATGAAGCTATCATGCTCTTCTCGCTGAGCAAGTGGGTACGGCTGCTGCTGCACGGATTGCCTGACATGCGCGTCCGTGGTTTGGCCACGGTGCAGCGCGCTGATATATGCTGCAAGCGACTGATGCAGTATTGTTCAGGCCCGAGCCATGAATTGATACGAGTGGCAGGCCTCTAAAACATGCTGCACCATGTCCTATTAGTAAGCAGGCTGCACACTTGGCTTTTGCAAAATCCAGCGTTCCTGCCTCACTACATTTCTCAGGTACTGTGACATGGGTATCGCTGATCAAAATCATGATGTTTAGGTTAGGCACTTGCCCGCATTGTATGTCAGCGCCTCCACATTCGCCGCAAGTTGCCGGGCAGCACACGGCCCCATCCTGCAGCATAGAGGGTGTGCACAGCAGCCATATTGCCATGAAGACAACAACATCGTTGCAAGCGCCACGCGCAGTAGAGGCGGGAGAACCTTGGGTCTTAGAGAGCCGCCTTTGAGCAAAGTGCTTCAAGCACACGGCCAACAACAACAGTCAAAAGTGCAACAACAAAAGTGCTACAACGAACACTATTTCATGTTTGATCAGGTGACATTCATTCATGATACACCAAGGGCAGCACTGAGCCTGGTGAAGTGCTCCTGCACGGCGTCTGGTGCTGATATCCCCAGTGGTGATGCACGCATCTCAGTCGGAACAGAAGTTGCGAATCGCAGCCGTGTGTTGGTGCATCAATGCAAGATGCATGAATGGAGGAAAGTGATCCATGTCACACTCACCTTACTGAGCAGTCCTTGTGAGCACAGCATTTCTGCGCCATGCACGCTGCCTGCGGCCAGTGCCGCAAAGGTGACAATGCTGCCGCGAAGGCTCCTCAACATGTGCCGCTGTGTAGAATCAGCCTTAGCTGAAATTCGGTTGGGGCACTGTTTTCTTTCTGTCTTGCTCTACGACGCGTCGTCGTGCGACACACACTGCCTCTGTGTGCACCTCTGTGTGCACCACAGCACCCGTAGACCCAGTCGCCGGATCTACAGTAGTTTGTGGTGGACGTATCCAAGCGCCAATGATCGAGGGTTTCAGCTTAAACCCTGCTGAACGTCGCCATGAACACGTGTTATCCGTGAGCTTCCTGGCCTATGGTTGCTTCGTTCTCACAGCTTCTTTGGCAGGCGCACCCCAACAATGCAACCGTTGAGCCACTCCGAAAGGGTCGGAGTTCACGATCACTTTCGCACTCACCGCTAGTATAGCAGTGGAAGCACTCCGCAGCCTCTACAGGCCTGCTTGTGGCTGATTCTTCTCAGCTGTACAGCAGGTCGGCCGCGGCAAAGACCCACTCATGCCTCTGGTCTTCGTCTTCCGGTCAACTGAATTCCGACAGGTCCCAAATGTCGCTGGCACAGCAGGTCCCAAATGGCGCTGGACACAGTCGGTGGCTCTTTTATTGGTTGATCGCTTTGATTCAATACACATGGCGATGGTGAAGGCATGATGAGGTTGCAACTGAGCCGCTCCTATCGCCGATGCAGCGTCTATGCCCGCACCTTGTGCAGAGCTTTGACTCAGCAGAGCATTGACTCACAATCAGGTTATGACCTACTGACCTACACCCAACACCATCGCCGCATTCACCATAGCTTGCCTACTTGGATTAGGGTTTCATGGTATGACGCCCGACGTCGAAGATCATTCCCTTGTTACACAAGGCGACGGTGAAGGCATGATTAGGTCGCAGCTGATTTGCTCCATTTCTCGCTGAAGCCTTGATGGTAAGTATATTGGCATGTCACAACCAGCCTCCGTGTGGACTCTCCCACAACCAGCTTCAACAAAGCTTGTATTCGCTGACTGCCGCCAAGTAGCCGTAGTAGGTCTTGCGAGCTCGCTGCACTGTGAAGCAGCTGCGCAGCCTCCGAGTCCACGACCCGCCCCCCGACCGGGCCCCGCTCCTTCAATCGCCGCCAGCGCCCACCTCCTCCTTGCCCACCGCGCCCCCCTCTGCCCACTCCAGCAGCGCCTCCATGATCATCCACGGCACCTGGCTGCTGCCAGTGTTCCTGCCGTGCAAATGTGCGGCGTCACAAGCACGTCGTCCGACTCACAGTCGTCGATCTTCATGCCCAGGCGCGTCCGACGAGTTGCCAGCGTGGTGTGCGCCGTCTGCTGGGGGCCGCCTTTCTTCTCATTGCGACCACCAAAAGAACGAAGTATCACAGAACTGTCTGTATTAGAAGTGGTTAACATGATCCTTCAAGTTGCCCTGCCGCTCTGTGTGTGTGTGTGTGCGTGTGTGTGTGGCTGCTGGCTGTGGTATCCTGGCACCCCAGAAGGGGACGGCTACCCTGCCAAGTGTGCACAAGCTTGTTAGCTCAGTGGTAAAGCCAGGAGCACCACATGGCAGAAGCCCTCACTTTGCCTTGACGAGTGTAAATTATATTGCTATGTGTTCTTCGGGGGGGTGGTGCCACACCATGAAAATGCACCAATGAGCCTATTACATAGGCACACTATCCATATGCAGTGCATCACCTGCTCTCAGCACAGTCACAGTCTCCTGTATAAACATAAGGAGCACTACGTTAAAGTAGGGGTATGCTTTGACCTCGCTTAACTAAGCTCCCATTCAATGTTTACTGATATGGTACTAGGTTCATGTGTTCTAGTATGCTTTGATGAAGTAGAAGTGCCACAGTGAGTGTTGAAATGCAATCGTGGAGGCCTGCCATGGATGCCCGTTTTTATTGGTGCAACACGCAGTGTGCATGCATGGTGGCCACCATCAGGCATCGGTGGCGCCACACCACAAGAATGCAACCATGAGACGTCATTTGCTCTCATCATGGTCTGCTGTAAACATAGGAGCATTATAATGCCAAAGTGGGGCAAGGTTTGACCTTGCGCTTGCTTTTAAAAGTCCTGATTTATATTGCTGTGAAGGATTGCAGAGGGGTGTGAAGGCTAGAGAAAGTGTTTTAGCATTATATGGCATGTTGGCCAGCATAAAGAGATGGTGCCACGCACACATGTGTCCCAAGAGGACATGATATCATATAGCGTTTCTTTGAATGTCTTTGAGTAGAAATGCCACTAGTGAGTGCTGAGATGCAGTCGCATGGAGGCCTGGATACCGGTTCTTATAAGTATACTGGTGCAACCTCAAGTTACTGGTGCAAGGCACACATGGTGGCCACCAACTTGTTGAACAGACCTGGTCTACTTGCTGCTAGGGTAGGTGGGGTCATTATCAAATGTTGAACAGCAACACGTGTGCTACAGTGATACAACAGTGCTTTGAACTTTGATTAAGAACCACTTTCTATTTTGCGAGTTGCTGCTGCCACGCACCACACGCGGGACTTGTACACCACTTGCTACCTTAAGCAATTACTGCGCACCACACGCGTCACGACTACAGCTGAACTTCAACAGGCCCGGAGAGCTTTGCACCCAGAGCTTAAAAAGAATTCCGAGGGCCGAGTCTGTCCCCAGAGCCCCCTCCCCTTCCCCCTGTAAAATCCTATGGGGGGCAATTCTAGGCTGAGCAGCCACTAAGGCGCGACTTTCTCTCGCCGTCACTTGGCGACCCCATCTAGCAGCTGAAATAAATCAGGAGACTTTGCGCGCGCGCGCATCGTGGTGATCTGAATGGTGGCCAGTTGCTTCTAAAAGAGAGTTTCGCTAGCTTTGCAGGTTTCAGAGTTGGATTATCCACCCCCGGGACAGCCTGAGGTTGGCCATTGTGCGCGGCGAAGCTGAAGTACCGTTGGAGACCACGCTGCCAATAGAGGAGGGGCATTGCATGGCGCGCAGGCACGAGGAGTGCTGGGTCCCGGCGTCATCCTACAGGCCCCTCGAGCCTCACTCACACTCGCAGCGATGAATGGCACACCGGGTGGGACGACAACTTCGGCGGAGCGTGCATTCACCAGCCCCGCAGCAACCACAACGGAGCTCGCTGCACACCCGCGTTAGCCTACCGCGCTGACATCCGGGGATGCAGGCGGGCGGTCAAAGGGGTGCTGCTGCGCCGCATCCATTCTGCTTTCCCGCGCGTTCGGCTGCAGGACATTCTGCTTTTTCTCGCGTTCGGCTGCCTCCATTCAGCCGAACACGCGGGAAAGCAGAATGGAGGCAGCGAAGCAGCACGCCTTTAGCCGCCCGCCTGTGTTCCAGGATGTCAGCGTGGTAGGCAGACGCGGGTGCGCAGGAAGCTCCGTTGCCGTTGCTGCTGGCCCAGGCTGGTGAATGCACGCTCCGCCGAAGTTGTTGTTCCACCCAATGCCCCATCCATCATTTCGAGTCTGAGGCTCGAGGGGCCCGCAGGGTGACGGCGGTGGCGGCTGCACACGTGGGAACCCAGCACTCCCCGTGCCCGCGCGCCATGCAATGCCCCTCCTCTATCAGCAGCGTGGTTTCCGGCGGTACTTCAGCTTCGCCGCGCGCGACGGCCAGTATCTTGTCGCTACAGTGCAGCTGCGCAAGAGAGCTGCTGAAGAAGAGGCGGGACATTTGTCCGGAAAGCTGCCGTGCCACCAGCATCTGGCACACATCACCGACAGCAGGAGACAAAAAACGTGGGCAATGAGCCAATGCACACCTGCAGCAGCCGCAGATTGCCGATGCCCGTGTCACGTCGGCCACAGCGGCGCTGCTGCTTGACAGCCGCAGCAGCGCTCAAAGTCATTTGAAACCAGAGCCAGGCGCATGATCTGCACTCAGAGAACCAAGGACTACGACACTTCAGGCATGCGCAGAGCGGCGGCAGGGGGCGGTGTCAGCTGCGCTGACAGATATGCATTTGTGCGTTGTGCTCATTCACTTCTATCGACGCCAATACGTTGTGAGAAAGAGGAACACGGCACGCGAAGGGTTATGCAAATGCAGAGCATGGTTTGCCCAAAAGTGTGGTACAGTGTCTCCAGCTGCTTTAGCGCAGGGCAGAAATACGGCTTGCACAGTTATACCAGCAGAACATGTTGATGCGGAGCATGCGGTGCAGGTTATCACACTAAAAGTCAGCACCTGCTGTGCCGACGTGCCGTTCTGGTCGCCGCTGTTATCCTCCGCACCGGCAGTCGTTGCTGCAGTCGTTGCTGCTGCTGCTGCTGCTTCAACAAATGACGCTGGATGTCACTGCTGCGGCGTGGCCAGGCTACATCCTCCTCCCTGCTGCCCCGCTCATCCTCCTCCTCCTCCTCTTCCGCCACAGTTGGCAATGCTGTGCTAACACGCTCGCTTGCATCCTGGTGAGGGCCTGCAGCTGCCACTGGTTTCTGTGGACGTGTAGCCCGCATCTTCGTCAGTTGAGCAGTCACAGCACCCAAGCAGCGAGGCGAGGGCGGCCTGCTTGACAGGAGCAGACAGCTGACCAGCAAGGGGCGTCCTTTAAAAAACTGTGTCAAGCGCCACGCGTCAAGGCGCACGACACCATCGTCCACAATAACGTCAAGAGGGCCACGCAGCGCATCCTGCGGCAATACCTCAAAACGGGACTGGTGGATGAGGACTACACGCCGTTTCTGGGATCCGCCGGGCCGCCGGGAAGTCGCAGGATGGACATCGTGCTGCCGGCTGACGCCTTCCCGGTGACCGGCTACGACGACCCGACACGTCAACTTCCGCTCATGGTGGACGTCACCTGCTTCGAGGCACAGGTGGCGTCGCGGGCGCAGAAGACTGCAGCAGACCCCGAGCGTTGCTGTCGCGACCAAGAGGCCGCCAAGACTACCCCACTATTCTGGTCGTTATGATCAGAATTTTTGCTACAAACTTGCCACTTTGGCAAAAGGATCATTTGGCAGCATCGGGGAGCAGGGGCGGAAGCTGCTGGAGGCTGTGGCGACGGAGTATGCCAGCAGGATGTCAGTGCCCGGAGGAGCGCGACCTAAAGCTCTTAAGGGCATCGCCCTGGCGCGCTTGCGCTCGGCTCTGTCGGCAGCGCTCCACATGGCGTACTCTGGCCGTGTCATGACACACATGACAGAATCCAGGGGGGGGGGGCACACAGAGGAGGACGTTGGGGAGGATCCCGAGATGCCATTTAGCGGCGGAGGCATTTGAGTGGTTGTCGTTACGACACTTTCAGACTGTCATACGACATGTAGATTCCGTACAGCTAGATGCCAATCATCTGGGCTTTTTCGCGCCCTGAGCGAGAATGAATAAAAAGCACAAAGCAGAAACTCGACATGGGAGAGCAAGCATCGTTGCAGTAGTAGGTTGTTGCAGTGCGGGGGTTGTAAAGAATACATGTTGGGGCCCGTCCTGTACTACTTTAGACACTTGTGCCCCGCACACTGCTGTGCCCGCATGGCGTCAACAGCTTGGTCTTGAGAAAAGGATCTCGCTCATCGTCTGCATCATGCAGCGTGCAGCTGGTGTTGTGACCACCAACTGCAACCGCACCTACGCGACATACACAAAAGGTATACGCAATCTCCGTGAGCATTCTGCGCAGGAGAAATGCCGCAGATGAGCAGCATGGCAATGACATTGTACAAACAAATCAATCTGCCACAATTAAAAGGCTGGCCACTCACCGCAATGTGCTACCTCCAATGAGGCGATTGCGGGAGGCATTGCGGGAGGCATCAGATGTGCTGTACTTGCAAGCCCAAGTAGACGACCGACCACATACAGGGTGTAGCTCTTGGGGCGGTTGCCACACTACACCGCTGCTGCTGTTGCTGCTGCCATGCTCCAATGCTACATGCTGAATTCAAATCACAAATTCGGTGGCACACCAGTGAGTGGTAAGCTTTTGCTCCCACAAATACCTTTCACCGTGAGCGCCACCATCATCAGAGCAGTGAGCCCCGCTACTGCGGCTGCTGCTGCTGCTGCTGCTGACACCGCCACTGCTGCCACATTGTTGCTGCTGTTGCCGCTGCTGCTGCTGCAGTCACCGCGGGTGCTGCTGTCACCGCGGCCGCTGCTGTCGCCGCTGTTGCTGCTGCTGCTGCCACCGCTGCTGCTGGCGCTGCCTGCACATCGCACGGCGACGCACTGCATGCAGCACCAACTGCGCTGCTGAGGCAGCAGCGCTCAGGCGATGGTGGCCGCGGGGCTCACGGTCGCGCGCAGCGGCGGCGCCCAGTGCTTCCCGGCAACCGCATGAGCCGCGTACGCGCGCGATGCATGCGCCAAGAACGTGCCAGGGAACGTGGCGACAGTGTCGAAGCTCAACACCGTCTTCTGTCCCTTGGGCAGCGAAGCAACGAAGAGCTTGACCTCCGTGCCGTCGTTGATCTGGTACGCGGCGATCGCGCGCGACGCCTGCAGCTGCCGCAGCCGCTCGTGCTGCACCACGAGGCCCGCTGCGGTACGGTAGGCGTCGGGGTTTGTGATGAGAGACGGTGGTGATGATGAATAGGTGATGCGTGCAACAACCATGACTGTGGTTCAAGTATTACCTGACTCAGGCGACTCACACCCAAGACACCAGTCACGCCAAGCCGCGCGTACCGTGTCGGGTACACACATTCACACAACACCCTTCATTGCACAGCCCGGCATTTCATAGGAGTTGCTGCTGCCTGCATCGCAGCACAACAGGCGGCGCCAATCACTGACCTGGCAGCCCTACAACCGCCACCACCATGTCCGCGCTCCCATACGAACCCGCATCTAGGGTGACGGTCACGCCGACAATGTCGCCCTCCGCCGCCGCGTCGCTGCTGAGCGCGGTGGCCAGCTGTATGTGATTCTCCGAGGGCGCGACAGGCATGAGGGACTGCCACTTGGCTTCGCCAGACCAGGGCAGCGGTGTGTGTGCGCCGATGCCTTCGGTGGCGTCGCCGTTGCGACTGCGGCTCAAGGCAAGAGACAACCGGGTATTTAGCAGCGCTCAAACCATGAAACTGGCACATTGCAAGCATCGCATGTGCACCGTCCTCTCTCGTCAGATGTAGCAGGCGTGAGAGACTGGCAGCTGGCTACGCGGGCAGGGCAGTAGCGCGCATTTGCGCCAAAGCTTGCATCGCTATTGCTGCGTTGACTCGACATGATGCACACGCGTATCAGCCGAGCAGTGCTCGTCAGCGCTAGACAAAAATAATGGGGAGGACACAAGGTGTTCACTGCCCTACGCGCTTGCAGCATTGGTGCTCGGCAGCACCGCCTACAGAGTGAGCAAGCAGGCATCAAGCAGCGCTCAACAACCATCCTCAATAGCGCGCTCAGGTGGACATCGTCTTCTGCTCGTTGCAGTGTGCCTTGTGCTGTCCAGTCGTCGTATACCTTTGTGTCCGCTCTGTAGCTGGATTGTGTCAAACCGTGTGACGCAGCACAACTGTTGACTGCGTCGACGTCCTCCTGCAATGATGATTCAGGTGAACTTTGAAAGTACCTCTTGGTGAGCTCGATGGTGTACGAGTGACCAGCCTTGAGGTTGGCCGCCAGTTGCTGCCCGTCGAACCGCAGCACCCCATCGCGAGAGGCGTTGAGCGTTGCAGCATCAATGCTGATCACTGCTGTCTCTACGGCGGCGCCGCTGCTGTCCTTGACCGCCGCCGTCACCTGCTCAGACAAAACATGCGCATCAGACGCGCATGAGCTAGCGCAATCTTGCGGTTTCAGCCAAGGCTTTCTTGTTGTTGTGAAGGACCGCACACTGCTGGTTCCTCCGATACTCCTTGCACTGGGCCAAAACGGCTCAATGAATCTGGGACAGGCAGCGGACGACGCATTCGCCATGTGCTCGCATGACAAATTATCATGCGTACTGGAAAATGGCAATGTGAGATCGCTCAGTCCCAGTGCGGCTGGCCCCCAACACCGTCAGGACGAGGGCAAATTCTTGCAATGCACAATCAGGCTAGGGCGGCTGCAGGTGAATGTGGTCCTGCTTCATGGTTGCCGCCGCGTGCACTTCAAGTTGAAGAAGAGAGTGGGTGCGTAGACGTGATCCGCAGCGGGCAGTCACCACGGGCGGACGCAGACGAAACGCACTCTCAAGACGCGTGCGTGCGCACTGCAGGCTTGCGGGGGGTACATATACAGTGTGCACCTGGGTATGCATTGTTGCAGGCTTACCAGGTACGTATGGTGTGCACCTGGGTATGAATTTGTTGCAGCACCTAGGTATGTATTCGTTGCGCGCGTGCAGAGTATGTATGGTGTGCACCTACCTACGTATTCTTGTAGGCTCGCAGGGTATGTATAGTGCACGCCTGGGTAAGTATTCTAGCAGGCTCGCGGCGTATGTAAAGTGTGCACCTAGGTACGCATTACATGCAACTTCACGTTGGAGGCCCTGGCCTGGTCCAGCTGATAGGCCTGGGTATGTATTCAAATAGGCTTGTGGGGTACGTATGGTGCACACCCGGGTAGGCACGCATTGCACGCACCTTCACGTTGGAGGCCCTGGCCTGGTCCAGCTGATAGGCCTCGTACGCCAGCAGCGCGGGCATGACGTCGCGCGCGGTATAGCGCGCGTAGCTAGGGCGCCGGATCCACTTTCCAGCGCGCTCGTCCACGAGCCACCTGGCTCCGCGGCACCGCGACAAACGACAGCAGGAAGTGAAGTCAAACATTGATGGAAGGTTCTTGCGGCCAACCACTCCTTGTCACGTAGAGCTCTACGATCTTTTGCTTCGATCCCATTGACCACACACATGAGACCTTTCCATACTGGACACCCATTCCTTGAATGAGAAACGAATCAAGAAGATCGTTGAGCTCTAGGTGACCTTGAATGCTAGAAAGCTTGCACACACGAGTCTTTTGACTATGTGCTGTGGCTATGATGGCACTGTTTGACTCGTGGCCAATTACTGCAACAGCGGCCACCACAGTCATTGGTGGAAGGCACTCCAACCCTGACCACTCCTTGTCACGTAGAGCTCTACGATCTTCTGAATCGTTTCCATTGACCGAACATGTGAGACCTTTCCATACTGGACACCCATGCCTTGAATGCTAGAAAGCTTGCACACAGGCGTCCTTTGACGATGTACTGTGGATATTGACAGCGCACAGCTCAGCTCATGTTGAGGGGGTCCTGTTGAGCACTGAGGTGGCTTCATGTTTGCCTCCTGAATTCTCAATGATCACTTCTAGCAACACATGCACTAGCCGCGAGTCTTGTGTCTGCTTGGGTCCCTTGGTTGTCCATTCCTGGCACGGTGGTGAGCTATACGCTCTCAGACATAATAGCACTGTTTAACTCGTGGCCAATGACTGCAACAGCGGCGACCACAGTTATTGGTGGAAGGAACTTAAGCGCAAACCACACCTTGTCGCCTAGAGCTTGCCGAACTTTTGATTCAGTTTTATTGACGCTCTGGCGGTGCTCAAACTTGATGTAATGGCGGGCGCGGCGGCGGTAAGAGGCAGTTCCCTCAGGCCAAGCGCGGCGATAACACAGCGGCATGACCCCTCGCAAGAGCAGCGCTCAGCACTGATCCACATTGATAAGTTGGTTTATTGATTGCTCGCTCTTCAAAAGAAACAAACACGTGCCGTTTACTCATGTTACTCCAAAAGGAACTACTGAAACGGCAAAATTATATGCAGGGGTTGATCTGCGCTGAGCATTGCTGCGCTGAGGCGGACAGCTTCTGAGCCTCATCCCGCCCCCTCAACCCAGCCTTCAATGTTTACACCAATGCGGTTACTGTCCTGCTTTGACTCACGCGAAAGCACCCTCGTTGCTTGGCAGGTGACGCCTTCAAAGCAGGTAGTGGACCAGTCTACTTGGAAGCTCGACTGCCCAGCTCTGGCACAGCGCACTCTGTCAGCTTTCAAGAATTTTTCAGCATGGCAGGGCCATGCATGACTGACGCACTGCGCGTTTCGAAAAAACAAGCAACTGTGTGGCACATTCCCTGCTCCGCTCACACCAACCATCCACCTCTCGTGCCGCGCCTATCCTAGCGGCCTCCCAGTTTTTGATGGCGGCGCTTCACAAGGTGGCAGCAGAGGGTCGAGCGATGGACGCTTAGGATTGAGGGCTAGGTTTAAGGTTAGGTTTAGGTTACATTTTCACGATGGACTTATGTGACATATGGTAGAGTTATGAGCCGGTCCCCCAAACCGTCTGAATTGCAGCCGGGGTAGCTCACCGACCGTCTAAGCCGTCTAGGACGGAACTTGGTGACTGCTACCGTCTTTGACCGTCTTTTCCGTCTTAGTCGGTTAAGCCGGCAGCCAGCTTATCAATCAGAAGCGAGTTAACCCCTTTCGCCTACCCCGATCAGCGAAGCACGCTACCAATCCCCCGTGCTGCATGCATCTGCTCACAGATGCACAAAACAACCCAAAGTTCAACTTCCAAACTTCAACTTCCAGTTGAAGTGAACCGAAAAAAGATGGGGTGGTGGCTTGAGTGAGCTTGTGCTTGCTTGCTACCAGCGGCGGCGGCATCAGCATTCGTGTCTTGACATCGTACGTGAGCCACATGACCGCTCCTGCATGATATAAGCCGTGCGAGCCATTTCTGAAAAAAGCCGGAAAAGACGGTCCCTCGAAATTCCGTCTTTTCGGCTGCGCCGACTAGCCGGAGCCGAGCCGGTTCAGACGGTTCCGGCTCGTAACTCTAACATATGGGTTTACATGTTTGCGATGAATGCATGCTGCCGCCATGCAGGCACTATCATAATCACGAGACTGCGTGCGCCTACCACCTGATGGCGAAGGCAGTATGTATGTATGACCACCAGCCACACGCGCCACACTCGGTACGTGAAAGTTTGAGAACAGCTTTTGCTCTGTAGATGCGATGGCCTTGCGCTGTAATGACTTGTGCGCGTGTATGCACGTGGGCCTACTCAAGACTCCCGGCAAAGCACCTATGCTCATTGCTGCCTTGTGCCGCTGAGCCTCATCATGGGACACACACGCACACGTACCTGGTTGCGCTCTCTAGATTGGCGGCGAATGGGTTCTTGGTGTCTGAGGCATGCTGCAGCCATGCCTGCATGGCCATCCCCACCACCTCCATGGTGCATTCGAGCTGCTGCTGCGTGGCAAGAGAGCAGCGCGGCGCGAGTGAGTCAGAGTCAGAGTGGCTGTTGGTGACAAGCTGCGGATGCTGCCTCGTGTCTTGAAGGCACACTACGGTAGGTGAATTTGGCGCTTGGTGACGCTGCGGCACACTGCGGCTGCACCAGCAGACGCGCGTAGTGTCAACGTAATAAATCCCTAATGATATATGAGTACCATACGTTTTCGCTGTTTGAAGCCTGTTTCAACAGTCAAGGTGGACTTTCATCATTTTTCTTGGCTGGAAGCCTTCAAGACCGTATCCACTGTGTATTCAGGTGATTGTTCGCCTTCATCCAGAGATTGTAGAACGCAAATCACAGTTCATAGACTGCGGGGATGCGCCGACTCCTAACCCTAACCCTGAGTTGCCTGCGTGGCGTGCTCAGGCCTACGTATAATCTGCACCATCGTCGTCAGCACAGAAAGTGTAGGGCAAACCCTAACCCTAGATTAGACTCGGCGCACCCCAAATCCTCACCCTAACCCTAAACACTAACCCTGGCGCACCCTCAACGCTGACGCGACCGGTGCTGACTGCCAGCAACCCTTACACGAACAGGGAACTAGTCGTAAGCCTTATTCTGCTCCTGGTAGGGTTAGGATGAGGCTAGGGCTCAGAAATTAGAGTTACGGGCATAGGGTTGGACCTCACTTCTCGCCTCTGAATCGTCCTGACCGCCACCTACCCTCCCACAAAAGGTGGCATTGGCCATAACCCTACCCCTGCTCCTAATAGAGTTAGGGTGAGGTTAGGCGTTATGAATTACGGTTATGGGCATAGAGGGAGGCTTCACGTCTCGCATCCGAGTCGTCCTGGCCGCAGCGACCCTTACTCAAAACGTGACACCAGTCTTAGCCCTAAACCTGCTCCTAGTAAGGGGTGAGGGTTAGGTTAGGGCTTAGAAATTAGGTTTAGGGGCATAAGGTTCGGCTTCACCTCTCGCCTCCAAGTCGTCCTGACCGCCAGCAACCCTTACACAAAACGTGACATCACTCTCAGCCCTAACCTTGCTCCTGGTAGGTGGTTAGAGTTAGGTCAGGACTTAGAAGCTAGGGTTAGGGGCATAGGATTAGGTCAGGCCTCACGTATCGCCTCTTAGTCGGCCTGACCGCCAGCAACCCTCACACAAAACGTGACATATATATAGTCGTAACCCTAACCCTGCCTCCTGCCTCCTGGCAGGGTTAGAGTGAGGTTAGGACTCAGAAATTACGGGCTAAGGGCATAGGGTTAGGCTTCACGTCTCGCCTCCGATTCATCCTGACCGCCACCTACCCTCCCACAAAAGGTGACATTAGTCACAACCCTACCCCTGCTCCTAATAGAGTTAGGGTGAGGTTAGGCGTTAGGAATTAGGGTTAGGAACATAGGGTTAGGCGTCACGTCTCGCGTCTGAGTCGTCATGACCCTCACACAAAACATGACATCAGTCGTAACCCTGACCCTGCTCATAACAGGGGGTTAGGGTTAGAGGTTAGGGTTAGGCTAGGGCATGTTTATTGAAGTTAGAGGCGTAGGGTCAGGCTTCACATCTCACCTCCAAGTCAACGCCAAAGCTCAACACAAAACGTGATATTAGTCGTAGCGCAACCCTGCTCCTGATAGAGCTAGCGTGAGATAAGGGCTCAGAAATGAGGGTTAGGGGCATAGGGTTAGGCTTCACGTCTCATCTCTAAGTCGTCCTGACCCTCACACAAAACGCGACGTCAGTCGTAACCCTGACCCTGCTCATAACAGGGGTTAGGGTTAGGGATTATGGTTAGGCTAGGGCTTATTAATTAGAGTTAGACGGTAGGGTCAGGCTGCACGTCTCACCTCCGAGTCGACGCCAAAGCTGCTTGCAACCTCCTCCGGCTCCTGCGGCGGCGGCGCCAGGAAGCCCCCGTCGTCGCCTTGCATCTGCGCGCGCGCGCAAGTTCAGGGACGCGCGGCTCAGCATTGCCGAGCGCTGACACAAGCTAACCCTAATGCTAACCCTAATGCTAAGGTGGGGTCAACCTATGCAGTCCAAAAAATGGAATGCCGGATTGTCACGAGTAAGAAGGAACCAAGGCTTCAAGTTGAAGTTGGCGGGCGCGACTGCTGCCACGGCAGCTGTGCCCCTGCGCTGGAAGTGGAGCAGCTGACAGTCCGACATCTGCGATTGGGCACTGCGTGGAACTACTTGATAAAATAAAGTAGAAGTAGTAATACTTCGAAGTATACTATAAAAATGTACCGTGACATGCATTGGACATGTGCGTAAAATGGTCGCGTCAAAGCAGTATCAGCAAAAAATAACGGCTCGCTTGCCCCTGAGCCGTGCCCCAGTGCATGTGGCAAATACTTCCGACAAACGTGTTTGTCAGCTGCCGATATGATGCCCCGGTATCTTCAAGGGTACCAGGCGAGCTGAAGTTCGCCTGCGCTCAGACACCGTGAAAGTGTCGCCACAACACGGTCTGCGGCGCCGATATGGTGGTGGGCACATGGAGGTCAACAGCTGTAGTCGGGCTAACCAGCATTGCACCAAGGGCCACAACTTCATCAGCTTTTACCACAACTTCATCAACTTCATGAGCGGCGGATGTGTTTTTTCCAAATCGTGCCAGTTGGTCAGTAGGGCTCAGCACCTGCCGCCGCGCGCGATTCGCTGCACGAATCATCTCCATCTCGGCCACTGAACACTGTTTACGCTGGCTCTGCAGCACTTTCAAATGGACTGGCATGGTGGCTGGCGCGCATGTACCTAGGAATGCGGCCTTCGACAGGCGCAGTTCCCCCACCGCCAATTCCCCGGGCGAGTATGCCCCTGTCTGCCCCTGATTGACGCTGCGGCGCCGTCCCCGCTGTTACGTCAAAAGTGTCCCGGCGCTCTAGAGCAGAACTGCGAGCGATTCATAGCGTCCGTGCGCTCAAAAGAAGCATTTTGTTGCAACGAACCATCATGTGCGCCCAAGTGCCCTCTACTCCGAGCGAGCGATAGGTGCAGGGCGCACGCCAGGTATCTCGGCACCTGAACTGGTCCCGCAGTAGCTCTGCAGCACAGTAAGATCAAATTTATCGCATGGTAAGTAGGATTGGAGCTCGCCTTTGCCAGGCGCTGCGCCAGTTCCCGCGCCGCCGACTCCCTGCCGCCGTTGTGCAAGGCCAGGGCCGCTTTCGCCATGATGACGGTGTCTTCAAAACCGTCTGCCAAGACCTGGGCCTCCAACGCTGTGCATGCACAAAAGCAATGGGCGTGCACATGAGCTACACGCGTTGTTTTGGCGTGTCGGCTCAAAAGTGCCACCGTCGTGGGCTGGGCAGGCTGGAACATGGCGGCGATCCGAAAAACAAGAATCGCGCACATGCTCTGCATAACTCTACTTGTATGATATCGTGCGTTTTTAGTGTTTGTCGACATCGCTCAACGGCCGTAGCGTGCCGGCTGACGCAGACCTCAACGAGCAGCAGCACCACCACCAGCCGACAATGACCGCGACTTGCGGAAGGCAGCGGCGGCCGCCGCAACACTAGCACCAGCGTCATCATCATCGTCATAATCAGCAGTAGCAGCATCAGCAGCGGCAGCAGCAGCACCGGCAGCAGCAGCAGCAGCGGCAGCAGCAGCGGCAGCAGCAGCAGCAGTAGCAGTGTCAGCAGCAGCAGCAGCAGCAGCAGCAGCAGCAGCAGCAGCAGCAGCAGCAGCAGCAGCACCGGCAGCAGCAGCAGCAGCAGCAGCAGCAGACTCGGCAGCAGCAGCGGCAGCAGCAGCAGCAGCAGCGCCACCACCACCACCACCACCAGCAGCAGCAGCAGCAGCAGCGGTCCGCACCTTGGAGGTCGTCCTGCAGCCCCTCGTACTCGGCGTTGGCGTGCATCAGCGCGTGCAGCACGTGCGCGCGCATGGCCTCCGGCCGTGCCCAGTCGCACGAGGCGTACGCCGAGGCCTTCCTCATGTGATGAGCGCCGACGCTCGTGTCGGCGCTCTTGAACTTGAAGTTTCCCTTCCCGTCCCTCTGCGCCACGAGCCACTCCACCGTGCGCGTGACGACGTCCTGCAGCCGTGCGCAATCAGGGCTAGGGTTAGAGGCGTGCGGCAGTTGCTATGCCGCATGTTGTTTGCATGACCACGGTTTCGTGCCGCTGCGGCGTGCTGGTGGTGCGCCTGCCGCCGGCCGCTATGAGACACGAGACACGTCTGAATATGCGTGCGACTTCTGCACCTGCACAGGGATGTCACAATTGAAGTAGTGGCATCACATCGCAGGTCCTATTGGCGCAGCAAGGTGACGGTCAGCTGGTCTATCCTCCATCGACTGCCGGTTGTTTTCGTCTGGCACTGCTGGCTTTGGGCCCTTGCTGCTGGGATGCGTGCTGACGGCTGCTGAGCACTGACTTTTGATGGCAACTCGCATCCTTCCACATTGTACATCAACAAGGTGACCTCACTCGTAGCAAAGCACTTGTTCTTGCAACATCAGTTACCTCATGTCCAGTGGTTGTCAGGCTGCAGACCTTTGATACCGCCGGCGCTTCAAGCAGGTAGACTGTTACCGAGTGCATACAGCCAAGCATAGCGGCGTGCTTGAAGCACCTACAAAAGTTTTCACAACTTCAACTTCTGTCACCCGCCTCGCGCCACGCGCCCCAAGAGGTCTTTACATCTGCAGACCAAGCTGGCCGTGAAAACGTGCAAGTGCAAAATTGACACACCCTGTGCCACTCGAAGCTTGGTTGCCAGGGGGCAATGCAACTGGCATGAGGTGTACACAGCACATGACAATTTACAACCATACCTCAGTAAAAAAAGCCGCCCACATGACAGTTACAACCAAATTCAGTAGTACAAAAGAAGCCGCCACGCATGAACTGCGCGGGTGCGCACGAGGCCCAAGCGACAACAAACGCATGCACCAATAATCGAATGTGTACTTTAATTCGAGCTTGACTGCACATCCGAAGCAATGAATGCTCGCGTTCATGGACGAATGAATTCATGAATTAATGAATTTAGCGGCTGCAGGCGCAGACGATGGCCTCACCGCCGGCACTTCGGCAACCGGCTTGACGGCCAAGAAGAACAGCAGGCCGCTTGCAGTGAGGGGCAAGTCTGAGTCATCGCCGTCACTCGTCCTGAAGCCCTGGAACGGACGCATAGCAGCGGCAGAGAACGGGCAACGGCGGGAGGGGGGGGGGGTGGGTGGGGGAGGTGAGCAGCTGTAGCGTGCTTCAAACTGGCGTACTTGAACAAGTTCGTGGTGAGGTGTGGGATTGATTGAAGCGGACGCGCTTCAACATGTTCATCATTGTTGCTGACTCATTTCCATGAAGTCCACCCGCTGAGTATATCGCGCCAACTCCGTGTTTCGGGCGACAAAGGCTGCGCATTTAAGCTGAGACGAATGTTGTTCGCCGGCGCCGCTACAATGCGCACCAGACCCGCGGAGCACACGCGCCTGAGCACTGTGGCGCTGCGGGGGTATGTATGTATGTATTGTCGCTGAGCACTGTGGCGCTGCCGCGAGCCGTCGCCAGCCGTGGTATCTATGTACGCATTGTCGCGTCCGCGCAGCCACCGCACTGCGCGCTCACAATTGTCATCGTCAAGACCAGTGTCACGCATCGGCTTGGGCCTGCCCCTTCCGCGGGGGGCACCAGCACCCTTCAAGAGCTTGCCAGGACTTGCCAGAGAAACCCCCGGAGCCGGATCTTTAACCCTAACCCTGACCCTGACCCTAATCCTGGTGTATGTACTTGTCATCGGAGCGCGTCATGTGGCCTCTTTGAAGAAAGAAAAGAAGCTGCGTGAGCGTCATCGCACGTTCCGCACGAGTCTCCGCGGAGCGCGCAGGCCCGCGCTGCGCGCTCCCACTCACAGCGGTACGGGAAAGTGCGTGTGACACTCGTCCCTAACCCTAATCCTTGGTGGTGCATTGCAGGGGTGGTGCGTCGCAGGCCTAGCATGTACGGGTGGGAAAGCGCACACGCCGGGCGCAAGCGTCGAGGACAGGGGAACAGGCGCATGGCGCAGAGTGCGAAATTTTCGCAGCGAGACCTGGGGAAACAGCGCAGTGCCATCACTTGAAGTTGTTGAGTTGAGCAGGCCGACGACGCTAAGCGCGCAGCTGCAGCAGAGCCCTAGCTGGCAGGCAACACAGAAAAGGCTGGGTGCATCGAGGCAAGTGTTACTTCAAAGTTGCTTGAACTAGATTGCTTCCGGCGCTGCAACCCCCTAGTCCTGATGCTTGCCCCGTCCGTATGAGCGGCTGTGGTCCTCGCTAGCGTAGCTCCTGTCGCAGCATGGGCTGCGCTTGTCTGGCCCCTTGGCAACAACATGCTCCAATGCACTCATTCATGGGTTGTTGTGATGTTTCTCACGACGCAACAAGTCGTTGTTACTATCAAACTCATTCAGAAGCCAAGAATTGTAAGGTTTGCGGCGCGCATCGTATCCCTCAGCAGCCACAGGCTCATCCATTCTACTCTAAACTGACCACACCTTGCAACCTGCATTCACCTGCCTTTCAGAAAAATACAACACACGCTCAACCACAACAAATATACGCACAAAAACTCCATGATCATCGACGACAATGTTAACAAAACCTCGTGTTGGACACGTAATGCTCATCGCAAGTAGTATTCGTTAACTTGAAGTACTCATGAGTGTTGCAGCGCTCATATCACCCCTTTGTCCGCCTTCGAGGCGCATCATGGTGGCGATGCTGGAGGCAACTGTTGAGCGTGGCGTTCACCGCAAGTAGGATACTTCTACTTCAACTTGAAGTACTTGTGAGGTGGGTTGCAGCGCTCATCTCACCCCTTCCCGGCCCTCGAGGCGCGTCATGATGGGGATGCTGGACAGGACGCTGGCGCGCGCCGACTCGACCTCCTCTCGCAGCGCGACATTGCCCGCGCCGACGGCGTGCGCTTCGAAGTACTGCGTCGAGCACAGGTTCAAGTTGAAGTTGAGGTTAGCAGGGACGAAGGGGGCGGGGTCAGGGGGCTGGGTGAGCGGGGGGTGAGACAGTTGAGCACTGACTGCGCACAAGTACCCCGTGCACGGGAAGAGCTCGCGAGGCACAATTTGTTCCTGCCATTGTTTACCAGCTCGCTGTGGCTATTGCTGTTTGCGGTACATCATAGTTGACGTCACGCACTCATGGGGCCTCCTCAACATCCTGCAGTAGCTGTTGCTGTTTATGGTATGTGAGAGTGGAGGCATGGATGGAAATGTGCAATAGCAGGGCCTTAATAGGGGGGCTGTCACTTGTCGCCGCCGGTGGCTATGGGCCATTTCCCCGCTGATAAAACCTTATGCCCCCTTTCCCTGGCATTGATGATGGGGCAGCAAAGAGCAGGGAAAATCGGCATCAGAGTGTGTTCAAAAATCAAAAGGCATCGGCACCTCCGTCGCGCTCTGTACCGCATGCGCGTGCACGTGTGACGGCAGACTGCAAAGCAGCATGAGAGCGGGGCGGGGATCAGGGGCGTGCTCACGCCTGCGATGTGACGTGCGTGCTTTGTGTCGGTTTGTCGCATAGCGGGGGGGCAAAATGCCCAGATAATGGATGCCAAGCTCGCTGGTTGAGTCCACATGTACCTTGCAGCAGAGCGTCTCGATGCGCATTGACGATCGCGCCAGTGACGTATTCAAATGTACGTACTTCTCAGGGTGAGACGCGCATTCTTCAGAATGCGCTGGTGGACGCATCTCCTCCAGTCTATGTTCATGTGGTTCCTGCGTCGCTGGCGTTGGCGCGCGTGCATCACGCGTGTGACCTGACCCTATCCCCAACCTCACATTCAGCCATCAGCTCAACTGAAATCCTACTCGTGACCCCAAGGGCTCGGACCTTATCGCTCCTGGTAGTTCAGCGTCCCTGCGTTTCGCGCAGGGGTAGGTAGGTAGATACTTATGCACCTGACGCGGAAGCACGTCAAGTATGATACCTGTGCTGGGCTACCAGCTGGAGCTGGTCTACCAAACACTTGAGACCTTCACATACCGAACACCCATGCCACGAACGCTAAAAGGCTTGCACACAGAAGGCAGCCTTTCTGGCTCCTGCGGATATGGTGGCACGGTTTGACTCGTGGCCAGCTGCTGCAGCAGCGGCCACCACTGCAGCAGCGGCCACCACGGTTATTGGTGCAACCGCTGCGGCCAACCACACTTTGTCACCTAGAGCTCTACAATTTTTTGAATTGGTGCAACCGCTGGCGGCCAACCACACTTTGTCACCTAGAACTCTACAATTTTTTTTTGTTTCCATTACTTAAGACGGCAATACCTACGTACCTTGACGGCCATCAACGTCGGAAACGCCCCATCCAGCGTATTGGCAAAGTCGTTGCGCCCAAACCAGGAGTCGATGATGCTGGAGCAGGTGTCAGTCAGATCCGGCAGAGGCGACACATGGACTGCAACTTGAACTTCAAGGCTCCCGGCCACGGTGTCGGCGGGCAGCTCGAGTGCCATGCTGTCAGGCCTGCGGCAGCGCAGATGAGGCAGTGCTCAGTGTCCTTGTCTTTGTGTTGTTATTCCATTCAGATTGTTCTAGCAATGCTTATTTATATAAGAAGTGCTTATTTATGAGAATTTGTAAGTATATTCAGTCTTGATACACTTGAAGAACATGCCTTGTCTAGAGGTATGTATAATAACATTGTATACGAATTGAGTTTAGATGTACTTCGAAAAGTACCACGCAGCACGTGATGAATGCTGGCGGTTGATGGCGCTTGCTTCCCGGCGTCGTCACGTGCTACCCCTAGAAGCTTCCATCAACTTCAACTTCACTTGCAGGTGTGTGTTGTATGCCTTGAACTTGTGCTCATGTACGCATTTGCCTCCCTCGTCGACACTGACGTTGCTGTGACGCCAACAGCGGAGGACGCGTGAGGCCTTCCACTGCCTCCTGCACTATGGTGGTGCATGCATGTACCATCATGTATTAGAGGTGGGTATGCAGGTGTGTACCAGAATGCCAGGGTTTGGTATGGGTTGCTAAGCATGTACTGTACGTATGTAGTGCTAGTCAAAGACCATCCCGGTTTGCTGCAACTAAAAAATGTACTGTGCGGATCTTTTCATCTCCCCTATCCCCAGCGCCTGCCGAGGCCAGTGAAGCTTGTCATTGCCATGCTGGGGAGAAGCTGCAAATGCAGCACTTCTCAGATGCCTGCATATCTTTCAAGGATCGAGATGGTTTTGCGTATGCTTGTGCCGTCCCCCTCTGCTGCATCGCCGACAACTGCAACTTCACTACTTCAAAATCCGCAGAGGTCCTAAGCAGCACCTACTCTGCGGCACAACTGCTATTGGCAATTGTGGCCTTTGTTGGACCTGCGCGAAACACAACAACAAGAATGAAAACAGGAGCATGTACTTGAAGTTCTCAAGGCTGTAACTTCAAGAAGCGACATGCCCAGGCGCGCACACACCTGTCCAGATGCAGCGCGCCCTTGCCCTGAGTCTCAACCGGGAAGCCCCTGGGCATGATCCTCACGCGCTGCCGCGTGACGTCCGTCTCTCCTGCGGGCGACAGATGCGCAAGCACAAGCACGGAGCGTTGACCGCGCAGCAGCAGCTCGGAGCCCCAAAAGATAATTTTGTTGTAATTTTCTCGAAAGACCTGGCAACTCTAATCTGTTGAGTTAGTTTTAGAGGATCATGTTCAGAAAAACATGATATTGGTATGCACCATGGACGCCAAATGGTAGGTATTGAGGGTGTCAAGGGCATGTATCCTGCGCAGTATGACGTCCGTCTCCCCTGCGCGCAACAGATCCGCAAGCGCAGCACACCGCAAATGCGCTCGCGGTGATGGCGATCTTCTCTTGTCGCAGCGGGGATCACTGGGCATGGCGCTGCGCTGGCGAAGCGTGCTTGCACAGGCGCGGAGCGTTAATTGTGTAGCCTCGGAAATGCGCCACGGACGCTATACGGTAGGTACCGAGGGTGTCAAGGGCGGGTATCCTGCACGGTATAGCGTTCATGCCTGCTCCAATTGCTGCTAGCCATCTAAGCTCTCACCACTGCGGTTGTCCCCGCTGCCCTTCGGAAGAGGCGGGCCATGCTGACAATCAAGTTGGAACTCATCTGTCAAGACTTCTGAGTCAAAACTCATGAGTCAAAGTACCACGAGTCAATACGCGTGAGTAAAGAATCAGCGCTCACAAGTCAAGACTCATCAATCAGGAGCCAATACTCACAAGTCAAGACTTGTGTAAGTTGAATCATTTCATTTAGTCAAGACCGCGTGGTCGTTCACACCCACCTGCGTGCTGCGAGCCGCCCGTGACCGCTGCCTGCAGCGTTACGTCCGCCGTGACAGTTTCTCCATGGGCAGCTGCGCCGCTGTCAGCGACGATCGCCAGGTACGACCGCGTGCTCTCCCGCGTATGCTGCGGCGAAGCCGGGGCGGAGGGGGGACAAACGTCCCGCAGTGATTCAGTTTTTGGGGGCTTAGGGTTGGGGGTAGGGTTAGCAACCATCGCAAGGTAGGTAAGTCTGCGTGCTCTCGCTCGCGAGCTGCAGCAGCATCGGCCGACGGAAACGTAGATGCATGCACGGCCGATGTCCAACCCTAGCCCAAATCCCGCCCCTAACCCTAACTTCAACCCTGACACCATGCATGTGCAAACACCACGGGATCCATGTATGCATCAACGCGCGCAGCAAGCGCGGCGAACTGCGCGTAGTGCGCCTGTGGTAGCGCTGTTGCTAAGGGCTACTCACCGCCAGGTACTACCATGAGTTGCTTGACGTCCTCCATGGCTTTCTGCCGCGCAACGCAGGCATTGGTCACGAACATGCTGACAATCTCGATGTGTGCTGCACCAAATTTTACGCAAATCACATGCCCGCCATTGGCAAACTTTCTGGCATCAGTATCACGGCAGTAGGAAAAAGCCAGTTGTGGTCACGCGATTTAGAAAAAGTGTCCAGCAAAAGAGTTCGTCGCAGGAAAAAAACGCCGCTTATGGTCACGCTGTCAGCGAAACGGCCTGGCATCGGTTTGTCGCAGGGAGATGTGCCGCCAGTCGTACAGCGCAAGCACCGCCACGACATCACCCCGAACCTGTCAGCGCGCGCGTGCTCTATCACACGCGTGTGTACATACCTGGACATCGGTAGTGAGCAGCCCTGTTGCCTCCTCGGGGCGCCACGTGGCGGCATCGGAGACCGCCAGACCGCTCACTGTCTCCGGCGCCACGGCGCTGAGCGGGCTCGTCACGTTGGCAGTTACGGAAATGCGTAACCCCATGCCCTTGAGCATGCGCGGAAACGCCGTCGTCGTCACGATGGGCATCAGTATCACGTCGCCGGCGATGACCTGGCGCGGGGGGGGGGCGCAGGGGGGAAACGCAGCGCTGCTCAGCCGTGAAAGTGCAACGCTGCTCAGTGCGGAAGTGCCTCAGTGCTCAGCGTGGTGATGCAGCGCTGCTTAACGCGGTGGAAGTGCAGCACTGCAGTGCCGTGCTGCTTAACAATTGAGGGGAAAGCGATGGGCAGATCGACAGGTGGTTGGCCATAGAGAGAGTGCAAGGCCAGGGTACAGTCTGAGAGGGAGGGTCTCAACACGTCCCCGCTTGCCTGAAAGCAGCAGCTACCCTCAGCAAGTAGCAGTTGAGACGCCAGCGCTGTCGTCACTGCGGAATGATGAATGCGACATTGCGCCTGCCAGCATTACTCCGAAGCATCGGGACCATGCATGAGTACGGCATCGCAACAGGCAGCATTGCTCCAAAGCATCGGGACGATGCAAACGCATGACCCCCTGCGTGACCTCGTGTTCCTTCTCCCCCTCCCCGCCTGCCCGCTGCGCCCGCCCCCCGCCGTCACCCCTTCCCCCGTTAAGTCCAATGTGCAAGGCCCGGCCATAGCGTGCAACGCTCAACCTTCAGCGCGTCGCCGGTGCGCAGAGACTATTATACGCAGCCCTCAGGCGCAATGACGCCGTCCGTGCGGCCTGGCAACTGCCGTCGGGGCCGTACAAACTAACCCTGACCCTAAGTGGTGCCCTGCGTGCGCACTCCGGGCGCGTGGGACTTGCCTGCGGGGGGATCTTGGCCTCTATGACGAGCGGCTGGGTGATGGCAAAGGTCAGATCGCCGATGCCCATGGCGCCGAGCCTGCTCACATCAAGAGGACACAGCGATAGCGATGCCGCGCATGAGCAGGTGCCGCTGACGCTGCGAGGTGAACGCCATATGGCAGTACTGCAACAGGCGTACGCAGCAAGCAGTGAACGACCATAGACGTGATGCTTGACTACGCATGAGGTTATCGGCATTGAAGGCGTACGTTAACAAGCTTGTAGCCGCCTGCGACTGCCTTCCGCGTGCCGGCCTGGACGCTGTTCGGTGCGCGCGACCTCACAGTTCAAGTACGTACAGGCAGCAGCAGTCGACTATCGCAGACACTGGGCGTTCTTGTTCACTACTTGCGAGTGATGCGCATCACACCGCTGCTCAGTGACTCACTCACTCACTCACTCACTTGGTGTACGCGTCCGCCGTGACGGCCAGTGTGGTGATGGCATTGGTCAGGTCAAACTCAACTCACTCACTTACTCACTCACTCACTCACTTGGTGTACGCGTCCGCCGTGACGGCCAGCGTGGTGATGGCATCGCTCAGGTCGAACTCGACGGCCGCTATGCCGCTGGCGTTGGTCTTCATGCCGGCCACAAACAGCACCGTCTGCGTCATGTCGTCTCTGATGGGGGGTACCTCCGTGGTGCGGTTGCGCTGAGGAAGGGGGGGTTTCAGTGAGGGGGTAGGAGGCGATGAGGGTTATTGTAGCACAGGAAGCTCAGGGCATGGATGTATGAGTCGCCCAGGAAGGTAAAGGGGGGCAGTGGGATTTTACGTACAAGGGGGACTGCGGACGCGAACATGAGCCAGCAGCCACGTCAGAACATTTCTCGAGTTCATGTTGCTGAAGCATTGACCATCCATATTGAAAGACGTCTCAAACCTGTATTCATCGCCACCAGCGCCACCTCTGCGACGTCGCCTGCGGTACCGGAAAACATCATGTGGAGTATGCAACACAGCACCGTCCTTGCGGTGCCAGCTCCGGGTGAGAGCGACCCCCAGATGTGCGGTTACGGGGCAACGAACGACAGCCTTGGCAGGAGCATCCCCCCTGTGGCAGTTGCACGTGCATAACGAGCACGCAAACGAGCACACACGCGCGCCTGTTACACTGCTGTTAAAACCGCCACAGCGCGTCCGCCGCCAGCCCCCCGCCACCATTGCCGCGACTGTTGCCGAGATCGCCGCCCCCCGTCACCGCCGCTGCAGCCGCTGCTACAAACCCTCGCCATCCTTCACCTGCTCTACAGTACATAAGCTAGGTGCTTGCGGCCCGGTCGGCCTGACCAGGCACAAAGCCCCCCCCCCCCCCCCCCCCCCCCGCGCGCACCTGCGTGTGCGCGTACATGCGCCTGTAGTTCCACTGCGCGAAGGCGCGCCACGCCGGCACGTCCGTCTCCAGGTCGCCGTGGAAGCGCGACCGCCGCCGCCGCACGGCCTGCTCCGCGTCCATCCTAGAGTCCCACGGCGTCGGCCCCGCGTCACCCCCCTCAACCGCGGCAGCGCTGCCGTCCCCCTCCGCGCCGGAAACCCCGGCCGACGGCGACGACAGCAGCAGCGCCGCTGATGAGGACGGCGGCGCTGCGCTGAGCGCTGCCTCACCCCCCTCCTCCTCCCCCTCGCCGCTGTCGCCGCCACCGCCTGCAGACTCCGCCGCTGCCGCCGCCGCCTCCGCGTACGGCACCGCCCCCGGGCGCTTGTGAACCAACCAGTTGTCGTCTGAGTAGTACCAGGCGTCCTCGTTGTGCGTTGACGTTACGCCCTCGGGGCAGCCGTTGGGGCCGCAGACGACTTGGCCCCCGAAACCGCTCAGCGCGAGCGACGAGCTCGTGCTCGAGCTGTACACGGAGACGGGTAGCGGCGGCGCGTCCAGCAGGGCAGCGCTCAGCTGTTCGAGGTCCAGCGCCGGCGGCGGCGGCGGCACGCGCGCGCGGCGGCGGCGGCGGCGCCGCCGTAGCCCCCGGCCATGACCGCGTCCTGCGCGCAGCGTCGCGGACGAGGTCAGTGCTCAGCTTTGGTGTGTACATAAGCGCGAGAGCAGGGGTGACAGGGCGGCGCAGCTGCCATCACGCAGCAGCAGTTGCCGCCGCTGCTGCCAGCCGTTGCCGCGCGACTCGCGCACAGCGAGCGGCGCTTCAAAGCTCACCGTGGCGCTGCGGTGCCAGGTGATTGATCAGTACGACGCGCGCGGTGCGAGGCTCGAAGTGGCGACGCGAAGGGAGAGGACGTGGCGCTGTCAGTGGCATGCTAACAACGGCAAGCGCGCCGCCGCTCCGCCGTGGCAGCGGCGCGAGGAGCGTCAGCGTGGTTTGAGGGTTGAATGCGGTCATACGCTGCAAGCGCAAGTTGAAGACTTAAAGTATACTTCGAAGTACGGCTCAGCAGCGAGGACGCTGCGCTGCAGCACCTGATGAATGGATCAGCATCCAAAATTAATGCGTAACCAAGGGCAGTCTCCGAGCCTGATGTCAGGGCTGCGGTCGGGGTTGCAAGATTCCGACGCTTGAGCTTGCACTGACGGAGCCAGGGTCGTTATCAGGTTCACTGATATTGCCATAAACACGACATGCTGAGCGCTGAGGCTGACGGGCATGTAGGTAAGGGGCAGGGGCCTGATGCCTGAGACTTCAACATGATACTTCAACATGGTGTGGGCAGAATGCCAACACGCAATCAACATGGCGCTATCAAGTCAGCACCTTCAGGTCTTTACATATCTAAAACGCTCGCATGAGGGTGAACAGCGGTGGAGCACTGCGGCTCTCACCTTCTCCACCCGTCCGCTACATAACGCCACTACTTGTCCCCTTCAGGAAGCCACAAGGCACTCTTTTCGACAACACCGCGCGCAAGCATGACGCAATGCTGAGCACTGCTGCACTCACCGCCGTCTCATTCGCGGCGGGCGGGGTGTCGTCTGGCGTCATCCACGAGCTCGACCAGCCCCTTTCGACGCGCCCGGAGGGGTGCGCGCCCACCCCCAGCAGGGCCTGCGGAGCATTGCCACCACACACACAGGAGGGGGGGGGGAGTGAGCTTGCGCACACAGGGGGGGGGGGGGGGGGGGGCTTCTGCCCAGATGTGAGCACTGAGGTCACGGCGCACGAACGACCCAGCTGATGCAATACCTATCTTCTGGCAGCGCCTGCAAGCGCACGCATCGCATTCTTGGGGGGCAGGTTTGAGCGTCGGGAGCGCTGCGCGCACAGCACGCTGCAGACGGCGACAGGGTCTTGAAGTTCTTACTTCGTCTGCGGGGGCGCAGTGGAGCGGCACACAGGGGGGAGACATGCAGTGGAACGGCACGCAGCGAGGGCGGCAGTGCTGCTGCGCAAATTGCAGCAGGCCGCGCACGGATGCAGTGCTCAGTTCCTCCTCCGCCGGTGGGTCATTTCGCTGACGGCAGAGCCGCCTGTGCCTGCGAAGCGGAAATGTAGCAGGGGCAGGGCTACGCAACGGGCAGCACGCTAAACCGCATGCGCTCATTAGGGTTAGGGTTAGGGTTAGGGGCACCTACCACCCGCGAGCGTGCCGCCGTCATCCCAAACAGGAGCACCTGAAATGTGGCCGTATACTTCGCTCTACAGAACTCTACAGGTGTATGTTGTTCTGCAATAGAAGCGATACCACTGGAAATAGCTACAAAAAGCAACAGTGAATGAACATCTAAAGAAGTGGCCGTATAATTTGCTTTATAAATAGAGTTCAAAGGGCTTGTCTCGTTCTACAATAGAACCGATACAACTAAAAATAGCTACAAGAAGCAAGAGAACATGACAATTTTTTTATTACCTCGCGTCGCTGCCTGAGCGCATCCTGCTGAGCCGTGACATCTTCCGCCTCCACGCCAACTTCCGGATACTTCAACAAATCTCATACCACTAAAAATAGCCGTAAGAAGCCAAAAATTGCAATTTTTACATCACCTCCCGTCGCTGCCTAAGCGCATCCTGCTGAGCCGTGACACCCTCCGCCTCCACGCCACCTTCCGGATACGTCAACAAATCTCATACTTCAGAAGTACCACTGAAAATGGCTGCAACAAGCAATGAAAAAAAACTAGTTTTACTGTAGATCACCTCGCGTTGCTGCCTCAGCGCATCCTGCTGAGCCGTGACATCTTCCGCCTCCACGCCATCTTCCAGATACTTCAACAAATCTCCGCTGTAGACAAAGCGGCGCCACCCCTGCGTGCCCAGCAGGAGGTCCAGCGCCTGTTCCCGAGGAACGGTCTCGGCACCGGCGCCGGTCTCGTCCGCGGAACTTTCCCAGGGTAGGTATGCACCAGCATCCAAGAGCTGCTCGACCTCTGATGTCATTGTTTAAACAGTACATGTAGGGGGGGGAGGGACTTGTGAAAAACAAATGTCTAGAGGCGCAGGGCATTGGCGCAGGGCATTGCATGAGCGTGACTGTCAGCGCTGTCAGCTCAAGCACGATAAAACCGAGAGACGGGCTGGCTGCCAGTCGCAGCAGATGTGGCTGCATTGCGCTTCTCCCGGTGGTTGTAGTCGAGTACTTATTAGTGTGCTCTTGCAGTGACCATTGACATGTGCAAGATATATACCTACCTGCCTTTCTGCCATGCAAAGGATCACAATCGATTGACAGGGACAGAGGCGCCTGCGCACTGCACGCCTGTCATGGACATGAATACATGCCGTTGGTGCATGGTCTGAAGCGCTCTCCATGACCTCGAGCAATGGTCTCAGGAGGTGACGAGCTGAAGGCTGTAAGCAGCATGATTCAGTATCCAGTGTCCATATCGCAGCATTGTCGCGTCATGGACAGCTAGCGGCAACGCACACTTGCATAGCTGAAAATGTGCTTCAACAGTTTGCGCGCCTGTCTCAAGGAGGGCCCCGCCAGGCAGGCGCGACAGCTTTTCTGAGCGCATGCATCTGCAGACGTCACGGCTAGGTTAAGTACAGACCATTTCCACCATCGGTACCTGCCCCTACCTGAGCTCGTGTTTTCATAGCGTCAACCGCACTTTGCGACTCGACTGCGGCTCGGCAGGCCCCATTGCACCACTTCAACCACGTACTTCAAACATTACTTCAACAGGTCGCTCGACTGTCTCAAGGAGGGCCACGCCTGCCAGCCGCCCTTGAACCACTTCAACCACGTACTTCAACTTATACTTCAATATCTCGCTCGCCTGTATCGAGGAGGGCCACGCCTGCCAGGCACGGCGGCACGCCCCCTTCTACTTCAACCACTACTTCAAACAATGCAACAGTCCGCTCACCTGTCTCGAGGAGGGCAATGGCGGGCAGGCGCGGCGGCAGGCGCCCTTGCACTACTTCAAACACTACTTCAACAGTTCTCTCACTCTCAGCGGCAAGGCCCCCTGGCACTACTTCAACCACTACTTCAACCACATACTTCAAAACACTAGTTCAACAGTCCACTCGCCTGTCTCGAGGAGGGCCATGGCGGGCAGGCGTGGCGGCAGGCGCCGCGCTGGCACCTGCTGAGCGCTGCGGACGTCCGTAACGGCGAACCCCACGGACGCGCCTGCCGCCGGCGCGCCCGTGGCGGCGTGCGAGACGCGCGCGGTGAGACGCACGCGCTTGCCGGGCGCGAAGCGCGGCTCGTGCGGAGCGCCGACATCGGTGGCATCGCTCAGCACCAGGGCCACCGACAGCCTGAGAGGGGGGGTGGGGAGGCTGTGAGCGCAAGCAGACATGTTGCTGAACAACAAAAATAAATGAATAATACATGTTGGGCGATGAATGTGCTCAGCCTAACCTGTGCGCGAACGCCCTGACGACGAGCCTATCTGCCAGCGGCGCACCCGTGCCGTCATCGTGCGTCTCATCGATCTTCCAATTTGAAGTTCAACCCAATCAGCGCTCAAACACGCACACGTGCTCACCTGTGCGCGGGCTTTGAAAACGAGGCTCTCTGCCAGCGGCGCGCCCGTTGCCGCATCGTACAGAAATACGCAAATCAAATTTAAAGTTTGAAGTTGATCTCAAGGACGTCAGCACTCAATGAACTTGCCCTCGCTCACCTGTGCGCAGGCTCCTTGACGATAAGCATCTCTGCCAGCGGCGCTTTTGTGGCGGCGTCGCACAGAAATACCCAAATTGAACTTCAAGTTTGAAGTTGATCTTGAACTTGTTCTCGCTCACCTGTGCGCGGGCTCCCTGAAGACGAGCCTCTCTGCCAGCGGCGTGCCTGTTGTATCGTACAGCGTCGCACGCAGCACGCCCTCTGCCAGGGGGTTGCTCAGCGGCAGCAGCCGAAACGAGGTCGGGGTCACGCCGGCCCTGCGCAGCGCACAGCCCAGCAATGCTCAGCAATGTCAGCAGTGCTCAGCTCAGCAATGCTCAGCATTTTTCAGCGCGCTTTTGTCAAAACAAGTATGGTTTTGTAAACACACAATACGCGCGTCGCAAGTGTGCGTCGCACGCAGCACGCCCTCCGCCAGGGGGTTGCTCAGCGGCAGCAGGCGAAACGTGGGCGGGGTCACGCCGGCCCTGCGCAGCGCGCAGCCCAGCAATGCTCGCCAATGTCAGCAGTGCTCAGCTTACCGGTGTTCAGCAATGTTCAGCGCTTTTGTTGTTTAACAACACATACTTTAAAGTATGGTTTTGTTGGCACATTCAGACAGCCTGACAGCGACAAAAGACATCAAGTAGGTGTGAAAACTTTTCAAAGGTGGTGGAGATTGCGCCAATTCTGTGCAGGAGCGCGGGCCGCAACATTCAGCAGTGCTCAGCAATGTGTCAGGCAGCAATGTTCAGCTCAGCAACATTAGGGGTTTGCTCAGCGGCAGAAGCATTCTGCAGCGGCGCTGCCCTGTGTGTTTCGCAGCCAGACAACGACAAAAAACATCAAGTAGGTGTGAAAACTTCCCAAAAGGTGGTGGGAGTTGCGCCGGCCCTGCGAAGCGCACAGCCCAGCAACGCTCAGCACTTTCAGCAGCAGTGCTCGGTTCAGCAATGCTCAGTAATTATGCGGCGTTCATTTACACGAATAATTATACTTCTGAAGTATTTGTTCAGCACAGAGTACGCTTCGCAAGAGGGGGGGAGGGGGGGGTGGACGCGAGAAGGGCAGGACGCGTGCAGGCCTCAGGGCTGAGTACGCTGCAGTAGCAGTCTAACACTAACCCTAATCTTTGTGCAGCGGTCATGTCCTGTGCGTCTACTCTACGTGTTGTCGACACAAGTGACATGCACCGGTCTTGGTACCTAGGTGTTGTCTACGCAAGTGCCATGCACGGGTCATGGTGCCTGTACGACACCAGGTGTTGTCGACACAAGTGCAATGCATGTCTTGGTCTTGGTGCATGGCTTTCGACAAAGAAAGGTTTGAACTGCATGCCGTGGGGCCTCGTGCAGATTCTGTGAGCACATTCGTCACCTGGCCGTGTTTGGCAGCGGATGGCAAGCGGACGGCCAGGGCAGCTGAAATGGGTCGGCGAGCAGGCCAACGCACCCGCACTCCACACAGACCCAGAAATGGATCTAGACATTTCTGTATTGGAGTATATGCGGTCGCGACATCGCAGCGCATCAGCCCTTGCTCAGCAAGTGAAACGGGGTCCCAGCAGATCGCCAGCGCAGCACACAACGGAGCGTTCACTGAGCCAGACCTCTCATTGCACACACACTGTAATGCAGTAGGACGAAGCAGGGAAGGCGTACCACAGTAGGACGGAGCACAGAAGGGTTCACACGTCAGGCAGCATGCGGACCTAGGAAAAAATCGCACGCCGGCTTCAAGCTTCCGACTGCAAATCTCAACTTCAGGGAATCTCAATTTTTCAGCAAAATCTCAAGTTCAACAACTCACCTGACGCGCAGCGCGACGCTGGCGACCTCCGCCTCGCGCTTGTACAGCGTGAGGCGCAGCACGCGCTCCGTTGTCGACGCCACCGCAAACGCGACGCTCTCGTTGGGCCTGCACGCGCACAGCGTTGACGATAAGGTGAGGGGCAGGGTTAGGGTTAGAGTTGGCAGCGCGAAACGCGCCCACAGAGTGCGTTCGCATGCGCGTATTCAGTGTGTGGATGATCCACGAGGGATGTGCAGAGAGGGCTGAATGTGAATGCCTCATCGGCGTCGCGCCGCTGACCTCAGTGACAACCCTATTATTCCTCAGCAGTGAGCATGGACCGGTCGTATACCCCTCTGAAGTGCTCTCGCCACCTGATTGCATGAGAGCGGCGCGCTGGTACCGGGACGCTATCGTGTGGAGCGCTGCTGCCTTCATGCCCGCATGACACGGTCGAGGACGAACATGGAAACACCCGGCTCCAAGTCGACACGCCGTCACTCTGCTGGCGGCCATGCTGTGAGTGGTACGACGCGAGTGATGGCAGCAGCTATTCTTCAACATCACCACGACGTGAGTGGTATGAGCACCACGTACCCCCGCCACAACTAAAACCGTGAGCAACAGGGAGCAGCGCGACGGCGATGGCGTGTCTGGCGGCCACAAAACCTCGGGCTAGGAGCGCTGCGGCGGCGGCAGCGGCACGGCTGCAAATGCGAGGCGAGCGCTGTAGCCTACGCACCGGTGCCACAAGTCTGAGAGCGGCGTGCCAGACTTAGGCAGGGGGGGGGGGAGAGGCGTTCTTGCACTTTTCACAATTAAGCACTGTGACACCCCGCGCAGGGTTCGAAGACGTATACTCAGCACGAGATATGCTTACAGAATGGCCACATAGGCGCTCAAGGCGTTTTGCAAGCTGCGCGACCCCGTGCTCTACAGCGCCCGTGTTCCAGACAGCGTCACTGAGTTCAAGCCCTTGTAGAGCTACTTCAACAGGCCCTTGCGCAGCGAAGTTCGCACGCCTCGTCGCCCACTGCAAGTGACCGAGTGCATACCTGTAGTAGGGCTTGAGGGCGTGGAGCGTGGCGCCCTGCGGCTTCACGTCGGGGAGAGTCACCTCCTGGTGCGTGGGGCGCACCACCCTCAGCACGTATGACTGCAGATGTGACACAGCAAAAGGTAGCGTCAGACTCTGAGTCATACTTGTTGATCGAGACTTCACATCAGGGAGAGTCACCTCCTGCTGCGTGGGGCGTACCACTCTCAGCACGCACGACTGCAGATGTGACAAGAAGACAGAGGTAGAGTCACCCTCTGAGTCACACTTGTTGAGCGACTGAGGTGGCGATGGCAGGAATGATGGGCAGGTAGGCACACACTTCTCAACCTCAACAACGGCGCAGTGAGGTCGCTGCAGCCCTTGGCTGGCTAGCCATGTGGCCTGCAGGCCTGCAGAGGGGGTAGAGACGGGCAAGAGCGTGGCAGTGGACAGGTTTGGGCCACGTGCACCTTGCGCTATCGGCTTTGGCAGCGCGCAGCTGCCGCGCCTGTGGCTTGCAGCTTTGACCAACACTCGCTGCACAGGCCGGCTGCTGATTGATGCAAGGCGCCCCCGGGCAGCCTCTAACTTCAAGCCGACTCTGCACAATGCGTGACGACAACTTCCGCTCCTTGTCTCTGCGACGGCTCAGCTGGAGAAAATGTACAAACGAGGTGGGCTGCGCGCGAAGAGCACTGACACAACACTGCTGCTGCTGCTGCTGCTGCCCTTGCTCAGCGTCTCAACGCAACTCTCGCTGCATATGTACATACTTCTCGAGAAGTATACCTATTGAAGCACATGTTGTTCACTGCACCAGCCTCTTAGACGATGCACCGCGCAGCGTAGCAATGCAAAAGGAGAGCGTAAAAAGGCAGCGAGAGGATCTAAAGTACACCGTCAAATCAAGCGTGGAAAACTTGTAATTATATGTCAAGAGGACTATTCAACTCTCAGGGGACTTTTCAAACGCAAAGAATCTTCGTAGTACCTGGTGTTCATGAAAGAAAATTGTCCGGCAGCAGCGCGCCTTCGCGACGGCCCTCGACAGCGCGCATTCCACGTTTTCGCACTCATCAGGTGCAGAGAATCCGCTCAGTAAATCAAGTACCCATAAAGGAATTGTCCAGCAGCAGCGCGCCTCCGCAGCGCCCCTCGCCACAACGCTCAACCGCAGCGCACACACACGCGCACCTTGCCGCTCGCCGGCGTGAACAACATTGACACGCCCCTGCCCTCGTGCAGCGTCTCGACAGACGCCACGCAGGCGCCGCCGCTGCCGCCACCAACGACGGCCTCGCACACGTCTGCGGCGGCGCGCACAGGCGAGCCGTCCGGTTGCTGAGCGCTGACGTAGATGCGCGACGGCGCGCCCGCCACCAGGTCGCCCCCCTCGGGGTACACGCTGGGGGGTGCAGGGGGGTATGGGGGGGTCAGGAAGGGGGGGGGCGAGTGGCATCGCACAGGTGAGGCAGGGAAGGGGGGGGGGGGGGGTAGCAGCAAAACACAGGCCGGGGGTGTGGGGGGGGATCAGGGGGTGGCGCGAGCGGCGTCGCGCATGGTGAAGAGATGGGGGTGCCATATGGCGTGCGCGGCAAGTGTGCAACCTGAGCCAAGGTAGTTGATCACGTTGGACGGCCTGGTGGTCAAAGTGGATGCGCGACATATGTGCTGATGAGCACAGGTGGATGATCACTGTTTGCGGCCTACCTTGGACGTCATTCGGACCCTAGGCCAAAACCTGATGCAAATCCTCAGGCTAAGACGGGTCGCCTCACGACTTACAATGGGGAGGTGGCACGGGCCAGAAGCAGTACTGGCGTGATGACTCAGACAACGAGGCGGGGACAGACCTAGCCCTAACCGTAACCCTAAGGCAACACTTGAGCTGTACAATCGAGCAGCCTGTCGCACAGTGCTCAGCGGTGATGACGCAATATACCACATGTGAATACCGCCATCGTCTGATGGATGTCAACTTCAAGGATGCAGCACTTCCACTCGGAGTGCTTTGAAATCGCGTGCTGTTCAGCGGCCTCTGCAGCGCGCATCACGAATTGGAGTGCAGCAGCTGTGTTGGAGCACTGCGAGGTGGCGACGTTTATTCCACTGGCGCCCGACGAGCATCACCATCTCAAGCTGCCACTGCAAAACGAAGCAAGCACGCCAACGACACACCAGTTGCCTGCGGGGCACCTGATGTCACCAAACTTCAACTTCAAGTCACCTGATATCCAGCGCTGCGGCCACCAGCGGCAGCGCGACGGTGGTGGTGTCCACGGTGCCGCCATCTGTAACGGTCACCGACAGCAAGCCTACTCCAGCCATCCATGACTGAGGCAGCGGCACCACCGCGTTGACATTGCCGCTGGCGGGCACCTGCAATACAATGCAGTGGGAGAAAATGGGCGGCGAGTGATGGTGCCCGATGGGGTGTGGGGTAGGGTTAGAGTTAGGGTCAGGGTTAGAGCAGTGTCACACTGCCCTGGCACATCATGGCGGTGGCACAGCATGGCACGAGAGGAGTTGCTTGATTTGAAAGCACATGGGGCGTCCTGTGATAGCCTTTTCACTCATCTGCGCGAGACGCAGCAGTTATGGCAGTTACGTCTTGGCCGAGCGCTGCCCTGCCCCGCTGAGTGCTTGCCTGACGCTGACGCACGCTACTGTGACTGAATGCACACCAACGAATGCTGCGCGCGGCGTGTACGAACACTCGGTCCGAGTGAAATACCTCCTTGTGTACTGGGGCTGACCCACTGCTAGTACATCTGAATGCAAGTTCAGAAGGGGCTTAGTATGTGACAGGGGCGGCACGCTGCGGCAGCGCCCAGAAATCTGCACGACGACACGTACATGAGCGCAGCGCTGCGCTCTGCCTAGCCACGAGCATCGGGATTAGCGAACTTGCATGATTGCTGCCACGACCATTCTGGAAACTCATCACACGCTCTTTTGTGTGGTTGCTAAAGCTTGACCAACACTCAACGGGCGCACATGATACCATTTGGAGAGGGTCCACCAAAACTTGCTGGTGGCCTGCGCTGCGACAGTTGCGTCCGCGCCGAGCGCTGCCTCGTCCTAAGCCCGCTCACACTCTGCATCACACTCCAAACATAAACATGCTCCTTCTTCACCACAACCAGCAAGCGACAGACAGCTCACCTTGATGGCGCCCGGCTCGCTGCGGTAGACCTCGTGGCCGTCGATGCGCGCCACGACAGTTACGTCTGCGCCGAGCGCTGCCCCGCCCTGTGCGCGCTCCACGGACAGCGCCACGCCCACGGCCTCGCCGGCCGCGTAGCTGATCCTGTCAAGACGCGCGCGCACCGCCAGGCGCGGGGGCTGGTAGGCGCGCACCTGCGCAGCAGGCTCAGCGGAGTTGCGTGAAGATCAGCTGGGGGGGGGGGGGGGGGGTCATTGATCGCTTGGCGAGCGAGGCGGCAGAGTGCAAGGGGCAGCGTCTGAGGCGTCTAACCCTAACACCAGCCCTAACTCTTAACAGGGCAAGCATGCGCGTTCAAGGGAGCCCTGCCGTCATCGCAGCATACGCCCGCAGCAGCCTAACGTGACAAGGTGTGGTTAGCCGCCAGCTTTCCACCAAGCACCGTGGTCGCCACTGCTGCAGCAAGTGGCCACGAGTCCAACAATGCCACAGTATAAATTAGCAACTAATAGCAAGACCTGGCAACAATCATGCCTACATTCGTCGAATGATCTCGTCGCTTGACGCGATGTCCACGGTCAAAGCTTCCTGACATGTGCACTTTTCGAGCGCCCCCAAGTGCCTACTTCATCGTTGAAGTACATGACTCAAGTAATCGTGTTGCTGTCGTCAGGCTTTGAGTACCCGCAACTGCCTACTTCATCAATGAAGTGAAGTAGAAGTACGTACCTGAAATGATCGCGTCGCGCGGACAAAGTCCATCGCGTGGGAGTCCGTGATCCTCAACTTGTATTCGCCGGCTGCACGCACGCAAGTGGGACACGGGCAATCAGCGGCTGCTGCAGAAACCGAACGTAAATGTGTCTAGAAAAGACCCTGCAATTGCAAATATGCTTGGCGCATCATCCACATAGAGGACCAACAGCGGTGTCGACTCATGTGATCATTGTCTGTTCTGCGCACTGCTGTAAGCGTTGCTGGCGACCGTGGTGCCGACAGTCATCCAGGCCCGAGTGCAGGCTCGCATGACAACGGGGCGCAACACCAACACTCAGCAGTGCATGTATGTGCTGCTAGTACTGCAGGCGAGGCAGCGATAAACGCAGTGCTGGAAGAAACGGCTACCGCCGGCACTATGACTGCAGAGGCTGCGATCATGAACATGTGATGTGCGCAGCAGTACAGTACAGTGTACAGTACTATAAAGAACAGTACTCACCCATTTCAACAGTACAGTACGCACTGAGGTCAAGCTGAAGCACCACCACTCAGCACCAAAGCACTCATTGTGCACTGGTGCAGGCATTCACTGCGCTTGTGGCTTGAAAAAGAGGCATACATGTGTACTCCTGCGCTGGCGCCCGGTGACTGACATGGCACATCGTTTGGCGAACCTATTGAAGTTTGCGTTTGAAAATGCTGCCTATAGTTGATGTTGGAGAAGGGTATGCACGTATACCCATGCTGTACTGGGGGGGCGAGCCATCAGGCAGCCGCAAGTTGCTATCTGCCGACCCTCGAGCAGGCATGTCGATGTTCGAGTGAGGCATGCACGAATATTGCCTGCAGTTGAAGTTCGAGTAAGGGGTATGGCAAGTCCACCCCCCCGCTGACCTGGCAGGAGTAGGGCAAGCAGGTACGCCGCCTGCAGTTGAAGTTAGAGTAATGGCAGGTTCATCCCCCCAACTGACCTGGCAAATCGTCTGGCAGGCGCCGCATATATGCGACGCACGCATCCGCGTGCTGCTGCGCAATCGGACCGTGGCCGGTGACAGGCGACTTCATGTCCTCCCCTTCGTAGTGCATGTGAGCGACGCTCCCGTCCGGCTGAATCATGTCCACACTGCGGGGGGCGTTAGCGATCTGCCTGTCAGCTGTGTTGAGCTCTGTCTGCATGTATGCACAATACACGCACCTCTGCAATTTTGGAATGCCTGCGCAGTGCCGTTCTCGCGCTTTGCGAGCGTGGCGAACCCCCCTCGCTAAGCGCAGCACGGGAGGGTCATTTGCTGTAGTGCAATTCGACATCAAGTAGAAAACAGTAGAATGACCTTTTGAAGTCGAGAGGGTGTCCAACTGAATCACAAGCAAAGCGTCGTTGTGAGGGCACAACACATAATATTTACACGGTAGAACAAGTTGTTCCATGCGGTACCACACTGCCAAAGGTTACGGTACCACACTGCCAAAGATTGATGCACTGGAGTGGGACTTGCACTGCAGCATTGTGCTACTAGATAAGCTCACTAACTGTCAACCCGTACAGTCGCAGCGCTTCCGTGCTGAAATAACTAGCAATACTAACCGGCAGTCAGGGAAGTGTATAGAGGGCGGTTGTGAGAGGATACAGCCCTTCCAGGCTCCCCTGCGCCTGACAATTTTTGTGGCGATTCCGGGTGCTGCTGCATTGCACATGATGCTATGTAGTCGCTCGGCCAATCTTCATGACACACTTTTTACGAACTACTGGTATCAGGGGAATCGCAATGAAACGCACACTTCATATTGTGCTTCTTGTCAAAACTCGATCAGGGCGCGAAAAGCCCAGATCGTTGATTTCAAGCTTGCTACCAGAATCTAAATGTACTTGCTTTGAGGCCAAGTGTCTCAATGCGCATCGCCAATCACTTCTGAACTACCATTGCACATGCACATAGACAACACATGCACGCACGCAAGCACGATTGTGTCTTGGTAGTACTTCACAGCGACAACAAATGGCACGCGCCAAGGCGCAGCAGCGCAGTCCTTCACCGGAAGAAGCCATGGTTCAAACCTCAAGTCCCCAGGGTGTGGGTTGCTGTACTTCAAGCACGACAGCAGCGGCGGCACGTCACAGACAGAAAGTTGTGCGGTGCAACAGCGTTTACAGCAACAACAGATGGCACGCGCCAAGGCGCAGCAGCGTGATGCCCAATCGGCAGAAGCCATGCTACAAACCTAAGTGAGGGTGTGGGTTGCTGTAGTTTGTACTTCAACATGACAGCAACGGCATGTCACAGACAGGAAGTTGTGCAGCGTGGCAGCGCTCACCTGATCTGGCGATTTGCGCGCCGCGTGCTCATCTGGACGCTCCTGTCGAGGACGTCCAGCAGCACCGCACGCGCAAACAGCGTGTCGCCGGGGCGATAGACAGCCTGCGTGCAGCACACAGCACAGAGCGCTCAGCATGGCAGCAGTGCACATGCTCTGACGCTCACGTGCTACAGCCCTAATCCTAACCCTAACCCTAACTCTTAGGGGTACGCTGGACGTCCAACAGCACCGCGCGCGCAAACAGCGTGTCGCCGGGGCGGTAGACGGCCTGCGTCATCGTCGAACAGCGCGCAGCACACACAGCGCTCAGCGGTGCAGCAGTGCTCATACGCTGACGCTCACGTGCTGCGGCGTAGCCCTGAACATGGCAGCAGTGCACATGCGCTGACGCTCAAGCGCGACAGCATCACACCAAGATTGGCAGCGGTGCACATGCGCTGCCGCTCAAGTGCTACAGCATCACCCTAACGCCCACGGGGGGCTACAGCAGAACTATTCATGGAAACGAATCAAAAGATTGCAGAGCTCAGGCGAGAAGGAGAGGTTGGCCGCAAGTGCCTTGAACCAATGCCCGTAGTCGCCGCTGCTGCAGTCATTGGCCACGAGCCAATAGCGCGCAGCACACAGCGCTCAGCATGGCAGCAGTGCACATGCGCTGACGCTCTCATGTTACAGCATCACCCTGACGCTCACGGGCTACAGCATAATCCTAAGCATGGCAGCAGTGCACATGCGCTGACGCTCACATGTTACAGCATCACCCTGACGCTCACGGGCTACAGCATAATCCTAAGCATGGCAGCAGTGCACATGCGCTGACGCTCACAGGCTACGGCATAATCCTAACGCTCCCCCAAGCTCCAAAAAATCATAAGCATGGCAGCAGTGCATGCTCTGACGCTCGCGTGCTACAGCGTCACTCTGACCCTAACCCTACACCTGTCTAATCCTTACCCTAACCCTAGCAGCGAGTGAAAGGGGCCTTTGCGCAATGGAGTTCTCAAAGGGCCGAATGGGCGGCCAGCGCAGAGCAGCAAAGAGCGAGGCTTGATGGCGTTGGGCACGAGTGCAGAGTGCAACGCGTCTGAGCTGAATGACAACAGCGTCTGGGTTAGGGTTAGGGTTTAACCTCAGCGATGAAAGCGACATTGGGGTTAGGGTTGGGGTTATAGGATCAAGATTAGGGTCAGGCACCTTCTGATCGACAGGGCATGACTCAGAGGGCGCACCAGAATGAGTGGGGGGGCGGGCTGGCAGGCGAGTTGAGCGCTGCGCAACGCTCAGCCTGACCCTAACCCTAACTCAAGGGTTCGCGAGGCGAGCACGTGAGCGTGTAGCGCAGGGGGCGCGGTGCCGGGCGTGCGACACCGTGACGACGAGCACGTCGCACAAACAATCGCAAGTTGAAATTGAAAGCTCGGGACTTGCGAGGCGTTTGCAAGAGGGCTGTGCCTACGACACGTCAAGAAACACCCCCCCCCCACAAGCTGGCCCTGACGCAAATTCTAGCAGCAGGCAACGCGGCAAGCCCTACCCTAATCCGAACCATAATTTCCCGCCCCCCCTCTTCCCGGTGATCCTGACGGCACCCCAGCGCTCAGCCTTTCCCTAACCCTGACCCTAACCCTTACCCTAAACACGGAACTTACCCTCATCCTAACCCTAGATCCCCTCCCCCCCCCCGGTGATCCTGACTGCACCCAGCGCTCAGCGCACTTACCTTGTCGAGGGTGATGTGCGGGTGGTGGCGCTTCTTGGAGTAGCGCGCAGAGACCTCTACCTTAATGCTCACCCTAACCCTAATCCTAAACGCGGCAAACCCTACTGTAACCCTCACCCTAGGTTCTACTCCCCCCCCCCCGTAACCCCTACCGCACACCAGCGCTCAGCGCACCTTGTCGAGGGAGATGTGCGGGTGGTGGCGCATCTTGGAGTAGCGCGCGTAGAACCCTAACCCTAATGCTAACCCTAATCCTAATCCTAAACGCGGCAAACCCAACTGTAAACCTAACCCTAGATTCCGCCCCCCCAGTGACCCCAACCGCACACCAGCGCTCAGCGCACTTTGTCAAGGGTGATTTGCGGGTAATGGCGCATCTTGGAGTAGCGCGCGTAAAACCCTCATCCTAATGCTAACCCTAACCCTAATGCAAAACGCGGCAAACCCTACTGTAATCCTGACCCTAGATTCCGCCCCCCTAGTGACCCCTACCGCACACCAGCGCTCAGCGCACCTTGTCGAGGGTGATGTGCGGGTAATGGCGCATCTTGGAGTAGCGCGCGTAAAACCCTCATCCTAATGCTAACCCTAACCCTAATGCAAAACGCGGCAAACCCTACTGTAACCCTGACCCTAGATTCCGCCCCCCCAGTGACCCCTACCGCACACCAGCGCTCAGCGCACCTTGTCGAGGGTGATGTGCGGGTAATGGCGCATCTTGGAGTAGCGCGCGTAAAACCCTCATCCTCATGCTAACCCTAACCCTAATGCAAAACGCGGCAAACCCTACTGTAACCCTGACCCTTGATTCCGCCCCCCCAGTGACCCCTACCGCACACCAGCGCTCAGCGCACCTTGTCGAGCGTGATGTGCGGGTAATGGCGCATCTTGGAGTAGCGCGCGTGAAGCCCTCATCCTAATGCTAACCCTAACCCTAATCCTAAACGCGGCAAACCCTACTGTAGCCCTAACCCTAGATTCCGCTCCCCCCCCCCCCGTGACCCCTGCCGCACCCCAGCGCTCAGCGCACCTTGTCGAGGGAGATGTGCGGTTGGTGGCGCATCTTGGAGTAGCGCGCGTAGAATTGCTCCAGGGAGTGCCCCATGGAGGCCGCAGAGGCGCTGCCGGGGCAGCACACATAACGTGCGGGACGCACAGGTGAGGAATGTGAGCGAACGCTGAAAGCGGGTGCGCGATGCCGGCGTGATTACACCGTGAATGTGTTGTACGTACGGGCGAATAACGTCCCGTGGAGGCCGCGGAGACGCTGCCGGGGCAGCACGTGTGCAGACGCTTAGGATTAGGGTTAGCGTGAGGAGCGTGAGTGAGCGAAGGTTGCGGGTGCACCGCGCCGACGCGATGACGCTGGTGATCGTATTTTTGCATGCAGGCGTGGAGCGCTGACGCAATGACAGATGCGCCTGTAGGCATGGAATGTGCGCGTACGACGGAAGCGCGCGCACGGCGCCAGCGCGATATTGTATAGATTATATAGATGTATGTACATGCGGGCGCGGAACGCCAACGTGATGGCAGCGTGAAGATGTGTCTGTAGGCATGACATGTTAACGCACGATGAAAGCGGGTGCGCCATGCCTGGCGTGATGACACCGTGAACATGCTGTACACGCAGGCGTCGAATGTTGACGCGATGACATGTTGCGTGAATATGCACATGAAGGCATGGAATGTGAGCGTGCGGGAGCAGGCGCACGGCGCCGACACCGTGGCTTTGTAAATGTGTACGTCAACTCCCCGTTCCTGCATGCATGTCCGTCTTGCGATGATGCCTGCAGCAGGGTCACCGTGCTTGCGCGCGTGTGTATACAGTGATCTTGCATGCAGTCATGGGCGCTGCGTGTGCGCATGCGAGCGCGCGTGAGCACGCGGAAGGGGGTTCATGACGCGGACGCAATGACATGTTTGATCATGTACGCATGTGTACAAGCATGCCCGGAGCGTGCGAATGTGTACTTTATGAGTGTGTGGTGTCACAGAGGAGGGTCGTTTCTGGGGGTGCCGCAAGCGGTGCGCAAAACATTGTCGTAGGTTTATGAACATTGAGCTCCTCCTCATGAAATATGGGTCCGAAAACAACGGCGCTCGAATCTGCCATGATCGACCCACACACACAGTGTCCATGCTATCGCAGACCGCGAGGGCGAACTTTAATGACAGAGGCGTAGCAACAGTTCGGTGAGTGATAACCCTTTTCTTGGGCAAATGATGCCTGTCGCCCTGAGTTCACGAGTGAATAGCAATTGGCCCAGCACTTGCGGGCGAGAGCGGGCAGCTCTGCATGGGGAGCTGCATACTGCGGAGAGTCACACAGGTGCGCGCAAACTGCATGGATGCCGCCATATACCCCGTCACAGCATGACTCACGCGACTCGATTGGCCACAGGCCGGATACGCATGACAACGCAGTGAGCCGTTTGCGCCTGTTTTGTTGAGCGCATCACCACTGAACACGTTCCATCAGTGACCCACCCTCCGAGTGTCAGCACGCTTTTCAACGCAGTCCAGGTGCGACAGGCAGCGGATTGCCTTGTACTCTCACAACGACTGCTGTCACAGACTAGTGGCATTGGAGTCGACATTGAAGCACCTACTTCCAAAGTACCTCGAGAGTTTCACACAACAAGCACAGTTGTGTGCTTCACGGAATTTGAGGCAGACATTATCGGTGGGTCTTGACGACAATGCTCACGCAGTCAGGCGAAAGCTTGGCTGCTGTCATGTGCAGTTGTCGTAGATCGAATTGTCGGTACTGCGCCTGCACCTGCCTGCTCAGTCAAACTGTATGGCGGTTCTGACATGCTGTAAGCCTGTTGAACGTCAGCCCCAGGCTATACATTGCAGCTAAGTCGGCTGCACCTGTCCCCAACTTACTCGCAGTTGCTCTTCACACTGTCACGCAGCGCTACAGTACGGAAAGCAACGTCATGCATTTAACAAAAAGCCTGGCAACCTCTGGCTGCGAGGGTCAATACTGGTACCACGTAAGCACTGTTCTGACTTGAAAGCAGTGACCACGTCTGTGCAAGCTGCTTGAGCAGGCTGAAATTTGTGTGCAGCCCTGTCTCAGGTGAACAAGAATGGTTCGAAGAACAGGTTACTTGTCAGACGGGCTCCTGTGGCAACCCGTGTCATAGATGCATCTCATCAGCCAGCAGTGACTTACACAATGGGACTGATGGCGACACTCGCCATCGCGATAACCGCACTAGATGAATTTTGAGGTCAATAGGTAACCTACCAGAATGCACAGTCCCAATCACAAGGTGGTCGCGGTGACTGTTTTGACTACCTCTGTGACTGTTTGGGAGCTGTTCTTGGTGGATCTCCATTCGCTATCTCAAGATGCGCGCACGAAGCATGTCAGCGTGCGGCTAGATGCTGAAAGTCACAGCGAGCCAATTTCACTCACTGTGCATCCGAATGCGCGATGAAGTCAGATGGGTACAGCTCCTGGGTGTACGCCACAGGGTTGTTCTGGAATCGGGTGCCCAGGACAAAGAACGTGGCGCACAGGCACGCGATCATTCCCCCACAAAGAATCCACATGACCGCCCTCCGCACATTGCTGCCGCTGCGTTGCCAAAGCATCATAGCGCGTGTTTGCCTTGCTGCAAGAAACAGGTGCCGCTGCTGTTGTGATGCGCCGGGAAAGTGCTGCTAAGTTCCGTCCGCCATGGGCGATTTGCTTCCCTTCCAGGTGCGTCGCTGCACGTGCCTCGCTCTGGCTGCTCAAAGTTGCTTCTCGGAAAAATCCACTGTTGAAGATATTCGTTGAAGTTCTTGGGTAGCGAAGGATTAAGCACGCTATCACGCATGTGGCAAGCTAACAACGCAGGCAACGCTGCTGCCGCGGTGACACTCAACAATGTGCAATGCGCATGCGCCCTGCCTGCCCCACCTGTCGATGATTTCAAGCAAAGCGAAGCGGTACCCACCAACTTTCATTTGTCAGCAATGCCACTTAACGCCGGATTCGAACGTGCTTGCAACCACGTGTCTCATGTGATGTGTTGCAGACACATCATCCCCGCACCAATCTTGAAGCCCAAAAAAGGGAATGCTCCGTTGCACCATCAGTCAACCACCCCTGTCATTCTCCGAACCGAAGTCTGCTAACACACACTGTCATCTTTTCATACTTCCTTACTGTGGCCGTGAGCCCACCCACATCACCCGTCTTGTCAAAGCAAGGGGGGCTCGCCCCTCCTAGACCCTTTGGTCAAACCTGACTCCGCCTCTGAAGTTGGCGTACGCCTCTACCTGCCAAGCAACATCTTAGTCTTGTACGCACCATGCGCCGCAGAGGCGGCAGAGTACTTGATCCACCTGTCTTTGGTGCGCAGGTCTGCAGGTAACTCCTCGAGACGCGTAGGATGCACAGACTTGGCGCAGCGAGTGTTCTTGTCGTGGTGTTTGGGGAGAAAGAGCTTGCCCTTGTTCTCCTCGCTGGCCGCCTCGGAGTCAAAAATGCGCCAGTGCACTTTCGCGTTTGCGTGCCCCACATGCTCAATGTCGGGGGAGCAGTCGCACGCCCAGTGGATGCTGGCATCATTCTTCAGGAGGGTGCCCACCTGGCCCTGTTTCTCTCCTGCAATATATAGCAAACGAGCACACACAGGGCAATGCTGGAGCTCATATGACCTCACCACAATGATCAACACTGTGATGCCTCCACAGGACCTGCGCGCACACACCGAGCGATTGGTTGAAGTTCATGGTGGAAGTTCAACCTCAATCACATGCACCTTCAACATGAGCACTGCTCGCGCTGAGCACTGCTGTTGACCGCACTGCTTGCGCTGAGCCGTGATGCATGCTGTGCCCCGTGAGCGCTGCTGCTGCTGCTGCTGCTGATATTTGTCGGAATAGCAGGCTCTCATGTAACTGCAGAGTCGTGTAACTGCAAGGACATGTAACGGCAGGGGCGTGACTGGCTTAGCTGGCCCTTACTTGAGCAGATTGCACGAGCAGGTTGCACCTTCTCGTGAAAAGCATAAGACTCGTCGCTTGGACTGCTCACTACATAGCTGGCTCTATCGTGCCAGCTCTATTCACGACCTCGACCTTACACTCAATATTCACTTCGCCTTAGCACGGTCCTCCAGCCGGAGTCTCTTCCTCCCTGCTGCCTTGCTACCTGGCTTGGCATCGTGTCATGGAGCTCTAGCTGAGTCGTCATTTCCGACATGGTCACACCGACAGCCTAGGCAGGTCCGCACAGCACAGTGCGTTATCAAACCGCAGAGTTCCCTGGCGTAAACATATCCGCACAGCACAAGTGGCGTAAACAAATCCGCACAGTCCAAGTGGCGTAAACAAAACCGCACAGTTAAAGTGGCGTAACAAAACCGCAGAGCTTCCTGCGAGAACAAACCCGCACGGATTCAGTGCGAGACCAAGTCCGACGCAACAGAGCCGCACAGGTCGAGTGCGAGATCAAACCCGCAGAGCTTCCTGCGAGAGCAAACCCGCACGGATTCAGTGCGAGACCAAGTCCGACGCAACAGAGCCGCACAGGTCGAGTGCGAGATCAAAGACCGCACGGCATTCAGTGCGTCAACAAGTCCACAGCAACGAGCTGCAGAATTCAGCTGATCGGCTAAGGAGCACGCAGACGGCAGCTAGTAACTACAGGGAGAGTACCGCGGAGCATCCACAGGAGCACGCAGAATAGGCACGGCCTGACCTGAGTACAGCTTATCCCGCAGACGGCACCAGCATCAGCAGCAACATGGCAGACATCAGCAACTCGCGCCTCAACCTTGCCAGGATCCCCCATCTGCCTTTCGACGGCAAGAACGAGGCATGGACATGGACAACCTGGAAGCTCAAATTTTCTGCCTGGATCAAGGTCGTCGGCGCATATGACGTCATGACCGGCAAAACAACGGCGCACCACGAGCGAAAGCACATCTCCCCATGAGCGGCTGCTCTCCACGCCGCCGCCAATCGCAACAAGTGCACCCACTGCGGCAAGATGGGGCACAAGGTCGACGCGTGCTGGTCACTGCACGGCAGGCGCCCATCATGGCGTAGGCAGGAGAATTCCAAACAGGAGCGATCTCATCTCGGGTTTTAGCACCCAGAGGGGGCACTACCATGAGACGACCCAGCAGAGGCACTTTCATTTGCGGCTTCTGCAGCCCACATTTCGGCCTGAGAGGGGGTGTCGGATTAGCAGGCTCTCATGTAACTGCAGAGTCGTGTAACTGCAAGGACATGTAACGGCAGGGGCGTGACTGGCTTAGCTGGCCCTTACTTGAGCAGGTTGCACGAGCAGGTTGCACCTTCTCGTGACAAGCATAAGACTCGTCGCTTGGACTGCTCACTACATAGCTGGCTCTATCGTGCCAGCTCTATTCACGACCTCGACCTTACACTCAATATTCACTTCGCCTTAGCACGGTCCTCCAGCCGGAGTCTCTCTTCCTCCCTGCTGCCTTGCTACCTGGCTTGGCATCTTGTCATGGAGCTCTAGCTGAGTCGTCATTTCCGACAATGCACGCGCGAGATACACGCCCAGCATTGGTGGAACTTTCAGCCTCATTGACATGCAACAGATGCACATCCCTGGTCAGCATGGAACTTCAAAATGACCCCCTGAAGTCATGTAAGATGTGAAAAGGCACTTCATAACCGGCGGCGATCGGGATACACTGCGTGGCTGTGCACCAGATCTAAGAGCAGACCTATGACATGAGCTGACGTTGCTTGCTTCAGTAAGCTCGATGGCATGCACGCAACTGTCGGCAGCCATATTGCTTTGAACCTAGGAACCTACGAGGAAATTATTGTAAAAATAATACTTGGACTGCGACAGACACGCCGGCCGTCCGTACTCCAGCTCCAACATGCCGATGTGTACTGTGGTGATATTGTCGGGCAGGTACATGGGCACCATATAAGCCTAAAATGTTGAAGCATAGGGCTGCATACGAAACGACTGCAGACACAATGGCATGCGACCGGGATTTTGACCTCTGTTGGCAGTGAGGCTTGCCAATACAAGTTCACGGGTGCCATGGACAAATTTCAATCTGAGACAGGTTTGTAGCAATGACATGCAACATAATTCGCTACTGTGTTATGTGATGTGATGGCATGTAACGACACAAGAAGTTATGGCGGCCATAGTGTGGCAGTGTAGTAACGAGCACGCATGTTCAAGATTGCTGAGCTGCGTTGCCATGTGAGGTACGGGACAGCACTGGCAGACAGTTAGCCGCCACGGCTGCAGGACCTGGTACTTTTATTAACGGACCTGGTACTACTATGAAAAAATATCACCATAGTATTACGTTAAGCCCGAATCTGACACGTGACAATGCAGCACATCGTGCATGATCGGTGATTTCAAGTTCACCATAATATTCCCATGCAGTCAGAGGGAAATTCAATCCGATCTGGGCCATCGCAACACGACTTGCATCAGATTCCTTGAACTGCTCAAGCGCTGCTGAAATACTGTGTCCCCTCTGGCAGAATCTGAGATGCATGCATGCATGCACCTACTCTGTACATCATGTTACTGCACAGTGTGGCCTGTCGCCTGTCAGTGCCACAGTGAAGTCTCTCAAGAGTAAGACCTGCAGTAATCCACCTGATCAGCTGAGCCTGCAATGGTGAGTTCTGCTTCTTTGCTGTGGACTCTGGAGCTCTTTGCATTACAAATTGTGGCATGCAGCACTCCTGCACCCACCAGACACAATTGAAACGGTCAAGCTGATATGTTCGTGGCGCCCAGAATGTGCTTGCGGTGTCCATACTGCAGCCCCTTCATAGTGTCAGCTATGTTATCAACACCACACAACACGGCGCCCACCACCAACGCCACCATCATATGCTGTCACCCGGACGGCGCCGCTTCTGCCGCGCTAACTTTGGCACGCGGGGTAGCACCAGTGATGGTCTGCGTACATGCTGTGCGTGTACCACAGGCATTCGATGCTGTCCGTTATTTGTCACTGCCTGGATCTTGACAAAGCTGTCGCAGAGCGATCCTGCGCATGCCGTGCTTGGTGATTGTCGGTGTATCAAAATGAGGCGAAAAGTGGCTCCCGCAAGGCTTCCCGCTAAAAGGACCGCAGAGTCGCACTGTGAGCGTGTGTGCAATCTCCACTGCTTCGTTTTAGGCAACCGCCTGTCGAGTTTCCAGTGTCCACACACCGGTTTGTGTGGCACACACACACTTCTTCTTTTTTCGGTGTGTTTAAAGTTCAATCTCAGGATTGAAGTTGATTAAGTTGGTTGTGTGAAAAAATTGAGCACAACGCTTCAAAGCCAGCAAAAGCGTAGCGCGTAGCGTAGCGCGCGAAAGGTGGCGCGGTAGCTGTCTGTGGTCAACAAGACTGCCCAAGACTGACTGCCTGATTCAGCTGGAGGCAGGCAAAGCGGGGCCTTCAGCATTGTTCAGCCGGAGCGAAGTTAGGGCAGCACGTCGCGGACGGGAATTACTGAGAGGCGTCGACGACCGCAGGCCATGAGCGCTCTCAGGTGTGCGAATTTTCAATGCTGCTGTCGAGCTGTCTGTCTGTCTGTGCTGTCGGTGGTTCGCAGGAATAAGGCTACAGATTGCAGCGAACACGTATTGGTAGTTTGCTGCCCGTGCACTTCAGTACGCAGGAATTGCTGCTGCCAGCCAGCCCCCGAAGTGTACAAGAAAACACCATCCAAAAGAGATGGAGACGAGTGCCTTGAACGGGGACGAGTTGCGCTATCAAGCGGGTCAACACCAGCTGATTTGAAATAATTTGTCTTCATGGAAACGACAACACACGCATCACCTCAGCATAATTGGTGCTTGTTTCCGATGGCACATCGATCACGAGAGTAAGCGCGTGCTGCGAGCATTGCCTCGGAAACAAGGATACTTGCACGACCTCAACATGAATGGCACTTTTTGACGTTGAACCTGCGATCACGCGAGGGTGCGCATGCTGCAGGCGTTGACGTTGACGTCTGCCTTGCCGCTGTACGGAGCTACAAAATCAACGTGTCAAGCGCATCCAACAGCACCACGCTTTGGCGACGCACTCAATGTTGCCTTGTCTGTTGCAGCAAACTTCAAGCCATTATGCACAACTCATGCATGTGCTGAAAGTCGAGACGGCAGTAGTACGATACGCGCAGCGCCAACTTGACCACTGTTGAACACGCTGACAGCGATCAGCGCTTCCTGTGCAGCAACATCGCAAGCGCTGTTACAACAGAGCCAGCGCCAGAATGAGCTCCAGCATTCAGGGTGGAGGACAACTACCCCCCAGTTGTTGAATTTAGTGAACGATTGTGGTAGCATGCATACATGCATGTACCCACTGCAAAATCATCGAGCCCAGGTTCACCGTGACCAGTAGTGCAGAGAATCGTGCATGCCTAGAGTTCAGACGTATCGCGCCCATAAGGGTCCCTCGTCTACAAGAAAGGGCCTATCACAAGAAGTGAAAGGCCAGTACAAGCAAGCCATTAAAGTTTGTACCTCAGGCTCAGGCTGTGGAGGTTGGGACGAGGCCCTCGGAGGGCAATCCCCTATTCTGACATACTACGTTGTTTTCATATGGTCTTGCATTCACAATAAGCGATTGCGCCATGATAATAAATGTGCAACAGTTGAATGTTGGGCCAACTTATTGAACGCTATTGCTTTAGTGTGCAACTGTTACAGTTATTAATGCCATGCCAACTTCAAGTTGATTGATGACTCCGAGTCAGTCGGACTCACAACAACAGTCAACGATTGATTCGTGTCGTGCCAACTTCCGAATGAGTCATCAGGGACTTAAAGACTCAAATCATTGCCAGGAGAACATGATGGACTGACGGTGTTGTCAAATTTGTAGTGCTCCAGGTTGCTCAGACCTTAGGTAGTAGTAGGCTATGTACTGGGCCAGGCATCCCTTTCACATCAGCAAGTTAGAATTTTCGGGTAATGACAGCTTCTGCTTCGCCGCAAATAAGAGGTGCATACCTGCTGAAGCATTATATACGACCTAGCAAGTGCAAGCCATAGTGATTGCCATTATGATTCTTAACCAACAGATGAATCATTATCAGATGCAGGTTCTTCAACTTCCAAAACTCTACATCGGCTTGTGACACACGCTGTTGAAGCAGCAGAAGTGCTTCTCTGCGGCCTTCATGGTGTTCTGACCAATAATTCCATGTCTTTGTGGCGCTTTCAATGACCATCAGGTCCAGTCGGTGACCCACGCACAGGCTACTGCCACAGACACACCAACAGCGCATTTACAACCAGGACCAGGGCCGCACGCAGGTGTGTACTACACTGATTGGACCACCGTAACAGTTGGTGTCTCAACTCTCAGACAGTTCCCGTATCATTGATGCACATGCTCAGACTTCAGCCATCCACGCGATAAACAGTACATGAGCTTGTGAGGGTTCAAAGTTTGCACTCACTGGCAGGCACCGTGACACATTGACAGTAGTGCACTGCACGCATGTGTCGGACAACTGAGACATCAGCATGACAATGTGCAGTGCATAGCATGACAATGTGCAGAGCATTTTCCAAGCAGATGACTAGCGCGCTGTACGTGCAGCCCAGAGTGTGGTACGTTGGTTCCCCAGGGCCAGAAGGGGGCGCCCCGGAGGCTGCCTTATTCAGTCTTTTCATTGCCAAGCTTTGTAATTCAGTGGTGAAGCCAGAGTCACCACAGAGTGGGTTTGGTACGAACCGCGCGTGTTGGTTTCTGCGGGAATCAGGTGCCATTTTCTCGCCTAAATGGCCAAATGTATCATTATGATAATAATTCCATGTGAGAACTCCAAACCATTTGGTTTACTCCCTTCAGGATTACTACCCGTGCTACCTTCAAGAGAAGTTGTGTGGCCCATGTAGACCCTGACGAATTCGCAATCAAGTGGTCACTGCGGCCTAGCTCGACATGCGTGGGTAAAAGTTTCAGGCGTGTTCGTCGCGCTCACTGACTGATTCAGAAGGGACACGCCAAATAACGAGGGCCGCAGTGTGGCATCCTCAGGCTGGCACTCCAGAAGGGGAGGCTGCCCTGCTAAGTGTACATACGTTTTTCAGCTTAGTGTTCAAGCCAGAGTCACCACAAGAGCCGCCATACCCTGGAGACCCTTAGGCTTGCGATGAGTATCATTATGTCAGCACCTGATGTGGTGAAACCTAGCTACTTGGGTCGAGCACTGCGTTGTGGTCAGCTTACTATGTAGTACGGCTAGCCATTTGACGTGGGAAGTGCATACACTGCTCACCATTAGCTGCCCTATGGCTAGTGTCTATTGCAATGAATCAAGTGCATGGTATTGTGCATACTACTAGTAGGCTATGGAAGTGCGCCTTGAACCAGATGAGGCATGTTGGAATCTTACGGCGCCTGAGGAGAGCACACCGCGTGCGGCATTGCACAAGTGGCCAAAGCATGCTGGTAGTACACATTGTAGTGTCTGACTTTTCTGGCTACAGACGGCCTGCAGCGGCTGCATACAGCCATGAGCAAGAGGTGCACAGCCAATTGAAATGGTATTTTTCAGCCAGTGACCACTTCCCCCTACGCTGGGATCGCACCTGCCACCACGCTTGACTGGGTATGGATTGAGATTGCTTGAACGTCCTTGTTGCCACAGTGTGATGCTGCTAGACTGATTCTTGAAGCATTCAAGAAGTAACGCTTTTGTGACTTGTGGTATGTGATCACCGGTACAAACGGGTGCAGCTTGTGCATGTATCATACCTCGAATACAGTTGAGATTTAGCTGTTCACCCCGCGTGCGGAGTCGCCACAAGTTTGCATACCGCTCAAGTGCTCATTTATGAACCGACAAGGCGGTTTGGCTTCAAAGTGAGTCAAAGAAAGCAATGTCAAACGCCAAATGCCATTTCAAGCCCACTGTCCGCCCCGCAAGTGCTTCAACCGGCGGCAGGCCACTGTTGAATGCAGATGCCACGCGCAGGCATCGCTGACGCCATTGCCCCCCCCCCGCCGCGCGCACCGCAGCACCGCGCCTCTCGGCAGCATGACCAAGACGGCAAGGCTCGCCGCCGCTGTCTTCCTGGGCGTCTCTGTTGGCGGCGGCCTGCTCATGCTCGCTGTCGACCGCGCGGACTTGGCAGACTTCAACTTCAAGCCCTCGGAATCGACGCCGGCGGCGACGCAGCACGCCGCTCTGCTCTCCGCGCTCGGCGACCGCCTCACTGCGCTGCAGTCGCAGTTTGAGACGGTTGAGTACAGTGTTGCGGAGAGTCACCTCGGAACTCAATCGGCGGCGGCTGCGGACGCTCAGGCCGCCCTCGCCGCCGCGCGCCAGAACATTGACGGCCTGACGGCGCTGGTTCACGCGGCCAGCGAGCGAGAGAGCAGGGCTGCGGCGGCGGCCACTAGCGAGCATCTCCGAGTCAGCGAACCGCCCGGCAGCAGGGCTTCACCCCACTGCTCGTCAGCGCAGGCACTGGTGGAGCAGCGCTCAGAGTACGCGTATGTGACGCTCCACATGCAGCTGGACCATGTCTCGGCGGAAGAGCGGAAGCGGGGGCTCGCCAACGTTCTCACGCTGCTTCACGGGCTGCTCGTGGAGCACCGAACGGCGTACGACGTAGTGGTGCTCGTGACCCCAGAGATATCGCCAGCGGAGCGGGCGCTGTTCACGCAAGCGGGCGCGATCGTCACGGAGGTGGAGAAGTTCACGGTGCCGAATCCGGCGTGGCCAGCATACAACGATGTGGCCACCAAGCTCCACGTCTGGACACTGTTACAGTACTCTCGCATCGTTTATTTGGACTCCGACATCGTCGTCTGCAGCCAGCCCGACAGAATCCTCGATGCGTGCCCGGTGGGATCTACTTTCTGTGCAGTATTGGATCAGGGGCAAAATGGAGAACGCGAGGGTTTTTGCAACACCGGCGTCTTTGTGGTACAGCCCAACATGAGCGTTTTCCAAGAGCTGAATGCCAACAAGAGCGCCATGGCAGATTTGAGGTATGCAGACCAGGACTGGCTCAATCAGATCTACAGCAATTACACACACCTGGATGACAGGTTTAATGAGGCATCGGCCCTGCGTTTCGATAATAAGATGCGCCAGTGCAGGGTCGGCAGCACCGTGTTCATGCATGGCAAGTTCTGGCAGCTGCTGCAGGAATTTCCGGGCTGGGAGGAAGACTCCGGCCTGGACTTCCCATGGAAGAGAGCATTCAGGGAAGTCAAAGTGCCCATCAGTCTGGGCAACTTCCTGGAAAGTGAAGCTGTGAAGGAAGTGGGTTGACAGCAGCAGGGAGGTTGAACAGCAGTTTGCCCCAGCAACTTCAGCTTACAGGCTGACACCCCTTTGCAGGGCGGCCAGCTGCACTAGTACTACTCTATGTTGTGTCGTTCCTGCCCTCTTTGTTCTTCCTTCAGGTATTTTAATTGAAATATGATAAAACAACGCTCTTGTGGCACGTCCAGGTTTGATGCCTATTGTTTCATTTCTGCATTGTTTGCTGATTTTTCCATTCCGCATTCTGTGCTGTCATGCAATGCTTGATTCTGCAAGATGTCTTCACGGTTCCGTGCTGCATTTGTACGTGGATTTTGGACATGCAATCTGCAGCAATCGATTAATCCATGCCTCAACAATACCAAGTTTTTGCTGTTGTAATGCGTATATTGCAACAACTCTTGTTCGCAAGTTGACAGGTACGTCTTGCTGTGCACAACTCGACTGCAGGCTCAACCTAGACACGTGGCCCCTCTCTGGGCCCTGGAAATGACATGCCTATGGACACATATGCCATCTGGACACCCAGGCTCTGACACCAGGGATACAATTCTGTCATACATGACCAGTCATGTGACTCTACAGTTGCCGCCTTCAAGCAGAATGAACATGTGTTTGCGCTTGCTTGCGGTTGGCTGGACCAACAGCACTTTCAAGTGGCCCTTGCAGATTCCAACATCAGGAGTGCCGACATATTCTCACTCATTACGAGTCATCCACTCCTTAGTCCTGGATGGTGAGTCACCGTTGGTGACTGTTTCGAATGTGGTTTCTATGGAAGGTGTCTTGTCGACCTGCCAAGTTATGCGTCAGGTACTATGTGGTGGTTGTGCACAGGCGGTGCATCAGGTAACTGTGGTGGTTGTCCCCCAGGCCCCTCCCTTTTAGCCCCTATTGGGGGTATGTAGAGGGGGGGTGCCAGGACAACTGGTGGTGCCTGTAAACCTCAACAACAATTTCGGGAATAAAATGTTGAAGTCAGAGTTGAGCTTTCGTCTGAACAAGACGACGCTTGTTTCATGAGATACAGCACCAGCCGAACTCCGCGCTCCAGCTTCTTGCCACTGCTGGTGCTCATTGCCATGGCCGCCGCTGCTGCATCGAGCTGGGCTGCTGCGGTACGGCTGAGTCAGAACTCGTGTGCAGCCATGATCATGTCACATGATCACTGTGTTTTGTGCATCCACATGCGTTCACAGTTCGCTATGCCCACAGTCTGATATAAATACGGAAGTGGCTTCAATGAGCAGTATGATGCAATAGCTGTCAACCTCTTAACATGTACCTCAGACATGATCAGCGTGGAAAGCTTTGAAGTTTGCAGCCTGTGTTCAAGTGCGTGCTGTTTCTTGATAGCCAAGGCGCTCATGAACGCATTGTTGCTGTGAACTGGGCAGGCAATGCTGCTGTTGCCCCGTGCCATCACTTGTGCAGTCTGCTGACCAAAAGCGATCACGTTGACATTCACTGTATGGCAGGAGGCGATGAAGAGCAGATGGCGATTGGACGGCCAAAAGGCACTGGTTACGGGGGGCACGAAAGGGATTGGGAATGCCATCGTTGTGGAGCTTGCGCACCTGGGAGCAGAGGTGATGTTGCTGGTGTGCGCTTCATCATGGAGAGATGCATAGCTCAAGGCGTTTAGCACCCGCTTCCGATGTAAAACAATCGTCTCGCCTTTGATTTAAAGCAACCATAATCTGTTCGTGGTGGAAGATTGCAAGAAGGTCAATTTGCTTCAGATCAAGATGGTCCGAATTGGCAACGTCGCGTCAATGAAAGCTGTGGTGCAGGTTTGACCCAGCCGCATGTAGTTGCAACGAAGCACAGCGGCTGCATATGTGCTGTTGCTGCATGGGTGAAAATAATTCAGTGCTCAGCACTTTCGCAAGCGTACTGTCTGTGCACATTGTGTAGCTTGCTGCGCCGCCCCCCCCTCTTACCGCAATTTGCTCCCTCCCGACGGCACCCGCAGCGCGGAGCGGTGCTGCCTTTAAAGTGCACAGATGCACACAAACAACGCCGCACCACGCCGTTGTGCGGTATGCATGTGACGTGAACATATGTGCTTCGCAAGGATGCACCTGCCTCGCAGCCATAGCACACTGTCAAGCCGGTTGCGCACAGCCGCCTCGCGCGCACGCGACGTGATGCTGAGAGCTGAACCGGCTGCGTCTCCGTTTACCAATCACGGCACAGGCTAGCACATCGTACCAATGCGGCAGCTGAAAGGTGACACACAGACCCTGTGTGCTGATAAGGAGTGCCATTATATAGTCAGCATGAAAACCTGGACCGTGCCAGCTCAGCATCGCTGTGTCTTCACGCTTCAAAGACCTCGAACAGATCTGGAACAGATCTCGAACAAAACCACCAGGGGAAGTGCAGCGTCAAGCGCACAACTTGAAGTGCAACCTGACTGCAAACCAAAGCAGTGCTCATTTCAGCACTCCGTGCGTGTGCACGCCATTGCAGGTGTACACGTGCGCGCGCAGCGACGCGGACCTGCAGCAGTGCTTAGCGGAGTGGCGCGCGCAGGGGCTCAAGGTGCACGGGAGCGTCGCCGACGTGTCGAGCGCTGAGGACAGGGCGGCGCTGCTGCAGAAGGTGCGGCAGCGCTCAGGATGCTGCACGCAGCGGGCCCTCGCTCGCTCTCGTAGCGCTCTGCGATGATGCGCAATGTGCAGTCCAGGGGGCAGTCATTGCTGTGTTCACTCTTTTGGCGGCAGTATGCTACAAAGTGGATTGCGCGTGTGGGCGTCGCATTGCTCGGGCGCTAGCCGTGACGAGCTGCCACTGGTACCTCCTGGTGCGTGGAGTGGGCTGTCGTGACGCTCTCTGCTGGTGCGCAACGCGCAGTTCAGGGGGCAGTCCTTGCTGCGTTAACTCTTTTGTGGGCAGTACGATCCAACATGGTCTGTCCGCATGGCTGCCGCATCGCGCCGATGCATGCCCTGCTGAGCTGCCACTGACACATCCCTGGCACCGGACCGCGAGCGCACGGTGTCTGCTGTCACGGGATGGGGTGGCTTGTGGCGCAGTAGGCGCGGCTGCGCGCAGTGTTGCAACCTGTCGGCGGCGGCTTGGCGGCAGTTGCACTCGGCATTAGCGCACAGGGAACAGTGCGCGTCCCGGGTGTGGAAGCAAACAAAAAACTGCCAGCGCTTAATCTTCCAATTGCACTGTTGATGAGCCACCGCCCAGGCAGAACGCAATCCACCCTGTTCGTCTTTACTGCAGTGTACTGCAGGCTGCGGCTTCCTGCACCTCACATAGATGCCACCTGTGCAAGGAGTGTCAGCGGACTGCAGTATGTCTGCGCTGGCTTGATGACGAAACAAGAATCATATCTTGCATACTCCGAATGCATTTGGCTGTACCAATCTCATGTCGCTTGCGGTGCAGGTTGGCGAGGCTTTTGGCGGGTCGCTGGACATTCTCGTGAACAACGTTGGGACAAGCATCAGACGTGCGGTGCGTCGCCGACTTCACTTGCCGTGTGTTGTAACGTAGAGAGTGATTGTGTTGTGGTCTGTGTACCGAGGAGGGAAACTGCCGTAACCGTCCAGCGTGCTAAAGGCAATGAGCGTGTTGCAGTCATATGCTCCATCACAGTGCATGCAGCGATATGCCTAAGCCTCATTGCCCCGGTCTTGTGGAAAATGGTGTGACCAGTATCGGGAGGGCCATGCGCGTAATTGACTGTGTATGCCGCGTGTACAGCATGAGCTGCATGGCAGCATGTGACCGTCTCGCTTACAAGAATGCTGTTGCCGATTGGTCCGTGTGAAGGGAGCAAACAGGTTCAAGTACCTAAAACCTCATGCATCAGATCATCTCACGCATAAGCGTGCTTGCGCAATCCACGGGGCCAGTGTTTGAACCAAGGGGATCTACACCCCTTGTTTGAACAGAGCACTGCTGCACTGCAAGTGTGCGGTCTGCCATGCTATTGTGCACCTTTGGCTGTGGATACGTGCAGGAACTTACTGTGGAGCTGTGTGAGGCCGTGGGTTACAACTCTGCTGCCCATTGTGATACATTTGAGGCCTGCTCTCTGCAAAGGACGTGGTGTTCAAAAAGTACTCTGGGAGTATCGCCGGCCTGTGTACAACATGAGTGATTTGTTGCGACTCGCTGCCACGTGTGCATTACTGCCACACGCTTTGGACTACATGTTGTCAGAGAGCTGAGGGCGTGACCTCACTGCGTGCTTTGTCACAATGCCCAGTTATTTATGGCGGCACTCTTACATGTAAACCTGCGTCTCACGCTGTTACTCGTAATTCACATCACGTGCTGGTGAGCGCCGCCACCAATGGTGTTTGCAATAATCTCCCCGCACACCCTCTAAGCTTGAACGCATTTTGAGCTCGGGCTCGAGGTCTGCCGCCTTCCATGTTGTGCCCCCCTAGTGCAGCCCCCTGCGTACAAAGGTCCCTTGCCCACCACTAATAGCCCTTACCCTTACTGTACTGCTTAGAAGTATTAATTGCCCCCTAGGGCGCGGAAAAGCCCAAATGGTGGATGTTCAGCTTGCAACCAGAATCTACATCTGTCCTGTGAACACCTTGAAAGTACCTCCTAACCCCAATGCTGCAGCTGACACTTTGCGTCGATCGCTGTTGCCCTTGTGCAAACCCCAATGCTGCCGCTGACACTTCACGTCAGCTGCTATTGCCCACGTGCAAACCCCAATGCTGCTGCCGACACTTTGCGTCGGCTGCTGTTACCCGCATATAAACCTTAATGCTGCCGCTGACACTTCGTACACTTCGCATGTCAGTCGCTGTTGCCCACGTGCAAACCCGAATGCTGCCGCTGACACTTCGCGTCTGCCGCTTTCAACTACAGTATGTGCAAACCCCAACGCTTCCGCTGACACCCCGCGTCGGCTGCTGTTGCCTGCATGCTGCTCACCGCGCTCTCGCCGCAGACTGTCGACTACACGTCGGAGGAGGCCGAGCACGTGCTCAGGGTCAACTTCCACTCGTGCTTCGCCATGATGCAGCTGTGCCACCCGCTGCTCAAAGAGGCGCAGGGTGGTGGCAGCGTCGTAAACATCGGCTCCGTTGCCGGCGTGACGTCAATCAAGTCAGGCAAGCATCAGCGCTCAGCATGCTGCACCTGCACACTCTTGATTGGGTAGGGAAGTGATGCGCCTGCAAGCGTCTGGAAGTCGCTGGTGATCATCGAGTTGCTATTGCGCGAATCACGAGGTGTTTATCGCGATGCTACGGTCGTCTGCGGCTTAAGCAGCAGAAGCTAGGAGCTGGCTACTCCTTGTTCAGCACGCTTTGAGGCAGCGTGCGCAAAGGCAAAAAATTGGGGCCGCGACGTCGGTTGACGCTGGTCAGCGCCCGAGGAAACTCCACTCTGCTTGTTTGTCTGCAGAGTGCTTACCCAACACTGAGTGCTATATACCCAACACTTGGAGCTGTTGGGACTACACAAGTGCACCTTTTTGTCTGTCAAGTGTTCAAGCATTGCTCTGAGTTGATGTGTCGTCACGAGGCTGTGTGTGTTGGCAGTGCCTGCCCCTAACCCTCTCCCCAACCCTAATTGAGGGCACAGCAGCGCCACATACGTTAGCATGCAGGGCGTTGATCACCACCTGCACATGCGGAGCATGCACTGGACATGGGCGTGATGCCAAACGTTCAGCGAACGCTGCCGCCACATGCTAGTGAGGGAGCACCTACACAGAGCAAGACATCAGCACATTGACGTCCCGTAGCGCAGCCACATGCGCTGATCGTTATTGTGCCCCCTTTGATGCTTGCGTGCGCGCAGGCACGCCCTACGCCGCGTCCAAGGCGGCCATGCACAAGGTCACGCAGAACTGCGCGTGCGAGTGGGCGGGCGACGGCATCCGCGTCAACTGCGTCGCGCCGTGGTGCGTCACACGTTGAAGTTGCACAACATGGTATTTTGAAGTTTATTTCAAAGTTTAAGTGCACTTTTTGTGGTGGACGAGCACACTCACTACATGCCCCACAAATACGCCCTTCGCGCAGCATGTTATCATCTAGAGGTTTGCTCAAGACGTGTCCCCATACGCATCAAACACGCCGTATTTGTGTGGCCAAATATGTTTTCGTGCAACCTACACATGGCCAGTATGACTTGAAGTAGCAGTAGTGCGCAGCATCAGCTCGTGATGGCCCGCGATCACTGGGTTTAGGGCAAACTGTGTGACCTTATGGTGCGTGGCGCCGTTCTCAAGTAGGCAGCGCCGTGGTGAGTGCCCGCAGCACACGGTCCCCTGCTGCAAATATTAGCTCAGTGACACCATACTTAACTTGAAGTATGATGCATGCTTGAAGCGTGCATGTGAGTGGTGTAGTGGTAATCCGGAGCATCAGTGCGTGATGGCCCGCCATCACTAGGGTCACAGTGGATAACGTAGTGCCATTGTGCGCGGTGCCAACTTTATATTGGTGTCATTTGCGGCAGCTGCGTTGAGCCATGTTGATGCTCTAAGTACGCTCGGCAGCCGTGGCCTTGTGATGTGAAGCATCAGCACTTGATGACCTGAAACTGCTGGGAGCAGCATTGGTCAAATGCCGTACGTAATGGTGCGTGCTCGCCCTCATTCACATGCAATGCCAGGGGGAGTGTCGTAATGACATAGTTGTCACTCTCTCAGCTGATGGGTTACATCACAAGCCATGGTTTCGGAGGGCCCGTCCATAGTTGTAGACCTTTGAGGCCATATGCACTGAATTCTGTGAAACGGCTCAGCGCTGCCTGAGTGCTCAATGGTTTTCTTCTGCTTCACATAATTTGTTCTTCCGAACTGGCGGTCACAGTAATTTTCAGGCTTCCCGTTGGGTTTTTTTTCGGTGTCTACTGCCAACGTAGCAGCAGGTGTACGGGCATTTTGTGCTGATTATGGGAGTGCCATTGAGAGTGTCTGCGCTTGACGGTTCGCAGCACCAGGCGGTGCAGGATGCGACTGTTGAGCTAGAAAGTGGATTGGCGCAAACTGACTGGCGTCGGGGTGCGACTTGAAACTCAAAGTGCGTGCCTGCTCGGCTCCATGTGCACTTGGTAGCTGTGGGCTGCCACTTACCAGAATGTTCAGTTCAAAGTTCAAATAGTTGCACCGAACTCTCAAAAGTTAGATGTAGCGTGCTGCATGCAACCGCAGCGCTTGGCGCAGGCTGTGATGGCTTATCCGTGAGCGCTGCAGCTGCTGCTAAGTGTCAGTTTTGTGAAGCATTCGTGGGCTTGTAGTTATAAATGCCCCAAGGAACGCCAAGAGTTCTATGCATTCTTAGGGTTTGCTTTTGTGAAGTAACCCTATCCCTAACCCTAACCTCGCTGCACGTAATGCGCCAGCACAAACCTGCAGCGTGCCCTATTCGTGAGGTGCGCAGCGGTCAAGCACAACCACAACCCTTATTTTAGGTATAATCTATTGACGTTTAACGACCATACCTGCATGTCGCTGCGCCCTTGTCGACAGGTACACCAACACCCCCTTGGCATCGCCTGTGTTTGAGGACAAGATCAAGGTGTGTGCGTGTGTATGCGCACGCGCGCGTGTGTGTGTGTGTGTGTGTGTGTGTGTGCGTGTGTGTGTGTGTGTGTGTGTGTATGCAGAGAAGCGCAATCAGGCGATGTCGTTTAGAAATGACTGTCAGTAAGTACAACGACAGTTTCTCAAGTCTGGCAAGCTGAACATGAACCATCTGGGCTCGTTTATGCTCTAAGCAATAAGTAATACAAAGTACAATGTAAGAGTGCTTGTTGTGGCAACTTGACCACCATTGGGCATCTTGGAACACTATCGCCAATGCAAGGTATACGCGCTGAATATTTCTGCTGCGAGCATCACACAGCAGCATGTACACTGCACAGAAGCAAAGTCATTGCTGCGAGCAGGCTGTACACTGCGTACAAAGCAAATGTTCACGACAGCAGAGCAGCCAGCACAAGTCACCAGTTGAGTGTTACAATGCGCCAAAATCTTGGAAGCTGCATTTTGTAGCAGCAAGTTGTGTTCGCCATGCATGACGTTTGCTTCAGTGCTTGTCTGTGCTGTTCGATATTCTGCCTTAGTCACGGCGCGCAGAGGTGCTCCTCTGCACCCCAATTGAAGGAGCCTCGCGGGGGCGGACGGCTTGAGGACAGGCTGAGAGCAGATTTTATCATGTACTTCAACTTTCAATACGCTTCAACTCCGGACTGCACGGCCCATCAATGCCGCTGTGTCCTTGAAGTTCAAAACCGGCTGAGAGCAGGTTTCTCATGTACTTCAACTTTCAAGACGCTTCAGTTCGATGCTGCACGCACGTCCTATCAATGCCGCTACGTGGCCTACGTCCTTAAACGTAGAGCTCACGCGCCGTCGCGCCCATCTATCCGTCCATTCTCGCGCCACGCGCAGTACGCGGAGATTCTGAGTCGCACGCCCATGAAGCGCATCGCGGAGGCGGAGGAGGTCAGCGCGCTCGTGGCGTTCCTGTGCATGCGCGGCGCGTCGTACATCACGGGCCAGGTCGTGTGCGTCGACGGCGGCTTCACGCAGAACGGCTGGATCACAAACTGATGCGCAATGCTCTTTGGAGGATGGGTGGTGGCGTTCGGTCACAAGGGCGATCACCAGGGGTTGCGTGCGCGCGGCACACAGCATGCGCGTGTGCAGTCTGCGGTGCGGCGCACGGCACGCAGGCGCACTGTGCGAGACGCTGCGCACTCATCCGCGCGCCCTGCGCATCGCCACGGTGACGTGCAGAGCTGCGGCGATGCGTGACACAGCGCACGGACTTGATAGAGACGGCAGTTATAAAGCTGGCCATTTGGCCCTCAATAATCTCACCGACCATGAGGCTGCACAACATTGAGGGGTTGTAAGGGGGCAGCACAAGCTCCCGAGCCCTGGATGTCAAGTGACGCGCATGACCAGAGTCTGCTTTTTCAGAGCACTTTCATGGAATGAGTGCAATGAACACCGCTTGCGGTTCAACTCAGATGCATTGGGCTCGTAATGGTCACCACAACAGTCAATAATGATGGTATGGGCCTTGTTGAACAGGGTTGCTTGCTGAGCAGTTCTGCATGCAGTGACATCTTGCGGCCTGGTTCTTGTCTTTGTGTCATCAGTGGTTTGTCGCCCAGACAAGACCAAAACATGACCTGTGAACACGCTACGATGGCCTGTGTCGCTGGTGACGTGTCTCGACAACAAGCACATTATCATATTAGCAGTGGGATGGTGGTAGGTAGCACATTGCACAATAGTGCCAGCTGAACTTCAACGCCTGGTGTCTGAGGTTTTGTTGGCAGGCCAAGCCTGGCCAGGATTCCAGGAAGATTGGAAACGTTTATTCTGGAGTAGTAGAGCAAGTTGCATGAAGACAGATAGCGATCCGATTTGCGCACCTGTGCCCACACACACTGTCGCTGCTTAACTTCAAACCACAACTTCAACCTTCTCACTCAACTTCAACCCACTTTCTTGAAGTGCAGGTCAAAGTTGCATGTACGACGCTTACGGCCAGCTCTTACCAGCAAGGCAGAGACGGAACGGCCGAATCATGCTGCTCCTGAAGTATGTGCTGCCGCTGGTGGTGCTGGCGACCGTGGGAGCTTTCACCCTGGGCCCTTCGCTGCGAGGACTAGCCAATAGCTCAGCGGTACGGATGGCAGCGGAGAGCGGCTCTGCTGGCATGGACAGGCGGCAGTTCGTGCACGATGCTGCAGTTGGTGCTGCCGCAGGGGTGGGCGTCGCCGCGGCACCGAAGGGGGCCTTTGCTGAAGGCGATCCCAAAGTGCAATTCCAGGTAAATCCAAACACCAAAGCGAATATGGCGATGCATGCGGCCACCTTCGTTCTCATGGAAGTGTAGACATATCGCAGGCATTGTGCTGCTTTGCGCATCAGCAGCATTGGAACTTCGGGAGGCCTGATGCAAAGTTTAGACATCTAATTATAAGCATGTCAGAATGTCGTGTGTCATGCGTCGGCGCAGTGAGATTCACTGCAATCACCAGGGCAAGGAGACTAAGATTGCAGAAGCAGCACCTATCAAATACATCTTACTTGTATGTTAGTCTTGAGTCATGGACACCTGGTCAGCAACACCGACTAAACGCATTTACGGCAGTGGATTGTGATGGGACAAGCGTGGGATCAAGTCTGACCACACTGGATTGCAAAATGAGACCCAATACTAGAGCTTACACAAAATGTTTTCTGCAATAGCTGCGTCTCAGTTTTTGTGCTCGAAACTACCACCAGGTTCACACGTACCAAAAAACTTGACTTGCACGACTTTGCAGCGACAACGACATCAAGTGCAGATGATTCTTGGTGATCACTTGAAAATTGGGCCGTCAACTTCACGGGCCGTGAAGCAAAAAATGTTCCTTTTTCAATAACGATATCCAATAAGTTTTGCCACTTCTACATATGCAGCAGGCTCCGGTGATGCTGATGAGCCCGGAGGGCTGCAAAATTACACCGATGAATGTATAATGAATGAGGTCTCATCCATCAGTGAATCGCGTGCGTCGCATGACATGCTGCGCCACACCCAATCATCGACTTGCTCGGGGAGCACCTAAGCATGCTGTTGAAGGCGTGAATTTCCTGTATCGTCTCCATTCCTATGGAAGTGGCCTTCAAATTCTCATGCACCCAAATATGCAGATATACTTCTAGTACGCTTTCATCGCATTCTGACTGTCACTTTTGCTACTGTCGCCAGCCCTGGATGAAGTGTTTGTGATGACACTAGAGTCTTGTCATATAACCCCGTTGCGTGCTTCAAGTGAGTTTTATGCTCTGTGATGTAGGGCGTCACTAGACTACCTACACACCCTGCCAGCACGAGATTAGTTGATGATAGAAGCATGCAATACTTTGTCAGCACGCTGCCAACGACGTACAGTCCACCATACAGATATACTCAGGATGATAAGACTATAGTAGATTATATGCCATCATTTGTCATTGGTTTGTCTTCTTGCATGTGAGTCTAGGTGCCGGTGGGCACCAATAGAACATGGCGCACAGGCTCCATAGGTAATACCCATACATAGACTTAAGGATAGGGTTAAAGATTGGTTTAGGTTAGGGGTAAGGTTAGGCTATCTTATCTTTTTAACCTTACTCTAACTCTAACCCTAAGACATATTTTTCAAGAAGTACCTACCCATAAACTGCAGGCGTGCATCACTGCTTCTAAGCAGCGCCGCCTGTGCGCTTGGCAAGAATTGTGCGCTTGCCCAGAGCCTCAATTCGGATGGCCCCTTTGGTCGCCTCCCCCCCTGCACACCAGCTCTCAATCATGCAACAACGTATGTGTTGAGTACCTTCAAATGGCAGTTCTCCTCCTGCACAGCGGCCCGCCACCAACTCTCAATCATTCAACAGCCCCGTCAAGTGCCTTCTTTCAAAGCAATGCTCGTTTGTCACGCCTCTGTCAATCAAACGCGCCTCACTTCTGAACCTCAGTTTTTGACACCTTTTGTCAAATTCTGTGTCGCAGGTGGAACTGGCGCCGGGCAAGCAGGGGACGTTTGTGATGCAGGTTCACCCGGACTGGGCGCCCAAGGGGGCGGCGCGGTTCCTGGAGCTCGTGGACAGCGACTTTTTCACAGATGTGAGAAGAATTTTTCAGCATTTTCTTGAACATGCTTTTCGACAGCGACTTTTTCACAGATGCGAGGAGAAAGCTCAAGCGTATAATTGAAAGTGATTCGCGTCACTCAGCATTTTGTTCACAGCTGACTAGAGAATTCTGGCTTCCTTCTGTTACTCGTAAGAGTTTGGATTGGGCGCCCAAGGGGGCAACGCGGGTCCTGGAACTCGTCGACAGCGATTTCTTCACTGATGTGAGGAAAATTGTCCAGCATTTTCTTGAACATGCTGAGCAGCATTGCTCTGGCCGCCTGCGCCTGGAATCTGTCTTGTCAGCAATGCCTCAGGCGACGTCTCTGTGCGGGTTGCGTTATTGGGCGGCATGCAGCGCTACGCACTTCAAGTCCCCTAAAATCATGCAGACGCACTCGCAGGAAAGCAGGCGCATGGAGCGACTTGCTGTGTACCTGAAGAGTCAATCGAAGTCCGTGGGGGGGGGGGGGGTGACCAGTGTGGCCACTCCCCCTGTACTGAAACTTAAGGGCGCCGTAGCCGTGCGTTTGCAGCATTCGCCAGCTGTCTCCAGTCGCATTTGCACGGTCAGCCCGAGGCCGGACTCATTGTTAGGCTTAGGCTAGGGTTGGGTTTAGGGTCAAGCTTTTGAAAGTCTCCTCGAGTCCTATCCCTCGAGACTCTTCCTGGGCATTCCAAGCTTTACATCTCAGCTTGCTTACATAAATGCAAATTCAACCAGGCTCCTTGCCGACGATTTGTTGTCACATACTTGTATACCCTGAGAGGCAAGCTGCGTTCGAAGCAGCGCACCTGGGGCTGACTGCTCCTCAGTGCAGCTGTCTGCAGCCGCCCCTGCCGCTCTCGCCTGAATGACGCATGGCAACTCGGCGCCTCCGAATGGCCCACAACACTCATAGAAGCGAATCAAACGATCGTAGACGTCTAAGTGACAAGGAGTGGTTAGCCTCAAGTGCCTTCCACCAATACGACCGTGGTCGTCGCTGCTGCAGTCATTGGCCACAAGCCAACCAGTGCCATCACATCCACATCATGTGCTCAGCACTGCTACCGCTGCTGCTCTCGCGCCCCCGCCCCTCCCCCGTTCAGGTCCGCTTCTTCCGCGTCCTCAAGGGCTTCGTGGCGCAATTTGGCATCAGCGGCGACCCGCAGGTCTCCGCCAAGTGGCGCGCGTCGGCGATCCGTGACGACCCCGTGACGCAGAGCAACAAGCGCGGTGAGCGCTGCTGCTGTTGAGCGATGCTGCTGCTGCAACGCTTGTGCAAGTAAGCCTGCGCCCTGCTAAGCGGCCGGCGGCGCGAGGTTGTGGCAGCAGCGGCAGCCCGGCCGCAGGCAGAGCCGCCGCCGTCATGCGCCGCTGCTGCCGCCGCCGCTTCTGCTGCTTCCGTTGTGCTTGCCGGGTTCCCTCACGAGTGCTCGACGACCGCGTGACGCAGAGCAACGAGCGCGGTGAGCGCTGCTGCTGTTGAGCGCTGCTGCCGTGCGTCCGACATGCACGCGCCTCAGCGCGCTCCGGCAGTGGCGCCGAAGGACAGCGCAGTACGCGTCAGCGGTGTGCCGCGATTCGTCGGGCGTCCGCACCGCATTGCACAGTTTGGGGAGGGTCAAATCTGGCACTAATGCTGTAGACGGTGAAAACTAGCACGGGCTACGCTACCTAGCCAGTATGTACAACCGTACCGCCATAGGTAAGGCACCAGCATGCGTGCACACACGAGAAGTGCGAAAAGCGGCGTCGTGGCTAACCTGGCGGACCGAACTGAGCACCTGCATTGAGAACTTTTGCTACGGTGAGGTGTGCACAGGTGCATGAGCATAAATGCTGTCGCGTTGTGCGCAAAGCTCGCAACGAAACCTTCTACGAAACTTTGGCGAACAAGCTTTGAGCACCAGCCGCTTGTTATTTGCTCCTTGTGCAGGCACCGTGGTGTTCGCCACCGCCGGCGCCAACACCCGCACCAGCCAGCTCTTCATCAATTTTGGCGACAACGCATTCCTGGACAAGATGGGCTTCAGCCCCATAGGGGAAATCGTTGAGGGCATGGACACTGTGGACTCGCTCTACGCTGACTACGGTATGCATCGCTGTTTTTTTGCGGGGACGGCATAGTGCAAGTTCTGCAGCCTCCAGCCATTGCGCACTGAGGCTGCTGTTGATTCACATTTGATGACAAATATGACTATTCACCCTACGTGTTGGCTTTGGCACACTGCAAGAGGTATTTGGTGTTCCACTTTGGGTACGGCCATATCATGGTGACAGCACCAGCTCTCGTCCGATCGCTGAAGTTAAGCACCCTTGAGCGGAGCTAGTACTACGGTGGGGGACCACGTGGGAAGCCTCCGTGCTGTACTCTTTTTTCCCACCACACCTAGGCCACATCTCCACCATATCGTCGCCGACAGACAGTGCGTTGGTGCTGTCATGCTCGCAATTGAAGTTAAAGCAAGAGCACGCAGAGGCTTGATTACCACCCAAACACACCACGATTATCACTAGCACAGCTGAGTTCAAGCTGCTTGCGCGGCATCATCAGAGCACGCAATGAACACCCACGAATCGTTTGGACAAATGACATGTTGATGCTGCTGTGGGCACCAGTGCTGGCATCTACTGTGCACATGGTTTGAGACGGGCATGCGCACCAGTATACTGCTTGTGCTTTAGTCATATGACAGTCTTCCTATGCAGGGGATGAGCTCTGTCTTACATTGTTTCGAGTCACGTGCACAGCGTGGATGATGCTGTATTAATTGCGCGCTGTGCAATGGCCACATTTTACTCCCCTCTATGCAGAGTAACAAGGCTCTATCTAATTCATGCAGCCAAGATGCTCCATTTACATCCTGCCACGCGATGGCGCACAAAAGTCCTTCCACTTTGGTGTATGCAAGTCAGCATGTGCCTCTGCCACAATCCGCACTGTACCGTACTGCAGTCATCTTGGCTGCTTGAACTTATAGCATGTGATCCTTACAGTGGAAGCAGTGACTAGGGGGATGAGCAACCCCTTTTGAAAAATCTCCAGTGGTCCCCCTTCCCTGACTGTGCTCAATAGCTCAGATTGTCGGGCTTGACCAGGCCTTTCAAATGCACCTATCGTCTCTAAAATTTGAACTTCACGAGTTGCAGGCAGAGAGACTCAGTTAGTGCATGCATTAGCTAGGGTTTGAGGTAGGGCTTGGCCTATTGCGTTAACATCGAACAATAGAGACATGTGGACCTGCTCAATCAACGCGTGACAAGTGGGGCTTTCCAGCGGTGCAATCAGATTTTCGTGGGGATTCTGGTCCGCATGTTATTATGAGTCACCTCCCTCACCATCAGAAGTTATCCTACATCAACCCCCATCCCCCTAGTCACTGCTTCCACTGTAATGATCATTGATACTCAAAATATGCTTTGGCGCTGACTGTGTGCTTGCTGAACAGGGGAAGGTGCACCGAGGGGCAAGGGACCCGACCAAAACGCCATTCAGTCGCGTGGCAATGCCTACCTGAAAGACAAGTTCCCCAACCTCAGCTACATCACAAACGCAAAGAGGATTTAGACGATTACATGATTACATTGGAGTAATTTGTTTCCTGTCAGTATGCGATATATGCAAGAGGGGGCCGATCGACATAAGAAGGACACACAGCCTGCAAGGCAGAAATGGCAACAAGGCTTGCCTGCCCCTGCACTAAGAAGGCACGCTGGTCCGCATCATGCACGCAAACACACAGCAATAGTTGAGCACTGCCTATGCACGTGCCTTCCAGGGCAGCTACGTAATGCATTTCGCTCGCCGGTGCTGCAGCACTGTCTGATATTCCAGCCTTTTACCAATTGTTTGTGTTGTTTTGCCCTCTGCTCGCGGTTGTGTGTTTGCCTTGGTTCATGCCATGCCATGCCGCGTTTGCATCTGATTCATGGTGCGTCTGCATACGCAAACATTGCACCGAAAGTATTTGTGATGAAGCACTGGCATCACAACACGCACTCTTGAGGCCCTCCGGCTTGCAGGTCCACGTGCGGTGCTAATGGCTTGTGTGTGCATGGCACCAAGAGTCTACAATAATGTTGGCAGCGCAGATTGTAGCGCCAACCATTCCTTGTGTTCTGTCGACTATTGGGCACAAGAGACCGAGGCAGCCCTACCTTCAAACCAAACCAACAGCAGCACGATTCAACAGGCCAGTTGCACTGGGGGACACCGCTGTATTATGGTATGACACATGCACGACAAGTATGGAGCAAAACACAAACCACGCCACCGTCAAAAACGCGGACGTAAGGGGCACTACAGGCGTTGTGCTGCGGCCAGGAAGGCAGACATGTTGCGGAATGTAATGGTCGCCGGATACGATGTTGCCGCTAGCAACTGGCGGCACGATGCGCACGTGTTGGCCTTCTTGCTCAGCGGCACGCCGTTGATTGCCATGAGAACCATGCCGACCTGACATAGGGAGTTCAACCGCAAAGTGTGAGGCACATGGCGTCAGTATGTATGGTGACATGTCACATGCAGAGGTGCATGTTGAGAAAATGCAAGTCAGGTAAAGTACTGGGAAGCACAAAGTTCAGCAGTGAATATTCTGTTTGAGGGACGTGGAAGCAGCGCTCAGTTGTGCGCACCTGGAAACAACAAGGAGCACTATTCGTGATGCCTACGTTACATCACCGCATGCATACAGCACCTGCAATTCGGGCTACGCAGAAAGCGTCGACCAGCATCTGCACGGCATCATACTAACTGGCGGTCAGTTGCTACAGCCTCATGGCCAACATATTGACGCACGTACCTGCACTCGATTGCTGTGGCGTGCGGGCCCGTCCACCAGGGAAAGTGCTTTGATGCGCGGGCGCCCATCCTTGCCCTTCTCAAATGCCATTGCCATGTCTTCAGGATCTGCAACCGTCACCTCCACCGCTCGGCCCATGGATCTGTGCGTTACGCAAGAGGTAGAAGAATTGTGATGACAGCTGAGACAAAGATCTTGAAAGGTCACAACGAATGCTACCAATGTGTTGCCATTATCCTGCTCGGCAGCACTTGCAGGTGTCGTAACCCAGCACCATTGCCATAAATTCACTTCCACAGAATCACAGCCGGTAAAGCACAAGTACAGCCTTGCACAGCAAGAAGGTCTTACCCTGCACCTGCCAGCTGTTTTACTTTTGCCAACTCAAGTCAAGACAGAAATTAAAGCAACATCACAAACCTGTTGCTCAAGTCTGCGCACAGTACAGCTACACCCGAAAACTATGTAGCACTCATCAAAGCAGCTGAAACCAGGTGCTGTTGCTGGTTCAACCGAGCAGCAGGGTGCCAGCCTCCTGTATGCCTGCTTCTTGTACATTAACAAATAAGCCTATCCGAGTGCTGTCCATGGTGACGCACCAGAGATGCTCAAGCATACTTGAAAATCACTTGCGTCAAGTGCGTGCCAAGCGAAACACGCCGCATCAAACTGCTGCCTCGGAGCAATCGAAGTCCTCGAGTGGGAAAATGGAACAATAACAAGTCCTGCTGGATTCAGCCACTTCACGTTTACCAATGCGCTGCCCGCGCTGCACACGTCCATGCACTTCCACCTCAAACTTCACACTGAAGGCCATGCGCTACCTCTGTGCGCGAGCGCGCGAAACAGTCACAGCCCCCACCTCTTGTACGACGTGACGTAGCCGGACCCCATATACCCATCCGCAGCTGCCGCCGCCGCCGCCGTCGCCGCAGCAGCATCACCATTGTCGCTGCCCGGCGAGCCCGGGGGCGTAGCGCCTGTGGCGGCACTGTTGTCGCGTGCAAAGCGCAGCTTGAGGGGGTACATGGTGGGCGCGCTGAGCATCGCCACGTCCTTGTCGTACTTGCCGTGCGGCGACGGCAGCGACAGGCCGTTGACCGTCAGCAGCACATGGCCCTCCTGCGCGTGTGCAGACGCGGCGGCGGCGATGCCTCTTGCGGTTAGGGCTAGGGTTCAGGAATGGCGGACGCTTGGGCGGCAACGGCGATTCCTCATCAGAACGGCGGACGCTACATGGGGCGGTGTGCGCCCAGGTGTTGTCGATGCAACGCATCTCGATGGCTGCACGACACTCAGTACGACACCCAGTGCAGTACGATACGACGCATCTCGGTACCTGCACGGCACTCAGTATGACACCCAGTGGCGTACAGGTATCGAGACGCGTGATATCGACAACCCCTCAGCGCACAGCGCCGGCGCGCACAGACCGCCGATGCGCAGATCGGCGGTGGTGAGCGCTGATTGTGAGGCTTGCTTGCACGCGTACTGGTGATGCGGCGACGGCAGCGACAGATTGGTGACGGCGAGGAGCATGTGGCACTGCTGCGCACGCAGACGCGGCAGCAGTTCGCACGCCATGAAGACTTTACGCCATGAAGACTATACACCATGCTGTGACGTACGCTATAGGTTTCTAGAGTGTTCAAGGGCAGCAGATTTGACGCGCGCTCGCTCACCTGCAGCTTCTCGCAGAGCGGGGACTCCACTTTGACAATGTCGATGACCACAATGTGCCCCTGCATGTACTGCAGCCGCAGGTCCAGGGGCGGCGCTGTGAACTCCACGTGGACATCGGGGACGTCCAGCAGCGCAAACTGCAGCAGCGCTCAGCGACGGCAATGGTGACGACGCGTGTGAGGCGGCGAAGTCACTGGTGATGGCCGAGGCGATGCAACGGCGGGTATGGTGACCGAAGGGGGGACATGCAGTTGAATGTGAAGTTGCTGCGGAGCGCTGCTGGGCGGGCAAGAATTGGTGCCAAGGAGAAGGCAAAGGCGTACACACCTACATATTGTTGATCACGAGTAAATCACGAGCTAAGATTGCTGCAGCAGCAACGGCGGAGGCGGCAACAGTACGGCGCGGGGCCGCGCTCAGGTATAGCTGGCGGAGTGTAAGTGGCGCGCTGCTGTGGACAAATTATGGACAAATTACATTAATTTTTAATAAATGGCATGGGAGGCGCAGTTACGCCCTCTTCCAACACCGTGGTGTGCTCCGCCTACATGGACGCAAGAAGCCGAATGACCTGCTGCAAAGTACTTCTAGACTATGTGGCGCCCTGTTGAAATTGGAATCAATGTCTTGCTGTCAAATCTCTTAATGCAAGCCGAGAGACATCATCAAAAGGCATATGGCGCTGTAGTAGAACAAAGAATATACGTACACGTATCAGTTATACTAACCTCGATAGGCCTTGGTAGGCCCTTGAGCTGCTGGACGACTTGTTGAAATGCCACTCCCAGCACCCTGTTGCCGTTGATGGCCCAGAGAACCTGCAACATCAAGTGAAAATGGCATGCGCAAAGCTTTGGTGAACACGCAATTGGGGCCTGGCAGATAACATGATGGCGAACGGATCCAAATGAAAAGTTTATGGTAACTACAACCACAAGTGTTTCAAGATGACCACATGTAGTACTGTAATGTAGCCAGACACACGATGAACGTCCGCATGAAGCCCCCACACAAATCTTCAGGACAGAGCAAACAACATGTTCTGGTAAAGCGAATGTTTGATCATGACGCAGTGACATCTCTGCTCAAGCATGGCCTCTCAAGCATGGCCTCTGAATAGACAAGTGCAAGAGGCTGCTGCTGCTTATTGCTGGCCATGCGCCGCTGCCCACACTGATCTACAAACCTCGGCATGTGTCAAACAGGCCACAAACATGCCACATATTTTCAGGTACGCAAGCCTTGCAGTGGGCCATGCACAGCTGCTCAGTAAAAGTCGCCGCTGCATTGTTGTGAACAAGATATCGCTCTACGTCATCACTATGAGCCCTGACCCTTAATCAGATGCAAAACCTCCTTCGTACTTGCGCTATATTGCTACTTGTGCTACACTGATAACCCTGACCCTAGCATGTGACACCCACATACTTGTGATCAACCACTGCCAATCCCAAGAGTGGAGGTGGAACAGTCTGCAAGGGTCATGATCGCGTCTACACCGCCGCTGTTGAAGTAGATTACAAGGTGACCACGTACGTGAGCTGTGCGCAATACAGCCTCGAGTCACTCATCGCCCCACCACTGAGACTGGATGACACGGCAAGCCACAAAATTTGCACAGAGTCCACTAGCACACAGAGTTCACGATCACAAATACCCTCTGCCGCGTGAGACACGCACCTGACCAGACGCCACTTGGCCGCACGCGTCAGCTATCTCTCTCCGTGCCGCCGCGAGCGCGCAAGAGTTCACACATGGTTCTCACAGGGTTCATACAAACTTCATGTTCACAAACACCCTCTGACGCATCTGCCACGCACCTGACCAGGCGCCACTTGGCCACACGCTTCCGCTACACGCTCCGTGCCGTCGGGAGCGCGCGCAAACCCGGCAATCTCCGTGGCGGTGGGACCGTGCAGCGGGCTTGGCTTGAAGCGTAGGCCCAGGCTCTGGTCCGTAAATGACACTCGTATCACATCTGCGGGTGTCTGTAGAGAGAGGGGGTGGGGGGGGTGGGGGTGGGGGGGCGCGGGGGGGGCCCGGCAAACGAAGTGTGAGGTTGAGAGAAAGTAGGTAGCTTCAGCAGGATGCTGCGCACTGCAGGTGCACATGGCTGCCAGCAGCGTTGCGATACGCATGATCGGTACGCATTTGGGCTCCGATCTGCACTTAAGAGGCACAGCGCGTGAATTGCACTGGCACAACCGAACGGTCATGTATTCAGTACACGCGGTCGTCGCCACGCAACTGCCTGCACGCCTGGTGCTGAGAGTGTCTAGTAACGCATACTGGTAAAATAAAACACAATGCAGTTCGGGTCTCTGGTTACATGACTTCCTTGGGCTACTCGTGCAGGCACTAACGATGCGAGATGGTTTGAAGCAAGCCGTGACATGCCACAAGGCTGCAGATGGTGGAAGCAGCGCAACTTGCCTGACTGTTGTCTTCCAAGCGTTCCGGCAGGTACCGCCTGCGCGCAGCAGCAAACAGCACAATGCAACACACAGGCATCAGCATTCACGTGCGTGCGATTGTTGGCGATACCGGGCCTCAGCGAATATGTACTTCATCATTGAAGATTGCACAACCCTTTGGGTACTTGCGTGGCCATGGCTTTTACCCGGCGCGGCATACACTCAACATCGCACTGATGATTACTGATGAATATCCAGCCAAGTAACTTACCATACACCTGCCATCAAACACACAAATACCGGCAATATTCGTTCAACCAAGTACCTGAAACTAGTGTTTGAATCTACACCTGCCATTTCAATGCCACAGAGCACTCACCTGACCACAATCTCGACCGGCCGCGGCGCATCCCTCAGCAGCATGAGGCAGTGCTCAGGGCGCATGCATCTGGCTGAGGGGCGTCTGTGAAGTCGTACAGCACATCATTACTTCATAGGTGAAGTATCCACACCGCTGGGCGCTCGCCTGACCGCGTCCTATAGCCCCACACACCCAGAAAAAAATCTGTTATACCTCACACCGACAAATACTCAGCCAAGTACTTCAGACTACACTTCAAAGTACACCTGCCAATTCAAAATCACGGAGCACTCGCCTGACGACGATCTTGACCGGCCGCGGCGCGTCGCGCAGCAGCGTGAGGCAGTGCTCAAGCGGCCTGTCGTCGAGCCGCTCTGACCCAAGCCCCACGAGCTCGCTGCCGACCACCTCTGAGGCAGCGGAGCCTAGCTGACGCTCCGCCTGAGTGCGGGGAGTAGGGTTGAAGTTAATGTGTTGAATACTGGCTGCTGGCGCTCTCACTGTGAGTGCTCGGGTTAGGGTTAGGGTAGGGGCAAGGGTTAGCTGGCGCTCTGCCCGAGTACACGGAGTAGTAGGGTTATCAAGTAGTGAGGTCAACAGGGGCAAGGATTAGCTTGCCCTCCGCCTGAGCGCAGGGTGGTATAGGGTAAGGATCAGGCTGAGTAATGGCTGGCGCGCTCCGCCAGAGTGCACGATATAGGGTTGGGGTTAGGGTCAGCGTCAACGGCGGCCGGCAGCAGCCGGTAGCAGAGCAGATGTCACACGCCCGGTTCCCGTGTCGCCCGCCCCTGCCCCTCCGAGCAACGAAGTGCAGTGTTAGCGATGGCTTTCTGCTCCGGTGTTGGACCGCAGGGTCTTGCCGACCCGAACTACTAACAAAGGCGCGTGAACGCTGCCATCGCTGTTTTGCAACACTTCACTGCCTAAGCCCGTGCCCCAGTCTGACGCTGCCGGAGCACGCATGTCACTCCACAATGTCGTGGTAGCTTTTACGCTCAGAGCATGCACAATACACCACCGCCCGCTGGCCGCTTGCCCCTGGCACTTTGCAGCATGTTCTCAGCACTGGACGGCCCTAACAGTAGTACGTGACAAAGAAGTACATGCCCACTTTGGAGAAGAGTGCTTTGAACCATGCATATACCTTGAACTCCAGAGTACCGGGGGGTTCAGCATCCAAAAGTTGCCTGCAGTTTGGGCAGATTCTGTGGGCACTGCTCCTGCTGCGGTGTTGTGAGTGGCTCCGCACAGGGCATGTAAGCGTACCTCACCCTGACCCTTAACACATCTAATCTACTCGGGGGGCCGCCCATGCCAAGAACATTTCATGCTCTACTGCAAATAAGAAAAATCTGAATTAGAAACAAATGTTGCCGCTGAACTTGAAGTCGCAACTGACATTGAAGTTCAACTGGGCCCCCGCCCCCGGCACCAGGCCTGCCACCAGCAGCATTTCCTGCTCTACGGCATATTTTCGTCACTGAGCTTGAAGTTGCAATTGAAGTTTGTGTTCACCTCGGCCCCCGGCACCAGGCCCGCCCCCAGCAGCATTCCCTGCTCTACCGCATATTTTCTGTTCCTGAGCTTGAAGTTATAGCTGAAGTTTGTGTTCACCTGGGCCCCTGGCACCAGGCCTGGCACCAGCAGCATTCCCTGCTCTACGGCATATTTTTCGTCACTGAGCTTGAAGTGCAATTGATCATTGTGATCACCTGAGCCCCCGGCACCAGGCCTGCCACCAGCAGACGCCTGCCGCCCCCGGGTAGTTCCACAATGTCTATTTGCATGCCCAAAGGCCCTTGCTCCTCAAGCACCAAGCTGAACTCCTGCGGAATCAACCCGCGCAACTGCAGACCAAAACAGCAGCGGTGCGCGATCAGCAGACGTGAGCTTCTCCAAGACAGTGTCAACTATTCGAAGCGTATGTAGCTGGTGTGTCCCCTTTTCGCCACATAATGCAGCCTTGGGGTGCCTGTCAGATGACCGTGGCGTCTTGACAATCTGTTCCATTTGGGATGCGCGCACAGATGTATGCTCATTGAAGTAGACTATTGTGGACTTGCACTCAATGCATTATCTCAGCTTTCCTTCCCACCGCATGCCTGCTCACAGCGTAGACAGGGGACAGCGGCATGCTGCGCTCGCGTGCACCATTCATGCGCCCAATTGCTTCTTGGCAAGGCTGCATCTTGTAAAGACCCTGTCACAGTAGTGAACATACGATCTTCTCCAAATCACACCCGCCCCTCACATCTACACAGGCGGCAGCAGCCGCAGATGAGGTCGCACGTGCATTTCCGCTCGCTGGCCCGATACTCATGCGCTTTCGTCTTCGCCGTTACGATCAGGCGCTCCCCATTATGACAGTTTTTTGCCGCCATTGCACACGTGTCTCAACTGCTTGCGCTCCTATGTGCGCCTGCCACTGCTCTACAGTGATCATAGCGCATCGACTCCAAGCAATTTGCATCGAGACCCGTCCACTAGTCACCAGTCCGTAACATACTGTAGAGAGGCAGATGGTGCACACCGTGATGATTTTGCATCCAGCCTTTGCTCAAATGCGTCCACCGGCGGCAGGTGCACAGCTATGAGTTGCGTTTGCCAGCTCCTGAGAAATCACCGTTGAAGAATACATGCAGCAGAACAAGTGCAGGCAACGCGCAGTTTCGCTTCTGCACCTAGCGCCCCCGCGCTCTAATACATCTAGCGCAGCAGCAGCGGTGCAGGCACGTCCCAGTACTCACTGCTGAGAAAATGTTCAATGACCGTTGAGGTGCTCACGCAGCCGCACCAGCAGCAGCCGCAGCAGCAGCACACGACTGCGCGTGGGCGGTCGCCCCTTGCGCACGGAGGCGGCGGCAGCAGCAGCCTAGCGCTGCGCTCTGAAGCCTTTGCGAGATCTGCGACTTCCATGCAGTACAAACTCATAGATACAGCAGTACTGTAGTGCACATGCTCAAACTCGCAATCACGACACCTCCGCACCTGGCCATCGCCCTCAAACACGTTGAGCGGCGGCAGCGGCGGCAGCCGCATGGGTAACTCGCAATCACGCACCTGTCCCTCGCCTTCAAACACGTCGAGCGACGGCAGCGGCGCTCGCCGCGCACCAACGCCTCCTCCGCGGGGCTATCTACAGCTTCAAGAAGTACGAACAGTATGGCAGCGCACGCAGGCAACTCGCAATCGCGACGCTTCCGCACCCGGCCCTCGCCCTCAAACACGTCCAGCGGCGGCAGCGGCGCTGTCTACTGCTTCAAGTAGTACGCCTTGACAGATACAGCAGTAGTGCACACACTCAAACTCGCGATGACGACGCGTCCACACCTGGCCCTCGCCCTCAAACACATCAAGCGGCGGCAGCGGCGGCAGCTGCAGGCCCGCGCTGCACTCTTGTGCCTTTGTGAGTCTATTGCTTAAGTAGGGCAACTCGCGATCGCGACGCTTCCGCACCTGGGCCTCGCCCTCAGACACGCCCACGGCGGCAGCGGCGGCGGCCGCAGCGCGCTCGCTGCGCGCCATTGCCTCCTATGCGGCGCTATGTACCGCTTCAAGTAGTACGCCTTGACAGATACAGCAGTAGCGCACATTCGCAAACTCGCAATTGCGATGCTTCCGCACCTGGCCATCGCCCTCAAACACGTCCAGCGGTGGCAGCGGCGGCAGCCGCGGCGGCCGCAGCGCGCCGCCGCTTTTAGGCGCTGCGGCGCGCTCGCCACGCGCGACCGCCTCCTCCGCGGCGCTTGCAGGCGGCAGGCGCGCCGCGTCGAGTTTGGCAGCGCTCAGCAGCAGCGGCCACGACCCCGCCGCAAAGCCATTGACGGCGCCCAGGAGCTCGGACGCGTTCTCGTCGAGCGTGTCCTTGAGGCTGCGGCAGACGTACTCCTGCGGTGACGCGCGCATCGTGAGAGAGAAATACAGTTGAACGACTGTTCTTTGTTCTTCAACTGGCAGTGCTGCAAAGCTTGTGCTCCGCAGTGCATGATATGATGTTATTTTGGCTTGTAGAGCCGGTGATGGTGCGTAGGAGCTCGGACGCGTTCTCGTCCAGCGTGTCCTTGAGGCTGCGGCAGACGTACTCCTGCAGCGACGCGCGCGTCGCGAGGGAGAAATCGGTGGAAAGTTTGCAGTTTGTTCCAGTGGCGAATTCTGCAGAATCTGTGCGTTGCGATCTATGATGCGATGGTATATGCGCTTGTAAAGCCGGTGCCGGTGCGCAGGAGCTCGGACGCGTTCTTGTCGAGCGTGTCCTTGAGGCTGCGGCAGACGTACTCCTGCGGGCGCGTGCGCGTCGTGAGAGAGCAATCAGTTGAGAAGCTGCCTTTTGTTTGAGTGGCGAATGTCCTGCGAGGTTTGTGCTCTGCAGTGCGTGATACGGCGGCGTATCGGCTTAGGCTAGGGTTATAGGATATGAGCTCGAAGGGTTAGGGTTAGGGTGAGGGTGATGGCACGCAGAAGCTCGAACGCATTCTCTCGTCCTGCAAAGTGCCCTTGAGGCTACGGCATAAGAAAATCTGCAATGACGCGTGATGTAGAGGCCACCAGCTTCGAGATCGCTCAATGTGCAAGTGTGAGATGCACGTGATGAGGTGTAGTTTGATTCAAGGTCGTTCGCGGCTACAGACGGCAACCAGGAGCTTGGAAGCATCATCATCCAGCACGTCTTTGACTCTGCCACAGAGTCCTGCAAAGCAGGTGACCACAGGATAGACCATGAAGTGATGCGAGACGTACACATGGCGGCCATGTTGCATAACTGTTTGGAGTCGCCGTTGCACTTCCAGCGCAGCGTCCTATGCTCAACTGCCAGGCTTGTGTAAGATTAACTGTCAGAATTGCCATCGAATTTCCTAACTTCAACCGTCATGCTTGTGTTGTAAAAAATGCGAGTACAACTCACCATTGAAATAGCAGCCGAGAAAGGATAGGCCTAAGGAACAGAGAAGCCTAGTGCTGACCGTCCCCTAAACATGTAGTTCGATGCAGGACATAGTTGCTTGGACAGCACAAATCTTGGCCCTGAGGACCACGGTAAATAGCCCAGAAAGCCTAGCTTGAGCACATAGCTCGAAATTGGCTGTCCACTGCACATGAGTTCAATGGATGACTCGTCAGCATGAAGAGCACAAACTTGAGCCTCAAGAAATGTGCAAAGGACCATAGGAAGCGTAGCTATAAGCAAGGAAACACAGGCCTAAGACTTGATTGAAAAGAGTAAAGCGTACTGCTCACCGACTGCTCCACATGCAGTACACCCCAGGAACTATCAGCGCTACGAGCACACACTTCAGCTTGGAGGATCGTGCGAAAGACCAGATTTCTGAAAGTGTAGCAGCTGTAACATATGTATGTACATGTACGTAGTCAGCACCTTGATGGTTTTGCTGAACAGCGACACCAGCAGGTCGAGCAGCCACGCGAGGTGCGTGTCGTGTGTGTGTATGTACGTCCTTCTATGTATGTATGTACTTCGAAGGATGTATGCAAGCAAGTAGACGGAGTACCTACCTTGATGGTCTCGCTGAAGAGCGACACCAGCAGGTTGAGAAGCCACGCGAGACGCGTGTTGGCGACAGACACCGTGAGCGCCTCCATGGTGATGGTGCGGCTCGACATTACCAGCAGCGGGCCCTACAAGGCGGCACAAAACAAGCAGAGCATCAGCCGCTCAGCAGACGACACAGTGGCGGCTCCGCCAAGGACGGGAGGGGAGCACGCGATGCAGTAGGACGAGTTTGGCGGAGGGACACTGGTTGTGCAGCAGCGAAATGCATCACGTGTTCAGTGGCGTAGGCCAACAACGCCAGGCACATAGCTGCAGCGGAGCGCTAGCTGGTAGGCGACACAAGACGGTGATGGCGCGGCTTACCATGACCAGCAGCGGGCCCTTATCAGGCAAAAGGGCAAACGCGGACGACACAGTGGCGGCTTTGCAAAGCAGACAACAGAGGCTCAGCAGCTCCTGGAAAAAGTGGTGCCGCGGCTGGCCACGAACAATGTCATGAAAGCTCGGCAAACGCGGTCAGTGCCTGCCTGGCAAGTGGCACGTCAGTGGCTGGCAAGCAAGCGGTGCAGCGGTAGTTCACAACTGACAGAATGCTAGTGCTGATGCAGCGGCGCGACATGACCAGCAAGCGGGTGCAGTTACGGTCGGACAACAGGTAGCAGATTGCACAAACATTGAAGTAACGTGGTGGGCGCAGATTCGACGCAGTCGGCATTGCTCATCTGTTTCTGCCATCACACATGACGGCAGCACGGCGTTCAGCGCCAACATTCCGGTGAGAGTGTAGTACAGCATGGCCACAGCGGCACAACCACAAAAGTAGTTGAACTTCCAAATCGTTGCTGGGTCTGTGCCACTTGGCAAGCGCTTGTGGGAGGCGGCCTGAAACTTCCAAGGGCAGAAATCTTGCCAATCACAAAATAGGCTCACAGCAGCTGTGGTTGATTAAACAATCGACTACTAGTAGCCTGGGATTATGGATTCTTCTTCTGAGTAACTTGCGCAACGATAGGCAAAAAAGCTGCAGTCGCAATTTGAACTGTACGCTTCCGGCACAAGCCAAGTCCGTGATGTACTAGTCGTCACCATCTGTGTAATTAGCGTCATCTTCAACATAGCAGCGTTCAAGTGAGCGACTCACCTCGACGCCGCCGAGAGTACCGCGCTTAAGGCTGAAGCCAATTCGCACGCTGCCGTTGACTACCATAGCGTCTGGCGCAGTGCCGGCGATGGCAGCAGACAAGGAAGAGCAGACCGTTGAGCATCAGCGACGAGCACGCGAGCAGATTATAGCAGCTGTGGAAGCAACACGGTAGCACGCGCTGGTACTTTGAAGTGTGAGCGGCTGCTGCACAGCACTTGAGGAGTGGCAGCAAGTGCAACATTCAACGAAAACCATACCACTGCTGTTTACAAAAACAAAACAAGGAGTAGCTTTGAAGGATATGGTGCAGGAGAAGGACGTGATAATCAAATACACGGCAAGTACTTCAGAAGTACACTGGTTCAAAGTCCAGCAGTTCAGAGGAATGCATTTCACTGACGATTTGCATGCGACGGCACTCCCTTAAGCCCCAAAATAAATTGAAGCAGACACAACGGCAACAGGCTGCCGGCGCTGAATAAACTGCAGGGGCACTTGGTCAAGGCAGCGGAATTGCGGCGTGCTTTCAACATTTCAAACAGCATAGAAGACCTGTTGGGTCTGCTATGGCGTGAACTTTGTACCGAGCTGCTTCAGAGGTACAGCAGATGAATCACTGCAATACTTGGACTAGTGACAACAGCGATACAAACCTCTGACGCACACATAAGCTGTCTTGCAGAGCTATGACGCGCCGCACTGCGGTCCACCTGTGCAGGACAGCTATGCAGTTCGATAAACCTACTGTACACCTATGCGGTACACTTTGAAAACATAAGCACTACCGTACTTCAGCAACCAGTACGCATTACGCCCTCACCTGCTGTACCGGTGCCGCTGCCGTACGGAAACGTCTCTTGCTTGGCCGCCCACTGTATGCCGCGGAACTGCGCTTGCACGCCGCGCGCGACCACCGCAAACACCTCCGGCGCCGGCTGCGCGGGGAGACGCGACAGGCGCAGCTGATGAGCAGTGTGCACGGGCGTTTTTATGCGCAAGGTGACGCACCAAAAGTACTTCAACTCTTCATGAAACTTTGACTATTGATGGCGGAACTGCGCCTGCACACCGCGCGCGGCCACGGCAGAAACCTCCGGCGCCGGCTGCGCAGTTGACGGGCGCACAGCTGATGGAGAGGTGCACGCATACGAACGTGCAAGCTGGTGCAGCGGTGATGCGCCGACAAACTTTAATGATTTATAGTAACTTGAACTATTGATGACGGAACTGCGCATGCACGCCGCGCGCGACCACAGCAAAAACCTCCGGCGCCGGCTGCACGGGCAGACGCGACGAGCGCAGCTGATGAGCGATGCGCGCATGTGTACGTGCATTGGTGCAGAGGTGACGCACCAATAAATTTCAACTATTTGTAAACTTCAAGTAATGATGACTTTGGCGCGCGCGCTGCGCGGCAGACGAGATGCGCGTGCGTACGGACGAGCCGGCAGAGGGATGATGCTCCGAACCACTGCAAATTGATTCAATTGAGTACCGCCAGCCGTCCAGCCATCAATTACTTCGAAGTATGAGCCATGCCTACATGACTGCATGAACATGTTTCACCAGACTGCGCCTGTGTGCGTTTCACGCACAAGCAAAGTCGCAGCTGTCTGCCACAGGGACTGTCCAGCCAAGCAGCACCTGCGGAGCCGCTCCTCAAAGCAGCGACGTCAACAGCCCGGCGGCTTCCGCATATGGTGCAAAGGCGCGCACAGGCGCAATGTGCGACCACCGATCCCTCCGACGCCATCGGCGTGAATGTGCAAATACTTCAAAGTACCTCCAACGCCCGCTGCACGACGAACCCGGACACACACACACACCGGTTCGTCAAGTTTGAATAACCAAGTAGGTGGTGAGGTACTCACAGGCGTGTCAGCACTCTTTCGCCGCAGCCGCCGTCGCCCCAAGCTGTCGCGCCGCCCCGCCGCTTCTGCCGGCTGCTCCGCCTGGGCGGCACCGGCGATGCTGCCGCTGCGAGCACTGATGCCGTTGTCACTGCCAGCATCACCACCAGCAGCAGCAGCAAGCACTTGCTGAGGTGCTGCTGCGCCACTGCCGCCTCCGCTGCCGCTGCCACCGCCGGCGCCGCCACCGACACCGCCGGCACTGCCGGCAGTTGTCTTGCGTTCAGCACTCATTGGCACAGTCGGGTCCCCCGCCGTTCTTGCTGTGGCAGGATCACTTGTGGTGAACGTTGAAGGTTGTGGGCCAATGCCGCTGCCGCCGCCGCCGCCGCCGCCGCCGCCGCCTCCGCCGCCGCCGCCAAGGCTCGTGCGCACACGCGCGCCGGCAGCGCTGCGGCGGCGCCGCGGCGGCGACCTGCTGCTGGCGCTGAGCCCCGCGGCGGCGCTGCGCTGCGGCGCGGCGGCGGCAGCGCTCGGATGCGGTTCTGCAGCAGCGCTCAGTGCGTCGAGCACGTCCTTGGTGGGCAGCGCGAGCTCCACGTCCTCCGCGCGCAGCTGGAAGCCCGAGAGGTCGAGGTTGGCGATGGTGTAGGCAACGCTGGGGGGGGGGGGGGGGGGTTGCAGAAGCATCTGAGAGGAGTGCGTGACGTTTGATAATGAAGTGGGAACGCCAGTTTCGGGAGTGGCTCAGCGACAGCGGAGGACATACGCACTTCCGCTGCTGAGGTCACGTAGATGAGCAATGCTGCACAGCGCATGGTCCTCCAGTCAGCGTGAGAATGTCGGCCGTCCCGCTATCAAAGCATGGCGCATTTGTTAACATTGGCGCATTCTTGCATCATGGCTCGATTTTTTTCTTGTCACAGAAAGCTTTCAATGCGAGCTGCAGCGTGAGCTGCCTCTGCCTGCAGATCTCAAACCGCGCCGGTGGGCTCCAGCATGTTCTGCAAGCGCGTGTACGTTGACCGCCATGGGGCAATGCACAAAGCTGGCTCAAAATCAAGAACTGCCGAAGCCAGTTGGTCGCGGGGGTTGTAGTAATTAATGACTCACTTACAACTTCAACAAGCTGAACAGGGGGAGACAAAAGTAATGTTTATGTTGGTAGACAGCTGCAGCCCTCCTCTGCTGCAAAACCTGGCAGTTTGCACTGTGTCAAAACAGCGCTGCTGAGACCTAAGGATGCATGTGCCCGCACAGAAGCTAACATCAACCTATCCCTCATCCTGACCCGCTTGTTCAAAGCATGCTAGGTACACTAAGCATGATAATTATTATAGGTAGTTAAGGTAGCAACTTTGGGGCCAAGATGACCTTTGTGAGACACTGCGATGCACCACATCTTGTGAACAGTACTTTCAGAGTACATGCAGCAGAAAGAGCTTACCTGCTGGCACTGGATCCGCTGATTGGTGGCACTTCCAGGGTAGGCAGGTACTCCAGCAGAAATGCAACCGTCGCGTCCTGCAGCGAGCAGTGCCAACGGAGAAGTCGTGCAACAGGTGGTGCGTTCAGACTAGGTGTGAAATTGGTCTCGACAGGTGCAAGCAGGCACAGGGCAGCAATGCGCTATTGATGGAGGATATATCAACTCGAGGCAAGCAGCTACTGTGCGTAATTGAGCGCGCAGGGAGCGCTCACCTTGATGCGCGTCAGCAGCGCCGCGCGCGCCGCCTCGTTTGCGAGCGCCCTCTCCCCCATCAGTTGACCAACTTGAAGTCATCGGCCCCGCCCCGACCCGCCATACTCTGCGGCACCATCACAAATGCCACGACGACATTGTACGGCAGCGCTCACCTTGATGCGCGTCAGCAGCGCCGCGCGCGCCGCCTCGTCCGTGAGCGCCCTCTCCCCCATGTCCAGCCACCGGTCCGCGTCGATGCCCTCCACGCTCGCCTTTATTCTGCCCTCGAGCGCGGGGTCGCCAAGCCGCGTCAGCAGGCCGCGCACTGCTGCCGAGTGACCAGTGCTCCGCAGGCCCGCCAGGTGGCGCCCTCCAGAGTTCACGAGGCTCGCTGCTGCGGCCTCGCCCTCCGCAGAGTTGAGGTACTCCACCGCCTGTAACCGCCCCCCCGTTGGGGGTACAGGCAAATCTGTTAGAGTTTGCGCAGCACTCGCAACAGTGTGTCGAGGTGTATATCTTGAATGCGCTGCGAACTGTTTGTTTACTTCTGCAACGGGCCAGGAAACGTTGGACGCTCTCTTCTGCACATAGTAGGCCCACCAGATGGCTTGGTTGAGGATGTTGTCATTTGATGTGAGAGAGGGTACTACTATGGTGTAGAGTGCGCATAGTAATATACAACACCTGCAATTCTGCGGCCCCGCTTTCGCGCATCTCTGGCTCACATTTGGCCCACTTCACCATCCTATGGATGTCGCGTAATGCCATACAACAGTCATCATATTTTGATTGTTGAACCCCAGTGGCGGTTTGCTACATACACCATTGACTTGAACTGGTTCAAGGCATCTTCAACCCCATGGTATAACTCCCATACATACACACATACATGCGGTACGTCACTTCAAGCACCCCTTCCGTTTTGTGCTAACCACAAGCACATTCAAATGTATATAGAAGTCATCACGCCTAGTTCATAGCACCCTCCAGCCCCCATGGTCGTCCTGCTGCCATCCCCCCCCCCCCCAGCATGCCTTGCACCCTCCGCAGCCGTCTGACCTTTCATATATCGTGCCATATCGAATACATGACATCGTCTTCAGATGATTGATGCCTTCCACAATCACCTTACCTGGCTCACAGCATCATCCAACCCCATGGCACCGCTGCCATACCCCTCCAAAACGCGCCGCACCCTCCCCACCATCCCGTCCCCCGTCCCCCCCCCCCAAGCCCCCTGGAAGCCCCCGCCCACAGCCCCTTTGCATTATTCGCCCCCCGCCTGAGCAATGCTTGCACAAGCTCCGCCGGCAGCACGCCTGCCTCATACCTCTCCACCAGATCGGCAGCGCACAGCGGCGGCAGCGGCGGCGCTCGCAAAGCGCCGTTCTGTGTCAGAGCTGTTTCGGTCTGTGTAACTGCCGTTGCATCGGCCAGGGCGGCGGCGTCTGCGGCGGCCGTGTCGATCCAGCCCAGCACGAGCTTCTCCATGAAGCGCAGCACGTTGTCGGACGCCTGCAGCGTGCCAACAACAAATACAATACGTGCGATTGAATGCACTGTTGGTGCTTTGTTGGAGGCAGTGATATGGCCTGAGAGCGTTGTGCACAGGACATGTTGCCCCTGAGACGTGAAGTTTGAGCAAAGATCGGTTGCCGCATCTTGAGCATAGGAATGAAGCACGGCGCAGCAGGCACAGTCATTGCTCAGTCATCGGGCGAACCTCTGCTACACTAGTTGCCCATTAAATTGCATCCGCTGACAGATACTCCGCCGCACTGCTTGACAATACCGGTCATCCTTAGCATAGGCATGGCGAGTCGCACGCGTGAGATACACAGGGACGCGTGCACGCAGCCGACCTTCCAATCATGCCAAGAGAAAGAAGTACTGCCAACATGCAACTGGCGCATACCGTAGCTGCAGTCGCCTCCCCTCTGAGCATCATGATTGCCTGGCGCGCCCGCTCCCCCTCCCTTGCCGCCGCTCTTATGACATCGCCCACGCGGCCGCGCCCCTCCACCTCTGCCTCGCGCGCCTTGCCTGCGCGAAGCGACAGCGGGGGACAGAGCCATCACAGTCAGCATGTTACCAAGCAGCAGCACCGACTTGGGAAAAGTGGTTTCAAGCAGTAGCAAGCAAAGCCTGCGCGTGAGCTACCCGTCTGCCGCTGCGTACATTTTGTTTTCTGAAGCACATTGTGATGTCGTATCGCACCACAGCTGGGCGCTCGTACAATCAGCGCCCCCCCCCCCGACAAGCGCGCACACCAAAGACCATTGAGTGATTCGCGCTAAGTAAGACGCCGCTGAGCACTGGAGCGACTGTCATCACCCCCAGCCCCTCGTCCGCCTGACACAAACACAGCAGCGCACAACTATACGCAGCTCATGCACTCCTCATGGCCCATGCACTCAACAAAGCACTTTGTCACTCCTAAACCTCCTCATGGCCCATGCACTCAACAACGCACTTAGTCACTCCTGAACCTACTCCTTGAAGTTGAAGCAGCTCAACGAAGCGCACCCAGCTACTGCGCCGTGCCCACCTCACCTGTCACAGCGTCCTTCCAGTGAGCTCAGCGAATGTACCCCAGCTACTGCGCCATTGCCCACCTCACCTAACGCAGCGTCCCCACAATAAAACGCATTATCTGGGAACACAAACACTCAGAGCCTCGCAGCTGGCGGACTGTCTTGATCCATTGCTGTCCAGACATCTAAAAAGGCGCTCGGCGCCCTCACCTATCACAGCGTCCTTCCAGCCGGCGGGCCGCTCCAGCCGCGCGCGCGCCTTCTCCGCCAGCTCCTTGGCCTTGCGTAGCGCCGGCGAGTCCTCCGCGGTGAGCGACTGCACCAGTCTGGCGGAGTTGGCGCGCGCCTTCACCACGTCGGGATCGTCCGCGTAGAGGGATAGCGTGGCCTCCAGCTCCGCGCCTGTGGAGACGCGTGTGTGTGGCAATAGTGAAACCAGCATTGAACATCGTTTAGGACAGAGCTCAGTTATAACTTCACATTTGAAGTTGGCGCGCGCATTGACCTCGTCGAAATTGTCTGCTTAGAGGGACAGGGTGGCCTCAAGTTCCGCGCCTGTAGGCCCAGGGGTGCACGGCAAGGGGTGCACGGCAACAAGTGCGGAATATTGTAGGTCAGAGCTCAGGTGAAACTTCATGTTAAGAGTTGGCGCGCGCATTGCCCACATCGGGATCGGCCGCGTCGAGGAATAGCGTGGCCTCAAGCTCCGCGCCTGCAGACACATGGGCGCAGGGCAACAAGTGCTGAATATCGTTGGGTCAGAGCTCAGGTGAAACTTCATGTTTGAAGTTGGCGTGCACATTGACCACATCATGGTCAGTGGCATCGAGCGACGCCGTCCCTTTGAGTTCTGCTCCAGCAGACCCCCAAGCGACACGGCAGTAAGCGTTACCAGCCTCAAACAAGAAATAAGCATATCCAGAACTTCAAGTTGAACTTCCACAATTTTGAGTTGTGTGCGCGCCATGACCACATCAGGTTTGGCAGCGTAGAGTGTGGTTTCCAAGTCTGCGTCGGCAGACCTGCGCGACAGGGCTACCGTCGTTAGGCAGAGGTGAAGTCCAAACTTCAACTGAAAGCCTCAAAACTTTGAGTCAAAGTGATGCTTTCGGCAGCGCCCATCCAGTCAAAGAGCCACTGCTGTGTTGGCTCTATAAGCCTGTTGCTGACCCTTACAGCCCTGATAAAGGCAGCACATGGCTGAAACTTCAGCCTTGCACGCATGTTCTACGCCAGTTCCTTCGTCTATTGCTCTGCGGGCAAATCGTCTGCTTTAAGGAGAACTAGTGCCTCCTGTACTTCAACTTGAACTTCAAACTGAGCTTCTCGACAAGTGTGACCCCCTCTGGGTCAGAAAACGCTGCCGCATAGGGTCGCCAACTTTACTCCTAGCCCAACCAGCTCTGGTCAAGGCACCATAATATTGAAACTGCAGCCAAACGCCATGCAAGCCTCACGGCAGATGACTCACCCAGCGCTGCGCCGCCCTCCTTGAGCACCGCCGCAGCGCGCGTGCCCTCCAGCTCTGCCTGCACCTGCGCCGCGCGCGCCGCCGCCGCCTTCGCCTCCGCCACCATAGCCGCCAGCTCCCCGCCTCCGCCGCCGCCGCCGCTAGCATCAGTCGCCAGACGCCGCAGCTCCATGAGCCCCTCGCCCAGCGACGACAGCGCCGTCGTCACCGCTCCACCGAATTCGGGCGCGGATGTGGCGGCGAGCAGCGCGTCGACGCGCGCGCGCGCGCGCTGCTCAGCTGCTGCGCGTCGACTTCCCCCGCGACTTCCGCGCGCGCCGCGGCGAGCAGCGCGTCGAACTCGGCGCGGCGCGCGCGCAGCAGCGCCTGCAGCCCCGCCACGGCGCCGCCGTCGCCAGACGCGGCGCTCACGAGTGCGTCCACCAGCGACGCCTCCTGCGGCTGCGGCAGCGGCGGCGGTGGCGGCGCATTGGCGGCAGCGGCGGCGCTGCTGAGCGCTGCGCGCGCGCGGCCGGCGAGCGGCTCGAGCGCGGCGAGCCCGTCGAGGAGGGAGCGCGCGGCGCCGCTGCGGCGCGCGGCGCGTGTGCGCGCGCGCATGAGCGCCGCGCTGCCGTCCGCGACGAGCTCGATGAGCGGCATGACGGCGGCGACGGGGCAGCTCACGTCGGCGGGCGTCACAAATGCCGTGCCGAAGCCGACGTCAACGGCGAAGTTGGGGACGGGCGGGGAGCGCCGGTAGGAGAGCACAGTGCCCTTGCCGAGCGGCGTGATGGCCTCGAGGCCGGGCGACGCGGGCAGCGGCGCGAGGATGGAGGCGCGGTTGAGGTAGGCGAGGGCGCTGCCGGTGCCGCGCGGGCGCCACAGCCGCACGCAGTGCATGTCGTCCGCCTCCCTGTACTTGACCAGGACGCCGGGCCCCATGGCCGTCAGGACGCACGTGCCGGGGGCAGTCTGCGCGGCAGTGCACAGCAGTGTGGCAGCGCTCGATGACAGGAAGCGACAGAATTGCACATGATCCGAGCAGCAGAGGGAGATTCGCGAGAGACCTGCAAGCATCTGCAATGACTCGCTTCTCACTCACCACCGGTGCAGCGACCAGATCTGCAAGCTGAACTGTCACCATGGCAGGAGAGGTGGCTGCTGAATCAGTCGGAGGCGAGGCAGAAGCGGCTCGGGGCTGTATCAGTTCAAGATGTACCAGGGCGCTTTTATCTGCGCTAAAAGACACGTTGCGCACAATGCCCTGCTTTCCTTCCGCAATCGTGACCTTCGCTCCGATCAAGTGTTGCGGTGTAAAGTTTGGTGCAGCAGCAGCATCAGCAAGGCCTCGTCTCTCGTCCATCATCTGGCAGGATCCGTCAAGTAAGATTGCTCCTGCTCTGCTCTTCCACAAACTGACGTGCTGCTGCAGTGCTTTTGCAAATCTTGATAAGTGCCCTTCTGAAGCAGCCCAGTGTGTTCGCCCCGCCACACTGCTGCAGTTGCTCTGCAGAGCAGCGGCTCTTCCTACAACTTCAAACAGTTCCGAAAGCTGAGCATCATCGTGTGTTGGATGAGCAGCAGCAAGCCGCTGACACTCACTGGGCCAGTGTTGCACAGCGGAAGCAGTGGCTGTGGCAACAGCACTAGCAACTCAACTGCCCAAGCACCAGCAGCACAGCGGAAAGGCTGCTCCGCAGACACCAATGAGCCCTGGCTCCAAGATCTAGATCTTCGAGGGCAGGCCGGGAGGGTTGCGATGGATATGCGCACACGCATGCCGCCCTTGCAGGCGTGAGAAGGCTCAGCATCGTTTGCGAAAACTTTTCCATGTCATGCATACGCCATTCCTAGTGGGTCGTTCGCCACACTCAAAGTTCTGTGCACTTGATCTTGTGCTGGCGACCGCAGGGCGCGGCAACGCTCGAAAGCGGAAGGCCATTGAACTTGGGGAGACCAATTTTCAGGAGAAGGCCATCGCGGTGGGGCACAGCCTCAACATCACCGCGCACATGCCGCTCTTCCCATTGGTGCAAACGGGCACCCGGCGGGGCCCCCATATTGGGCAGACACATCCGCCCGCTCTTGCGTTGTGAATAGTTTTGTCCCTCCGGGCCCCCGCCGCCGCGGCATTCTAGAGCTGTGTGCCAGTTGCACCGGCAGGCAGAGCGGCATCTGCGTGGTGATGTTTGAGACTGTGCGATTATGGCCGCCATCTGCAAATTCGCCTCCACAAGTTCAATGACCTTTCGCTTTCGGGGGTTGCCGCGCCCTGCACGGCAGTCGCAAACAACCAGCACCAAGATTTCAAAGTTCTAGCGCACGGCCCGACTTTGGCTTACCTATGCATCAGACCGAACAAAGTCTGCAAATGATGCTGAGCCTTCTCAAGGCTGCGCAGGTCTCTTGCAACCCATCGCCCTCACCATCGCTCATGGTGTGTGCTGCGGAGAAACCCTTTTCCGCTCCTGTACGGCAGTGTTTGAGGTAGGGTTTGTGTTTGGGGTAGCATCATACATATGTGTGTTCTGGGATGAGCATCATCGGGTGTTAGCGCATAAACATGGGAACAGTGAACACTCGGGATGCGAGTGCCGGGCTGTGATGTGCCGAAACGCATCTCCCCCCACTACATCCTTGTCCCACCGCGCGTCCTGTTGACTTGACTTTTCTGAGTTGTTCTCTTGCAAAGAAGTAGACTATGCCATGTGGAGCGCTGCTGAGAGAGCGGAGCGCATGTGCGCCACTGATACGCCCTTGAAAGGCTGGCTGCTCCCGGCAGTGATATCTTGTTCACTGTGAGCAGCTTGCGAACTTTGTCGCCACACACTGCGTCTAGAAGCGTCCGCCCTCAGTGCCAATAGGCCCAACTGCCACAGTAGGTAGCAAGTGTAGCATTTCTGGTCGTGACCACCAGAAAGTGGCTGTACTGCATTTCAGCGCAGCTGATGATCTAGACATGTGAGCTGAGGCACGCGTTTGTGCATCATGACTATCAATCTTCTGTGGATGCAGTCAAAACATCTGCGCCGTCACAAGTCACCAACATACGAAAATTTCCAAGCACTTTGTACGGTTGCCCGTACAGAAATTCTGGCGGCCAACTGTACGATACACAACGTCACCATGTGTCCCAAAGCCCGCTGCACATGACGCCATCCACAAGAGAACCGTGCATGCGCAGGGGAACTGTAGTCAAGTAAACTTTGGCACGAATGCAAACAGCTTGGGCAGCGAGCAATGACGGGCAGGACAGGCAAAGTCCATTGCAGTACACAAACAGTGCAGAAGAGACTCGCTGACAGTTCACAAACAGGCGGCGACCAGAAGGGTGCGCAGCCCGTGCAGTTGCCATTTGCGAACTCGGGGGCGCCTGAACACAAAAATCATGTGAGCCTACGCACAGGGACGACTGGTACTCAACAGGAGCTCACACGTGCAAGCAGCAGAAACTGTGGTCATCTAGGGGTCACACAAACGACACTGGCGCTCTGCTCTGCTACGCACGCACTCTGTGGCATGCCCTGTTCGCAATTGCTTCCGCAGGGGGGCCCCCCAATGTGCGGTTTCCCCGGCCTGGTTATGCGCAACGCAAGCCACGCGCGCCGCTGCCGCTGCGCTGCGCAGAATGCTCAGCGGTGCAGCAGCAGTCGGTGACAGACGCCGCATAGAGTTCAAGTGTGCGGCCGAGGCGAGCGAGTCGAGCGATTGGCACGCGCTGAGCAGGATCACCAGAGCCAGCTGCCCCAAGGGCAGAAGCACATCAACAACCAGTGACCGTGTGCGGGAGCCCATGGCAAGCGGCGGCATCAGCAGCAGCATCAGCAGCAGCAGCGACAACACGAGTGTAGTGGCACACCACTGTGGAGCCGCCGCTGCGTCGCACAGGCACTCGCAGATGAGCACTGGCGGCGGCGGCAGCAGCAGCGAGGCAGCGAGCAGGGCCTCATCGCTCAGTCGCGCCACACCGCGCCAGTGTGCCGCGCGATGAACGCCCAGATGTCACTGCTCTCCTCAATGACCTTGCTGGTGGGCTTGCCAGCGCCGTGGCCGCTGCGCGTGTCAATGCGGATGAGCAGCGGGTTGTTCTCACCCTTGCGGCTGCCGATGACGGACTGCGCAGCAGCGGGACGTACGCGGTACACACGCAGTACAGTGCACTGAGCGCAGTTCACGAAGGGCACGTGCGTGCGAAGTCAGGAGCGTGGGTATGCGACACGCTGTCAAGATGCTGCCATTGCAGCTTTGCAGGTTGTGATCATGCACTAAAGCACCGGGATGGCTGCCGCCTTCACGGCTGCCAGCGCAACGCCATTGCCAGCACTTCAACCTCAACTGACTCTTGCTGACTGCAGGAGCCAGCACAGTGCTGCGCTGACGCCTGCTTGCAGCGGTCGCAGGGAGCAATGGCGGGCATGTCACAGATCCAAAGCACACGCCGTACAACATGACTGCGGCTGCACATTCGGAGACGTCGGGCAAGCAGTTTGTGCACCGCGCTGACTGTTTCACCGCCCCTGTGGCACGAAGCGGAGGAGCGCTGTAGACTTCTTCAACGAAGACCTGGCAGTAAGCGAGGGCACGTGAACGATCACGTCGCCGCAGTTTCACCTGAAATGCATCGCATTGGCCACAACTGACGAGCATCATTCCGACACTTCAAACCGCGAGCCACGGCTCAGACAATAAAGCAGTGCTTCACAGCACATGACGCAGAAGGGCGTTGGGGCTGCCTCTCTCCAGGCCCAGCCCAAAGTGACCTTCACGGAGCCCGCAATGCATTCAAGGTCGCCTGATCAAACCACAGCCGCCGCTTTCAACGTCAGGTACTGCAGCCGCACCGCCGCGCCACCACACCTCCCCACCGCGCTGCAAACAGACGGCCATCGCTCTCACCTGCAGCATTGCGGCGTACTTGTAGCTGTGCAGCGGCACGACGCGGTCGTCGTGGTCGCCGGTGGTGAGCAGCGTGGCGGGGTAGCGGCCCGCGTCGGGCGCCACGTTGTGCACCGGCGAGTACGCGCGCAGCACCTGGCGGCAGCGGCGCACACAAGATGCGCATTATATTGATGCTCACATAGGTGAAGTTCTCCGAGGTATTTGGCAATGCGAGCACGTCGGCGAAGGAGTGGTAATCAAGTGAAGCCGTGCTTGCCAGTGCCAACCATGAGCAGCACGGCAGGTGCGCGGCGCGCAACGGGCAATGCAGTGCTAGCTTAGGGTTAGGTTTACGCCGTCTCGCGGCATATGAGCATGGTCACAGAGATGCGTGAAGCACGATTCGGCCAGGGCAGCCCAGGGGTACCACTGAAATCTCGTGCAAGCTTAAGCTCAACATGTCCGATGGCACTACGACAGTGACAGTGCTTTCAGGGATACATGTGGACAGAACAGACAGCGCTCTCAGCGCACGTCATGGCACCCACCCTGCACTTTCAGGGATACATGTGGACAGAACAGATAGCGCTTTCAAAGCACGTCACCGCTCTCACCTTGTACTTATTCTTGTCATCGTCGGGGTTGCCGTAGTCGCTGCACCACGCGTAACCGATGGTGAACTTGTGAAACCGCAGCATGTCCATGACGCCGACCTGCAGCGCCGAAGTCATTCAAGATTCATCAAAGCATTAATCGAAGCTGCACCATGGTGAAGTTGTGAAACCGCAGCATGTCCATGATGCCAACCTGCAGCACCGCGTTGCGTATGGATTCATTCAAGATTCATCAAAGCGATTCATCGAAGCTGCACCACGCGTAACCAATGGTGAACTTGTGAAAGCGCAGCATATCCATGACGCCGACCTGCAGCGCCGCGATGGTACGAATTCATTCAAAATTCATCAAAGTGATTAATCAAAGCTGCACCACGCCTAGCCAATGGTGAACTCGTGAAAGCGCAGCACGTCCTTGACGCCCACCTGCAGCGCCGCGCCGCTCGCGAATTCACTCATGATTCATCAAAGTGATTCATCGAAGAAGACGTGCTGTATTGCACGTGGTCATCACAATCTGTGCTGCCGCCATTTGCATACGAATTTCATTATGATTCATCAAAGTAATTCATCGAAGAAGACGTGGTGCATTGCATGTGATCGGCACAATCTGTGCTGGCACCATCCCCACTGCATGCGGCCGTTTGTGCGTGAAAGCTTCTCAACACCGGTTTTGCCCTGACCGAAGGCGTTGGCCACATGCATCTTCACACGCAGCGCAGCGCCGCGCGGCATGACAGGCAAAGACAAAGACGAGCCATGTGTTGCGTAGTGTGCAAGCGCTGTCGTCTGTACCGCTGCAACCAAATGCTTGCGGCAAACACACGCAAAGCCCGCCCTAGCCTCCCCTGATCAATCGCGGTCGATGGTGAATTGCATCGATTCAAATCAGATCACAAATTCAACAAGGCAAGCGATCACTCATCGACAGAGAGCCAATTGACAGACCATGACAGAACATGGGAAACAAAACTCTGTATCTGCTTACCTGCGCCACAGCAGCAGCAAACAGCTCCGGCTGCTGGTTGATGCAGGCCCCCACAAGCTGCGACGAGAGGCAAGCGCGCGCAACGTCAGCGCCCGGGCGACGCGGTGCAGCAGTGCTCCACACAGCGATTGGCACAGACACTAGAAGTTCACTTTGCGAGCATACGCTGCGGGTACTTGCAAGGGGACCAGGCGTAGAATGTGTTATATTTGCAAGCCCCCGGAGGAAGCCGGCAGTGTTTCAAATCACGCCTCGTGCTGACAGGCAGCCAACAAGGATTAGGCACAGCTGCAGTACAGGCGATAGCTGGTGGGCACAGTTGTCCGCACAGTGATCGGCGCAGAACCTTGCGAGCATACATTTCAAGCACTTTCAACTACTCCTTTGACGCGCACAACGATGAGCGCTGCCGCAGCGGTACAGGGCGCGCGCGGCCGCTGGGATGGCGTTAAAAATGAATGCAGGCGCTCGGCGCACCAAAGCGCAAGCGGTGACGCTACAGGGGGGCATAATTGCAATCTTTGACATGGAGGGCGTCTTGAGTGCCAGTATGAGGTTGAGAGAAGTGCACTTCACTACGGCAACACTCCAACTGGTCTCTGGCAAGCCCCTGCTCCTGCAGAAAATGACCGGTGGACTCTGCTGTCAACCCAGCAGACAGGGTACTTCACTAGCGAGATCAAGGTAATCTATCATGAGTATGGTGGCGTCCCCCTCTCTGTGCGTTTGCATTTGCATGTCACGTAAAGCACACCCGTGTGTCAAATCACAGCGCGAGCAGGCTCCGTCACACGCACTTACCAGACCACCGTTGGAGCCACCATTGATGGCGAGCTGCGCGGGCGTGGTGAGGTTGATGGTGCACAGGTACTTGGCGCCGCTGATGAAGTCGTCAAACACATTCTGCGCAGCAGCGAGCAGCAGTGCGGTGCAGCGTCAGCGCTCGGCAACTAAGTCGTTGATGGGGGCAATGAAGTCGTTAATGGGGGGGGGGGGGGGGGCGGGGGGGGGGGTAAGGGTTAGCAATGCATCGCTCAGCACATGGGGTCGACAGGCCATGATACCTACATGACCTCAGTGCGCAGCATGCTGCCAAAAACCCACTTCTATCATGCATGTCTGCAGGCCAGCGATTACATTGCCATGTGTAGCTGCAGTTCATGTTCTGAATCTTGGATGTCACTTGGTATGTTGCGTCAACATTACCCACCATGTCCTCTGGTGTATCCTGGGGTGCACGCTCTTCTGCTGCAAGAGGAGAGAGTGGTCCGCAAAGACATGAAAAGGCTCTTGCACAAAAGAACTGCACTAAGACAGATTGGCATTAGGGTCAGCAACATACATGGCAACATACACGGGCCGTTGTGGTACCAGTTGACCTCTCTCAGAACGTGACGTGTTCGTTGGCGGTGGCGTGGAGCTCATGTGACGACAATGACCTTCAACAGGTTGCGCGCGCCGCAGCCATAGCTTTGACTACTGCGCTACATGAACATTAAGCTGAGCAGCGCTGCACCTGCTTGTTGGCGCCCACGCCAGCGTCGTGCCAGTCCTCGCCGTATTCTCCACCGCCCCTGCGTGATAATCACGACAACAGGGGGGGGAGGGGGGGGGGATGAGCGCTGCAGCGAAGACTTGCGTAGGCGCAGCGGCGCTTTATGCATTGTGATGAGCGCTGCCTTACTACTTCAATGTCAGGCAGGCTCCGCCATGGCATAATCACACCCTGCTCGTCTGCAGTTGGTGCATGGTGATACCTGGGTTGTACACAGCAGCGCTCAATACAGCAGCGCTCAACACAGCAGCGATGCATGAGCACACAGATGGCAGCCGCAAGTATGGGGGGCTTCGGGACAAGAACTTCCACGCCTCGCCTTGCCATTTGCCCCGAAAATCTCAAGCAACATGCTCATTGTGCCGGATGTATGGATGATTCCATCCGCACGATAAGCATACCCTTTGTGGATACAATAGGCTCAATAACAGCCGAGGCATCGGCCCCTCGCATCCATATCATCAGTTTTGCGCGCGACGCGCAGTTCAGTTCATGCACATTCCCGGAAGCCGCCAAGTACTTTCTGCACCGACTCGCCTGCGACCGAGTCTAGTCTGAACCTCTGGAGATTTTCACAAGTGCAAGGGGGTGACTTGCCTTATGTTGGCCACGCAGACGCGCCCGCCAAAGTTCTTGATGAAGATGAGCCGCGAAAGGCTGAACGATGGCGTGATGGAGATGTTGAAGCCTGCACGCGGGTGCCAGTACAAGACGTCAGCGCCAGCGATGAAGCATGTTGCAGATGGTCACACAGCACAAACTCCCTTGCGCACGCTGTGCTCTACGCCCAGCTCATGCTGACAAGTGTTCAGCACCATTACGCACCGCATGTGCAGCCAGTATGTGCTGCACACTGAAACAGCGCTCACATAGTCAGCCAGCTCGCGCTTTCAAGCATGTCTAATGGCCACGGTGCGCGCCCGCAGCAGGACCTCAAGCATTGAGCAAAGCTGAGGGTGTTGCGCCAGCAACTGGCACAGCCGCCCACGCGCGCTGTAGGCACCTGTGCAGCAACCTGACAGGACGCTGCACGCCATGACTGCCGACATCTAATGCGTGCACACATGTTGGACAAAAACTACTTCGGTAAATGTTGTACTCCAAGAAAACTGCAAGGAAAAGTGGCAGCGTGGTTTGCTGAGAAAATGGTAGGAAGGTTTGCAGAAACAAGTGCTTGATAGCAACACACGGCCCGCGAGGCGACCTCAGTGCACAAGCTGTGTCGCGTGCTGCACAGCATCACCGCGGAAGCACGGGCTCGACCCAGTTCGGTGGCTCGCATGTCATGCTGACAAAGATGGGAGTGTAATGGTAGAAGTCTCCGCCACAGCAGAAAACGCTGGTCTGCGCGTCCGTGGCCGCGCAGCGAGACCTCCCATCCACGGCAGTTTTGTCGCTTTTAGCGTACGTCCACAAGCAACGCCCCCCAGTGGCACCAATACAAGATTGCATGCTGACGGCGCCCTGTTTACTCATTTCGATTCTTCAGTGCAATTCATCCATGAATTGTTCACTTCATCGACTCACCTCCGTAGCCGTACAGCAAGCACGGCGCCGCCCCCCGCTGCCCCTTGCTGCCGACGATGAACATGGGTACGCTCGTGCCGTCCGTGCTCTTGAAGCGGACCTGCTTGGTCTCAAAGTCATCCGGGTTCAGGCCCGGCACCACCGTCCTGCAACGTTGAAGTAGAGCAAGCGGGCAGAAGCGTGCATTATCGTGCGTGAACTGGTGCCTAAGTCGTCCCGGTTCAGGCACGGCCACCGCTCTGCAGCGTTGAAGCAGGGCGAGTGGGCTGCAGTGTGTTCATACTCACATGTGAACTGGTATCTTGAAATCATTCCGGGTTCAGGCCCGGCACCACTGTTGTGCGACGTTAAAAAGGGGCAAGTGGGCGGCAGATGTGCATTATCACACGTGAAGTTGTGCTACGCGTGTGCGCACGTTAGGGCGCTGCTGCGGAATGCAGTGCATCGCAATGTTGAAATGGCGGGGACACAGTGCATGAATCGCAGTGCTCAGCTGTCTGATATGACTGCTGCAGCATACGCATGCTACAATAGAAATCTACACAAACAAGCGAGGTATGCTATGCTTCTTGCAGTAGGTACATGATTGAAGAACACAAGATCACAGCCCTTGCATGCCGGAGTTCTCCACACTGACGCTCACAATGGTGATGGCGGCCAACCACAGCCATGTGCTTCATGCCAATTGTTTTATCACAGCGTCTACAAAGAGCGTGAACGAGTGCATCGCGCATACATACATGCCTTGTGTGCTGATACCTACTAGACCAACTCAACTGCAATATTGAACATGAAGCTGCCCGCTTCCATCGGAGTGAGCGGACCTTCATAGTGGCCTGAACGAGTGCGCTGTACATACATGCCATGTTGTGTGTTGAAGTACTGAGAATACATTCATACCTCTTGAAGACATCCCTGGAAATCTCAATCTTCCCATCCTGTTTGCGCGTGATCTCGCAGCGGTACGTGGTGCCCGCGTCCTGGAAGTTGACAAACTTGAAGAACATCTCGTTCTGAGACAGCAGCCATGACAAACGATGCGCAGCACACCAAAAGTACAGGTGTGAGCGGGAGACACGGACGGCACTGAGCTGTCGTTTTCGCTTCGCAGTGAGCAGATCGCCGTACCTTTGAGCATACACTGACAAGCAGCGATCCAGCACGCATATGGCTGTATGTATGTAAGTATGTATACTTCTACTTGTAATGCCGGGCAGTTGCGGTAAGGAGGTCACACGACCAATTCCATGTGTCACAGAGAGAGCATGCATGCCAACGTCACCCAACACGGGCGAAGCGTAAAATACGCAGGCTACAGACGTACCTACTACACGCTGCTCATTTGAAGGAATTGGTGGATGTTGTCAGTGAAACAGGCGCCTGTGCCAAGCACGCTGGCCGTCGTCTGAACGACTTATCCTCACAGGCACTTCAACATGACAGGCAGCGCACGCAGATGAAGGCTACCACTTCTGAGGACGTAGAGACAGGGCCGGGGCTAACCCTAGCCCAAACCCTAGCAAAGGCAACACTCATCACTCGCCTTGGTCTTCTTTGCGCTGATCCCCTCTATGCTGCCAATGCTGGGCAGCTGTATGGACCGCCTGTCCCCCCCGTTCAGATCGCAGATCTCCAGCTGTCACGCGCGAAAAACCACACACAGTCGCAGTCAGGACTCAACGCATCAAACGAGGCAAGGGTGTTGTGCTGCCGTTTGCAGACCAGCTTGTGCTCTCTGCCTTCCAATGCGCATCGCAGTCCAAAGGGAGTAGTACTGGAGTGTTGTTGCAGAAGCGTGAATGCGCGCAACCCCTAAACCTAACCTTCATCCCGTGCGCTGTACCATGACCGCACTACTTGCAATGGGGCCCACTACTTGCAATGGGGCCCACAACTCAACGCACGGCCACCCGCTCAGCAGTGCTACCCGATTGGCAGCTCGCAGGCGCCTTGAAGCTAACTGCTGCACTGCGCTGTGAAATCTTGCTCTGGGTTGCACGCACAAGTATGGACCATGGTACAACGACATCGCGCTGTCACAGGAGCGCAATTGCAGGAGAGTGTGCGCTACGCCTTTGCTTCCAATGGTGCTGAGAGAGCAAATTCATAACATCAACGCCAGTCACCGCCAAATAAATCGAAGGACAATGAGCACAAGAGAGTTGGCCAATGACAAACTAGCTAGCAACCAAAAAGCACGGTCTTGATCTCATGGATAGCAAATCATGTGAATCAAACAACATTCACTTCTTGAAAGTAAAGATCACGAGCCGCTTGACGCTCACGTGCTCGCACGCATTGCGCATGTACAGCCTCACCAGCCTGTCGTTGACAACTGCTCCTTTACACCCCCCCTCCCCCACAGTCCCGACCTTTAGCCTGTACGCTTCAAAGCAAAGCACTCAAACTTAAAGTTGCATGTTCCATATCGAAGTTATATGGTGACGCTCACCTGCTCGTAAGCATCGCGCACGTACAGCAGCACCAGCCTGTCGTTGGCGACCGCGTACTCGCCCTCGAGCACTGCCACACAGTCCTAACTTTCAGCCTGTACGCTTCAAATCAAATTTGAAGTTATACAGTTCATATTGAAATGATACGGTGACGCTCACACCTGCTCGTACGCGTCGCGCATGTACAGCAGCACCAGCCTGTCGTTGGCGACCGCGTACGCGCCCTCGAGCACTGCCACGGAGTCCTGCTGCACCACATCCACCTGCAATGGCAGAATAGCAGGTTGGCATCGGGACATAGGAGGGTCAGATGCCTGTGCTGTCAAGGACGTAATGGTGCTTGATACAAATTATCACATTGTGCTCGATACAAATCATCATTTCTGCTGCACTACATCCACCTGCACAGGCACCAACGCATAATAGCATGTTGCCATTGGGTCGCAGGGTCAGACGCCTGTGCTGCCAAGGACAAAATGGTGCTCCCATAAGCGTCTTCATTTTATAGCCAAGTAGACCTTCCATGACGACAGCATGTCAATAAACCCTAACCCTAACCCTAACCTTAACCCTAAGTCAAAGACATAATGGTGCTCCATATGCATCTTCATTTCTAGCTGGGCTTCCACGACAATCGCGCAGCACGCCTACCTGCAGGAATAGACCTGCACAGTGCCACGAGAGGAGCTCGCATACCTTTGCTGTACCGCATGATTGTTGAAGCATCTCAAAGTGTTCCAACAGGTGCCGATACACGTTACATAAACTGTTGCCGGGAAGGAATGGCAACGCTTGCGACTGCCAGCAACTTTGCCGTATAATGATGCAGACTGAAAAGCCAGCCTGATTCATTGAAGCGATCAGGCACAGCATGTACGTACGTTGCACATGTCCAGCAGCGCTCGCCACATCCCCAACTTCAAGTTGCAGTGCAGAACGCGGGGCGCACCCCCTGCGGCGCAACTGATTCATAGACCTTGACCTCAACATCAGGCACATGCGCCTGCGGCCATGGCGCCTTCACAACGCTGGCCCTCATGACCCTGAAGACAATCTTCCAATTGAAGTTCACCAAGGTCTACATTTTGACACGCGGCCTTCTGCTACGTGTGACATGAGACCTAACCCCCATGAGCGAGCCCGAAAGCGGCGGAAGCAATCTCAAGGACCTGGTGGCGCGAGCCAAATAATAATGTAGCCCTGATCATACCATTGTATCAATACTTCAGGAAGTATATCTCTTGACGTGTACGGTATCACAACACGTACGGTATGCGTACCCGTGGCACGAGCGCCAGCGCAGCGGGGTCGACCTCGATGGGCGACCCCGCGGGCGGCAGCGTCATCTTGACGACCTTGTATTGTAGCGCGGCGCGTCGAGGTTCAAACACTTATGTAACACCAATCATGCCCTTGTACCCATACTGCAAGAAGTATATTCCTTACACGTGTAAGCTATTCACAATAAATGCGGTATGCGTACCCGAGGCACGAGCGCCAGCGAAGCGGAGTCGGCCTCCATGGGCGAGCCCGCGGGCGGCAGCGTCGTCTTGACGACCATAAACTGTAGTGCGTCGTATCGGGGTTCAAACACAAACCCTAATCACACAAATGCGTTCGTATTTCAAGCACTGCATCCCTGAACAAAAAGCATGATTTATAAGATCAGCGTACCCGTGGCACGAGCGCCAGCGAAGCGGGGTCCGCCTCCATCGGCGAGCCCGCGGGCGGCAGCGTCATCTTGATGACCTTGTAGCGCGGCGCGTCGAGGTTCGTGAGGAACCAGAACGTGCGCCCCTCGTTGGTGATGTAGCTGTACTTGTTCTCAAACTTGTCGACGAGCTTGACGAGCCTGCCGAGCGTTGCCACGGAGGCGCCGTCGAAGCGCGACATGTCCAGGTAGAAGAGGCGGTTCACGGGGTCGCACGAGTCGTGGATGTTGATCTGCGCGGCAGCGGCGGCGGCAGCAGCAGCAGCAGCAGCGGCAGCAGCAGCAGCAGCAGCAGCAGCAGCAGCAGCAGCAGCAGCAGGAGGGGCATAATTTTAGGTACCTGCATACTAGGGCAAGAGCTGATGATGAACCGCCACGCCACACTTTTGTGCATGTACGAGTCATGTCCCACGGCGGTGCATGTGGCACTGCTTGCGCAGCGGCAACAGCAGCAGCCGTAGCAGCGCGGTGGATGTTGATCTGCGCGGCAGCGGCGGCGGCGGCGGCAGCAGCAGCAGCAGCAGGATTTGAGGACCTGCATGCGTTAAGTACTAGGGCATGAGTCGTGGATGTTGATCTGCGTGGCGGCGGCGGCGGCAGCGGCGGCAGCAGCAGTGGCAGCAGCAGCGGCAGCAGCAGCAGCAGCAGCAGCAGCAGCGCGGCCCAGACTGGGTCCGCGTGTGAGGCGAGCGTGCTGTCGAAACCCCGTTGTGAACAGTGTGTCAAAGGCTAGTGTTGACGCAAAGCAGCGCATGGAAAGCTGAAGCTGCACGGTTTTCACCAGCCAACATGTAGCCCCGACTCCAGGTCTCGACAACGCGTAGAGGCAAGTAATGCAGTAGAAGTGCTGGCAATGGCGATTGGAGAAGGGGCGCCGCTTCCAGCAGGTCTGATGAGCGTAGCAGTTACATACTGTAACAGTTTGTCGCCTCCAGCGGCCCAGCAGCCAGCCAGCGATGACCAAGGTCATTGCATATGGCAGGCAAGGCAATGCGCTCAAGGCAGGCGATGATGGGAAGCCCTCTTCATTGCCAGGTGCAGGGTTAGAGTAAGGGTTAGGTCCACTTTTCCCTCGCACCTCAGCGTTCGCTAATAGTGAGCGCAAAATTTGATGGCTTCTTCGCCATTTGTGATATTGGGGATGGCATTTGAAGTTGAAGTTAGCATTAAACCAGATGAGGGCCCAGGCATCAAGAGGAAGCCCCCCCTCACCAGCAGCGTCTGATAGTCGTCGCTGCTCTCGCAGCTCAGCAGCCACTTGTTGTTTTCTGCCCCAGCCTCGTACACCAGCTGGTCCTCCGCCGCGTCAGTGCCCAGCCTGCGCGCAACGCAGCATAGAGGGGTTGAGGCTTGATACTAAGCAAAATAGTACATGGTGTTGTTTTCAACTGCATGCTGTACTCAAAGTAGCATGATTCAAAGTACAAGTGCGACCAGCATGCCCAACCTAACCCTAACTTCAACCGTGAGACCAATATCAAATCGCCCCCCAAGGTGAACAAGCGCAGAGAACTTTTGGCGCAGTAAGGAAGGCTCCCTGTCGCCATCGGTGACAAGCGTACCACCCTACATACATACGTGCCTGTGGTAGAAAACCTTGTTGCCCTCCATCGCATCCACCTCTACATACATGCATACACCTTTACATACATACATGCGCGCCTGTGGTCTACATACATACACCTCTGCACACATACATACGTGCCTGTGGTACAAGACCTTGTTGCCCCACTGCGTCCACCTCTACATACAAACACACATACACCTCTACATACATGCATACATAGGTGCCTGTGATAGAAGACCTTGTTGCCCTCCACCGCGTCCACCCCTACATACATACATACACCTCTACAAACATCATACATACCTGTGGTAGAAGACCTTGTTGCCCTCCACCGCGTCCACCTCTGTCCCTGCGGACTTGCCCTCCTTGCCCTGCAGCCCCTCCGGAGGCGGGAACTTGGAGTAGAAGAAACCTGTTCCCGTCTGCACGCAGCGCGAAAGCAGACAAAGCCAAAATTTAGAACAAGGCCACGTTAATTATTGTCTAGCAAGGAAGGACCAGGAACCAAGTTGAAGTTTTGGTGTTTGTGGTCCTCCTTGCCCTGCAGCTCCTCGGCAGGCCCTGCAGCTCCTCAGGAGGTGGGAACTTGGAGTAGAAAAAACCTGTTCCCGTCTGCGCGCAGAGAGAAAGCACACAAAGCCAAAATATAGAAAAATACTCGGTTGATGATTGTCCAGCAGGGGACCAGGAACCAAATTGAAGTTTTGGTGTTTTTAGTCTTCCTTGCCCTGCAGCTCCTCGGCAGGCGGAAACTTGGAGTAGGAAAAACCTGTTCCCGTCTGCGCGCAGCGAGAAATCACACAAAGCCGAACCATGGAAAAAGGACAGGCTTAATCATCGTCCACTAGACCAAACTGAAGTTGTGGTGTTTATTGGTCTCTTGCTTTGCAGGTGGGAACTTAAGGTAGAAAAAAGCTGTTCCCGTCTGCGCGCGGCGAGAATGCACACAAAGCCGAAATATAGACAAGGACGCAATTAATGACTGCAGGAGGGAACAGGACCCAAACTGAAGTTGTGGTGTTTTTTGGCCTTCCTTTGCCCTGCAGCCCCTCCACTTCAAGTACAAAACCCTGTTCGGGTCTGGACCATTGGAAATTTGAAATGGAGGACACGTTGATTTTCGCCAGTTGCGGAGAAGAACAGTACTCATAAAGTGCATCATTGTCGAATATCGATGCAGAAGAAACCACGACTTGAGGTTGTGACTTGAAGTTTCCATAGTTGGCTGTTACCTTGCTCTGCAACCCGTCTAAGGGTGGAACATTGCAGTGAATGATGATCCAATCGACTTGCGGGCCGCAAACCAATACAGTGCGGAAATAAAGACAGTGGCAATATCAAATATCCGATGAATATGTCATCGCCGGTTGCAGAGAACTACAGTGGGCCGATGAACTTAAGTTGCCGTTGTGACCTAACTCTTAGTTGTTAGAAAACATGCCTCGAACCACCTGCACAGACGGGTCGTGAAGGAAGAATGCGTTTTACGGGTTGGCACTCAGGCGGGAATAAAATAAACAACCAGAAGTTAAAGTAGTGACTATGCATGGCTGTAAACTAATAGATTGTAGATGGTTTGGTGGTGCCCACAGATTTGGTTGGTGAAGTATGGTGGCAATATGTTCTTCCCAACCGGTGACTCGTCACCATAAAGTTCATATCATCTGCAGCACCAGTCACCTGTAACACATTATGTGCCAGGCCCTACGTGCTGCTCACGTGCCAACCTTTGAGCCAGATGCAAGCAACTGCCTGCCAGTTCACTGGCATCAGGTCATCATGCCCTGTATGTATGACAGCAATAGATGACAGCACTGCTCACAATCTCAGCGACTTAGATAAGCCATGCTCAGTCTTAAACCTAACCCTAATAAACCCTATACTCGAAAAGGGCCTCAAAATGAGGGGTCATACTTGAGACGTCTATGTAGCAGACTTATGGCGTGCAGCGCAATGTTGCCTGCCTTTTCACCTGCATTGTGACGAAATCAGCCGCAAGTGAAGGCCTCGTGCTGTTAATGTGCCTTCAGAGCATGTGTATGTGTGCAGTGACACGGCTGTCTACGCCACCGATGCAAGTGGCCGTATGCGAGCAGCAAGCCTGTCACACCACTGCGGCGCTGATGACCTGTCAACCAATGCCCAACTTCCTGATGAACCAAAAAAGGGGCTCCAACTGTAAAATGCTCTGCAGGACCCGAATCAGTTCTTTGCGTGCACTTTCCTGGTGTGCGCTTCCGTAAAAGAATGGTGTTGCATTCTGAAGCACTGAGGGGCATGTCAATCCCCAGGCAATTGATTGCATCCTATGATCGCTCCTAAGCTGCCATTCTGCGCATCGTCAAGCCGTGCTGGGCATCACCACAGCTCGCTGAGCATCTCACCTTGTTCCACGCCACGGAGCTGAACTTGCACCAGTCAATCCTGTCCGGCAGCTCCTTCCCCGTCGCGACGTCCATGACGTGTATTGAGTACCAGTCGCTGCCGCGCATGCTCACGGTATAGGCCAGCTTGCTCCCGTCCTCCGTGAAATAGTGCCCCTGAACAAACGGTCAACGGTTGAAAGCAGTACGAGATGAGGTGCGCGTCACCGCTTGAAGTGCGGTTTGAAAGTGCCTTGTACAACAAAGCGACGGATGAGCCAGCATGACAAGCGAGTCGAGAGTCACGCTTTGAAGAGCGGCACTTGAGTTTCTTTGCCACTTTGTTGTGGACACTTCCTGGTGTGCGTGCGTGTGAAGCAGCGCTCAGGGTATATGCAAGTCTGCTCCTGCACACAGTGAACTACAGTAGTCAACCCATGGTGCTTGGAAAGACAACAGTCGGTCAACTGACATGGTTCGGCCACGCGAAAATGAGCTACTTGAGTAGTACGTCCACCATCTGCGGCAGCAGGGCCAGTATTGACAGTTACATACAGTCACATTCAGCCGCAGCAGCGCTCACCTGCAGCGCCGCGGTGCCATCGTCCGACATTGTATTGGGGTCCAGCAGCACCGTGGGCTCCTCATTCAGGCCAGCCTGTGAGATCCCGTTGCGCCAAGCAAGCACAGGGCACACACGCGGGTTAGTTTGGCGCCGGGCTGGCACATGCACCCCATGGACAAGGCACAGGGTGGTGACGCGCCATACAGGTGATGCACCAGTCGCATCAAACTTCAACTGTCAGCAAGAGAAACGCATCCGACGCGCACACGCGCTTTCAGTGTCACCCCCTAGTACTGGAGCCTTCTCCCCCCACAAACAAAGCAAGCAGTTGAGCACTGTGCACGCATGTGGGGATTTGCGCGCAACCCCCCGCCCCGCCAGCGCGCCGCCGCCGCCGCCGCCGCCGCACCTGCTTGTAGAGCACAAACTGGTTCTGCAGGCCCGTCTTCTTGTAGAAGAAGTACAGGTCGCCGTACTGCATCGGGCACCCGTACTTGTCGTAGCTGTACAGCGCCGTCATGCGCTCGCAGAAGAGGCGGCGCTGCGGCTCGAGGTTGGCGTTGAAGTACGCGAACGTGCACTCGTTCTGCGCGTCCACCCACGTCTGCACCTCCTCGTCGTCCGGGTTCTCCAGCCACCTTGCAGTATATGTGGCAGGAATGACGGCGTGAGTCGCGGGTCAGAGTCTGAGTGATTGTCGGGGCGCGTTGAGCGCACGCGGTCGCCGTACATAACGTAGAGCACGGGTGAAGTGATCACAACACTTGTGCTGTGAGGCGGAGATCACAAAGCACCAAGGGTGCGTTGCAACAGGCCGAATGTGTCGTAAACAGGCCGCAGTCAAGCAATGTGGCAACAGTCACGATGCCGCGCCGCGCGGTGGGTGTCTTTGGCGAGGCTCGCAGCAGCAGGGCGGTAACAGCGCAGCATGGAACACGACAGTTAAAATGGAACAAGGCATTTTCCAGGATCGTGTTGTCTTCTTCTTGTCGCATTTGCCGAGAGAGAATTCTAGAAAAGCACGGGGGGAAAGGCTGATTCTGCAACATGCTTGCCTGCAAGGACAGCAGATGCCCATAGGCGTAGGCTTGAAATGAGGTGCAATAGGACGTGATGTGGGTCGATTGCGGCGCCCCCAGCAGATGGCGTTCATCGCACCTTTCCTCGGGTCCCCGTAAGGCGGCTATGCAGGCAAGCATACTTCATAGCAAGAGTTGCTTTGAAAGCGCGTCTTCGCGCGCACTCTACACAACACAGCACATGTGCAACAGTGCATGCAAGCACATGAGTTCTGCATGAGAATAACTTCAAAGTATCAATTCATTACCTGTATGGGTCAGGAACCTCCTCCCCATGCCAGTTATCCGTGTGATCGCAGCGCCGGGTCACTGGGTACTTGAACTTGCCGAAGGTTGGCAGCCTCCCCTTACGGCGAGAGCTCACTTTGCGGTAGACTGCTCTGCCTGCATAGTATGCGCCTACAGCTCCCAGCGTCGCCGACTGCGAAAAGCGAGCATTCAACGAGGCGTCATTGGGGCAAAGTGTCTTTGGTTTTCTGTTTTGAGGATATGTACGAATGATCCAACCAAGTGGCGTACTGTGGATGCCGCAGCCTCAACATGTCATTTGAAACGTATTTCACAGCATGATGGCATTGCACGATCGCGATGGGACAAAACTGAGAGCACCAGGAGGAAGACACCAAAAAATATCCACAGAGCAGCGAGCAAGCGTTCCAGGGCAGTTCACTTACGGCGGCGATCAGAGCATTCCGGCGGGCGGAGCTATGACTCGACGACATCTCGGCGATGACACGAATCACGATCCGCTGCTGGCGCTGCGGGAAGCGAGCGAGGTGGCTGTCACTGCAATGATCAAAAAGCGTTGCGATCCTTAATAAGGCACTATTGTCTTCAGGAACGCCCTCCCCCTAACCCTATGCTAAACCCCCTCGTGTGCTTATCATTTATTGCAACAGATAGAGCCCCCAAGGATAGCCATAGCCAGCAGGTTTATGCTAAAAATACGTGTGCAATACGAGTAAGAGTATGCTCGTCTGGACTTGATGCACGCAACACAACATGCATGCTGCGACCGCACGCCTGCTACAGGGGTGTAGTGGCTACAGTATGCTGCCTAAAACTGACACCACAATACAGAGCCTCGCCTTCTGTACTGGAAGCAAGAGGGGGGGCGTAAAGTGCGGCAGGAGAAACATGACTATATCATCGCAGAAGTAGAAGTCTGATGGGGCTTAGCATGCGTACTGCATGATACCACCCCTGCACGGCACTTGAGCTGTTGCACATGCCTTACTTGACAGGTGCACAGTTCTTATCCCCAAGCACACACAGTGGGAGCTCTAAGACAGGATAGAGAGATCGGCGTTTTGAGTTCTTCGGGACCCAACCCCCGTTTTCCCCTTTTGTCACTGGCGAGGCTGGCTGGACATCGAACCAGAGAGTGATTCGACGCGACGATGCCGGCGACGCCCAAGGTCAACAAGGCGTGCGACTGCTGCAGGAAGCGCAAGGTCCGATGCGCTGGTCACTCGCCAGGCAACCCATGCGGCCTTTGCCAGGTACAAACACAAAACAGCCGCCTTCTGCTTGCGTACCCCATCAAATCCGTGGTGGATCGCCGACAGCGCTGGAAGCGCCGTGATCTTAGAGTTGCTGCCAGCTAGCGCTGGTGGATTCTCATGTCTCTGATAAGCTTCTGCTGCTCTGCTCCTGCTGCCTGTGCCAGCGCTTGGGAGTGCCGTGCACTTACTCCTTGAGGCAAGCCCGGAAAACTGCTAACATGGTGAGTTGTACCTCGAGCGGCACTCAAGATGTGCGCTGCTGCTGCTGCTACAGTTCTCGCATCAACGAAAAAGCCCTGCGGCATGGATCCGATCCTTGCTTTGCTGCCAGCAGCACTGCTTTCGCCCGCACTGTCGGCCTCAGAAAAAGTGAGAAGGCGAACTCAAATGCAACTCAGAGCCTACGTCTGAATCGCTCAGGCCAGTGGCGCAGTAGATGACCTCGGATGCTTTAGAGAGTTGCACAATTTGATCCGTCCATCGCTGAAGCGCGTTGTAGCCTAACTCATCGTCTCGGCAAAACACGCAAGACGGGCTTTGCAGGGGTTTTGGGATCCAAAGCACGTGCTGGTCACTGAAAGGATGTGCATACTGTCGCTGAGTAGCCTGTGCTGCACCACCGGGTTCGGTAAAATCACTGCGAGTGCCCGCGGCGGTTGTCGCAGGTGGCAGCTCGTCTTGAAACTGACCTCTTGCTTCAATCTGGTACTCCCGCGCAGGCGAGCAAGCAATCATTCGCCACGGAAAGCACGACGAGCACTCTGGGCAGCAGCGGCAGCAGCTATGAAGACGAGTTTCAGCTAGCTCCTCGGCCGTACACCGTCCCACAGTCCCCGACGGAGGTATCCGTGAAGTCCTTGTACGGCAATGGCGGCTTCCACGTGGCGGCGCACTTCCCCACTTACGCCCCCGTTCACTTTGGAAGGCACTGGGACGTCGCGAGCCACCACGTGTGTCCTGCGTCAGTGCACCAGCCCTCCCCGGGGCCCCACTCTGACAGCCCTCTGTGCTTCCCAATGACATCCTACAAGCACGGCGCTGGCAGCAGCAGGAGCAACGGCGGCGTTCTGCTGGATGCAGCCGCGGCAGAGGCAGCCAAGGCCGCCGCCGCCGCGGCCGCGTGCGCCACCGTCGCCGCTGCCGCCTACGCCGCCGCCGCCTGCGCGGACATCTCCGACGACGACGGCGCCGCGGCGAACACACTGCTGGGGCTGCGCCACCAGGCCTTCTTCCGCGACACGTGCGAGCGTGCGGCACGCGTGTCCGGCGGCAGCAGCAGCAGCGCTCAGGGATATGCCTACGGCCGCGCCTTCGAGCAAAGCGGCAGCAGCAGCAGCACCGCCAGCAGCAGCGGCGGCGGCGGCAGCAGCGGCGACGACAGCCGCGGCGACGGAGGCACGGACAGCGACGGCGACGGCGACTTCTACCGCGGAAGCGCGGTGGCGGTGGCGCCCAGGAAGCGGTCCATCGAAGCACTGAGCGCTGCTGAGGTTGGGGGGGTGAGCAGCTGGTGGGCGCGTGCGCCGCTGCCCATGCGGCAGCACGCTGCCTGATTGCGACAGCAGCATCGGCGGCGGCGGCGTCTGCGCCGATGGCAGCGGAGGCTGCGGCGGCAGCTGTCGCGGTGCTGCTGCTGGCCGCTGCGGCAATGCACCTTTGTATGATACTGCGCTGATCGCGCTGCGCCGGGGGGTACGCTTGCAAGCACCACGCTACCCCCGCCTTCCCACACACTACCGTAGGCGCCCCCGTCATCGGCATCTTTAACGGACCGTTGGACCGGTTGCACACGCAGCTGCCTTTATCCAGCGCGTCCCTTGCGCCGCGCGGCAAACACAAAGTACGCAAGAGCCGGGAGAGAGCGCGTAGTCCCCTCGCGCATACGGCATGGGGGGACTAGCCCTAGGTGCAGGGCTTGCAAGCAAGAGAGGGGCGAGAGGGAGTGTGGTACCGTTTGCGCGGTTGCACAGCCCCGGTCCAGGCCTGTCCGCGCGACATATTAGCGTGTGTGTGTGTGCCCGTCAAGTGTGTGTGTGCTCATTCCACCAGGGCGCGGATCCTGTGCAAATGACTGCGTGTGCGTGTGTCACCGTCTGTTGTCTCCTTCATACATCAGCAGGGGAACGCGCGTCGCTTCCTCTGCCGCACCTGTACTTGAAGTACGGTGCCCCCCCCCCCCCAGAAGAGGCATATTAGTAGGGTTCTTCCTTCGGCGCCGCCAGCTTGGCTCGCCCACCAGTGAGCAGGGTCACAAGCACGCGCGCGCAACACAGATGAAGGTCTCCTCAATACATGTAATTCGCTGTTGCCTGCGTGCGGCACAAGGACTTCGCGTCGTTGATTTCTTTCCTGTTGTTGCTGTCGTGCGTGTGTGTGTGCTTGATGAGGACATGAGGTAGGACCAAATGCAAGTAAAACTGCGTGCCTTCTGCAATCTCAGTTGTGTCGCCGACAAGTTTCGAAGGTGGTGTTAGACGCGTTTTGCGACCGACCATCGCCTTGTTGCCTGGCGTCTTTTTGTCACAAGGGCGTCCTTGCGTCAGCTGCCACTCTGTGCATGCGCGCATCATGACAGCAGGTGCAAAACCCCCTCAAGCGCGTGCATGGTGCAGTCATCGCCACAATGGCATTGGCCGCTCGCGGCGCTACAGGGAGGCAGGGCATCATTGTCTGTGAGATTTAGTATCTTGCTGTTCATGCAATATCGGTATACTCATAAATAATCAATCACATTAGGGATTGGTGTAATGGTATTGTCCAGTGGCCTACTGGTCTCAGCAGTGCCTTCTCTAGCCTTTGATGCACATACTGGGCTGGGGGCGGATGCCCACAATGTGAGAGTTGACATTCGACTTGAGTCACTGGTAGCCAGTAGGCCGCGGCATGCAGCACAAGTCCACGCTGCTTGAAATCCATGACAGTTGTGGCAATTTTGGGTGATGGATGTAGGGTCTGTGCACTATTCACGTGGAGACTTGGGTAATTTCGTACAGGTACCCAGATGCGTTGGGGGGAGGAGGGGGTTCTAGTCAGCATTTCGAGTCTACTTGAACTGCATGCATGCCATCTACATACCTACCCACTTCAACCATGATTGAAGCAAGAAGACATGAGCGCATTGGAATAGTGTTGACACAAAACCCATACAAGGGTTTGTCAAGGAATGCAGCATGACTGTGCCGGGCTGTACCAAAGCCAGTGCACTCTCGGCATGAGACCACAGTGGTGCGCCCCTTTTGAGAGCGCTGTGTGCACCGCCTCTGGTGCTGCCTCACAGTATGCAGGGCGCATGCTGCAACAAATGTCTGATCTGGTGCTTCAAAGCTCATCAAATTTGAGGGCACATTAGCACAACTTCAAACTTGAAGCTGCTGTTGTCGGACCGGCAGCAGACTGCAGTACACACATCAAAGTTGGAAGCTAATGTTGCACGATCGGCGACCGCCAGCGTGCAATAATTGCGCTGAATGATGAGGTCGTGTCATGATCCATGGCATTGGCATGCAGAACAAGGGTTCTGAAAGTACATACAGACATGTTGTTGATGGCTTTTTTGTATAGAATAAATCCGTATTATGCTGGTGGCAGCAAGTCCAAGATATCTCACATAACGAAAGCGGCAACTGCCCCCCCACTGCAGTGCTCAAGGCGCAAGTCTGCCTCTGCACCAATCAAGTTAGTGCAAACACGATATCCAGGCAACAGCAACCAGCTGAGAGGGCATAGAAGGCGGGGTTTTTGAAGCCCCTGTGGATACAAGTGGCCGTCCCTGACCTTCAGCTGGCTACCTGCATACTGTGCTTAGAGCTACTGTGACCGCTCTTATATCGTCCTCGGGCATAACTGGATGTCAGGGCAAATCCCCATTCAACCCTGTCAACTCTCGTCCATCAGCGCTGCGAGACGCTAAGACTGCATCTGCTTCGCAAGCACGCTCAGCCCGAGAGGCCGCACTTCGCCAGGCAGTCGCGCTGCAGCGCCGGGCTGGACGGTGACGCTGCCGCCAGCGCCTCGAGCTCAGCCACCGTGATGCCTCTGCAGCGACAGGATCGGGAGACGATGCGAGAGTGCACCCCCGTGGACAGTGTCAGTGAATGGTTGCTGTCGCCGTGATGTCAAGGCAGTCTCAGCGTCTGGTTCGGCGGTTTGCCAATCTCAAGTGCAGCAGGGTCAGGACGATGCGGGAGTGCACCTCCGCGCACACTGTCAGTGATTGGTTGCTGTCGCTGTGATGTGAAGGCAGTCTCGGCGTCTGGCTTTTGCTGGAGGGTTTGTCAACCTCAAGGCGCAGGCACAGCAGGTCAGACTTCGGACTTCGGGTTAAATGTGCAGAGGGTTTGATGTTGAGGATGGTGGCGGCCACTGGCTCCCTGTGTGCGTGCGCTATGAGTTTGGAACATGCCAAGTAGGCGGTGCAGCACGCCTGCGCCCTGCATCGTTTTGCGTGCACATCGCTGGGCCTGAAAATTGCCTATGGGTCATGTTGACGCATCAACTTCAGATTGGTTGCAGATCTGAGCAGCAAGCAGCATATGGTGTGGTGTTTCCTTGCCTGCGCATGCGGCAGTAGATGCACAGCAAGCACGAGTCTGTTGATACATCACGAAGGAGCCCCCCCCCTACGCGTCCCATCCGTAGATAGCTTTATGTAGCAGTGTTTGTCGTGTATGCGCCCAACAGGCAGAACTTGCACAAGCTCGGTAGGTGTATACGCGTGGTACACGACGTGGTGCAGAATGGGGTCTACGCCCCCCAAGCGGAAGTCAATGAAGCTTACCACATCATGTTTGCAGCCTCACTCACATGGCGCCTGCAACTGGCTCGCTGGGCAGAGTGGCAAGGGCGCCAAAGGGAGTTGTAAGGAGTGTCACACCATAGTCTTCGGAATTGATCGCTGTCAGCAAGATGGCCGGCGTGCAGGCCATGTTGTACTCCAGCCTCACCAGCCCACGGGGGGAGAATGTGACGTCCCCGGTGTGCAGCGTGTTCACGACAGTCCTGCCTGCGTACCAGCGGATGAGAGGCGTGTGTCACCGGCTACAACAGCTCGCAGACTCTATATATGCAAGGAGGGCAGTGAGCATCCAGTGTTGCTGTGGCGACTTGCCAGCTCTAGCAGAAAACATCATGATGGCACACGGAGGTATATACATATATGCATCTTCTACTTCGAAGCCAGGCGAGCGGATAATGCATAGAGATGACAACGCGCCCTGAGCGAGAATTAATAAAAAGTACAAAATTTGTTAAGCCTTGAGGTCGTCAAATGCCACATTGTTCACCAAAAACAAGAAAGTGTGGAGCAAGCTTGTTGAGGCGCTCAGCATGAATATCTTCCCAACAAGTGTGCCATGGTGCTGACTGCAGTGCATCAAGCGCTGCTGGCGCACGGTGGCAGTGGGGGAATAGTGCACAGTGAGAGTCAGCAGCGTACCTGTGCCTGTCTCATCCGCAAAGGCAGTCAGCACGGACTCCGCGTCGATGGCGTACACCATCTCGGTGCCACTGGTGACAACATGAGGGACATTGATGCCGCAAGGATCGAGCGTAATCCGTGCCATGGCGATGCCTTCACCAAACAGAGCAGGAATTTGGGTCACCGAGGCCACGCCGATGACGCCACCATCGCCGACGACCACTGCAGAGGCATCCAGATCAAACTTGAAAGACGCGTCATCAAATTGCGTTCTGAAGACAGACCGAGTTGGGGTTGCGTAGTTGATCGTAGCTCCGTCGTTGGCGACGGCGCTGATGAAGAGACGGGCCATGAGCGCGACGAGTAAACCAGCGCTGGCCCATCGTGTTTCTTCCGGTTTGCAGGCTGAGGCTGGAGAATGAAGCGCAGCACGCGCCATGCAAGGCTAGTGGACCTCAGCTCGCCCGCTAGTTCGCTCAGGGCCCGGGGTACTGAGACCATGTCCGAACCTAGCTACGCACTGGAACCAACACGGGTCACCGTCCTTGCTGGAACAAGGTACATTAGTGTTGAGGTTAGCCAGAGGAGAGACATTGCTAGGCCAAGAAATGGACGGCCTTTGTTGTGACGCAGCCACTTCTCATTTCATGTAAACCCAGCTTAAACCCAGTGCATGCAGCGGTCAAGTGGGCTCCCCTTCAAGTTGGCCGTTACACCCAGTAACTGAAGGTTAGGTTTCCCGATGATGACAGCAATGAACCGAACACGAACACGAACACGAAGCGACCTGTCTATTGTAGATCTGGCTTCCTATGGTTGTCCGAATAGGTGTGACAGCGGTAGCATGCGTGCTGCTCTGGCTGGGCAGTGGAGTTCATGTAGCAGAGTCGGCAGCGGCTCTGGCGCTAATCAGCTTCACGCTGGATACGCAAGTCTCCCGGATGACCTTCTTATTCAATCAAGTGGTCGACACAAGGCTGAGCACGATGGCGATCGCCAACATCCAGCTCGGTAGACTTCCAAACGCCTATCTGGCGCAACCTGTACCGCTCACTCATACCGCTGCGGCGCTGCTACAGAGCGATATTGCTGTCACTGTGCAGAACACGAAGCTGTCTTTTAGCCTGCAATGGCAGGATCTGGACAATCTAAAGGTTGCGGGCGTGGGGCACCAGCTGGGAGACACCTGGATATTCATGCCAGCAGGTACATTTTGGGTGAGTGGCATTGCAAATCGCGTTGCTTTCAACACAGTAGTGTAAGCTCAACAAGGACTTAAGGTTGCGCCGCTCACTTCCAAGGCCTTCCCCCATGTATGCTGCTAACAATTCAATAAACCTGCCACACAAGCAGCAAACTTGCTTCTCTGTGGGCTTGCTGATTGAAACAACTGCATCACTCATTTCTGTACAGATGTGCAGGCTAGGGCCGTACAATTGGCTGGGCCTGTCAAGTTGCGCAAGAGATATGCCACGATAAGCTCACGCACGAAAGTGAATTCATCAAGATACTGTCTCCACCTGACGTAATTCTACCACGGACGAGTGGCTTCCTTTTGTGACCATCACACCTGGATGAGGTTTCGCTGCACTACCCGAAGTATATGGTCCTTCTTTCAATCTTAAAATACCTTGATGTGTGGGCGACAGCAGATGTGGATGAAACGCCATGCTTGTTTTGCCGCAAACAGCACCGGGCGGGCGTACGAGGTTAAAAACGGTAAGCTGTTGCCGCACACTGCAATGCCAGAACAAATGACGCACTTGATGACAGCAAGATGAACCGTGCGAGACGACACGTGCCTTGTAACTGCTGACAAGGAGGCGAGTGCAGCCTGCGGCCAGAGCAGCTCTGTTGTAGAAGGCACCATACCCGGAGACGGCATCTCTGCCGCAGCGCATACCTCACACACCGCCAACACTTCTCAGCCAGCTTCGCTCACAGCGTCGGTTGGCGCACTTTGTGTCGTCGCAACGGGCGCGCCAAGCGCCGCGGTGCGCGGACGGTACATGTGCCGTGCTTTCCACACCATCAGTTGAGGCACTCCTGCCGCTGCACAGACCGCAGTCAGCACGGCTTGGTTGCGAGTGCAGCCAAGCCCGGACACGGCGGCGGCGGTGCTGCTGTGCCATACATCTTGCGCAGACAACACCTCCCCAGCGGCCTCCACATGCAGTCAGAAGACGCGCTCCCGCTGATGTTTACAGACCGCCGCAGGCGCGCTCGGCGCCGCGGTGCGCAGGCCGCAGCTTTCACCTTTCGCACTGTCGCTAACGCGCAGACGGAGCAGGGCAACGCTCGTCGCTCCTATGCAAACACCGCGCACTGACTGCGAAGGGAGCCTGAGCCCCCCGGGCACCGCCGGTACTGCTGACCCAAGTTGGAGCCATCTGAGATGGGCCATCTCACCGTCAGCTGATGCACTTTGAAATGGCTTCTTGATCTTAGATTTACAAGACTGGCTTCTGTGCGTGGGGGGGTTTACACCCAACAGCAAACAATAACGCTCGTCGCCGCGCGCAGACGGCGGCCCGCGCGCCTAGCGCCGCGGTGCGCGGGCAAAAGGTTTCACCTGCACTGTCGCTGGCGCGTGGACCAAGCAGCGCAACGCTTGCGGCCCCCGTACAAACACCACACAGAACTGCGAAAGGAGCGTGAACCCCCGCGCACCGCCGGTGCAGCTGCTAAAGTCGAAGCCATCTCACAGTCAGCTGATGCACTACTATCGTCGCTGCGCGCGCAGACAACGGCTGGCGCGCCGAGCGCTGCCGTGCGCGGACAGGAGGTGTACGGCCAGCGCGGCCTCGTCGCGCAGGCGGTTACGCCCGACACGGCGCCGCCGCTGCTGCTGCGCCACACGCTCGCCTTTGCGCACGCGGCGCTGTACCTCTTCTTCGACGAGGCTGTGGACATTGCGACGCTGAGCACTGGCGCGGTGTCACTCGGCGTGAGCGGCGGCGCGGCGGTGCCGCTGGCGTGTTCTGCCGCGGCGTACGGGCGCTGGCTGGCACGCGAGGTGATCAGGCGTGTGTGACTGTTTATTTTTCGGGTTCATTGCCTGTCGCCACCGAGCGCTTGTGGTGTTTTTTTTTCGGTTCACGACCTGTTGTGTACATCGGTGATTCGTTCTGGTCTGCTCAATGTCAGGGCCACAGAGTACGTGGCAAGATCGCAGATTACTTGGGAGCAGTGCTCCCCTTAACCATGTTTCGAATACGTGTGTCAGGATTGCACCTTCACACGCTATGTTGCTCACCTCGACACTTATGGGCTGCCACATGTACAGTGCTGACTGCTCGGCCCGGCTGCGTAAATGCATTATCTGAGCACTGCTGCCAGGTCACGCATTCATTCAACTGCATATGCCAGGTCACGCATTTATTCGACTTCATGAGCCATCTGAGAGCGCTGCCGCAGATGCCATCTGAGCACTGCTGCATATCCGCACTGAGCACTGCCACAATCATCACCTGAGCGCTGGCGACATCATCACCTGAGCACTGCCAGAGTCATCACCTGAGCACTGCCACGTGACTCTTGTCCAAGCGCTGCTGCCACCTCTGAGCACTGCCGCAATTGTCACCTGAGCGTTGACGCCACCATCACCTGAGCCACGTCATCTGAGCGCTGCCATGCGACTGTAGTTCTGCTGCCAGCTCTGAGCACTGCCGCAATCGTCACCTGAGCGCTGGCGCCATCACCTGAGCGCTGGTACCATCATCACCTGAGTGCTGCCACAACCGTCATCTGAGCACTGCCATGCCTGTCATTCAAGAAATGCTGCCAGCTCTTAGCACTGACGCAATCATAACGTGAGCGCTGCCGCCCTCATCACCTGAGTGCTGCCACAGCCGTCATCTGGGCACTGCTACATCGACTGTCGTCCGGGCGCTGCTGCCAGCTCTGAGCACTGCCACAATCATCATCTGAACGCTGGCGCCGCCATCGCCTGAGCGCTATCGCCACCATCACCTGAGCACTGCTGCCGCGACTCTCATCTGAGCGCTGCTGTCAGGTCATCCTGGACCTGCGCGCGCCGTGCCTGGATGCGCGCGGCAATGCCATCATCTGAGCACTGCTGTCGCAACTCTCACCCGCGCGCTGCTGCCAGGTCATCCTGGATCTGCGCACACCGTGCCTCGACGCGCGCGGCAATGCCACCGGCGCCACGGACTGGTCGTCGCTGCGCACTGCTGGCATCAATGGGGCGGCGCCCACGGTGCTTTCCGCGTGGGGCGGTTACATAGCGGACTATGGGATTCCTGCAAATGAGGCGGCGGCCGTGGTCGCCATGGCAAAGACGGGCCCCGACTGCTCGGTGAGGGAGTAGGGCTGGAATCGGGATGAGCGCTGCAGTAGTGATAGGGCTGGGACCAAGTGGCATGCAGCTGCAGCAGCAATGAGACTAGGATTAGGGCTGGGATCAAGGTGCATGCAGCAGCAGCAGCAGCGATAAGGCTAGGATCAGTGAGCGTGTACACATGTACACACTTCCAGGCGGCGATTACGCAATTGGTGCGTAGACGCTGGAGTCGGGATGAGCACTGCAGCAGGAATAGGGTAGGTGGTACACCTGAGGCTTGCTGGCAAATGAAATGGGCGCAGTTTTCGTTGAACCAAAGGCGCGTTATGGTAGCATCATCATGGAGCGGCACTCACTTGATGTGTTTAGTAGCCATTGTCTGCACCAACGCCTGCAATACTGTCGCAAGGTCAACATTAATTATGACTGTGCACGGTGGTGCTGGCATCCAATGTGATGCGCTCCACTGCGCATTCCATGTCATTCTCGTTTGCGCTCGAACGGCATCTATGCCTGACCCCGCCAAGGGCAACCCTCACCCTCACCCCAACCAATTTCAAGCCCTCGTTCATGAGCTAATAATTTTGCTGCAGTCACAAGTGCATGTCACCCCCCGCTGCGACAGCCCTGCACGAGTAGCACCTACATGTTCTCGCCGTTTACGTGCCAGGACCCTGACCCCCTAACCCTAACCCTAACCCAAAGCAGTCTATAACTCTAGCCCTCACGTGTTTACCACCATGGTGTATATACATGCGCATGCGCGCCCTCTCCCGCTGCAACAGCCCTGCGGGAGCGGCACCTTCATGTCCGCGCCGTGCACGGCTCAGTACCCTCACCCCCAACCCTGCATCTATCCCTACCCTAACTAATCGATGATTCTAGCCCTCGCGTGTGCACCATCGTGGTGTGTTCACACGCGCATGCGCCCTCTCCTGCTGCCACAGCCCTGCGTGGGCAGCACCTTCAAGTTCATGTCCGCGCCGTGCAATCTTCAGTACCTTAACCCCCAGGTCTGCCCCTGCCCCTGCCCCTAACCCTCACCTCACTGTATTGTAAATTCCACTCACGTCTTTACCATTGTGGTGTATGCACACGTGCACGCGCCCTCTCCCGCTGCCACAGCCCTGCGCGAGCGGCACCTTCATGTCCGCGCCGTGCACGGCTCAGTACCCTAACTCCGAACCCTGCCCCTAACCCCGATTCTAGCCCTACCTTTTTCACCATCGTGTCGTATTCACACGTGCACCCGCGCCCTCTCCCGCCGCCCCAGCCCTGCGCGAGCGGCACCTTCATGTCCGCGCCGTGCGCGGCTCAGTACGACGCCGCCTGCAGCAGATGCTCAGCGGCGTGCCCCGGCGACACCTACCGCCTCGCGGAGTGCACGCCGGAGACGGACCTCGTGTGCGCGGCGTGCCGCGACTGCCCAACTTCAACTTACATTTCCGGCGGTTGCGGCGGCGCTCAGGACAGGCAGTGCTCGCCGTGCACGGTGTGCCGCGCGCAGCCGCAGGGCCCCATCGAGCCACCGCTGCCGCCGCAGTACCAGCTGACCGACTGCTTTGGGACACAGGTGAGGCGTATGGGTTGTGCTGAGGCGGCGGACAGCCCCCTGCGAGCCGCCTGAATGTGCACACTGTACTTTGTGTACTTGCTCTTGAGGGGCAGAAACCGTACGAGACCTGCAAGATAAACAACTCTTGAGGTCTTGTCACTGTACCGCTCCTGTTGCGGTTCCGCGCCCTAAGTAGCAAGATGGCATCTCAATGTGGTGAGCGCATCGTAAATCCAAGCCACATTTGATTCACAAGCCACATGCCACGTTTGATTCACAAGACTACTGGTTCTGGAAGCAAATGTCCCCCACGCAGGCTCTCGTGGTCCTATGCGAGCTCACAATCTTCGACACTGTGTCCATACAGTGCTGCTACGTGAGGAGTGGCAGGCATGAGGCCAAATTCATCCAGGCCGCTGCATTGGCGTACCACATGGCCGCCACCAAGCGCATTAAGTAAGGTTGCAGCGTGCGTTGACGTTAGCGGCTTTCACATATGGCCAGCACGCTCATACAGCAACCGCAACAGATCAGTTTTTGTTCGTCCACTTCCAGCTGATGCAATGTACGCTTCAAGTACTCGACCCCCTTGAGGCCTGTGCTTATGTCCAGACTCACAAGCATCATGCTGTGACAACTGCACACCAGCACCTAATACACTTCGAGAGCACGCGCACGCCTGTCGCTTGCCCTGGTCATCAAATTATGTGTCATTAGTGACAGGCTGCCAGGCGCGCGCTGGTCACGGCGACAGCAAGCGCGCAGCGCAGCGAGTGCCACCCCAGCACACATTCGATATGATATTCACACGCAACGCGCCTGGCTGCCGTGTGCCCCAATCGCAGGACCGCACGTGCGCGAGCTGCTACGTGTGTCCGCCGCCGCGAATACCGGGCGCCGCCGCCGCCATTGCCGCGCCGTCGCCGCTGGGGCCGGCGTGCGACACGGCGGCGGTGCGGACGTGGCGCGATGAGCACTGCTGCAAGGACAGCGAGAGGCGCCCCGTCGCGTGCTCGCAGGCGCCGCTGCGCGAGGACGCGATCGCGGCGCGGAGAGCGCACAGAGGCTTCTAATGCAGGCTGTGCCGCTGCAATTTTCGTGTTTGCCTGTCCTTTGTTGAGTGCGTCAGGATTTGTATGCATGCGGTGGCTCGTGAAGGCAACTGAACCAGACTTGGGCAATCATGCTCCTCTGCCTTGCGGATTTGAAAAGCGACATTTGTTTGCTTGCAACAGCATTCACCAGTGGCCCTCAGGCCCCTCCCAAGTGTCACACATGACGCCGGTGTTGGTCCTGTGATCCTTATGTGCACAGCGTTCCTGTCTTGGAGGGCTTGAACAGCTGAGCACTGCGGCATCAGTGTCGAGTATTGTCATGCTTGATCTGAAGCAATTGAGGCATAAGCGTTGGCTTGCAGCACCAACCAAAAACCTGCTGCCCCATGCCTATCTCTCATCTGAGTCGCTTGAAGCAGGATTGTCCGCGATGTTCTGTCTCAAATAAAAAGAGTCACATAGATTTGCATGATGTGTGTGATTAATGCTCAAGGAGGTGCGGTGGTCCATGTGAAGGGGGTCTTTCCTTAGGTTCCCAGTTGAAGTAGACAACTTCAATGTGACCAAACAGAGCAGGAAGACAAAAATCTTGTACCGTAGCACACATTGTGACCAAGCAGAGCACACAGTTTGACACAAAACACGTACTGTCGCACATAATTTGCATGTAACCTGCAAAGATAATTAAGGCGCATTGGCCAGCAGGTCTGTTGTGTGCACGCAAGCTGCACTACAGCCGGACAAGCCGCATACATACATGCGAGAGTGCGTGTCATCGTACCCAAATGCACGTCTCGCCGCATAGCTCTGCTGACAGCGCGACGAGTTTTCCACAGTGTGCCGCCAGCACACTGCCAACGACGGCTCCAACGCCCTGAGCGAAACGCTGGTGACTGCCAGCAACAACAGCTCCAACGCCTGCCTGCTACGCTGGTGTACCTCCCATGGCTCGCCGAGGGCAAAAAAGAGCCCCCCGTGCTGCTGCGCACTCCCGTCATGTTCGCAGCGTGCTGAACCCCGCGATCCCCTCCTCCGTGCGCCGCAGCGACATGCTCTGCGGCAGCGCGATGCCCTCGCGCTGCAGCACGCTCTCCCCCGCCGCGACGGTGCGCAGCAGCCACCGCAGGTACACGGCGCGCCGCTCCCCCTCCCCCAGGTCCCCCCCGCGCAGCCCCCCCCCCGCGGCAGCGCTCGCCAGCACGATGCTCAGCGCGACCGACACGTTGAACGACTCGGCGAAGCCGCGCATGGGTATGTAGAAGGTCTGGTCGCACTGCGCGAGCAGGCCCTCGCTGAGTCCCGTTTTTTCGTTGCCGAAGGCGACGGCGACGCGCCGCGCCGACCAGTCGATCGCGTCCATGGGCACCGCGCCGGGGCCGAGACTGCTGCCGATGATGCGGTAGCCGCGCGCTTTGAGGGCGCGCGCGCAGTCCGCCGCGGAGTCGTGCCCGTGCAGGGACAGCCTGGGCGCGCGCGCGGTAGGGGGGGTGGGGTTGAAGCTGGGTTTTAAGGGGGTTCAGACGCGTGGTGATGGCCACCTCAAGTTGAAGATGCGAGGCCTCGGTGGCATGTTTCACCGATGTTCGCAGTGGTCATGTGCGAATTAGTACAAATGCTGACAGGGAGTGGGGTAGGTGACCTGAGGGAAGGCACTGGGCGGCACGCAGCTAGCGCAGAACACATGCATTTGGTCAGAAAAGCGCGGTGTCAGCGTCAAGGTCCTCCGCAGCGCGCGTGTGTGCAGCCACGGAACATGCAACCGGGGCCGAAGCTGCTGCCGACGATGCGGTAGCCGCACACCATACGGGCGCAGTGCCCCGAGGAGGCATGCCTGCGTAGGGACAGCCTGGGCGCGCGCGGTCAAGGGGAAGGGCTGGGGGTTGAATTAACCCTAATCTAACTCTAACTCTAACCGTATTATAACCCTAACCTAACCCTAGGGTGGTCAGACGCGGGGCGAGCTTGGACAGCACGCATGCACATCAAGGCGTGCAATGAGTGCAGTACGCATATAGGCGGGTTTCGCAGTAGAACGAGCGGGCGGCAGCACGCGTGCGCGCAGCTGGTTCAACATTTGTACAGCTGCGCGTGTGCGCGGTCGGGCGTGCGCTGTGACAGGCCGAAGTAGGCAAGTCATTAAACATCACAAATGTGTGCAGTCAGTGCAGTGAGCAGCGGTGTCGCGTGGAAGAATGCGACATGATGGCTGGGGAGCTCCAAGCCTGCAAGAGCTATACAAGCACAGCATTCATGTAAACGATTCTGAGCGCTCTGCCTCTGAAACATCATCAGCAGGCGGTGAGCATATTGCAGTGCGTCGCCGCCTATGTACTCGGAGCGCATTGCTCCACTGATGCTGCCCAGAGTCACCAGCGGTAACACTGCAGCCGCGTCAAGCCCGCGGCTGCACACGTGCGATGCTACACGCCCTGCTGTGCTGCCGTAAGCTCACATGCGAGGCGTGCCTTCGTTACATGGTGTACGGGCCGCCAAGCTGAGCAATGCCACAGCAGTGCTCAGCAAGGCAACGTGGTCAAGAAGGCGACGCATCAAGACTGCGCCCAAGTGCTGTGCAAGCTTCTCATGTTGTTGTAACGCTGCATGTGCAAGGTTACAACCGGTGGCCCACTCTGTTGGCGTCTGCTCACCATTTCTGGCTTCCCATTGCAGAGCTCATGGTGAGGAGCCTTCCCTTCTTGATGTAAAGCTCCGGATCAGCGATAACATGCACGTTCTGGATGCCAAAGCTGTCGATGGTCCGCAGCGCCGCCCACACGTTGTTTGGGTTCGACGGATTCTCAAACACTGTGCACAGGTGCGCCTGCACGCGACAAGAGGCAGCACGGTACTTCAACACATTGTGCTTTAGTATCAAAGTTGTGGCTCACACCGTGTGAGCCTCAACGACATGCAGCACGAGTGTGGCGCAATCTGCCCTTGGGCATGCAGATCCGCTCGCTACATGCGCAGTCACTGGTTTGTCAAGAGCTCGAATACGCTTGCCACCAGCTGTCGCTCACCCGCGTGGCAGTCAAGTCCTCATGCACAACAAGTCAAAGCAGCAACAAACAGGCACCACAGAGCATTCCTGCTTGAGGCTTCAAATGTGGGCCGGACACTTACTGTTCGTTTATTGAGTACATCCTGCAGCCTCCCCAGCCGCTCTGGCTGCGTGAATCGCTCCAGAGCCTCAATGGCCCGCTCCATTTCTGCAACTGGCATCTCCGCCAGCAGCTGCGTTTCCTCCGCCTGAGGCATTCCTTCATATTCCTCTGTCACGGACGCAAAGCAAAGCGCAACTGTGGGTGCCATGCCAGCGGCAATGAAACACAATGACAGCAACCAATTGACAAATGGTACCTACCTGGCAGTTCATACGTCTCGCCAAGAGGAACACGCTCAAAAGTTCCATAGTCATCCCCCTTCTCCCACTCAGTCCGCTTCTCCTTGATGGCATACCGCCTGTTCCACCTGGCCATGTGTAGGCGAGTAGGGCTGTCGGCGCCACGAGCGCATTGGTGCCACGATGTTGTGATGCGATGTTGGGCATGGAAGCTGGTAACCAGCTGTGCCAAGCTTGCTAGCACCACCGTAACTGTCAGACAAAAGACCATTTTGTAGACGCAGGCAGTCCTGTGCCCTCAGTCAACCAGCAAGGACCACATGATGGCACGCTCAATATGATGGGTATGCCACACGCAGCCTACACCTCGTGCGCCTTCCGTCCTGCGCAAGCTAACACCAGCGCAACTGCATCGGCTAATGCACCTGAACCACACTGATCACACTTCACACTTCACCCAGAAACAAACTTCAAGTTGATGTTGCAATTGAAGAACCTCAAGTTCATGTTGCAGTTGATGAACATGAACAATTGCAGTTTGTTTGTGCTAGCAAACACAAGAGTGTGGCATTTTGCGACACCTTGACCTTGTATTGCTGGCTTCTCCCAACAAGTGGCGAGTGGACATTTTGTCCTGTCGATCGAGGCCATAGGTGCAGCAAGTTACACAACGGACCCTGTAACACGAACAGCGGCTGAAGCAGCTAATGCACTTGAATTAAAGCTCCCAGTCAAAGTGTTTCTCAAAAACCGCAAAGATGTGTCGGGCCATCAGACTGTACTACATTTCACACGCAGCCAGAAAACTATGTGTTGGTGTTGTAATTTTTCCTGCTGCCTCTACGCAGCCTGCACGAGAGCAGGCACCGTCCACGCCGCGCAATACCAGGCAACAAATCTGCATCAAAGCACTTTGACACCACCAGCTCATCTACAATCCTGATGCATTCATAATGTCTGCAGAAAAGCTGAAGTCTCCTCCGCCACAACGTCGATGTGCCCGCTCAAGTCATGCAGCCCTCCCGCCACACGCACGCACTTCCGGCATCCAGGCATGGCGCCCGCAATGCGCTCCACCAGTGCACTAACGTCCACGCCTGCCGGCACGTATTCGTCTGCCAGCGACGCCAGCAGCAGCGTCGGAACGGTCATGTGCCCCAGCCTGTCCTTCAGCTCTTCTTGGCTGAAGTCATCGGAGAACATGTCGTCGTCGCCGCCGCGCGCCGCCAGGCTGAGATAGCGGTAGGCGGTGATGGGCGCGATGTCGGCTTCGCGCGGCATGAGTGCCGTCAGCGGCAGCGTGCGCGCCAACGTCACCAGTTCCTGCGTCTGCGGCAGCGTTGCGAGGTAGTCGCGATCGCTCACTGCTGCCTGTAGGACGACGCCGGCGACGCGTTTGCGCGCGGCCTGCGGCGCGTGCTTCATGAAGTGCACGCTGATCTGGCACCCTGTGCTGTGGCCCATGAGGACAATGCGGCCTTCAGCAGGCAGGCAGGACAGCAGGTCTACCAGCTCATCGCAGTCCTGCGTCAGGCTGCCTACGCCGTAGCCGAGGTAGCTCGTCGATAGCGTGGGCAGGACCAGTGACCAACTCTGCACGTCTAGCGCTGCTGCTAAAGCTGTACTGTACTTTAAGCTCAAAGGGCCATCTGTCAAGCCCCCAAGGAGTACGAGACAATCATTGTGCCGGCCGTGTTGAAAAGCCACCAGCCCCGGTCGGTACCGAAATAGGCGCCCCTCGAGACTTGCGATGTCATTACTGCCGGCCGATCCAGTGTCGGACATGGTGGCCACGGTGAGCGTCCTGCCGAATTGAAATCCGAGACTTGCTCGCAGCGCCAGGAGGCAGAGCAGCGACGAACCACTGCGATGTGGCAGCATGCACCGCCTGACTGCGGTGCCTTAATGCCGCTAATTCCTTGGCTTCTCAGTTAGGATTTTCCAGGGCAACTTCAACTAAATCTTAGGATCTTCCGATGTTCATGAACTCACGAACGCGAGCACGCGAATGGCAAGGACTGTGAACTGTTGATGAGGAGAGTGCATGGCGAGGCAGCTCTGCAAACGCACATCAATTCCGTTGCAGAGGCTGTGGTGCTCGTGCCAGACTCCTCCCGCTATGGCGTCAATGAGCGAGCCCTGTGGCACCTGCGCTGCCTGCAGACGCCTTCACCGATCGTGCAACAAGGCGATGGAGACTGTGTGCTGGTCAACAAGCTAGCAGGCGACGATCTACACCTGCTGGATGTTCAGCTCAGGGCCGGAGCTTCGGCTGTGCGTCGTCGGGGCAGGAGAGCCGATGTCCGGAACAGGCACTCCTCTGCAGACCTTCGAGCAGTGGCAGTGGCAGCGGCAGCAGCGGAGCACCAGCCTCAAAATGCTGAACAACGCCAGCCGCCGCCGCCGCAGCAGCAGCAGCAACAGCAGCCAGCTGATGCACAGGCCAGCGGCGGCGACAGCAGCATCACCGCTTCCAGCACCTCTCTGGCGATCGTGCCAGGCTCCCAGCTATGGTTCGTGTTTGCCAAGTACCGCATTGTCTTTGCGCTGGACCTGAGCACCAGCATGCTCGCGCAGAACCACTGGGCGCTGCCCATCGACCTCCTGGCCTCCACCATCACCACGTGCATCAGGGGCCTCGTGCACCCCCCCATGCAGGGGGGAGGGGGGGGGCACAGACCCGGGCTGCAGGTCTACATCAGCGTTGTCGCGTACGCGGCGCAGCTGGACGAGACGTGGTCCCTGCTGCAGGGCTACCAAATAGACGTCGGCGGCGGCCAGCAGGCGGTGGCAGCAGCGCTCGCGGACCTGTCGGCGCTGCTGCAGCAGGCGATCCTGGCGGCGGAGAACAAGCTGTGCCGCGCGCTGGCGCAGGCAGGGCGCGGCGGCGGCGCGGCGCAGTGCGCGACGCACGTGGAGGACGTGCTGCAGGCGGCGGCGTTTGCGCTCAAGTTCCTGCCGTTCGACGCCGCGCCGCTGGCGGTGGTGCTCACAGACGGCGTCGGCGAGCGGCCGTCGTCGTGCGCGTACGACTCCCTGCTCATGCAGCTCTGCCGCCATGACACGCCCGTGCACTGCATTCAGGTGGGGGCGTGCTTTGCGGCCACCGCGCCGGCGTCGCCCGCAGACCCGCAGTCCGTCATGCCGTGCCTGCCATTCGGATTCGTGCCTGACGTCGAAGGCCTCGCGCACATGTGCTTTACTACCGGCGGCGAGTACCTGGACCTGGAGGCTCTTGAACACGCCCTCACAACGCCCGTGAACAGCAGCGCTTTCAGCAGGGCCAGGCGCAAGAGCAGCTTGGGCAGCACGGGCGCAGTCGGCGATGCTGCTGCGGCATCGGCTGCGGCGGCAGGCGGCAACACGGGGCCAACGCTGCTGCAGCGCATCATGCTGTACCGCCCCTCGCCACTCAATACCGCTGCTCAGAGCTACGCATCACACCGCCGCGAATCCATTTCGAATACCCTCGCGAGCCTGGCGCTGGACGGCGGCCGCGGCGGCGGCAGCGGCAGTGGCGGCAGCGGCGGCAGCTCCGGCACGGCGCGCGGCGCGCGGCGGCGGCATCATGGCGCAGGCGCGGACGACGCTTCTGCCGCCGCCGCGCTACCCAGCAGCCGCAGCGAGCAGGCGCACGCCTACCAGCTGCCCAATGTGGATCTGGAGCGCATTGTGGAGATGCGCTGCGCGGAGGGCTTCAGCACGCTGGAGCTGCACCTGGACGACGCGTCCGCGGTGGCGGCGGCCGTGGCGGCGACGGCGGTGCCGTCGCGCCGCACGAGCACCGCCTCGGTGGTTGCGATCGTTGACGCCGCGCTGGGCGCAGCGCTGCCTGCGGCGGCGGCAGCAGTAGCAGTAGCAGCGGCGGCGGCCACGGCGGACGGCGGCGGCGGCGGCGGCGGCGGGGGCGCGTTGAGGGGGGCATGGGTACGCTTCGGCTTCGCCTGGCAACCGGGCGTGCACATCGGCTACGAGGTCGTGTTTGCGCTGGCTGCACGCGATCGCAGCAACGCTCAACCGCTGACAGGCTGGTCAGGGACGGCGATAGTCAAGATCGATGTCACCGCCAGCGCAGGGTTTATGCGCCGGTTTCGCGAGCTGCGGCGGTCGCCCCAGGGCTTGACGGCAGTTGGGGCGGGCGGGTCATCGGCAGCAATGCTCGCCAGTGCCGCTGCGCTGCGGCAATTTTTGAAGGCGTTGGTGGAGGTAGACAAGATGCTGTTTCAGATCTGCAACATCACGCCTCCGCCAATCCTCTCAGATGGCGGGCGCACTGCGGCGGCGGCAGCGGCGGCGGCGGAGGAGGCGGTGCTGCTGCCAGGGGACGCTGCGGCAGCGATGCTATCGCACGGCGGCATCGGCGGCGCGCTCGCTGACCGCTCGGTGGACGACCGCGCCACCAGCAAGTACCTCTGGCTGGGCAGCCTGAGCACAACGGACTGGCACCGCTGGTTCAACGTGGAGTACTGCGAGGTGATCTTCAGGGGGGATACGGCGCTCTCTGACGATCCCCTGACAGCGCTGGACTCACGCGCGCCGGACGCGTTCCCGTATGACGGCGAGGACGGCGCCGAGCGGCGGCGTCCGCGCAGCCGCAGCGGCAGCGGCAGCAGCGGCGGCGGCGGCAGCGGCAGTGCTGCCGAGGACATGGCAGCCGCTGCTGAGGTCGATGGTTCCATGACCAAGGACCAGCTGCTAGCGGCGGCGTGCCGGCGCTGGTGCACACGCGCGCTGGGTCTGCGCGGCCTGTACCTGAAGCTCCTTCCGCCGCCGCCGCAGCACGCGCACCCGCGCAGCAGCAGCACAGCCGCAGAGGATGGCGCCGAAGTGGCGGCAGCGCGCACGCGCCGCCCCGGCAGCGGCTGTGGCTGCTTTGCCCTGCTGAAGGTGCTGTGGGAAGCCCCGAACTTGGCCGTTGTGCACCTTGCGTGCTTCGGCATCCCTGCGCAGGACCGCCTGAGCCTGCTGTCGGACCTGGCGCAGGAGATCTGGGCCGGCGGCGGCACGGCGACGGCGCAGCGCTTGGCGGGGATGGGCGTGCTGGTGCCGCTGGCGACGCAGGTGGACGCATCCGGCGGCGACGGCAGCGGCAGCGGCAGCGGCGGCGGCAGCGGCGTCAAGCGGCGCAAGTCGCCGCGCGCAGCGGCGTCATCGGCCTCCTCGTCGTCTTCCGCGCTGCACAAGATCAACACGGGCGCGTCAGGGCTGGAGACCGCCATCGCGTTCCAGCTCGTGAAGACGGGAGCGGAGGCGCAGCCACGTCGGGGCGGCGGCAGCGGCGGCGGCGGCGGGGGCTCGGCGCGCTCCGCAGCGCCGCTGTCGCGGCGCTTCTCGCGGCCGTACCTGCGCCGCCGCAGCTGGCTGTGGTCGTTTGCGGGGGACGTCACGGGGGCGGAGTCGGCGCGCGTCGTCCGCGCGCTGGCGCACGCGCGCCAGCTGGACGGCTTTGTGGACATGGAGCTGACGGACCGCAACGCGCTCATGATCAAGGGCGTCGGCATCGCGCACGCCGCCGGCGGCGCCCCCGCGCAGCGTGTGCTCGTGCAGTACCGCGCGTTCTCCGCGCCCGGCGGCGTCTTCGGCACCGAGCTGTTCATGGAGCCGCAGTACGGGTTCGTGGTGGCGGACGCTGCGGCGGGGGGGGCGGGCGACAGCGCGGAGCCACGGTGGATCAACGACCGCGATTTCTTCGAGCTCCTGTGGCGGTACGTCCACGCCGCTGACCTCTGCGTGCTCAGCGCGTTCAACACGTTCGGAGCGGTCAAGGCGCTGTGCAGCGCGGCGGCGGCGGCTGCAGCGGCCAGCAGCAGCGCTGCTCGCAGGCCGAGCGGCCTGCTGGACCTCAGTGAGCACCCAGACGGCGGCAGTGGCGGCGGCGGCGGAGGTGCTGCGGCCAACGGCGGCGACAGCAGCGGCGCTGGTGGCGCCCCAGTGGGCAGCGGCACCGGCGGCAGCGCTGCGGCAGCAGCAGCGGCGGCAGCGCGCGGGGTCGACTTCAACAGCGCAGATGCGGTCAGTGTGCCCCTGTCGATGTTGCACCTGCTGGTCCACGCAGAGGCGCATGAGGTGCCGCTGCAGATGTTCCACTTTGCATGCCGCGCGCGCGGCGCGCTCACGGCTGCAGAGCACCAGGGCGCTGCGGACTCTGCCGCCGCCGCACCGCCGCCGCTGCTCTGCGCCACGTGCAGCAGGCACAGGAACGTCGTCGTCAGCGACGACGCGCAGTTTTTTGGCGCCAGCCTGCAGCGCGCGCCGTCAGCGGAAGCCGCAGCAGCGCTCGACCGCGAGCCCGCCGTCTCCGGCGCCTCCGCCAACGACATGCTCGCGAACCGCCAGCTGTACGCCATGGTGGAGAAAGCGCTGCGCATGACGCACACCGCGGAGGCGCCGTGGGCGTTCAGCTTTGCGGCGGCGGCGGCGGCGGGCGCGGCGGGCGACGCGGCGCGGCCGCTGCCGCTGCCGCTCTTCCCGGGGGAGTTTGGGAGCCTGCCGGAGACGTACGTGCGAAGCGGGCGGTGGTTTGCGCGCGCTGCGGACCACGGAGCGCTGCTGCTGACCTTCCTGCCCGCCTACGACGAGTGGTCGGCGCTGCTGGGGTGGGGCAGCAGCAACAGCGACGGCGGCGGCGGCGCCAGCGGTGGCGACGGCGGCGGCGGCACTGGCGGCGCTGCCGCTGATGGCGGCGGAGCCGATGCGGCCGCTGCATCAGTGCACGCTCAGGACGACTGCTATGTGCGCGACGCCGACACTGCGCACGCTGCCGATGCCGCCGCCGCCGATGCTGCTGCCGCTGGCGCGGACGGCGGTGACGATCACGACCGGCTGCGCACGCGCTCGCTGAGCGTGTCCGACTGCTTGTCCCTAGGCGCGGGCGACGGCCATGCAGCAGGGCGTCACCGCAGCTGCCCGCACATCACACACGCGCAGCGCAGCGTCGGCGGCGGCAGCGGCGACGGCCCGGAGCAGGTGGCGCTGCACCTGCGCCTCTTTACTTTTCTGGTGCGCCCCGCTGCGTTCCGGCCCAGCACGCAGGCGCTCGGCGAGCTGCAGGTGAACATGCGGATCGCGGTGCTAGACTGCTGTTTTCTGACCCTGAAACCTGGATGCGGTGATTTGCGCTGAATGGTGCGCTGACTGTGAGTGCGCACACGTATGCTCTTTGCGCAAGTTTGCAGTGAATTGATCGTGTACTCACAGTGCAGCGGGCGCGTTTAAACACGAAGATGTTTGCTGTTGTGGTCATCACCTGGTCTACTATTGAGCTTACTCTGGCTGGCAGCTGTGCAATATGCAACTCTATAAATGTGATGTCGGTGTATGCACCGGAAAATGCGGAACTAGCAAACAGCAGCATAGTAGCGACGCTTCTGGACACCTTCGGAGTGGCATCGCACAGCAGCACCGCGCCCATGCTACCGGCGCCTGCATTCTCACTGCACTACGCAACTCCGTCATATGCTGCCGCAGCTCGTGCGCAGCACCATGCTGGCAAACGCGGCGCGCGGCCAGGGCCCCGCCGGCGGCGCGCACTGCCGCGCGTCAGAGGCGGCGGCGGCGGCGGCAGCGGCGGCGGAGGCGGCGGAGGCGGTGGGCGGGCGCGGCGGACGCGGCGAGCAGGCGCAGTGGAGGGCGCGGCTGCTGGCGCTGCACGCGCGCAACTTCTCGCGCGCGGCGTACACGGTGCTGCGGGCAGGCGGCGCGCTGTGCGGGGGCGACCTGGCGGCGGCGCTGTCGCTGTGTGCCGAGGTACGCGTGCGCGCGCGCGTGCTTACTTTGGTCGCTGGTTGTCTGCTCAATATCAGATGCGGCAGGGCGCGGTGCACGCGTCGCCAGTACGCCTCTGGCAGTGTTTATGTGTCGCAGAGCTGGTGCGATGTTGTGTGTTGCTTAGAGAGCCATGGCGCTGATGACGCGTGCTGCTAGGCGGCCACTGAACGTGCGTCTTTGGCATGCCTACTGATGTTGATGGAGTGCTTGCAGCTACTCTGCACCGTTTACGTGGTATGTACACGTGTCCATTGCGTCAGTAATATGCATGGCTGGCAGCAGTATGGTTAGTGAGTATCACTTCTCATGACTGCTCTGCAGGCAGTGCAGAAGTGCAGGCGCGACGTACGTCAAGTGCCTGCGACACCATGATGCGCACACCCATGGTGTGACCTCGACGCAGCACCGCTCACGACTTCTGTTACGGCGTGTGTGCGCAGGAGGAAACCAGTGTGGACGTGTCGCTACTGAGGCGAATCAAAGTCGCTGCAGCCGCAGGCCAGCAGCAGCACCGCGCCGGCAGCGCCGCCTCCGCTGCCGCCGCCGCAGCGCCGGATTTCTGCGACAGCGACTTTGGGCGCCTCGTGAGCGACCTCTTCCGCCCCGTGCCTGGCACAGACCTCTTCATCTACTGGGGCGATGAGTCAGTGCCGCGGTCAGCAGTGCTTGAGGCCGAAGACGCAGCAGCGGTGGTCGGGAGCATTGGCGCTGGCGGTGGCGGCAGGGTCGGCGGCGACGGCAGCAGCGGCGAGGACAGCAGCGATGCTGCCGGCGGCGGGAGCGCGGACGAGTACGCCGATGGCAGCAGCGACGAGCATTATGCGCTGGTGCGTGAGGCTGGTGGAGCCGCGGCAGCAGCGGCGCCCGGGCTTGAGCCGGCACTCAGCAGCGGCGGCAGCGGCGGCTCGGTGGTGCAGGCGGTGGAGGAGCACTCGCCGCCACCGCCGCTGTTCGTGCGCTTCGAGTGCAGGCTTAGCGGGGTGGGCGGCAGCACGCAGCAGCAGCAGGCAGAAGTGCACGTCGTCAGCGCGCGCGCGGGGCGCACGCTCTCGCACGCGCTCCTGGCTTCTTGTGCCGGCGATGTGGAGGTGGCGGGCAGCAGCGGCGGCGGCGGCGGCAGCGTGGAGTACGAGCAGTGGCTCACGGGCCGCCGCCGCCGCCACCGCCGCCACAGCAGCCGCCCGCAGGTCGTCACGCAGCTGTGCATCGTGAGCACGGTCTTCGCACGAGTCGCAGATGCAGCCGCTCACGCCGCGAGCTCCGCCGGCATCACCGGCGCCGCCGCCGCCCTCGACCACCTCACCACCGACGGCAGCGCGGCGGCGGCGGCGGCGGCGGCGGCGGCGGTGGCGGCGCACGGCGGCGCGCGGCTGCATGAGCACGTGACGGCGCTCGTCGTGCGCGGCCTCGAGGCGCTGAGCTCCGCGGAGATCCTGCGCTCGCTGCTGGCGGTGTCGCCCGTCACGCGCGCGACGCTCGGCCTCGTGCAGCGCTGCCTGCGGCCGCTGCGCGCGCCGGAGCTGACGCGCCTGCGCCTGCCGCTGCGCTTCGTGCTCGACGCGGCGCACGGGCCGGAGGCGCAGGCGGCGTTCGCGGCGCGCGTGCGCGCGCTGCTCGACGAGCAGCTGCAGGCCGACGCCGCGCTGGCGCTACGCAAGGTCGGCGCGCTGTTCTACGTGGTGCGCGACGCGGCGCTCGACGCCGCCGCCGGTGCGTCGGCGGCAGCGGCAGCGGCAGCCAGCGGTGAAGGAGAGGCCACTCAGCAGCAGCAGCAGCAGCAGCAGGAGGTGCCCTACTGGGCTATCCTCAAAGTGCACTCGCAGGAGTTGAGCGCGGACGGCGCGACAGCAGCAGCAGCAGGGCTCAGCGCGCTGCTACCACTGCACGAAGCTGCGGTGCCATCTGCTGCGGCGCAAGAAGACAGCGCATCCCGTTTCGACGCACGGTCTTTCTTCCTGTGCGTTGATGTGGCAATACATCATCCGCGTCGGTCGCTGCTGATCTCTCAGGTACGATGCAGCCATGCCTTCGAGGACTGCTACTGGCAGTCAGAACGGCTCTTTCAATGAGCTAGTCTGAATACATGCAAAATTGCACGGGCGTCAGCTAGCTGCAGCTGCTCAGGCACAGGCCATGCACCGTTGTGGCATGATGATGTGGCATGTCTGGATAGCGCAGGCACAGCGTGTGTGTTACCTCCATGCGTCTCAGTCATCTGGTGATGCTCTCAGACCATCAAGACTTCACTTCTCACGCTTTCTCGTGCTGCTGCTGCCGTGTTGCGCTGCGACAGGGTCCGGCACTGGCAGTGCGGGCGGCGCGCACTGTACGCGCCGCAGCGCGCCGCGTCAACTGCCTGCTGCTGCTGCACCACCTGCACGAGGCACGCGTCGCCAGCGACCTCCTCATCCCTCTGCCATCCCCAGACCTGCTGCCGCCGCCGCCGCAACCCGCGCCGCGCACGAGCGCAGCGGCGCTTCCGCATGCAGCCGCCGCCGCAGGAGGCGCTGCTGCTGCTGCAGGCGCGGAATCAACGGAGCTTACCAGCGCCGCAGAACGTGAAACCGACGACCAGCATGGCGCGGGAGTCTCCCAAGAAGCAGGGACGGCAGAGGCGGCTGCTACGCCAGAGGCGCAGCTGCACGAGCTGTGCCGCGAGGACCCGCCGTTTGAGCCCGGCCAGTTTGCGTGCCCGCTGCAGTACACGTGCCGCTTCCCGCTCAACCACCGCCTGCAGGCGAGCGTCCTGGGGAGCCTCGAGACGGACGCGCTGCACACGTTCGTCATCAACAACCGCCGCCACTTTTACGTGTACCGCGAGAGCCACGGCGCCGTGTGCTACATGGAGGTGACGGAGGTGGCAGCGGCACCAGCGGCGGGAGCGGCGGCGGTGGCGGCGCCGGCAGCGGAGGCAGAGGCGGCGCAGGCAGCACCGGTAACGGCGCCCATGACGCTGCCGCCCGCCGAGGACGCCCCCAAGTCTATACAGCTCGCGGTGTACGGGATGCAGCCGGTGGGGCCAGAGATCACCACCAACCTCACGCGGCTGCTTGATCAGAAGCTGGCAGACCTCAGCCGCAACGTGCTGTCGGGCCTGCTGGCGCGCAACCCGCAGTTCCAGCTGTCCCCCGCGGACATTGACTTCATCAGGAACAGCGGTAACACGGGGCAGGCGATGGGGGCTGGTGCCGTTGTCGGCGGCGCGCCGCTGCCAGCGGAGGCCTCAGCGGCGGCGGTCGCGGAGGGTGGTACGGGCAGCGGCGGTGGCGGCGGCGGCGGCCCCGGGTACTACCGCTGCTACGCGCTGCTGCCGCGCGCGCTGCGCGACGTGTACGTGTACGCCATGTACCTGCGCCAGGCGCTGCGCACGTGCGAGCTCGTCAACCTGCTGCACGCGGCCGCGCCCGCGGGCGACAAGGACGCGCGCCGCTCGCCGCCGCACGGCGTGCCCGTCGGCGCCGCGTCGCAGTCATCATCGCTCAGCGAGCGCAAGCAGCTGCGCGCGGCCAGCCCCGCCGTGCTGAGCCCGATCAGCGTGGACTGGGCGCAGTGGCACCCGGCGTGGGCGGGGCGCGCGCCGGCGTCCGCGGCGCGCGCGGCATCGGATGGCGATGGTGCGGAGGTGCTGAGCCCTGTGGTGTTCTCGAGGCGCGTGGGGGCAGGGGGGTTCTGGGAGGGGATGGGCGAGGCAACGGTGGCGGCGGAGGCGGCGGCGGACGCGGCGGTGGAGGGCGTGACGCTGACCGCAGCGGATCTGACCTTCTACTACAACCTGAGCCGGCACGTGCCGAGCGCGCTGCAGAAGCTGCCCTTCGCGCGCCAGGTCGGCAACGGCATCGCCATCATCGCCATAGCGCCCACGGTGCGCGGCGCCGGCGGCTGCGGCAGCACGGCGGCGTGGACGCTGCTGGCGGGCTGTCCGCAGCCGACGCTGCAGGGGCTGCCGACGCTGCACGGCGGCGGCATGGATGCGGCGCTTCAGGTGCCTCTCGTGGACGCCGCAGCTGCCGCAGCATCCGCTGGCGACGCGCCGGTGCTGGAGATCGAGATCAACGCCTGCGGCGCCGTCAACATGCCGCACATGGTCGCGCTGCTGCAGCACTGCCTGCGCCAGGCGCTGCTGGACTACTGGCTCGAGCGCGTGCTGCTGTTTGACAGAGCGTCGCCGCCGTCCCCACCGCCTCCCCCCTCGGCCCTTCCGCCCACGCACCCCACCACCCCCCTGCCCCAGCGGTTACAGGAAACGGTTGCCGCGCTGGGGTCGCTGCTGCAAGCTGGCGGCGCATGTGCTGGGCAGACCGTCTCGCGCATGTCAGCCGCGGAACTGGTGCCGTGGTGGATGCTGTCCACCGTAACCCGCGACCTGGCGCATGGGATTGCTCAGCTGCACGCGCCTCTGGCTACGCGCACCAGCGCGCTGCTGGTGCGCGGCGGCGGCGGCGGCGGTGGCGGCGGCGGCGGCGGCATGGCAGCGGCGGCCGTTGAGGTGCTTACATCACTCAACGTCGGGCGCTGCGCTCCTGGCGCTGGCAGCAGTGCCAGCAGCAGCGGCGGCAGCGGCGGTGGCGCCGCTGCCGCCGCCAGCGCGGGCCGCGGCAACAGCAGCGACAGCGGTGGTAGTGGTGGCGCGGAAGGCTCTGCGGATGCCGGCGCAGGGTATTTGCTGGTTTTTGGCCTGGAGCTCGGCGGCGCCGTGGGCGCATCTGTTCGCATCGACCCGCCGCCGCCACCACTGCTGACGGCTACATCGTCCCAGGCGCTGCCGGGGGCGCATCCCTTGCGCAAAGGCAGCCTCAGCAACATGGTCGCCAGCGGCGTGTTCAACAGCAGCGGCAGCAGCGGCGGCGGTGCTGCCGGCGGCGGCGACTCTGAGCGCGACGTGGTGCTGTTTCCTGCAGCAGATGCCTGCGGCGTGGCGGCGCTGGGGTCGGAGGCAGTGCTCACGCGCGCGAGGAAGCGCGGCGTGGTGGTGATGGTGGAGCTGCTGCCGACGCAGCAGTCGCTGGTGGCGTACAACGCGCACCCCGCGTTCTTTCAGGTGAGCGCTGCCGCTAGAGCGCATGCGAGCAGCTGCAGCAGGGAGCTGAGCGTGTGGATTCTCTTGGGATGGATTTCATTTCAAAGGTATCTTTGGTAGTATGCAGTGGCCACTTGTTGTCTGTTGCATATCAGGCTCCTGTTCCGCAAGACCGCATGTCAATGTGCTGGTCTTAAGTATACATGCGCTGCTTGTACAGTAGTGCTTGTTGGCTGACAGATTAAATGTCAATGTTGTGGCCCTGTGTGTCTTGACTGTCACCCCTCGTGTAGTATACTTGGTATACTGTACACAGCAGTCGATGACCTGTCTGCCACACATGCACACCACCTGCTGTCCGCAATACACTGGAGTCGCACCTGTAGTCTAGCAGTCTACTTCCCCATGCTTTCTGTCTCGCGCCCTCTTCTCAAACACCACCGTTCCCTGTCGCGTGCAGCGCTGCCGCGACGCGCTCGCGCGCGTGCTGTCCTGGGTGCGCTTCCAGCGCTTTGCGCTGGAGGGCCTGCTGCTGCAGCAGATGGGGCTCGCGCGCCGCTTCCCCCTCGCATGCCCCCCGGTCGGCCGCGCGGACTTCGCGGAAGCGCACGGAGGGCTCTCTGGTGGCGCCCTCACAGCCCACTCAGGGCCTGCGGCGGCGCTGCACGACCTCTGGCTGACACCCGGCGTGATCGGCCGCATGGTCGGCAGGCAGCAGCAGCACGCTGCCGCCGCCGCCGGCGCGGCTGCTACGAGCGCCGCTGCCGGCGAGCACGGCGGCAGCCCTGCGGCGTTGACGCGCGGCCTCGGATCGAGTGCGGAAAAGGGGGGCGGGGGCGGTGCGCAGCCGCGGTCGCTGCGGCCGTCGTCGCCACCAGGTGGCGGCGCTACGAACGGCGGCGGCGGCGGGGGCGGCAGCTCCAGGCAGCCGCGCGCAGCGGCGCACAGCAGCAGCATGAGGGGCGGGCAGGGGGGGGTCGCAATGGCTGCGATGGCGGCTGCGAGGGAGAGGGCGCGGGGGCTGCGGGGGCGCGGGCTCAATGCGTCAGCGATCAAGCCGCTGAATCCTGACGAGTTCAGCAAGCTAAAAGGCGGCGCCCCGGCGACAACGCACAACAGCTCGGCGGCAGCGCGAGAGCAACGCGCGCTGTCAGAAGAAGAGAAGGGGAAGCAGGGCAACCATCATGGCGGCAGCAGCGGCGGCGCTGCGCCGTCACAGCCGCCGCGCCCGCACTCGCTCAAATCCAGCAGCAGTCAGGGCCACAAGGGCGGCGACGCTTGGGGGCAGCCCCCCTCTCTGTGGCACTCCGATAGGGAGTCCGCCGAAGAGCACGCTAACAGATTCAGGGACGCGCTTTCGGCGCTGCCGCAGCCGGCGTGGCGGAGGCATGTGCGCGCTGCACGGAGGGCGCACAACAGCGTCAGCGCGCGCAGCGCCAGCAGCAGAAGTGGCAACAGCGGCGATGGCGGTGCCTGCGAGCCGCTGGAGCAGCACGCTGAGCAGGCCCTGGTGCTGCTGAGGTTCGCGGCCAGCAGCAGCGGCGACGCTGCGCTGTCGAGCTGCATGGAGTGGACGTGGGCGTGGCAGCAGCGCATGCAGTGGGAGCGGCACGCCGGCAGCAGCAGCGCTGATGCCAGCCCGCGCATCAATGGCATTGCCGGTCACGTCCGTCATGACTCTGGGTCCCTGCTGGGGTGGGGCGGGACGCAGCCTGCGACGCCTGGCGGATCGCACCGCGTGTCCGCCGCCACCACGCCAGCAACGCGCGACGGCACCCACGCGTCGCGCGAACGCCTAGGCAGCGCCAGTGTCACTACGCCGCCCGCGGTTCACAGCGCCACGGAGGCGGCTGCGCTGGCCGCGGCTCGCGTGCACGCGGCCGAGCGGCACGCGCAGCTCGTCCACGTTGCGGTCGAGCCGCTGATGGAGGCAGCGCCGCCGCCGCCGCCGCCCGCTTCCGTGGCGCCGTCGCCGGGGCACGATGCGCCGCTGACGTCGGCCAGAGTGAGGGCGGACTCCGTAAGCTCCGTGCTGTCGGAGCCCATTGAGGCAGTGGGGGGGGGCAGTGAGGCGGGGGGCGTGCGCGAGCGGCTCATGTCGTTCCTGTCCGGAAACAGGCTCGGCAGCCCCCTCGGCCCCGCGAAGGACGCGGCAGCGCAGCACAGCGCCGTCGACGCGAGCGGGCAAGCAGCACATGAGCCAGCAGCAGCAGCAGCAGCAGCAGCGACAATGGCAGCAGTTGCGGGGGGCGGAGGCGGCAGGCACACGCGTTCCAGCAGCTTGGCGGAGCCGCTGAAGGCGCCGGCGCTGCACGCCGGCGCCGGCGGCACGCGCAGCCAGTCTGGCATCCGCATCGCATCAAGCGCGTCGCTGGCGGCGGCGGCGGCAGCGGCGCGGGAGGACGTGTCTGCAGAGCGTAACGCGTCAGCCCGCGCGCTGCGCCCGCCGGACAGCACGTGGGCAACGTCTGGCAGCTCTTCATCGCTGGCGGGGATGCAGGGGCACCGGCGCCCGCAGTCAAATGGGGACGGGGACGCGGGGTTTGCGGACGTGCGCTGCGCAGAGGCGCCAGTTGCGGCGCTTCCAGGAGAGTTCCTGGAGTGGTACGCGCAGGTGCTCGCTGAGCAGGGATTTGCGCGCGTGCATGGGGCGTTGCACGACGGCGGCATCGCGGGCAGCATCTGCACCAGCAGCGGCGCTCGATATGCTGCTGATGAAGTCGGAGGCATCGTGTTTACGCGTCCGCTGCCCTTCAGCAAGTGCTTCCTGCTGCTGGAGCTGCACGCCTACGAGTTGCCAGCAGAAGCTGCATCGGCAGCAGTAGCTGACGATGTTGGCGGCAGCGACGGCGGCGGCGGCGGCCGCATTGTTGTGCGCTGCGTGCTGTACCTGGTGGACTGCTGCGGCGCGCAGCTGTTCGGCTTTGACAACCACGCTGCCGCCGGCGCTGCCACAAGCGAGTCCTCATCGCTCAGCGAGTGCGCCGCGCTCGACCTGCCGACCACCGCCACGTTCCAGTGGCAGCAGAGCCAGGTGGACGATGCCGAGATGCAGCTGCCAGTGGCGGTGAGCGCCGCCACCTCCAGGCTGCGGCTGCGCGCGAGCGTGGACGAGTTTGTGCTGACGCGCATCAAGCGTGACCTGCAGGCGGCAGCAGCAGCGCTGAGCACTGCTGCACATGCGCTGCCCGCGCGCCCCCTCCTCCCCGGCAAGTGGGTGCTCAGCCAGCTGCGGCAGCTGGCGCAGCGCGCCAGCAGCGGCGGCGGCAGCAGCAGAGGCGTCAGCGACGATGATGACCCTGCCTGCCACGCCATCGTCGGCCTGTCCCACGTGCTCACGAGCACCACCTGCGAGGTGGTGGCGCTGGCGACTGCCAAGTGCGCGTCTGGCGGCGCCGCCGAGTTTTTCAGCTACCTGCGGCAGCATGCGTGGCGCTACCAGCTGCACTGCTACCCGGGCGAAGCGCCGCTGCTGGTGGGCACCGTTGACGTTGAGCCGCAGCCACCGGCCGGTCGTCGCGCAGCTGCGAGTGCCGCATCGCACAACATCTGCACTTTTGTCATCGCCTTGCCGCCCGCAGCTGCTGCTGCCACAGCAACTTCTGCCCAGCCGCTCGAACTAGAGGTGTTCATGATAGTGGGCGGCGGCGGCAGCGGCGGCGCAGCGCGGCAGCGCCACGCGGCGGCGGCGGCGGCGGCGGCGCTGCCGCTGTCCCTCACGGCGCGGCAGACGGCGCGGCTCGTTGACGGCGCGCTGCGCGCCGCGGCGCAGCACCACCTGCGCGAGCTCGTGTGGCGCGCGTTCGGCCGCGCGCTCGCCGCGCGCGCCGCCAACGACCACATGCGCCGCGCGCAGCACCGCGGCGTCGCGCCGGAGGACCTCGCGGCGCTGCTGGAGCTGTCGTGCAAGACGTCGCTCGCGGCGCTGGACCCGCGGCTGCGCGCGCTGCTCGGCGACAGCCTCGGCATCGGGTGGGGCGCGTTCGTGGCGCACCTGCACGACAGCGACGCCACGGCGACGCTGCTCTATCACGGCGAGGCGAGCGAGGTGCTGATCGTGGCGCCGCCGCAGGCGCCGCCGCCCCTGCTCAGCGACCACCACCGCCAGCAGCAGTTGCTGGGTGGGTTTCACGCCGCCGCGGCGATGACGGCGGCGGCGGCGGCGGCGGCGCTGCCAGACGTGCTGCTCATGGTGGAGCTGTTCCGCGGGCGTGAGGAGCGGATAGAGCTGAGCCTGCTGCGGCAGTGCGAGGGCCCTGAGTTGACGCCGAGGCAGCGGCACGCGGCGTCGATGTTGGTCAACGAGCTGCTGCACTTTGCGTGGCACGAAGCGCTGGTTGCGCCCTCGTGGGCCAAGCCGCGCCCCGTTCTCTTTACGCAGACCCTGTGAGGCGTTGCGCCGCGGTCTGTGATGTGTAATGTATGTGTTCTGTAAGTACGCGTGTATATAAGTGGCACAGGATGTAGCCGGAAATGGACACACATCGCAGATATCAGACATGTGCATGACTTTTCTGTCATGCTGTAATGTGTGCGTTGTGACCAGCAAACAGCATCATGATTGGCTGTACATGGTGTGTGCATGTTGAACCTAGTCTAGATAGGTCAAGCACTGTTTCATGACAGCTGGGGTTCGAAAAACTTTGATGCTGTCCACCAACTGGTGAAAATTGAGAACAAGAATGCAAAGAAAAGGCTTCATGACAAAGTTATGTGCTCACCGCCACAGCTGAGTGAAGGTAAGCTTTCACCGGTGTGCACATCATAAGCCTCGCTTACACCAGAGAGATCTGCAAGTGCGCAACTCCCATTTTTTTTGTCGTGATTACCACAGGGTCATCGTAGGCTGGTTGTGCGCCACACATTGCAATGAAACACTCCAAAAAGTTGTTCACATCCAAAAAACTTCCAAAATCTCGGTTGAAGTTGAAGATGACAAAACTGGAAATCCATCTTGGCCAGCGCGCGGCCTCCCCAGCACGTTTGGTGTTCGAATGAGATCGTAAGCAGCGTATCGCATCCAACGAATGTACGAGTGCAGCAGTGGTGCCGCATCCTGGTGAAGCAGCGATGGACAGTCGAGAGCTCTAGCAAGAAGTCAGAATGTCTCGAGAGATGCTGCTGTGCTGCAGCGACATCGTTGTGCGATCCTGCTCATCATCAGGCTAGACACTTGTGCTCTACAAAGGGCTTTCGTCTTGTCCTGCTTATCGCGAACAAGCTCGCAGACTGATAGATTCTGCCCACAAGCCTCTACTGCGCTCACAGCAGAAAGCATCGGTGTTTACAGAGGCCTAGCGGCTAGCGTGAATGGCCACTGAGTCCGACAGCGCATCCAACGCTGCTCCTGCGGAGCTGTACGAGGACAGCTCTGATGCAGGTCAGCCGGGCTTCAGCTGCTGCTGTGAATTGTCACTGTTGGGACCACATGATGGCTTTTGATGATGGCTTTTGATGACTGGTGGTGCTACATTTACCCTGTTTGCACACCTCGTGAAGGTTTGCATGTGCGCATCATGGCCAGTGATGCAGCATCCAAAAGGTACCATGGTGTCGCTCAAGTCCCCTACTAGGTCGGCTGTAGCTCCAACTTTCCCAATGTACCTGTCATAATCGACCTTCACTTGGTTCATGCGTTGCAAAGCTCAAGCTGCTGCCGGGGGACCATCTGTGCAGGTTCCATCGACAACGACACGGAGTCGATCACGGCTGACCCAGCGACGGCGCTGCTGTGGGGCGACGAAAAATTCTCAGATGTCATCCTCACCATCAGCGTGTCCGACGACAGCACCACTCCGCAGAGCGAGACGCCGCCAGAGAACACCAGGAAGAGGAAGCAGCCGAGCGTCGAATCTCAACTTGAAGTTGAAGATGAAGGCAAGCCCAACATCGCCGCACCGGCGGCCGAGCCCGAGCCCCTGCTGCCTGGCTGCACCGTCCTGCACCTGCACGCGGCAGTGCTCATCATGTACAGCGCCATGCTGCGCGCCAAGCTGCTGCGCTACGCGGGCGCGGCGCGGCCGTTCCGCATGCGCATCGCGCTGAGCGACGCCGCCGAGGCGAGCGCGTTCGAGGCCATGCTGTGGACGCTCTACCACGGCGCGCTGCCGCCTGGCAATGACAACGGTGGCGGCGGCGGCGGCGGCGACGGCGGCGGCGGCAGCGGCATGAGCGCACACGGCGCGCTGGCGATAGCGCAGGTCGCGCGCGCCTACGGCGCCGACCGCGCTCTGATCGCCGCCGCCAACTGGCTCGACGCGCACCGGTGCCAGCCCTCGCGCGACAACGACAGCGACAGCGACGGTGGAGGCGGCGGCGGCGGAGGCGCCTGGGACGACGCGCTCGCGCTCTTCGCGGCGCCGCCGGCGGTGCGCCAGTGCCTGAGCGCCGAGACGCGGCGCGCGGCGCTGCGCGCGCTGCTCGCGCGCGTCGGCGACCTGGAGCTCGTGCTGAACGGCAGCGAGGGCGGCGCCGCACGCGCGGCGCTCGCGGCGCTGCCGGAGGACGCACTGATCGCGCTGTTGAGCGCGGACGAGCTGGCGGTGGCGGCGGAGAGCACGGTGGCGGCGGCGGCGCTGCTGTGGGCGCGCGCACATAGACTCAACGCGGTGCCAAACGGCGTCGCCGGCTGCGTGCGGCTCAAGGCGCTGCGGCCGGAGTTTGCGGCGGGCGTGACGTGCGCGTTCCCGCAGTGGTCGGCGCGCGTCTTCGCACTGCTCATGACGTGCGAGTCGTGCGAGGCGCTTGGCGCGTGCGGGCACCTCGCGCACGCCAACGACGAGGTGCGGCGATGGCCAGACTAGAGAAGCAAAGCGGCTGCTATGGGTGATGCAAGCTTGGAATTTCTGATCATGTGCTCCCTGTTCTTCAGTGCAGATCCTGAGATTACCGCTCTAGAGAAGAACAGCGGATGCTATGGGTGATGTAAGGCTGGCGTTTCTGTTTGCAAGCTCCTTGTTGATAAGTTCAACAACGTATCAATGTGATGTCCCAGCTGACACAACGTTCCTGTCTGTAAGTGGTTGAGTGGCTCATCACACTGCTGTCAAGGCCTGCACAAGCTAGCAGCACACGACAGATGCACAGACGCAACACACTTCAGTTCCGGTAGTTCTTTCTGCACTACTCTCACAGTCAACAGCACACCAGTAGTTCTTGGCGCACTACTCTCACAGTCAACAGCACACAACGGCTCAGAGTTCACAGATGCAGCAAACCTAAGTTACTGCATGTAGTTCTCTGTGCATTTCTCTCATATGATTGTTTGGGCGCATTTCTCTCACCATGGTTCTTTGGACGTGTTACCGCCACAGGTGCGAGATCACCTCAACGGGCGCGCGCGCACAGCGTCGGTGGTGCGCTCCGCGCGCTTCCGCGCCATTGTCCCACTAGATGACGTCGCTGCGGCGTTTGGGCGCTGCATGGAGACGGGCGTTGTGCAGGACATACGCGCCGCAGCGGTCGGCGTGACGGAGTACGCAGGGTCAGACCCCCCCCCCCCCCCCCATATAATCATTGATCAAATATCTTGTCAGAAATCATTTTGGGTTCTTGCTTCGAGCAGCAGGCATGCGAGAAGCGGGACTGGAAACCGAGTGAAAGACAGCCCGCGTCGTGAACCGCAGCAGTGCCGCGTTGACAAGTGAAGTCTGACCATATTCCCTGCTCCACTGTATGTCTTGCGGCTGATCCCAAATATCGCTTCACATGTATGTTGATGTCTGAAGCGTATTAGAATAATGTGAGGTTGCCACTTTCTCTTGTGTCTGACTGCGTTCGCGCATAGCTTGCTTGCTGCAGTTTGCGCAGCCAGGGAGTACAGCAGCAACGGACGCTGTGCGCTGCGGCTGCTGCAGCGGACACTCCCTGCGCGTCTGGCACGCGAACAAAGCCAAGAAGCACGGTAGCTACCAACCCTGTGCGAAACTGCTGCGCAATACTGCTGCTGCGGCTGCCGCTCTGTGCGCGTCTGACGCTTTTCGCGCGCCTCCGCGCCCCGCCGCTCGCGGGCAGGTACCACTGGTACGCGACCGTGCGCGTGTTCACGGGCAAGGCGGCGGCGGCGGCGCGCTACGACATCGGCATCTTCGTGGGGCAGCGCGTGCACGGCGCGGAGGACTGCACGCGCGGCTACGTCGCGCGCACGATCACCATCACGAGCGTTGGCAAGGAGGAGCGCGATGACAAGGAGGTCAAGTTGCTGCGTAGTTTTACGAGCGTGCGGTCGCTGTATGGTCTGCCAAAGGGGATCGCGGTGGACCTGGAGAACTGGAACGCGGACGACTTTGCCAAGTGGGTGGACGACAACGGCAACCTCAACTTTGATGTTGAGGTCGTGGTGCCCTAGACCTAGATATGCGCGAGTGCGCGGTCTACATAGAGGTGCATATCTGCAACTGCCATGGAACACGCGGGCGTGGTCTGGCAGAAATGGGGTGTTTGGGGGACAACCTTAACTTTGGTGCGCACATGATAGTGCTCCATACAACGAAGTCTCACAAACATGAAATGAAGCTCATTGGCCCCAGCAATTGCAGCCGCACCCATGTACATCATTGAAGAAAATCGTGCCCAGTGCCCGCGACAGAGCGGATATAAATGAACACCCCCCTAGTTTCGCGCAGCTGCACCAGAAGCATCTGCCTGCCATGAATCGGCCTGTACTGCTGTCGAAGTCACGCCATGCTATGCAAATAAAAACACTGTTCTCTGTATGCAGTTATGTCCGCTGTGCATGCTAGGTCAGCCACCACGTCAATCGCGATGACTGTGCACCCTGCCTCACATGTGCAACACTGATAGTCGATTCGTTGCATAATTGGAATACGTGTGCAGCCTGTGAACCTACAAACGCATATGTGGGATGGTCCATGCAGGTGGTGCGCACATGGACGTTAAAATCTGCTCATTCTGCAAGCTGTGTGTGAAGATCAATGCAACATGCGCATTGCGAACGCCCTGCCAACCGCAGCAGCACTGGTACTCTGCTGAGTTAGGGTCAGGTCAGCATTAACGTTCGCTGTGGACCCATGCCATACTGCATGAGACAAGCATCACCACAGACCAGTAGGTTTTGAATGTTGCGAGCAAGTCATCAAACAAAGAAAGGGTACCGCATACATACTCTACCAACCAGCCCACGTGTACCGCAACGGAAGAAGTGATATGGGACCAAGTAGTGTGCATCAGTACTTGTGTGACACTGTGAGATCGCCAATGAAGCAACGACAGTGCACAAATAATATTTTTTGGTGTGTATTATTGAGTGTCATCTTGCCTCAAACTGTATCAGACGCTTGGTCCGCATCTTATACATGATTCTGTAGCCGCAGGAGCGGCACTGAATGGGGTCCTTGGCCTTGATCTCATTGGTCGTCCCACAGTCTGGCACAAGATGCAGTGCAAAGCAGGCAACAAGTGCAAGTAACACACCATTTATTGGAAAGACCTTCAGGCAGGCCCTGTGACAGGGGTGTACCACAATCTGAGCATGTAGAGATTCTGCGAAGTATCAAGCAAGCGACAATGGGCCAGATGTCTCATCAAACGCAATCCACAGGCGTGTTTGGAAAAAGTCAAGGTTTTGTTACCAGGTGTCTTCCATGTGCCTTTCTGAATCAGCCAGTCTGGTGAAGTGCAATGAAAGCTTAAACAAGCACATGACCTACCTCAACAACCTCATGATACGCAATGAACAGAGCAGTGTTCAAGTTTCAAAAATCCGTCGCAGCGAGATTGGATTTACAACATCACGCTACGGACTCGGTTGTCAAAACTTCGCAACATGGCGGCACCAGTCCCATGCGGGTGTGTTGATCGATACTGAACCGGCAAGTCAATCCACATCCACTCGGCACAAAACAGAGTTTCCCAACTTCAACTGTACCTCGATCTTTCTTGGGCTGCTCGCGCTGTAGACCGAAGCAACATGCTGTACAGCAGCAGACTTACCTCCGCATATATAGGACACGCCACCGCTGCTTCCACCCCCGCCCCCGCCGTCCTCATCCATCTTCATGACCTGCTGCGGCTGCGCCATTGAATCCTCCTGCTTTCGTATACGACTTGGTGCTGCTGACGGCGGCGCGGTGAGTGTGTGCTCCTCTGTCTGCTGTCCTCTATGTCCTATACAAACCGGCAGGTGATCTCTTTGAGCTCTGAGCTACGGGTGATCAGAGCCTGACTAGAGCCTCCCCCTTTTAGAAGCTTTCCGTCCCCCGATGACTCATGGCAAGTTTTCATCAAAACTTGGAGTTGATTGTCACTTCACAGCATCAGCGCCTGTGCACCAGACGACCTTTAGGTAAGCGCTGGACGGCGGCGGAGAGATAAGGACTTGTGCTGTAGGTTGATGCAGCCGGCTGTACCGCAGCCCGGCTGTCAGAGTCTTTCCAGGCTTGGTTGCACTACCACCACAGACGCGAATTAGCGCCATGTACCCGACAGAGCTTGCCACCGCATACGTAGGATGGGTCTAGTGACACTGCAGAGCAGACATGAGTTCTGCTGTGCATTTTCCATTGATTTAGGCGCTCAATGAGCCTGCTCTGCATCCCTTCACTGCTATCACCACCGCAGACAACAATGGCTCCAGGTGCTAATGGACACGCCAACGGCCATGCCGAGGCGGCGGAGACAGGCATCCTCACCGGCACTTACCGTGTGAAGGCTGGCCTCGCTCAGATGCTCAAGGGTGGAGTCATCATGGGTACGTAGTCGTGCGTTTTCCATTGTATTTCACGTTTGAAGTGTGTAGTTTAAGACTTTTGATTTTACCGCAAATTGCATTGCTTGATGCACTCAGCATCCCAATCATGATCTTCCTGCAAGTCTTGTCACTATTTGGTCATTTTTGCCCTGCCACCTATGAACACTGACTCATTTTTTTGCCGGACCGTAAGATTCACATCTCGATCCCCCCATAACACACATAAATCATTGGCTTTGCATGGCAGTCAGCGTACTTCTACAATTGCAGTATTTTTTGTCTGTCTCTCCTCATACTCATTCAGTTCCAACTTCGTTACTAGCCTAGAAGTTTGGTTCCCATGCAGCAGCTTGATAGCAGGTGTTTACTCCAGTAGCCTCAGCAAAGCATTATTAGATTCAGAAGCACCAATCTCTACTCCCCTTATTGCACTTGAATGCCACAGCCTTTTGTTGCTTTGTCCCAAACCTGACTCATATGTCTACGGTGCTCTTGATATTTTTTATTGCCATTTCAATGATGTTGTCATCCAGTTTCGCCTCCCAACACTGTTACATCTGCTTTCCATCACCTCCCTTCTCACCTCTTGCCGCCTTGCACCTTGCTGCAGACGTCATCAACGTCGAGCAGGCGCGCATTGCAGAGGAGGCAGGCGCGGTGGCTGTCATGGCCCTCGAGCGTATTCCCGCTGACATCCGCAAGGATGGTGGCGTTGCGCGCATGTCGGACCCTGAGATGATTACTGAGATCAAGAAGGCCGTGTCCATCCCTGTCATGGCCAAGGTGGGTCTGCTTCACTTTTATACGCTGACATCAAAAAGTTATTCACCTATGTGATGTTGTATTGTTTGCATCTTTGAAGGCAGGTTTCATCGGTCGCTTGGAATAGCCACATGAAGAGCCTGAGCTGTCTTTGCACCCCACACGCTTCATCATAATGCTGCAGTCTGGAATGTGTTTTGATTTTCAGTGACAATCGAGCAACTGTAATTTATATTTGCATTGATTATCCATTTTTTGTGAAGCTTTATTAACATTGGTCGTGTGCATTTGAAAGACATTGCAATTTACTCTATCAATAGATATCTGGGCTCCGTATAGCGCCAAAATGAATTGATCAGCATGTTTGTACTCTTTTCATTGCGACTTGATTTCTTCAATATTAAATGTCAAAGCCAATGTTCCATGCTTATTTCTTCACAGGTTACTGAAGGCCTTTCCAATATTAATGCACTTCTTTACAACACAATGTATTTGCACGTTGCAGTTGTTCACATTTGCAATCTGCTTCTCCACACAAACACTAATACTTCGAAGTATTGAAGTTGGTGCTCCACTTTTTCCCTTCTTCATGTGTCACGCAGGCCCGTATCGGCCACTTTGTGGAGGCTCAGATCCTGGAGGCTATTGAGATCGACTACATCGATGAGAGCGAGGTCTTGACCATGGCAGATGAGGACAACCACATCAACAAGAACAAGTTCAAGGTGCCATTCGTCTGTGGATGCCGCAACCTCGGCGAGGCGCTGGTGAGTTAATAAGGATGTTTACGCCACAACATAGTATTGATGAATGACGGTCTATTGTTTAGTGTTCAGTGCATGGCCTGCAGCACTCTCTTCTGTGACTACATGACTTTGTGTCATGTGCCTATGTGCCACGCAGCCTAGGATCGGCACGCGTGCCGAACTTGTGTCATGTGTTCGATATTGATTGCTAGTTGGTATGCTGGTGTTGGGGCTGTTTGTCAGCCCACGGTTGCTGCTTTTACTCAAGTAATTGTCATCATTGTCGATCAAGCACAGTAAAAAAATGTGATGTCCTCAACATCAGTTTGTCGTGGTTGTGATGTGATTTGTCGTGGTCGTGATGTGGTACAGTCACGTGTATATTCCTGCTGCACCTGAGTAAGGTGCTTGCACTCACTGAGAGAGCTGTGAGGTGGATGCCTTATGGTGTTTGCTGTGATGTCCTTTTCTCAGCAGACAATTGTACAGATGTTTTCATGTCATCCTACATACACATAGCTCTTTTCACTTTCTGCAAATTTCGATCCTGTCAGTTTGAAGGTTTTGTTTTACCGGACTTGGCAGTCAGCAAATTTGGCTTTTGGCTCCAATGTGTGTCTACTTTGAGCGTGTGCTGAGTCACACTTCACAACAGCTTTTCTTGGCTTCTTGGTCAATCAGCAGCCTTACATACAAGTCTGACCTGTCATTGTAACTGCTAAATTCAACTTTGCAGAGGCGTGTGGCAGAGGGCGCAGCCATGCTCCGCACAAAGGGCGAGGCGGGCACCGGCAACGTTGTGGAGGCTGTAAGGCATGCGCGGCAGGTGCAGAAGGAGCTGCGCATGGTGGCCGCGATGGACGAGGATGAGCTGTTTGTGTTTGCCAAGCACATCCAGGTGTGTACTGCTGCTGAGCGCTGACGCGAACTCGACCACTCAGATTGTAATGTTTACGTTGAACTTGAACATTTACATAGGCGTATGGTGGCCGTGATGGACGAGGATGAGCTGTTTGTGTTTGCCAAGCACATCCAGGTGTGTACTGCTGCTGAACGCTGACGTGAAGTTGAGAGCTTGTAGACTTTGTGTTTGCTCAGTCGTGTGTGCCAAGCACATCTAGGTATGTACTGCAGCTGAACGCTTATGCGAAACTGAGGATTCAGACTTTGTGTTCGCCAAGCACATCTAGGTACTGTATTGCTGCAGATTGCTGATGTGAATTTGAGGATTCAGACTTGAGTGTTTGCCAAGCACACCTTTTCACTGGTGCTGAACGCTGACATGAAGTTGAGGGTGTTGTTGGGCAAATGTGTATGTGCATTGCTGTATGGTGATGCAGGTCGTCTGTGGTGTTCAAGCATGATGTATTGACGGTATTGGAGTGATGAGTGGGACATGACTTGCCCTGCCCTGACTCGTCAGGGTTAGCATGTACTCTTTCATAGTACAATCATAGTACAACAATCTAGTGGCCAAATTTTATGTAATATGCCGAATTTTATGCAATATGTGTCTTAATCATGCCCACATACAAATGATTGTGATTGTGAGTCACCGCCTTTTTTGAGTGTTACAGCAAGTGTTGTTGTGATGACATTGCGCAGAAAATTGATCTCAAATGTCACTCTATTTGTCAACTCATACTCATCAGCCAATGATGTCATTCTCAAGCTTACTTCATAGTTAAACCCAGTGTTTGAGTTGGTCATTTATCGCGCTGCGCATGGTGGCCGCGATGGACGAGGATGAGCTGTTTGTGTTTGCCAAGCACATCCAGGTGTGTACTGCTGCTGAGCGCTGACGCGAACTCGACCACTCAGATTGTAATGTTTACGTTGAATTTGAACATTTACATAGGCGTATGGTGGCCGTGATGGACGAGGATGAGCTGTTTGTGTTTGCCAAGCACATCCAGGTGTGTACTGCTGCTGAACGCTGACGTGAAGTTGAGAGCTTGTAGACTTTGTGTTTGCTCAGTCGTGTGTGCCAAGCACATCTAGGTATGTACTGCAGCTGAACGCTTATGCGAAACTGAGGATTCAGACTTTGTGTTCGCCAAGCACATCTAGGTACTGTATTGCTGCAGATTGCTGATGTGAATTTGAGGATTCAGACTTGAGTGTTTGCCAAGCACACCTTTTCACTGGTGCTGAACGCTGACATGAAGTTGAGGGTGTTGTTGGGCAAATGTGTATGTGCATTGCTGTATGGTGATGCAGGTCGTCTGTGGTGTTCAAGCATGATGTATTGACGGTATTGGAGTGATGAGTGGGACATGACTTGCCCTGCCCTGACTCGTCAGGGTTAGCATGTACTCTTTCATAGTACAATCATACATAGTACAACAATCTAGTGGCCAAATTTTATGTAATATGCCGAATTTTATGCAATATGTGTCTTAATCATGCCCACATACAAATGATTGTGATTGTGAGTCACCGCCTTTTTTGAGTGTTACAGCAAGTGTTGTTGTGATGACATTGCGCAGAAAATTGATCTCAAATGTCACTCTATTTGTCAACTCATACTCATCAGCCAATGATGTCATTCTCAAGCTTACTTCATAGTTAAACCCAGTGTTTGAGTTGGTCATTTATCGAAGATGGAACTGCAATGTGTACTGTTGCACAGTCAGTCGTTTGTGTGATGTCACCCTGGATAGGGTTAACTACGCCAGCAGCAACCGGGTTAAGGTAGGGTGGATGCAACTGGCCAGTCAGGGCATTCAAGTATCTTGCAGCAATTGCAAAGGGTCTGCTTTGTTCAGCAGCGATTTGTGATTTACTAGATGTGATTTGGTGTTTTTGGCTAGGGGCAGCTTAATGCAGGTCATGCAAGCAACAGTGCTTGAGCCTGTTGTAGTAGACCGTATGAAAACAAATCTAATGTTAGTACAGCCTAGGCAACAAGGTGTTGTTAGCCACAGTGTGGTTGGCTACAAGTGCTTTCCATGAACAATTGTGGTCGCCACAGCTGCAGCCATATGGATCGAGTCAAACAGTGCCACCATATCCACAGCAGACAAAAGATTTCTGTTTGCGAGCCTTTGAAAGCGTTTGAGTATTAGGTCTTCTACTTGCTAGGACAGACTTCACCGCCTTTCATAACTGTTCACAGTGCGCTTCCCCCTGTTGACAGGAAATGGCATGTTTCATGTTAGTATGCTACAACATGCACTTACTCTAACCATTCTATGCATCGCCCTTCCATGCTGACCAATCACTCGTCTCAACGAATGTTATACATTTCTCATTTGCGCAGGCTCCATTCGAGCTGGTGAAGGAGGTTGCCAGGACTGGCAAGCTGCCCGTCGTCAACTTCGCCGCAGGCGGCGTCGCCACGCCCGCCGACGCAGCGCTCATGATGCAGCTTGGCATGGACGGCGTGTTTGTCGGTTCCGGCATCTTCAAGTCCACTGACGCCGTCAAGCGCGCCAAGGCCATTGTGCAGGCGGTGACGCACTTCAACGACGCTAAGGTATGTATCCCGTCGCGCTGTGCCCCTCTGTGGCAGCTGCCATGTTTGTTTGGAGTTCAAAAGCAATGGTGCTCAGCATGGGGGTGGTGGTGTTTACTTGCATTTAGCTGGAGCGCAGCATGCCTTGCCAGCTTTTGGTCAGCAACTATTGCTGTATAATTCAGACATTGTTTCAGGTCAAGCTCTTGTCAGAAACATATGCTGCTTTTAAACTGCGAGAGGGTTCAGAGATGCTGCACACAACATAAAGTGTACAAGGGGCACAGGTACCAAAGCGCCTGCTTCTCAAGGTACTTGCGTTACTGTAGTGCTGATTGTCTGTGCATGCTCGTGCCGTAGTACATTTCTATTGTTTTCCTCTTCCCTCAAAGTACGATCAAAAGCTCCTCCTGATGAAAAACGAATCAAAAAGATCGTTGAGCTCCTCGTGATACTGCTGTCTTCCGCGTGCAGACATCACTGAACTGCTGCTCAGGCTACAGCGTGCACCTCATTCCTGACATTGCTCTCTCCTGTCACGATCAATTTTGCAGATTCTGGCGGAGGTCTCCACATCGCTCGGCCCTGCCATGGTGGGCATCAGCGACATCAAGTCCGACCCCGTCAACTTCCGCGACCGTGAGGGCGCGTCCGAGGGCCAAATACCCAAGAAGCGCAAGCTCACAGGCCCTACTGAGATCCAGCTGTACGGCTCGTCATGGGAGCAACACTAAAGCGTACGCGCTTCGCATGGATTGCCTAGTCGCATGGATTGCCTAGTCTAGTTGTGTTCGGACGCACGCGCATGCGGCACGACGCGCAGTGCCGCACAGAGTCGTCTTGCACACCTGCCTGCCTGCCTGAAAGTGGCAGTGCTCAGGTCTGGCGACGCCCGCCGTCGCTGCCGACTGTGGCTTAATGAGGGCAGTGTGGCAGAATTGGAGGGGGCAGGGGGGCCAGACAGGGGGTGGTTATCTGTACAGGCCTGCTTGGCGCACGGGGTGAGGGAGGGAGGGGGTTATTGGCATGGTATCCCCCAGGTGGAGCGCACGCTTAGCAGTGCGATCACACACACACAGCAAGACATTATCTTTTGGCTCTCTGGTCTTTCGGGGGTATCAGCGCACGAGCTATGCGGGTCGTCAAGTTTTCCACTCTTGCTAAATGAGGAAGAGCAGGCCATAGCTTTTTTCCTATTTCTTTTGTCTGCGTGCTTGGTCTGTTGTTTTTGGAAGATGCAGAGTATTGCCTTCCTGATTGTACTGCACTTGTTTGTACAACTCGTATTGGTTAGTACGCCTCTGACTACATGCGTATATACGTTGGAGCCAATGCTGCGTCGTGCAGCATGGTTATGTCCATTTTCATCTGTTTTGTACTCAGTTATGGTATTTGCTCTGGAGATGCCTCGTAATGTGTTTGCATGCCTCATCCGACACCCGGGCGTAGGGTGAGTCAAGTTGATTGCTGACCCTGGTTGAACTTTTTTTTCAATTCCTTTCCCTGAACTGTAAGATCTCAAAAGCGTGTGTTGAAGACCCACCACTCTGGCCACAGGCTCTTCCAAAGATACAGATGGCTGCTCCCGCAGCTACTCACGCAGGTCAGTGAGGACTCCACTCATGCGGCCTGCTCATGTCTGTTCGCAAGTGGCTTTGAGTGTTCAACAATACATGACATGACGATCAAAAACCAATTTAGCGTAGCCATCACTTCGCTCGCCATTTCTCGCTAACGTGTCAACTGCATACTGCCGATGTTGAGCCAGACTGGCAAGGGGCCCTCTCTCGCGTTCTGCGGCAGCTCGGCTACGCCCCGCGGCACATCCACAATCTTATTGCCATCAAAGGCGACAGGCTCCGGCATTTGGCGCTGCCGCGTGTCCGAGAGCTGCTCTCCGACGCAGGCATCTTTCCCGCTGCGGCCAGCTCGTGCTATACAGGCGATGAACTAGCTGACAACCTGTGGCCACCCTCTGCTGACAGCAGCTGGTACTACCTGCTACGATCTGCCGCCACCTGCGCCGCCGCGATCAGCTGGTTTCATGTGCCCTGGCAGGAGCCAGGGAGCGCCTCCGCCGCCACCGCATGCCTCACCGCCGCCTCTGCCAGCTCCACTGAGACCGACGCCGACGATGCAGAGGAGTGCGTCATCTGCTGCGCCATCGTGTCCCAGGACGACATGACGGAGATGCCCTGCGGCTGCGGCCACCGCCTGTGCGTCGAGTGCCTCTATGCGCACGTGCGCGAGCAGGTCCTGTCGCGGCAGGCGATACCTACCTGCCCCTTCGCCCCCCTCACCTTTCTGCCCCCGCCTAGCTGCGCCTACACGTTTTCCGAGGCTGACGTCCAGGCAGCAGTGCTCAAGCGCGGGCTCCGCATCCCCGCCGCCACCGCCAGCACCAGCGGCGACGACGGCGACGGCCACTGGTGGCAGTTCGGCGCGCAGCAGCGCGGCGCGGCGCCCGACGCTGCGTGGGAGGCGGCAATCGAGGAGGGGCGGCGCGTAGAGGCGCTGTGTGAGCTCACCTTCAAGCTGCGCGGGCTCAGCGAGCTGGGCGCGCTGCGCTGCGTGCTGCCGTCGTGCGACAACAGGTGAGCGCTGCTGCCGCTCCACAGGCATACGGGTGATTCCGGCCGCTTGACATGTGGCTGCGGGAGGGCGTAGCATAGAGGGGGGGGGGGGGGGGGGCGGGGGGGGGGGGGGGGGGGGGGGGCAGTACTGTGTGTAGGTGAGCACTGACACACACTTGAGCTGCGCTACTGCTGAGCAGTGACATGAAGTTGAAGTGAGTGCTGACGCGTCATGCGGTGTGTCACTGGGCTGCGCTGCGGCACTTGCATCGCGCTCACCTTGAGCAGCAACGGCACAGCACGAGAGGAGCACTGCGACTCAGACTGCGACTCAGACTCGCTGCGCGCACGCAGGAACGCGTGAGCGCCGGCTCTTCGGGCACTAGCTTGTGCCCACTCCCTGTCGCGCAAGCTCGCCGTCATTGCATTGCACTGCGCGCTGTTAGCTTGTCGCAGCAGTCCATCACCGCCCCGTCAGGCATGGCCTGGGTGCTGGCACGAGGCACTCTGTGACAGCACGCAGATCAAGCCACCTGCTGTTGATGTAGTGCTGGCGAGTGATGAATACCCGTGTGCAGCGCACGGGACATCTTGTCTGCCCTCTGGTGCTGATAATAATCTCCATCAGAAAGTGATGATTCACCGGCCACCCCTCAAGGGTGAGTGCTGGTGCTGGATCAAGCGAACTGCGCCACGTGGCCCCAATCGTAGGCCACCTTGAATGTGCCTGCAGAACAGCTACCACACCAGCACCCAATGAACAAAACCCAGCTTGCTGGTCAGAAAACAACTTCTTTGTAGCCTCTGTGTGACTCTCAATTCTGCAACTGTTGCCCTTCGACCCCGTTGCCTGCAGCATGATCCTGGATGAAAGGGGCCCGAAGCGCGTGACATGTCCCTGCTGCAACACGGACTTCTGCCGCGTGTGCAAGCGGTACCCCTACCACTACCGGTGCAACTGCCAGGAGCTGCCAGCCCTGGAGGCCGCCTGGTGCGTAATACCTCAGTGACTCACTCACTTACTCACTCTCAGATTCAATTTGTGGTCGAGCGGCCCTGCTGTAAGTAGAGGCGGCCTTGTGCATGCCCTTGACGGGACTGTGCGGACTCAGTGACTCAGTGACTCACTCAGTGACTCACTCTGCGGTTGAGCGGTGCCCTGCAGTCGGCTTGGTGCATACGTGCATGCATCTCACTGTGCTGTGCGGACGCTCAGAACTCACTCTCTGATCACTCACGCTCTGATTGAGACTCACTCTGTGGTTGAGCAGCTGCGCATCGTTGTCGATGCTGGGCTGTTTTCGCCAGCATTTGGACAGCACAAATGTTGCACACTCCCGTATCATGAGGCGCGTGTGCTTTGCGACACTTTTGTATTTCGGGATTCGGTGCCAAACCCTAGTTACTTACGTCATGCCTCAACGCCTGGAGCTGCATTAATGGTAGCGCGAAGGGCACTCCGCATGCGTGCTGTGCCGCACACGCCCTCCTTGATATGTACTCTGAACTATTGGTAAAGTATGCAATGAATGCAGTTTTGTTATTCACCCTCGCTGCTATTTAGCGCCACACCGTGTAAAGCAGTAACCAACAGCACTCGTCTGCAGCACTGCTCATCACTTCACTGCCGCATGGGACCTCGCTCTAGTGCAGGACGTGCACCAGTGCGACAGGCGCACTGACACACCTAACCCTAAACCTAATCCTGATCTTGACCCTAAGCAACAGAATGTGTACCTCAAAGCAGCAAAATGTAGCGCGGGACCAACCTATGACCTACTCGCATTTACTTGACGGCGCTGACGTTTCGAAACCCGCCCTACCCCGCCCCCCCCCCTTCCCCCCCCCCCCCCCCCCCCCCCCCGTCTGTCGCCTGTTGGCCAGGGACGCGTGGCAACGTGAGGGGCGCGCCGCCTACCTACGCGACACGCAGCAGCAGGATGAGCGCGCGGAGCAGTGCGAGAGGGCGCGCGCCGCGGCGGCGGCGCTGCAGGCGCGGCACGACGACGATGCACTCACAGAGAAGGTGCGTGTGTTCTCCCCACGTGTATATCATGTACTTCGAAGTACACACCATGTATGCGCGTGCATGTACACGTACTGGGCATGGATATACTTGTACTTGCGAGTTTTCTGGATGCATTCAAAACGTGGCGGTATGTTGTGCGCGATGAGGACGCGCTCCCGGAGAAGGTGCGTGCGTGTTCTCTCCACAGCACACGCCCTCATTTCGCCGCTCAATAACCTCCCGCTTCTGCTTGTAAGTGCCACCTGCCTCCCTTCGACTGGCTGCAATGCGTGCCTACACAGCCCCCCCCCCCCCCCTCCCCCCCCCCCGCACCCCCACCTCGCAGTACAAGCGGCGCGCCTGCAAGCCGTGCCCCAACTGCGGCAAGCTCATCTTCAAGGACAAGGGCTGCGACCGCATGGTCTGCGGCCGCGACACGGACATCAGCGGCGGCTACGGCGTAGGCTGCGGCAAGCACTTCTCCTGGTTCAAGGCGCCCGCCTACACCGTCGACGCGCCGCCCGCCGCCGCCGCGGCAGCAGCAGCAGCAGCAGCAGCAGCAGCGCGCGTGCCGCCGCCGCGCCGCGCCGCGCGCGCCGCCCACATGGTCGCGCCCGGCGTGCCGCTGCCGTGCGACTGCTGCCGCGTGCCGATAGTCGGGCCGCTGCTGGAGTGCGTGCACTGCCCAAGCCTGGCGCTGTGCGCGCGCTGCGCGGGCGGCGGCGCCGCCGCGGAGCGCCACCCCGCGTCGCACGTGATGCGCGTCGTGCACGAGTGCCGCGTGACGGGCGGCAGCGCGGCGCGGCGGCGCGTGCGCGCGCTGGTCGCCGCGTTGACCGAGAGGGTCGCGCTGCAGCGGCGGTGGTGGCGCCGGCAGCAGCAGCCGCAGCCGGCGGCGGCGGCGTCGCCGGCAGTGCAACAGGAGCAGCAGCAGCAGGTGGCGTTGCCGCCGGTGCTGCTGCAGCAGCTGCAGCAGCAGCAGCAGCAGCAGCAGCAGCTAGTATGGCCGCCGGTGTTGCAGCAGCAGCAACAGAGGGCAGTGCCGCCGGTGCAGCTGCAGCAGCAACAGCTGCTGGTGTGGCCGCCGGTGCAGCAGACATTGGGCTTGCGTCGGCGGCTGCGGAGGAGGCCTGCTGCCTCATGGAATTGAAAAAGGCTGTTGTTTACGTACCGCTGCGCCACAGCAGCGCTGCTCAGGCGCTGAGTTGCGCTGATGGGGGGGGTGATGTCACCACTGGGGCACAGACATGTAATGCGCGAGTCGCGCAGTCAGAGCACGCCCCGTTGCTCTTCTGTATCCAAAGTGTAAGTTGAGCTTTGCACGGGCAGACCCCTGAGAGGTCAGGGGGTCATGAGTCATTACGGTAAGTACTCATCTCTGTCAAACAGCAGCAGCAGCGGCTACTGCTGCCTCAGACTGCGCGTGCCATTCTGTGCTGTGCGAATCGAATACTTGAATGTTCAGCTGTAGCGATGACTCGCAACAAGAGCGCGTCGCTGTGCACAATGCGTGGTTCAGACCACTGTGTCTGTGTATCATACACACTGTCAGGTACATTGCTTCATTGGGCCACCCCCCCAGCATTGCAATAACTACACACCCACTCTCGCTTAAGCTTCTCATGAAGTGCGCTGCTCTGCCTGGCTTCCATGCTGGTCACGCATCATTCCCTGCCCATGAAGTATGTAATCAGCTGACACTTGAGAATCTCGGCAAATTCGGGTTCAACAGGTTGACGTCCGCAGTGCGGATGGGAAGGCCCCTGCGCTTTGCAGGACATCAGTGGAGGTGCGCTCCGTGGACACAATTTGAAAGTGCATGTATAGCACGCTGCTCAATGGCCAGCATTGGAAGCATCCACGCAGTTCAATGGCCAGCATTTGAAGCATCCTCCTGTCTGTGACGATATGACAGCGGCTGTGAAGCGCGGCTTATTAGCCAGTTGAAATGTGGCCGGGCCGGCTCTGCTTGTGAGACCATGCAGACAAGGTTGTGACTCAATCAGCACACCATTGACAACGCACACAAACACAACACCGCATGGCCATAATGTCACTGTTTCACAAGTCTGGAGGTGCTTCAGTGTTGCATTGCAAGGGCCCTTGTGTGATAACATGCATCGCAACCCTGTCTAACCATCCTGTGCCGCCCCCTTGAGCCCCTCCACCTGATACAGTTTGCCAACTAGAACTGCTCCAGCACAAGTGCCACAGTGACTGTAACAGCCCTATATTGGGCAGATATCACAACCTCGAAACACTCAGAACGCACAGAGGGCCATGTGCAAAACCTACACTCGTTTTTGCACACGAGCTCCACTTCAAGTTCATCTTGAAGTTCAACTTGGTGCGGCACCGCACAGGTGCCGTGTGCATGCGTGTGTTTGTGTGTGTGTGCTGTGCTGTATCATGTGCAGGCACTTGCCCGTGACCCCCCCCCCCCCCCCCAACATTCCCACCCACTTGGGCTGCTCACAGTGCCTCAAAGCCCCGCTGCCGCAAAGCGCCACTACAGCCTCTGAAAGCACCGCCGCCACGCACCAACGCAGCCGTACCGTCGTCGCTGATCCCTGCTGCTGCCGCCTCTGATTAGCGCGCCGCCCCGCAGCGGCAGCGCCGCCGCAGCGCGCTGCTGCTGCTCCTGCCTCTGGTGAGCGCTGCTGCTGCTGCCGCTGCTGCTGGGCACAACGACAACTCAGTTCTCGTCGTCAGACGTGCAGTCGCCGTAGCGCCACATGGCAACGCGCCCCTTGTGCGCCGCCTCCTGCGCCTCCTTGAGACGTGCCACGAGCTCCGCGGCGGCGGCGGCGGCTGGCGCGCCGCTCTGCTGCGCTGCTGCCACCGCCTTCTCCGCGCGCTTGGCGAGGCGCGCCAGGCCCTCGCCGACCATGATCTGCGCCGTGCGCGCGAGTTTAGTGGTGAGATTTTGGTTTGTGTGTGGTTAATGGTGACGGCAATACGGGCGACAAGCGATTGAAGTGCGCGATTCACACTTGGTTTTGTGGCAACAGCGGCGGCCGCCGTGCTACCAGATGGCGCGCTGTCTTCGGTGCGCGGTACACCGAGCAGACTGTGAGCTGCGCACCGCACTGTGGTTTGCGTGGTCCCATCCTGCAACTCTGGAAACCGTAAACTCGGCCACGGGCCTGACGTTCAGGTGCGGCAAAAGGGAGTGCCACTCTGTCGAGCATGATGCTTTCAACAGCCGACGCGCTGACGAGGCATGGTGGCGGGCTTGCTAACCCTAACCCTAACTCTACCCCTAAGCTGCTCCAATCCTGACCTTCATTCACCCTACTTGCAGTGCAATACCCTCCCACTCACCTCCTGTATGGACTGCTCGCCTCCTCGTACAGCGCCATGGGCTTGCCAACCCTAGCCCTAGCCCTAACCCTAATCCTGAACTTTAACCCGAAGCACCCCTAACCCTACTTGTTGTGATTTACACTCCGCTCACCTCCTGTATGGACTGCTCGCCCTCCTCGTACAGCGCCACCATGGGCTTGCCCGTAGTGGCGTCTCTGCCCAGCATGCGCGCCTTGAGCTCCTTGCCCCATGCCATCTCCTGCAGCAGCCCCGCAGCGTCGCCTCCCCACTCCTCCGTCAGGCTGGGCACGCGCGTGTAGGCCAGAACGCACTCTTTGGCTAGCGGCGGCAGGTCGAAGTACGTCCTGGGGGGTGGAGGTGGGCGGGGGGGGGAGCGGTTCAGTGCGAGATGGTTGGTGGGGAAGCACGGACAAGAGGCAGCGAGTGACACAAGAGGCGAAGACACTAGCTGAGCAACAGGTGGTAGCATGAAATGCCCTGCGCTTCCATGACATGAGGAGGGGCAGAAGCTGATTGACGCACAGAAGACAAGACACATTTCCCAAGCGCACGAGGAAAAAGGCCCCTGAAGGCCCGTGCGGTAGACAGATGCGCGGCCAAGGAACGAGCCTTGTAGTCGTGCAAGAGAACGGTGCTCATGGCCTTTGTGCTCCGCGCGCAGTCAGCATTGGCCAATCACCCGCACCGCAGCAACAGACCCCTACTGAGTGAGAGCAGACAGCCACTTGAACAAGATAGGTCAACTGCCATCTGCCCATGTAGACTCTGTCACAATCCGGTTGAGCCAGCGCAGCTCGCCGGCGGCGCGGCTGCTGCGGTCAATGCATGCATGACACAAGCCTTGCGCCGCAGCCGTCGTCAGGTACGCTCCTGCACACAGCCAGCACCTTCCCAACGTTCGCATAGCGCACACTCCTCCTGAGTGCAAGTACACCTCTTAAATTGAAGTATGCTGCTCATCCTTCCCGATGCTTGTGCAGTTGAAGTATTAGTTGAAGTATGGGTTGAGACTTGAAGGATTGAAGTATGAGTTGAAGCAGTCAGTTGAAGTGTACTGCTGCTCGTCACGCGCACCTGTCGAGCGGGCGCAGCTTGCCGGCGGGCACAGTCGCGCAGTTGCCGTGGTCAATGTAGCGCACCGTGACGGCGGTGCCGCCGCGCGCCGCCGCCTCTATGCGCGCACGGAACCAGCACTCCCCCGCGCCGTCGCCAGCATCGAACAGCGCTGCGCACGTGGTGCCGCGGCGGTGCTCCATCGGCGCGCCGCCGGTGCCGACCTGCGCCTTGAGCGCTGCCATCTTGGCCTCCACCTGCCGGGGTTGAAGTAGGTTTTGAAGGTAGGGTTATACGGATGACTTTCAGGGGCAGTATTTGAGAGAATTGATGCTGGCGTTATGAGGGGCGTCAGAGGGGTTGGAGGGCAGGCAGGGGGGGGGACACTTTGAGCGCTGCTATCTTGGCTTCCTCCTCGCGGATTGCGGCCAGAGCTGAAGGGTGAGTGAGCACTAAGGATTTGGAACTGTGGCAAGGCTGGGATTGGCAAAACAAGAGTGGGCAGTTGGTTGGCATCAGGCGAGTCAGAGCGCGGATTGGGGGGGGGGGGGGTACTTGGAGCTCTGTTTTCTCCTAACCCTAACCCCAAACCTTGGATGAGGGTCAGGACACTCTTGTGTGCTCTGACTGACGCACCGCCAATGCCTAGCTCACCTTGACTGTTGCCACCCGTGGCTTGACCTGGAGGCAGAGCCAGAGCACTACAGTACTGCAAAACCTGGTCACTGGGTGTAGCTATATGGCGCACCTAAGCGATGCAGAATTTGTGTTTGGCAGAGTGTGCGAGTCACAAGGCTGCCATAGCATCATTGTGATTGCCGCAGGGAGATGCTGCCAGCAGACTACTAGCAGACAACGCCCAAACCTTCCAACCTCAAGGCATGCGATGCTCCCCCTCAACTTCAACTTCAAAACATCAAGGCACCTGCTTCAGCAGCGCCGGCGGCCCCATCTGCAGGTGGAACGCGCCGCCGTCCTCGATATCACTGAGCCGTGCTGCAACAAGCTCAACGCTCAGCGGCGCCTCCTCTTCTGCAGGCTGCGCGGTGCCACGGCCGTTGGCGTTCGCGGCGGCCTCCGCTTCTGGTGAGTAGATGCCGACCTTGGCGGCGCGCGCCGCTGCCTCGGCGCTCGTCAGCGCCTGTAATGGCGGGTGGGTGGGGGGAGGAAGGGGCGATGCAGGGGGCGTTGCAGTGAGGGGAATATGGCGGCGGTGGAGGGCATATACGGGGGGGGGGGAGGGGGGTGGGGGATGCGGGAGGCATGGCGGTGAGGGAGACGTCGCGGCGGTGGAGGGCGTGTACGAGTGCGGTCGTAGTGTGAGCGTCATGGTGTGGAATTGCGCAGCCAACGTCAGCGCCTGACACGGGGTACACATCGTGGCAACGCAATGCGGGGCGTAACGGTGAGAGAAACATCGCGGTAGTGCAGGGCGTGCAGGTGCGATCATGGCGGCGCGTGGCACAAAAGATGCGCCGTGGCAGTGCGGGGGATGTCGGTGTCCGCGGTGAGGGGGACCTTGACGGCAGTGCAGGGCCACGCACGCGTGGCCGGATTGTGTCACTGCTTCACGAAGGAGACAACGCGGCAATGCAGAGCACATGGCTGTGCCTGGTGCAAGAGTAACCGCCAGCATTGCCAAGTAATCAAAGCGATTGCAAGCTGTCCACGGAGCGCATCGCAATGTGGGCGCTGCCAGATTAAAGAAGTCAACATCCCTAATCACTAATGGCAGGTAGGTGAAGCTGCGAGAGCATACGTACCTGCCCTGCCACGCCCATGCGGTCGATGGCGCGCTCGTCGCAGAAGCATCAGCAGGCAGGTGCAAACACCAGCTTTACTTACTACTTCGAAGTATGTAACCAAAGGGATTGCAAAGTGTCCATGAAGCGCACTGCAATGTGGGCGCTGCCACATGGACACTGCGTCCTCGCGAGCAAGTGTGTAAGTAGGCACGCCGTGCATGTCTAAGTACAGTATACAAACCTGCCTCACCACGCCCATGCGATCAATGGCGCGCTCGTCGCAATTGCTGCAGCAGCGGCGACCACGGTCATTGGTGGAAGGCACTGACGGCTAACCACCCCTTGTCAACTAGAGCTGTACGATTTTTTAATTGAATTCCATACATACCTGCCCGGCAACGCCCATGCGATCGATGGGCGCTCATCACAGCAGCCGCCGCAGCAGCAGCATTGCCAGCCCCACTGCAGGCAGGTGCGACCTCCAGCATTGCCTCCTGTGAGATGCTAACGGAGCGCATCACGATGTGAGCGCTGCCAGCTGCAAGCCAAATGTTTCTTAACGCTAAGGGTAGGTAGGCACTTGATGCAAGTATACATACCTGCCCCGCCACGCCCATGCGGTCGATGGCGCGCTCGTCACAGCGCGCGAGGCCCGCCTTGAGAAGGTCCAGCGCGTAGTCGTGTCGCTGGTCGCCCTGACCAACGAACAGGTGGCCCAGCGCCACACCGTTCTTGTCCATGTCGAGCTGCGTAGGGTCAGGAATGGGGTTAGGGTTAGTTAACCCATGTCGAGCTAAGCAGGGTTAGGGGTAGGGATAGCTGAGAGACCACGGCACTGCTGCTGTTGACCAAGGGTGCGTTGAGCTATGTGACGTGCTAGCAATGCGAGGCGATGATGACATGTGGAAGTACGCGCTAGCGAGCAAGGGCCGCCTGTCCTTCCCCCCCGGGTGGCTGAGGTAGCGTCCACACCATGCAGACATACAGTGCACAGAGCACGGCACCGCTGCTGCTGGCCAGGGGTGCGCTGAGCGATGTGACGCGCCAGCAATGCGAGGCGATGATGACATGCTGAAGTACGCGTTAGCGAGCGAGGCGCCGCTTGTGCTCCCCCCCCCCCTGAGGTGTCACACCCGCAGCAGCATCGTCGTTGTGCCTCCGACATTGCCAATGGCAGCAGCAGCGGGCAGGCTGCAGCCGCCGACTTCTGAGTTGGTTCAGATCACCTCAACTGCAAGTTAAAGTGTCGCCCGCGCGCTCCACGTCAACCTCCATGCTGCGCTGATTCACCTTCAATTTGAAGTTGATCATGTGACTCACTACTTCAACTTCAATGTTGCGCTGCATGAGCGCGTCCAGCAGCTTAGACCCTTCACTTGACTTCAACTTCAAGTAGAGGTTCCGACTCACCACTTCAACTTTGACGTTGCGCTGCATGAGGGCGTCCCTGCTGAACACACTGACAGATATGTGCATGAGCTTCAACTTGACGTGAAAGCGGAGCTGACTCAGTAGCGGTGCTTACTCACCACTTCGACCTCGACATTGCGCTGCATGAGGGCGTCCCTGCTGAACGCGCGCGCCGCGTCGCCGCACGGCTCCCCCGGGCGCCCGTCGCGCCCTACCTGCGGGCAGCGCACCGCGCTCAGCGCCAGCATGAAGGCCACGTTCTCCTTGGGCACGTGCACCTTGAAGCGCGAGCCGCTGAACACGTGCTCCACCAGGGCGCGCATGCCGCCGCCGGCGCGCTGCAGCGGCGGCACGGAGCGTGGAGGAAACCACGCGAGGAAGGCGTTAGTCGTGCGTGGGAGGGAACATGACACAGCCGTCGACGCTGCGTTACGTTCGCCTGTGGCATGGTGTGCGGCAGGCAATAATGAAGGCGTACGAGCAGCTGGACACGTGCTCCACGAGAGCGCGCATGCCGCCGCCGGCGCGCTGCAGCGGAGATGCAGTGAGCCACCAGCGATCGCGATGAGCGTTGTTGACAGCGCGCAGCGTCGAAGGGAAGATGTCAATGTAACTGCCATCAGGCGGGCGCGGATGCACGCGACGCGGTGCCTTGCACGGTGCTCGACAGTCACTAATGACAGGCGTTCAGGGCGCTTAACACATGCTCGACGTTGGCGCGCGTGCCGGAGCCGGCGCGCTGCAGCGGCGGCGCGCAGCGCACAGGGAAAGGCACGCGACGAAGGCGTCAGACGTGCGCGGGAGGGTATATGACACAGCTGTCGACGCTGCAATACATTCGCCTGTGGCATTGAGTGCCGCGGACAATAATGGAAGGCGTACGAGGCGCTGAAGACGTGCTCCACGAGAGCGCGCATGCCTGCGCCGGGGCGCTGCGACGGAGATGCAATGCGACACGAGCAACCGCGATGCGCGTTAAAAGCGCGGGTAAGAAAAAGGTAGCAACAAAACTGCCATCGTCCGACTGCGGAGGGGCGAGCAAGTACAATGAGCCACGAGCAATCACGATGAAGGCGTGAAAGGTGCGCGGGAGGTTACATAACACAGCCGTCGAAGCTACGTGACGTTCGCCTGTGGTGTGGTGTGCAACGGGCGACTGCGAAAGCGTTGAACGCGCCCACACCGGTTACAGTGTAGCTGTCAGCGCGCGCTCGTAGTGAGAGTCCCATGGCAATGCAAATGCAACGTAGACAAAGGCTTGCAAGCATAAAAAGCTCTACGTTAGATGCGAATGTCGATGTGCGCTTGTGAGGAGGGCCGTTTCGGAGCCAAGAACTCCAGGGTCTCAGGCAAAATCAACGCCTAACTGAAGTTAAAGTGGAGGGCAGATTGCTGGCCTGGAGGCGTGTCAGTGCTGCATGGCGCGCGCGTTGCCCGTAACCTCAACTTGATACCTCACCTTAAAGGCAGGCTGCTGCGACGGCATACGTGCGCACGTTGGCCTTGGCCCTGTATTTTAACTTGAAGCCGGGCTGCGATAACATACATACATGATACCTGGAGGTGCGCGGCAGGCGCTGCCTGGCCTTGCGCGCGTCGCCCGTACCCGTACCCGACCCATGTACTTCAACTTGAAGTTACACTGCGACAACAACATACATACCTGGAGGTGCGGCAGGTGCTGCTTGGCCTTGCGCGCGTCGCCCGTGAGGTCCGCCGTCCTGTTGGCGGGCGGCGGCTTCTCGCTGTGCGCGCCCCTCTTGGCGCCCTTGGCTTCCTGCTCCGCAGACACCAGCGCCTCGTAGTGCGGGCTGCGCGGCTCGTCCTGGCGGTGACGCACCACCGTCAGCAGGCCCTCCGACACGAGCACCTAACGCAGAAGCAGAAGCGTCACGGCATGAAGTTGCTTGAAGTGTGCGTAGTGCGGGCTGCTGGGTGGGTCGTCCTGGCAGGTGAAGTTGCTCAAAGTGCTGAAGGGTGCATAGTGAGAGCTGCTGCGCGGGTCGTACTCGCGGTGGCGCACAACCGTCAGCGGGCCCTCCGAAACGAGCACCTGGTTGCGACAACAGGAGCGTAAAGAAGGTGAAGATGAGGAGCGTCACAAGATGAAGCTGCTCAAGTGTTGAAGTGAGCTAGTGCGAGCTCGGCTCGTCCTGGTAGTGGCGCACCACCGTCAGCAGGCCCTCTGAAACAAGCACCTGAGACGGAGGCAGGAGTGTAGGAGTGTTACAAGACGATGAAGTTGAAGTGGTGAAGTGCGCGTAGTGCGAGTGGCGCACCACCGTCAGCAGGTCCCCTCTGAAACGAGAAACGAGCACCTAAGACGGAGGCGGGAGCGTCACATGGTGAAGTTGCTACAAGTGTTTGAAGTGTGCGTGGTGCAAGCTGGTGCACTCCTAGCAGTGGAGCACCGTCATAAGCAGACCTCCGACACGACAGCCTCCGACCCGACACCACACGACAGGCCCCCGACACGAGCACCCTGCCACGTCGCCGCGGGGGCTGGCGGAGGTCAACATAAAAAGTGTGTCCCTTGTTTAAGTTCCCGTGCTTCGGCTTCATACACTTTGAGCAACAGTCAGGAGCAGGTATGCGTCCTCAGTCTCACCTCCTCTTAAAACATGAACGCGGAGCAGCGTGAAGGCTAGCGCAGGCGCCTACACGTCTGCATGAAGGGTATGCCAGTGACCTATCCTCCGTACATGCATACCTCGGCAATGTTTTTGGCCTTGGCGCCCTTGCCCAGCTCCACAGTCGCAAATGCCCTGCGCACCGCCTCCCCCTCCCCCTGGGGCACGTCGCGCTCGTACTCCACCGTCACCTTGACGCTGCGACCGATGAGCTTCTGCCGCAGCGACTCCTTGGCCTCCGCCGCCCACGGTTCGTCGTCCACGCTGGCGCAGCAAGTAGGGTTGAACCATTGGTCAGTAAAGTTGAAGTTACCTTGAGTAGGGTTGAAGTAGGGTTGGTGTGTAGGGTTGAAGCTATGGCGAGTAGGGTTGAAGTAGGGTTTGGCTAGTTGAGTTGAACTTCCGGTGAGTACAGTTGAAGCAGGGTTGAGCGCGCAGGCCTGAGCGCTCAGCGCAGGCACTGCAGCAGCGGCCAGTGCACGTCAGCGCCGCCCGATTACCTAAATCTGAATCTGCGTACGTGCCGGCAGCAGCAGATTGCCTGCGCGCAGTCCCTTGCCGCCTTGAATTTCACCAGCAATGCGGATACACAAACAGGCACTGAATACGTGATCGTGATCCTAACCCTGCACTACCCCTGACCCTACTTCTGACACCATGCAACGCTACTCACTTGCGGCGCGGGTTGCCTTTGCGCGGCGCCTTGACGCTCGCATTGAAGCTCACAGCAGACAGTTGCCCTAACCCTCACCCAGACCTAAACTGTTACTTCTTAGTAACCGTTACGTACATCATGCAACACATACTCACTTGTGGCGCGGCACTGAAAACCTCACCCCGACCCTACCCCTGCCCTACCCCTAACCCTACTTATTGACACCATGCAACGCATATGTACTCTTGGCGCAGGTTTCCTATGCGCGATGCGTTGATGCTCGCCCCTTGCATTGAAGCTCACAGGCACGAACCTCAACCATAACCTAGAGCGCGAACCTAATCCTACCCCTCCCCCGTACCCTGCTTATTGACACCATACATGCAATGCATACTCACTTGCGGCGCGGGTTGCCTATGCGCGGCGCCTTGACGCTCCGCCCTCGCATACAAGCTCACAGCAGGCCCTAATTCAAACCCCTACACCGTAAACCTAACCCTACCCCTTCTCTACTCTTACCCCTTCTCTAACCATACTTCTCTTGACACCATACAAAGCGTACTCACTTGCGGCGCGGGTTGCCTATGCGCGGCGCCTTGACGCTCGCCAGCGCCAGCCGCTTCTCCTCCCTGTTGCCAACCGCGTCCGTCACCACAACCGTCAGCTGGTCGCCGCTGTGAATCTCCACCGCCGTCGCCGCAAACTCCCGCACGCCCTGGACAATTCGGGGGCAAAGCGCGCCCAATCGTCAGCGTGGGTGTGACAGCAGCAAGCAAATGAAGCAAATCTCAACAGAGCGCATGGCGATGACAATGCCGCGCACACCTGCTGTACCATATCAAGTTGAAGTACACAACTGAGTTGGCTCGTCACTGTGGACAGTTCATGCCGCACTTGCAGAAACGAGACTCCGACCCACGCTGCAGCACAGGACTCCGACTCCGACTCCACTCGGGCACCTTGATGGTGGGCGGCGTCCAGCCGCGCCAGAGCCGAAGGTGCGCGCGCTTGGCCTCGTTCTCGACGAAGCGCATGGCGATGACAATGGCGCTCAGCTCGTTGGCAATTACCTGCTCTACCACATCAAGTATACAACTGTACTGGCTCCCCATTGTCGACAGTTCATGCCGCGCTCTGCAGAAACAGCACTCAGAAACCTACGCGGCACAGGACTCCGACTCTGACTCGACTCGCCCACCTTGATCGTGGGCGGCGTCCAGCCGCGCCACAGCCGCAGCTGCGCGCGCTTGGCCTCGTTCTCCGCGGAGCGCATGGCGATGGCGACGTCGCGCGGCAGAAAGGCAGACGTCCAGTCCACCATGCGCGCCAGCCCGCTGCGCACGAGCTCCACCGCAATGTTGCCCTTGGCGTGCACGACCGTGCCGTAGAGGTTGTCGTACTTGTCAACTCCCTGAGCGTCAAGGGGAGGGGGGGGGGGGGTGAAGTTAAAGTTGAAATTGTGTGGTGCACGTCACTGCGTCGTGAGGTCAGTGCGGCGATCAGCATGCGCATGGACGGTAGCGTGATGTGAAGATGAAGTTATGAGTATTAAGTTGAAGTTGTGGAGTGCGGCGTCACCACGTCGTCAGGTCAGCGCGGCGGTCCGGCATGCGCGCTACGTTGCGCACACTGTCGCGTTTGACAAACAACAGCATGGATAAAAACCAAACATACGGAGAGCGGCTACTGGCGGTGCGGCGACAAGGACGTACGACAGGGCTGTGCTGATGCTGATGGCATAAACGGCGTGCTGATGCACAAAAAAATAATGATAATGGCAGCACTGCTCAGCCATCGCAGGGCCGCCCTTCAGCCGCCCTCATGCTGGCACGCAAAGGGGAGACACTACGTCGCACGCGGCGCACAGCAGCTCTACCCAGCGCTGCGCGAACTGCCACACGACACCCGCACCCCAACACGTGCCGCGCCAAACAGCGCTCACTGCATCGTGCCCAACGAAGCAGCACACCGCCTGCGCACCCGGACCCCCCCCTGCTCCCCCCCCCCACTGCGTCACCCCACTTGCCTCCAGCAGTATGTCCACCTCGCGGTTCAGCAAACGCGTCTCCACAAAGTGCCGCGCCTCCAGCGCAAACGGCTCCGGCTGATCTACTGTCGCCGCCGCGGCCGGCGGCGCCGCCGCCGCCACCGCCGCCGCGGTGCCCGGCGCCGGCCCCCCGCCGCTGCCGCCGCCGTTAGTCGCTGCCTCTCCGCCCTCTCCGCTGGAGGCAGCGGCGGGGGGGGGCGTGGCGGCGGGAGGCGCCACGCGCGGAGCGTTGACACGCGGGCACGCGATGCCCGCGAGGCCAAAGTTGATCATGGCGCTCTCGGCGACGACGTACGCGCGCAGGCTGGAGCCGTCGCGCACGTGCTCGATGACCACGCGCAGCGGCGCACACCTGCGTGTAGGGGGTTAGGGTTTGAAATTAGGGTTGGGTTGACACGGCGACCTCGCCAAAGCGGCAGACAGCGCCAGATGCGTCGATGCAAGGCCGATTAGCGCAGTCCAGGCGATGGTAGACGGTGGTACAAATACAGTGCGCCAGTGCCTGCACATCTACCAGGGTTAGACGCCCGCGTGCAGGTGTGTCAAGTGCCGCGGTGCGCGCGCTGCTGGCGGCGCGCGTTGTTGCGTGTATGCGCGTGATGCTGTCCATCATACGAAACCAGCGCCCACGCCCAGACCTGAGTTATGACCACACATTACGCGAGCGCGTGTACATCGCTCGCATGCACGAGCTGTCGTGCACGCGCTTGATGGTGATGCTCAGGCGCACAGGGGCTGGTGTCGGTACAGGACGCACCCCTTGGGGAACATGGCTGAATATGAGCTGAAGCACACATGTACACAATGGTATTGCCAGGGCGCAGGCTGCAGTCCGCAAGCGTGCGCCATGATGGCGTGCAACATGAGGTAGAGGCTGGTGTAGTTGAAGTTTGTGTTTTAGGTTGCCTTCCAGAGGGATGTGCATATGCCAATATTGTCAGCAATGTTGTGCATGTTGACGCTGCACCGTAGCACACAATATAGGCTCTCGATGCGCGACACGCGTCATGCCGCAGAAGCTGGGTACTGCCAAACAGGACAGGCGTTTCATGTTCTATACTGCCTCTGAGTCCTTCATACTTGTACTTCAAGGCGGTGTGTCAGTTTTATGTGCAACTGACACACGTCAATGCCACTTGACATACATCCGTCAGCTATGCCGAACAAACAAGTGAGCACGCCACTGCAATACAGCAACATTAGCGTATTGAGGCGACTCGACACTGATGAACACTTTCACTTGCAATTAGGGAAAGCACTAACGCAATAAAGCAAACTAGCACAGATCAAACGATAGGATTAGCTGCAATATGTACTGTAGGGTTCAAGTTAGGGGTAGGTTGAAGTTTGGGTCATGATCGCAGGTTCTACAGTAGGTCTTAGCTGTGTACATGAGGCTGAATGCTCATGAACGCACCACTGAGAAGCTCACAAATGGTATGTTGATCTCCAAGCAAAGGCTAGAAATTAAGTGCAACACGATAAAGGGTCGGTCAAAAGGCCAGAAGAGGGGGTGATGCTCACCAGATAAACTGACCTGACCTGCCCCAACCAATGCAATGAATGAACTGCCTTGCCCTATCGTAGCCCAAACCTGCAAGCCCTTGAGCTACGCTCGACTGAGCCGTATGGCGGACCAAGTCTCATGTGCAAGCACAAACTGCCAATCAATCAATCAACCACATACAAGGCCTACACGCATGGGGTTACGGTGTGTACCTGCATGAGATCGCATCAACTTCAGCTCCAGATTGCGCTCATGTCTGAATAGTTCTTCATGTCAACATGACGCACGCTCGCATGCTCACAACACAGATTCCGTTTGCCCGCTGCCACCCTGCTCACCGGTGCGCCTGCAGCAGCGCTCCCGTGTCAACGCCCGACCACTTCACGTCGCGCCCCCGCCCCGGCCCTGCATACATACCCTTCCTTGCCGCCTCCGCCGCCGCGCCGAGGCGCTTCAGCTCCTCCGCCTCCGTCGCAGAGTCGCCCTCGCGCGCGTTCACCTTCGCCCACCCCTCCCGCGCCACGACCGCGTTGAGCGATTCATTGTCCATGGTCACCGTGCCAAAGGTGCGCATGCCGCCCTTGTAGTCGACTTTGAAGGCGACCTGCTTGCCTATGGTGAGCTGGCGCAGGAACTCGCGGCTCTCCCACGCCCATGGCTCCTCGGTGGTGCCCGTGCCGCGGCCGATCTGCGTGCGCGCGCCGTGCAAATAGCATCGAAAGAGTGTAAAACACATGCGAGACCGCGTGCTTGGTTCAGAAATGCGGCATAGGTTTGGTTGGGAGCTGCAAGCTGCTGAGCTACCAGGCATCAGAGGAGTTCGAATTGTACGCGTCAAACAGACTCAAGCAATGAACATCGGTGGCTATGTGTGCGTCTGAGCTCGGGGTGTAGAGCAGGGGTCATCACCTTGCAAAGAGCATACGCCGTCACGTTGACTGTGCACTGATGCACGCAGCTGCTCCTGCGCATGGTCATGTGCGATTGTGTGCGACTGCTTGTCATATATCTGCGACTAATTTCGCGAACTTGTACCCAATGAGGTCAATGACCTGCAATGGTGAACTTGAAGTTGTGATCGAACGCATGCAATCGGTGCAAGTCGAACGCCAGCTGACTATCCCTTCGGTACGGGTCGCACGAGGCGTCCAGTGACAGTTACTTGCTGATGTACTCTTCAACATACATCTTACATTAGACATATGGCCAACTTCACACCGAGCTTCGACAGGAAACGTCAAAGATACGGATCACTCAGAGTTATGTGCCAGAAATGCTTGACAGCAGCTGACGGCACATCAGATTTTGGTCTATTCTTCTTGGGGATCATAGCGATGTGCCTAAGCTTATTGCTTTGACACCCGCAGCCGTTGCGGACATGTTCAGACGCCGGCGGGTGCTGACAGTAATCTACACACGACCGCAAACGTTGCGCAGCGTAGGCCCGCAAGGCCCGCAAGCGCGGAAACGCTTTGCAAATGATCAACTAGAGCCGCGCAGTGAGCCGCAACGCAAACCGGCATGCCATCGGCGTACCTTAGGTGCTGCCAATCCGCTCAGGGATAACTGCAGCTCCGGTGGGGGCCCCCCTGTTGACCTGCCAATCAAGACAAGGGTATCTCCGCTGAGTACAGCCTTGACCGTCGCTGTGCCAGCCGCAGCCATGTTGTCCAGTGCCTACCGTGCACGCAAGAGCCCTGCAGAGAGATTTTGCAAAAAGATGATTTTCACTTTTTTTTCAGTGCGGCAGTGCCCAATTAAAAAGTAATCGGGAAGTGTGGCTGGCTTGTAGCACAGGCTTGCAGCGGGTTCGAGCGGAGCGTGGCGATCATGGTGAGCTGCGCAGGATAAAACAGGGAGCAGGACGGAAGGCTGTGCTTGGGGTGTGCACACTGGCCAGTGTCTGGGCGTGTGGCACAGAAACCAGACCAATTGCTGTGGGATCGCGAAGTGTTGTTTGTGACGGGATGGTGTGAGCGATTGCATCGCTAATCTCAAACATTTTGCTTCGGTTTTCATTGCCTTGCAGTCGGACCTTGTGGTGGGCCCCGACTTCCAGCACATTCTGCGTATTCTCAACACCAACATCGATGGCCGCATCAAGGTCATGTACGCCCTGACCAAGGTGCCTGGTGTTGGGCGCCGGTTCTCCAACCTCATCTGCAAGAAGGCTGAGGTCGACCACACCAAGCGGTAAGCACAGCAGTATCTGTGATGTAGAGCGTCTGAACCGACTGTTGCTACTGCTTTGCGGTGCTCTTCACCAGGCGCTTGTCGGTATTGCAGTCATACTGTGCTGTGCTTGATCTTCGTGTCCTGATCACTGTTCCCTATCAATTAACACGGTATTCCGACGCACAATCACAAGGGCTGGGACTTTTGTAGACTTGCAGTTGTCAATAATTGCTTGGCGGAATCGGGCTGCCTGTCACGATGCCCCTCTGGTCACCCACCTTTTTTGAGCATCATTACAACCGCCAAGCTGACATCGCCATGTTCTACTGCTCTCCTGCACAGTGCTGGTATGCTCACAGCCGACGAGATCGAGAAGCTGGTGGCCATCATCCAGAACCCCCGCCAGTTCAAGGTGCCCGACTGGTTCCTCAACAGGCAGCGCGACTGGAAGACCGGCAAGTCCGGACAGACCTTTGCCCAGAACATTGCACAGAAGCTGCGCGAGGACCTGGAGCGCCTGAAGAAGATCCGGTGAGCGCTGCTGCAAGCGAAACTGTCTGTTGGCCACAGCGTTCATACCTCCAGATGGCCGTCTGCTACTGTGATGTCGCCCCCTGAATCAACACCCTTGCAAACATCAGCTGCTCTCTGCGGCTGAATGCTATTTATCAAGTACCCATCAAAATTTGAACGCTGTGCTCCACGCTATTCTTTACAATGGCACCACGCTGCAAGTCGGCCAGGTAGGTCCTCTTTTATTAATGCCGGCACACAGGCCCACAGCGCTGCAGGAGCTCTGCGCGGGACGCGTTGCGGATCTGGCGAAGCCGGAAGTACTGCTGGAGAGCACTGCTTCTGGCAGTTGCGAGCTGGCCGCGTGTGCGTGGGGAACTGGGGAAGGAGGGTATGAGGAGTGGGGGGCGTGGCGGTGACGGTGACGGTGGCGCCCCCTCTCATGTGGCGATATCATGACGAGCGACTCAGCTGCAGAATTGACTGGGGAAGCGCTGCACGAAACCCCCTGTGGTCGTTGTCAGCAGCTTCCAGTAGCCTGGCATAATTCAGTTTTGGGAAAGGTGGCCATGACGTGAGGCCGAAGCAACGGGTACCAGCAGCAATGCAGACTCAGAAAGCCAGAGCGCAAGTGAGATCGTGTCACTGGCGAACTCGCGTTAGCTGCAACACTGGGTGCTGTGCTGGCTCTATGCAGTCGGCTGAGGGCAGTTGCGCAGCTGAGAAGCCGCACACGACCCCTCACCTTTGACTTTACATCCTCAGGGGTAGGGTGTAGCAGCAGCGGCCATAGCGCAGCGCAACAGCAGCAGTTGCTGTAGAAACGGTGCATGGCGCTGTGATCGCAGCGGTGCTGCTGTAGGTGCGGACTGATCGTGCTGTTGCAGGTGTCTTCGCTGCTGCTGCGGCCACTATTTTGACCCGCAAGAGCGTTGGATAACTTTGGTGTGCACACCTGCACCTTCTGCCGCAGTGCACCTTAGGCTTAGGGTTTTTCTTCAGGGTGAGGGCCAGCCCTCCAGACGCACATGAATCAGCTTCAATTTGAGCTTTGCCGATGAGCCTCCAGGGTGAAGATTTGCTCCCTCTCTGATCAGAAGTCTGAGTGCATTACTTGCCATTATCGATGTAGCGTCCAGCGTGCTTCAACATGCACGTGTGGAAACAGCGCTGCACCATCGTTGACATGGGTTTCACAGGTCATAAAGACGTGTGCGGCGCTGACATCAGCGGCAGATGCATTGGCGCTGAAAACCACTGTTACAGTTGGCAGATTGTAATCGTGGGGCATATGGCTTGCTGTCTTACAGTTTGTGGTCTTTGAGTAACCGTCAGGCACCTTGCTGCACTTCTAGGGGGAACACGGGGACCCAGCTTGATGAAAGTTGAAGTACACTGTGTACCTCCTGGAGGACGTCAGGCGTTCAAGAGTAGATTGGAAATGCGTGCCATGCTGCATTCCAGCAAGGTCATCCATGATCAACTGTTTCTTTCGTCAAATGTATGCACTGCATCTGACCATGGCTACCCTCTCTCCCCTCCCCCCCCCCTCCCCTCAGCTCCCACCGTGGTATCCGCCACTACTGGGGTGTGCGCGTCCGTGGACAGCACACAAAGACCACTGGCCGCCACCAGATGCACAAGTCGGGTTAAGCAACTGCTTTCCTGCAAGGTCCCATCCCTTCCTGCTGTGGAGGCAGCTGGTATGGGACTTCGCCTGTGGTTCCGCCTCTGGTCAATGATACCTTGATGCAGCTACACCCGCAGGCTCTCGTTCTCTGTTTGCGCATGTGTTGCTCGCTGCTGTTGCTTCTTTATGAATGTTTGGCGTGCATATTGTTTGTGTTCTTCCTGTATCATCGCATTGCTGCCTGCGTGTGCCTTGCTTGCAGCACCTGTCTCGTTGTGCTTAGCTGAACAAAACGTGCTGACAGAGCAACAGACCACACATGGTCACGAATCACTCTGCATGCATGCGGCTCGCCAGGTACTGTAGTGTCGTCACAGAAGTGAACCTCTGGTACATTACTTATAAATAAATGTACATAAGATCAGTACGTCAGGCATACAAAAAATTACAATGCACCAGCGCCATTGGACCGACACGTCATGATTGGTCAGTTGGCCAACAATTGGTGTCACAGATGCAAGTGCTGATGCATACAACATTGTGCCTCCAGCTAGTCCTAGAGATGCAGCAAGCAGTCCTTGGTTACTGGCTTCTTTGTGCACCAAGTGCAGTATGGCGCCTAATCTTCTTGTGCCTGCGCCCGTTCTCAGCGTCGCCACCGCCACTATGAACATGATACTACGCTGCATGCGAACTCTGCCAGAGCAGTGTGTCTGTGCGAGGTCGCAGACGAGCTTCAATGACATGTTTACATCGTGCACAGTGTGAGTGTCGAGTGCACAGAAAAACCACCAAAGATGAACATTGGGGTCCTACGGTGCCACTGCTGCAGAGATGTGATAATTCAAGGACAAGTTGAAGTCGATATGGCCTCAAAGTCATCATGTCACTGGTTGCCGCCTATATGATGCACGCAAGCACGCAGTAAGAGGGCAAAGGTGCGTATGAACCCAACAACCCTTCAACTTAACGTAGGACATTTGTTTTGACTCAGGGTTGACATATACAGCCTACGCCGTATGACCGTATATACCATATGAGCGTACATATGAGTCCCGCCAGAACGAATATACGGACCGGTGCAGGCAAGCAGCACCCCGCAAGGGCAGCGCAGCCGGGATACAGAGCACAGATGGTGGTACAATGCTTGCATTGAGCAATCATATACGACATGAAGCGCGCAGCTCGTGCTCAACAAAGGAAACCATGCTCGGCAACCGCACACAGCTCTCACGCACGGCGGCAAAAAGGAGGACGAAAGTCACGGCGTATACAATACTGTAAAGTCTGTACATCGCACAGCACACGAGGTACGCAAAGCATCCACACGGCTTGCCCGATGGCAAGACAATGGCGTCACCCGTGGCCTAATACAACACTTTCAAACAATGTGAGTGACCCAACAGTATGTAATTAAATGGCTGCAGCAGCCAGACGAAGGTGTGGTGCGATGAAGTGCGGCGTAGTGTGATATTATCAGATGCAGTCATTCTACTCATGTCATAACGCTGTGACGTCCTCTGTCGCTGTGACCGCAGCCCCAGCGAGCGCGGTGCCCTCTGGCTTTACCACTAGCGACAACACCACCTCTTCTATTTCCACAACGTGCTCGTCCACCGCGCCGGCTGACCTGCAGGGCAGCAGAACAAATGTGCATCGCAACTGAGTCGGCCACCTTGTACAGGTGGCGGATTGCAGCGCAGAATTTGGAGTGCACTGCGCTTCTGCAGGCTTCTTGATGGCCAGACACACGGCGCTCAGGCTGACGGCGTCTGTGGCACGGCTCTCTGGCACGATGACACATGGGCGAAACCAACAAGGTGCAAAGGCATCACTGCAGGGCTCACCTAAACCTAACCTCAACCCTAAACCCTAACTCTACGACCATGCGGGCTAGTGCATGACTTGCGAGCCGGTGGTGCAATATCCGCGCAATGGCATTGCTGCAAGCTAAGTATGTACATGCATACATGTACATGCATACACAAGTGATCAGCATCAACACTTGTGACAAGCTGCCTGGTGTTCGTTCACCGCAGCTGATGACCAGTGTGCAGGGTGTCGTGCGCTGCACGATTTGAAGGCACGCATGCACATACGTGCACACGGCAGCGCTTGCAGCGCCAACAGCAGCGAGTCAGCCACCGCGCAATATACAGCGGCTCAGTGTGGCAACGACAGCCAACTCTGAACTAGATGAGAAATCTAAAGGCGGGACTCACTGCCCCCCCGCCACGCCTGGAGTAACCCCTGCCTGTGACTGTAGACCAAACGATTTGTGCCCCACACTTTGCAGCTCGCGCAGTAGGGCACGAGGTACGCAGTCAGAGGCGGTGACACAAGCAGATGCGCACTGCGATGATAATCACCACTAGACATCAACGCTCCGCACTGTCGAAACACGCATCACAACGCGTGCTGCTGCTCTGGCGATGACACCGCACCTCAGCCATGTGGCGAGGTTGAACAGGTACTCGGTGTTGGCGCCCGATGGGCCGTGCGCGCGCGCAATAATTGCCGCAGCGTCGGCAGCGCTCGCCAGCCAGAAGTTGGGGTTGTCGGTGGTGCCTGCCGCACACAAAAGGAGTGGAACGCACATGCGTCAACATGGGCCATCACTATGTATCACTAACGTCGAGACGATGAATGGGAAGCCAAGAATGCATTGCAACGAGTTAACCGTAGAGGGCCAGCGAGAAACACAGGTGTGAAGGCGACGGAGGACACAACGCGATCGGCGCGTTCAAAAATTTGATCGCTGGCGATGACGTGGCATCCCACCACTGCAGATCTCATGGTCGTAAAAAGTAGCACCCCAGCTCAGGTGACCTTTTGTGCACGGCATCTGGAGGAAACATAGAGAACAGCTCACCGCTATGCACTGAATGCAACATCTGCAACTCAAAGTCTCTTGTAGCCGCCCCTTGGCTTGTGTCAAAAGCTGGTGGCCGACCACACATGCACTGCAAGTCGCAGTGCCCCAAATGCTGGGGCTGGCGCCGAGCTGCGGGGCACATCGCAGCTCAAATCGCCGCATGCATTCTGACAGCGTTGACGCGCCAGACAGCCGGCCTGTGAAGCTACCCGCATGTACACATGCAGACCTGTTTTGAAGCCTTCACACATACATACCACAAGCCCACGAGTACACACACACGTACACATACACACCTGTGTCAGGATACGGCATGTGTTCTGACTGAATTTACACGCCAGACAACATGTCTGCATATGTAGCGGCCTTCACACATACAAACAGACCTGGTTCGGGGTCTTGGTACTTACACACATACAGTACACAAACAGTCCACGAGTACACACAAGCACACCTGTGTACAGCAGGGCCTGCAGCACCTCCTCCTGCGCACCGCCGCTACGGTCGTGACAGTGCACGTCCACGATGCAGCGCGTGTAGCCGCCCTTCTCGCGGTGGTCGAGGTCTGCAAGCACCGCCTGCACGTCATCATCAGGCACCCTGTAAACGGCGCCGAACGTCTCTGACGGCGCGCTAGAGGGATCGCGCATGCCGAGGCTCTCCAGGTGGTCATCGGGCACGAGGGTTACGACGAGGCCCGGCGCAGCGGGTGTGCCCCTGTGGTCCATGCTGCGCTGCGCTGCGGGCGGGCGCATGGGCGTAGAGCAACTGGCGTTGGTCTAACTGGTGCCGTCAGCAACGTGAATGGCGTCTGCGCTGCGACTGACAGCTGCAGGGACTGAGGATGCAGTTGGGATGGTCGGTGCCACAATGATCACCAGTGACCCAATTTCTTCAAACAAAATGTCGCGTTGTTTAAGCGCACTGTGCCAGCATGGTCGCAAATGGGGCATTTTGATGCACTCAGCATCGCTGCTGTTGACTTCAAGACGCGTACTAACTTTTTACAGACGACAAGTATCGCCACAACAAGTTGAGGTACAGTTCTTCAGATCTGCTGACATTCTCACCAAACATACGCCGCCGTCCTTTGATGAAGCCCTGCCTCTTTTCATAGCTTGACCAGCTCTCCTCTGGTCTCCAGCACAGTGACCCATAACCGAAAATCCATAGGGGCTGCGGTAGCTGGTGGTGCTCTTCCTCCAATGAGCCGACCCAGACACCATTATCAGCGTCCCATGTGCGAACTACTTTGGTCGTGACAATCTCTGCTGGTGCCGCTGTGGCGGTGATGCCTTCCGCAGCATGAGGTGCTGCCGAGGCAGCAGTCATCTTTGGTGGCGTGAAGCCCTCCGTCAGAGACACGTAGCAGTATGAAAGTATAAGCAATGGCAGCAGGATTCCTTTAGATCCCCTAGTCATGTCATGAAGGTCATTCCCGCAAGCACAACTCAGCCAGGAGCGTCACCGCCAGACCTCAAACGCGGATCTGGGGAGTGAGTTGGCCAACCACATCTACAGCGGAGCGGCGTCAGAGGGCCTTCATTGCCTGATAAAACTCTTGTGAGTTCGAGCTGCACTCGCTGCTGCCTTGTCAGTCAGCTCAGAAATTAGGTTTGGCTTCAACACAGCTTCAACTACGAACCTACCAAAAGAGAGACGGTGAGAACTATGGCAGAGGCAGCGTCAGCGTCGCCAGCTGCAGGAGCGGGCCTCGACGTACACCAGATTCTGGCGGATGCAGAAGACAGGGGCATATCCATCCCGCGGTGAGTGTGTGAACAACATGTTCTGACTGATGCAGCAGTAGTATTTGAGAGGTTGTGTACATGATGCAGTATATCCTATTGTGCTGGCCGATGTTGTGAGTCGTGGTCCTCGACCGCCTTACGTCTAGTGCAGTGTAGATGCAAATGGGCCGGCTCATGCGATGTTCTTCGACTGAGTCGCACCACCAGAGCCTCACTAGCGCTCTGTGCACCTTGCCCCTGAGATTGCAACAATTGTCAGCAATCTAATTATGCAGACGTGCCCCTGAGACTGTAACAGTTGCCAACAATCTGACACTGCAGACTCCATGCTTGCTATCATGTGACAGGGGTAAGAAGGAGTGCAAGGAGGTGGTTGACTCCGTCATCAAGGTTGTGCAGGAGTACTCGGATGACAAAAAGGTGGAACCGGAAGCCGTCATCGCTGGGCTCGAGCACATGTGGGGCCTGACCGCTAAGGCGGGAAAGAAGCGCAAGGCGGAGATTGACAAGAGGGTGCCAGGGCCTGTTGGCAAGAAGCCCGTGGTTGACCAGGTATGTCCTTAGGCCATCCCATTCGGTAGTAACCTCCTTTCCCAGGCATTTGTCTAATGTTTGTGCGTGATCTTGATGGCAAATGTGGATGCCAGTGGTACTGCAGTTCTGGATAAATATTCGTAGTCACATGGTATGTGGCCTGCAATGGACTCTCTCGGTGTTTACCGCGCGCAGTGTTGACTGCACGTACTGCAGCGCATCGTGATGGTAGCTCCTCAGTGGCAGTTTTCACTTGCCCAGACGGCAGTCTCTGTGCTGCTGCACAGCCACATCTCAATGCCATCAATGTGCACGTGTGGATCAGATTGTCATCCAGCGAATGTGCGCGGAATCAGCTGATCAGACCATGGGTAATAGGCTGCTGTTACTTGCAAGTTCAAGTGTGATTCTTGCTAAATGCTAAATGGTGCACTCAGCGGGGAATGAGTGGCCGACACGGGGCAGCTCCGTGCTTCAAATTTGTTTTTAAGAAGCTATGTGTGCCCACGCACCTGCTACTTCAGGCGGTCATGAAGTGACCCATTGACGACAAGGGTGCCTTCCTATCACGATTTTATGGCGAATGCTAACTTGTGCGTCAAGAGGTGATCGCCTGAAACTTTCATGTGCCCATGCACCTGCTCCTTCAGGAGGTCATGGGGTGGCCCATGAACGACGACAATGCTTTCATATCACCATTTTATGCCGAATGTTAAGTGGTGCGTCAAGTGGCAATTGAGTGGCCAATACGGGGCAGCTCCATACTTCAAATTTATCTGAAGCAGCTCCATACTTCAATTCATCAAACGCAGGAGGTCATGGAGTGGCCCGTTGACGACAAGGGCACGTCCATGCGTGAGCTGTCCGAGCGCCTGTGCCTGGAGGCCAAGAAGCGCGGCATCGCGCTGCCGGAGGCGGACGAAAAGGCGGGTGACGCCCCCACCATCGCGCTCTGCACGGACGTCCTGGAGCAGTGCAAGACAGAGAGGAGCACCGTAGATGTCATACGCGCGCTGGCGCTGTTGCAGGAGAAGACGGGTGTCGCCGAGGAGCCGCGCGTCAAGAACCTCGTGGGCGACGTCAAGGCGAGTTCACACTTGAAGTTGGATGATGTCAAGGCGAGTACACACCTGAAGTTGGATTGAGAAAGCTCACGCTGCTGCAGGAGAAAACTGGCGTCGCGGAGGAGCCGCGCGTCAAGAACCTCGTGGGCGACATCAAGGCAAGTTCACACTTGAAGTTGGGTGATGTCAAGGCAAATCCACACTTAAAGTTGGCTCCTGAAAGGTGCGGAGGAGCCGTGCGTGAAGAACCTCGTGGGCGACGTCAAGGCAAGTTCAAATTTGAAGTTGGCTCATTGTCGGCAAGTTCACGGTTGAAGTTGGCATCGGAGGAAGGGTGAGGAGGAGCCGCGCGGCAAGAACCTCGTGGGTAACGTCAAGGCAAGTTCACAGTTGAAATTGGCATCAGAGGAAAGGGTGGGGAGGACGAGCCGCGCGGCAGGAACGTTGTGGGCGAGGTCAAGGCAAGTTCACACTTGAAATTGGCATCAGAGGAAGGGGAAGCCACGTGTCAAAAGATCGCGGGTTGACGTCAACGCAAGTACTTGCATCTGCTGCGCATCTTGTGCACGACACACCTCTCAGTCATGATCTCATTTAAGCCTTAAGGGTAGGGACAGGAGTAGGGCAAGTCTCGCTTCAGCGGCTCAATGGTACGCACACACGCAGGTGCTGACGCCATGCACGCCGCAGTCACATCAGGTTTGGCTTGCAACTGCGCCACCTGACTACCGTCACTCTTGAGCAGCTGCGTGCACCTTTGCAAGACAGGGGGGGGGGGGGGGGGGGGGGGGCGGGGGGGGGGAGGGGGGTACCTCGAGTTGACATGATATACACACCCTCATAGCACTGTCAACTCTTGCAGGCCTGAATGGGCAGGCGCAGGATAGGACGGTCAGCTCAGGGTTAGGGTTTCGGTTAAGGTCAGGTTAGGGCTACGGTCAGGGTTAGGGTTAGGAGCAGCTGCATACCCTCTCTGCAAGGAGGGGCGTCGCCAACTTCACCTCATCTACGCACATTCAACGCGCAAACTTGGCATTCGGATGTGCAGGTGCAGGAGAATACGGCGCTGGTGGAGGCGCTGCGCGAGCTGGCCAACTCGTACTTCAAGGCCGGCGCCAAGGACAGCAAGAACCGCATCAGAGGCGCCATGCTGCAGCGCGTAAGTTGCCTTCCTGTTCCATCATTGTTTGTGAACGCTGAAAATGTCCTTTAAGTACGGCATGCGAGGCAGGGGACGCTGAACTTGAAGTTTCTGGTAGGTGTAGTGATCAGCGGTTGGTCGCCTGAAGCGTGCCATTGAGCCTACAACATAAGAACAGTTGAAGTTTGTACACGGAAGGCCTAGAGGGTTGCTGTCAGATGCACCTGCAGACAAACATTGCACTTCCATCTCCATGGGACATGCATTGCGCAGCTGTAATGGAACCCTCACACCCCCCCCCCCGGATCCCACCCGCTGACTGAGGCCTGACCAACGGGGACTGCTGTCAACACTGGAGCGGTGTGCATTGCGTGTGCAGGCGATGTCACATTTGTAGTCATACGCGCCAGCGCAGAAGATGGCATGAATTTGTCTACACCACGAGAGCGATGATTGCTCTCCAAGATGAGTGGCATGAGCTTGGCATACTTGGCCAATGCCGTTGCATTTCTTGCACCAACAACCTTGGACGTTCAGCGAGTTCAATCTATTCTGCCTACGAGTCGCACCTGGCCTCAAGTATGAGCAGTGCTGCAATGTGCATGCAGCATGTATGCCACCGTCCAAGTGTCGAGCGGACGGCATGGCTATGAATGTTGCGTCAACAGCTGGCGCTTTTCTGTGTACGTGTGTGTGTATACATAGTGGCACACGCTTAACCCCTGCAAGGCTAGACCCTGAGCACCGCTGCTTGATGCTGGGGGAATGAGCTGTTGAATGTGAAGTTGCCATCATTGGTACGACCGCTGTGCCCATTTGAAGTTGCACATGCTGATTGCTGGTGAATCTCTGCGTTTGTGCAGGGAGCGACCGCCATCAGAGACCTTGACTGGGCCATCACTCCAGGTGCACTGTATGCCACGTCGCAGGGCTATTGTGACACGCATGCACACACCAACAGTTATGGTAGGAAATCTGACCTTGCCAGCAGTCACACTGTCAGCAATGTATAGCTGCAGCGGTAGGGTTGAAAGATGTCTCTGAAGATTCAGTAATTTGAGATATGCAAAGGAGTCTCTTGATATCATATATGGCCTTCAATGACTTTGTCACGTGCGGGGGCATGATGGTCCCTTGCTGGTTTACCAAACATATCTGCACGGTGGTTTTTGGTGGGTATTGAACAGCTGTTCAGTGTCAACAACCCTTGCAGGCACTTACATATGTCCCTATCATCAGGTGGCGTTTTGTGTCATAGATTCCTTATTGGCACTTCGGTGTCCCTGTGACGAGACCACAAACCTCAAGAAATCATGCAGGCATCGCGAGACTAAAGCACTGACTCGCTTGCACCATGATGCGTCTACATTGAAGTATGTATGGCCATGTTGTAGTTGTTGTTGAGCATTGTCTAATTTCGCAACAAGACATCTACATACACCATTTACTGTAGTACTTCGCATGTGTAAGCATTGTATCAATCACCCAAGCTCTTCCGCGCCTAAGCAAGAATCGACAAGAAAGTAAATCACAGTATTTGTTGATGGTATTGACCCCATGCCCTATGGCATACCACGCAGAGAACTGGCCACAATCTCTCCGCTTGCGTTGCACCCTTGAAACCTTTGCCCTATGGCCTGCTCGCCAAACCACAATATCTTCGCTTGCGTTGAACCCCTGCCCTGTGGCATGCCGCGCAGAGAACATGCCGGTTGCCTCCGGCAAGAGCGACAAGAAAGTGCCGAATGTCGGTCACGACACCATTGAGTACATCAAGGAGTTTTTTGAGACGGGCAAGATCACCAAGCTGGAAGAGGCCAAGATTGAGGAGTGAGCGGGCAACGACAAAGATAGCCATGCATGGTACATGCTGCATGATTGACGTGAATCATGCATGTTGCATGCATTGTATGATCAGTACTTCTCACATGTAGATGTGGACCCGCCATTGGCACTGGAGCCAGAGGGGAAGCACAAAAAAGGACCAACCACAATCAATCACAGAGCTAACGGAGGAACCGCGATGGCTCACTGACATAGTCTGTACATGTTGGGGGACAGCAGGATCAGGATAGTACATGTTGTCATAGGGGTGCATACATAAAGGGGGCAAATGAGGTATCATGTAAAATACCTGATGCGGTATGCACACCAGCGCCGCATCTTTGACACATAGTGGCGCTGCTCTTGAAACTCACCATGCTCGCGCAAGGCTATCAGTATCAGAAGGCGTGCAATATCTACAGAGAGACCTACGGGCTACAGGGACAGGCTGTGAGGTAGAAGTATGTTTTGCTGCACAGTGTTGGACCACAGACACCAGCACGCAGCAATGCAGAGACAAGCACCGCTGACAATGCTCCACATGAATACACTACATTTATATTTTGTCTGCGCTGATTTCCCGTGCGCCGGTGTTGTTCATTTTCCTGTAGCAATACACCATCAGTGTATCAGCAATCCAGCTGATACAGCTGCGCGCATATTACAGCAGTTGATCGAGAGAGCAGGCAGACCAATCGATGACAGGATGTAGTGCGTAAAGGTAGGCATATTGTTATTGTGAAGAAACTAACAATTATATATCAGACTACCTTCACTGCCTACCACCCCCCTCCACGCAGTGCGTCTGTGTGTATCTGATCGTGTCTGAAATCCCTGGTTGTGGCTGCAGTCGCCACTGCTGCTGTTGACCATGCACCTGTACAAAGGCACTAACTATCTGTGTAAGTTATGCCAGAACATGTTCATGCCATTGCTAAGTGTCACTATTGCCCTCTGTTTGGCATGACACTCTGCAAGAGCCCGCGCACCGGGAGTGTGCTCGGGCGACAGTACCCAGAATATTCTGTGAGCTAAAAGAGGCAGTGCCGCCGCTGCTGTGTGCACATGAGTATATGCACCGCAGTGGCGGCACAGCCACCATCAGTGTAAACTTGGCTTAATAAGGTGCTGATGCTTGGTATGCTCAGGGTGCGTTGCTCCTCACGACTCCCCCCAGTACAGCCCTGTACTGCGTCTTGAGCTCGCCTGCATGCGATTGCAAAAGAGCGAACAGTGGCTCAGTCAGTTGCTTGTCTTCACCATGCACACACTTGTACATTTTGAAAGTTCCGTTAATGCGATGCTTACCGATAGCGTTGAGTACATACACTGTGCCAACATTGTCAGGCCAATGGGCTGGAACATCTTGCCGTAAACAAAGCTTTTCGCTACTTTTGTACAGAGTAGCTGTGATGGATGCACTGTGCCAACAGTGTCACTCAGTTGCTGGAACCAGTTGTCATGCATGCAAAACTATCATGCTGGACTTCATGAGCTCATGGGTGCTTGTCACAAATCACACCACTTACGCAATCAGCTTGCGGGCGTTCATTGCAAACAACGCGAGCAATGGCCTCAGGTTGCAATGCATGCTTGAGCTCCTGAGAAGCCGAGACAGCATGCGCCCAGAGAGCTTTTGCGACAAACATAGAGGTAGTTGCTTTCCTTTACGAAATGCTCTGCACAGAACCTTCAGAGGGCGCGTGTAATGCGAAGGCGCTGTTGTTGACATGAGACTAATCAAACCCATCTGGGCTTTAACTTAATGTTTAAGTATCACAAACCTGCCTGCGTACCTATTTCGTCAATCAGTGGCCGCAGCTGCTTCTCATCCACAGCGCCCGTTTGCTCCACCATTGAATCCGCCAGATCGCGCAGCGCCGTCGCCTTTGACATGATCTCATCCTCCAGCTCCTCCCCAATGATAGCCTGTATTTGGAAGATGGTGTAACGCAGTGGGCGCTGTCAGCCCCCACAATGTTGAACTCTCATTGAGCGCTGTCATGACATCTCAGCAGGCTGGCTGTTGCTCGCTGCAAAGCTGCTGCAGCGCGCAACACTTGCCGCAGGTTCAGACAGAGACCACGTGACTGCAATCGGTGGTGAGATTGAAGTACGGGTGCCATCAACCACAGTCAACATATTGCGGCCTGCATTTGCCCTCGGGCAAAAGCGCTTGCTGGTCACAGATGATGTAACTACAGATGAGATTCCTGTTTGCACTGCAACGGACACCTGGCTGAAAACTGTTGTGTATCTGCCCGCAGGCAATGCACAGGGACGACTGTCTTTTGTTACTTTATTGTGGCTCCGCTTCCATTTTTTGCCTTCTATGAGACACCCTGGGTCAAATGTTGGCACAGCAGCGTGTAGGTATGTGAGCATGTTGTTGTTCAGGGGCGTCGCAAGCCTACTGTTGCAGAGTTTGCTGTAGTGTTAGCTATTGTAGCCTGTGTCATCAGGCCACAGCCGTTGCAGGTCACCATTTGCCTCAGGTCATTTGTTCTTTGAAATGGCGGCATTGAATGCGCAGCTTGCCTCACCCAAACTATGTTACTGGATGCACAGTCGGGCTTCGATGTTAGTCGGCAAGCAGAGGAAGACAGCCAAGGTGCTGTCAAACAGGTCGTGCCGTCACAGCACCAACCACGCTTCTTGTGTGATGTTGCTGTCGTGGCAATTGATACAGTATAGTATCTGCAATCAAGTGCCTGCCAGCATGTGGTCACTTGGATGACACTGATGGTACAAAATGAAAGCCCTCTCACCATCGTGTTCGCTCTTCTATGCTCATCTCCCCTCACTGCTGCTCTCCCCGCCCTATTTGCATCCTCGAAAAAGCTTTCGAGTGCCTCTCTGCCGGGATCGCTGGCTAGCCGTCGACAGCAGCGAGTCGCTCCTGTTGCTTGACGAAATGCAAGTGTCGACACCAAACCTAGACAGCTCGTCGGGCAGGCCAGCACAACAGCAGTGAGCGCTTCTTATGCATCGCGCACCCGCGCAGCTGCGCTGTGTCCCCAACCGAACCACTAAATGCAGACACCACTGCAGAGAACGGAGACTTCAACTTTGATGATACTTCAAACTTAACTGTTCAGCTCGTGCCGTATGCAGAGGTGAGGTCACCAGAAAAACACACATTTGCAAAGCGCAAGTATGTTTCAGCATTAGATATGTATTTATGTATGGGGTGTTAATGCATACACCAGTTTTTACGACTCTGCCACAACTAGACACAACAGAAGCCATGACAAACGAGGGACTAAGGCTAGTATCACACCCTCATCGCCAGGCACGCTCTGGTACACACTAGACAAGCAGTTCTCACCCCCCGATCTGAACAAAGCAGGAGCAGCAGCTGCACCGGCTGCCGCACAGTGGCGGCAGCAGCAGCTGCCGCACAGTGGCGGCAGCAGCAGTGGTACCAGCTGCCAAGGGGCCCTATTTCACGTGTAAGAGCCGCATTGCGTGTCCCCACGAGCAACAGCAGCCTCAAAACCCAGCAGCCGCCCATCTGTCCTACACGCTGACATTACGCTGACACGCAAAGCGCAGCCATCAGCTCAGACCCAGGTGCGCCAGTATCCTGTCGAGCTTGCGCTCGATTGCCGCGAGCCGCTGGTCCGTCGTGAGCCCTGCATCCGCGCCGTTGCCGGGCTGCTGCCCGCCGCCGCCGCTGCCGCGGGCGTGTAAGGCGCGAACGAAGGCCGCCCGCCGGCACCGCACCGGCGGCGGCCCCTGCGCAGGCACAGGCGGCGGCACGGTCGCAGGCACGGGAGGCGGGCCCCGCGACTGCACACCACCCCCTCCCCCTCCTGAGTCGCCCAGCCCTGCTGGCCGCGGCTTCACGGTGAAGGCCGGGATGGCGGCGCCGATGCGGGCACTGGCGGGGGGCCTGTGGAGGACGCGCGGCCGCTGTTTGGTGCGCCTGTTCATGGCGCCCGCCAGCTCGCTCATGAAGCCGCCCCCTGCCGCCACCGCCCCGCCGCCGCCGCCACCGCCGCCGCTTCTTCTGGTGGCGGCGTGGTTAGAAGCGCCGCCGCCGCCGCCGGCCGCCGCCGGCCCCGCCCCTCGATCTGTCTTCTTCTACACCCCCCCCTGCCGCCTTGGGCACAGACTGTCTGCTGTGTCCACTTTCTTGAGTCTAGCGCCGCCCTTAATCGCGGCGAGGAGGTCACCGGGCGGAGCTGCAGTGCCTGATGAGGGCTTTGCAGCAGGCACAGGGCTAGGTCCCTTGGCTGGGACCGGCGGGGGGCATGCTGGAAGGGGAGGGGGCCGCCGCGGATTTTCTGGCCGTTCCCATGTCGTCTGCCCGCTGCTTGCGTTGTGGTAGTCTGAAGCAACAGATCAAAAGGAGTGCACGTGAGCAAGGTGATGGGACGATCGTGCGCAACTTTCATGTTGTGATTCAGTTCTGTGATGGTGCACAGTTTTGGCGACAACTCACAGGCTTTACCTCCGGAGTAAAGAACTCCTTCCAGCCTCCTCCAATATCCGCCATGCCTAGTTCAGCAAGCTGGTCGGTGGCCTCTACAGAGCGCCTGGCACGCTTCCTGACGTGCTCCGCGCTGCTGGTGTTGCTGCTGCGATGACGCTGGAGGCCTGCGTGTTGTTTGGAGGCAGCGCACCGCAGCCGTCTCTCACTCGAAACTGTCAGAAAGTGCTTCGTTTTGCCTGATGGCGCTGCTTGTGGGTGATCAGCACGCGTAAGCTTCCAGGAACTGTTTCTTCACTACCAAGGGATTTCTGGAAGGAAGAAATCTGCTTCTTTTTTTAAGCCGACTGACAGTGTGTTGGGCAGGACGACACAGGGGGAGGCGCGCAGCGGCAGCAGCCATGGTGGGGGTTGAGCGGAGCTGGGTGCATGCGACCCTTGGTCTCTGCTTGCTGATCTCCAGCGCAAGGCTTGCGGATCGCAGCTGCACCCCGCACCAGTCTGGCTTGCGAGCTGGCTGCAGAGGCAATGCAGGCCAATCGCTGGTGTGCCAGCATTTGCGAACGACTTGCTGTAGCAGCAACCATCCTGCTCTGCGGCGCAGGCATGACATCAGCAGAATGGTGATGCGGGGGGGGCAGCCAGGCTCAACATTCGATCCTGCGCCGCAGACACAGGCCGCAGTGCAATGTACAGGGAAATAAAGCAGCATTCATCAAATTACGCAGTGCATTGAGTAGAGGTTTCTGGCGCAGCAGTGGGGCAAGGGCCCTCTGGCACCATTCTGAAGAGGAGACAGCCATCGGCGCGACTGGCGGCTATCGCACGTGCATTTTGCCATGAGCAAACTGCAAGTGCGATAGCCGCCAGTCGCGCCTTGGCTCTCCTCTTCAATGCTGCCAGAGGGCCCTTGGCCCCACTGCTGCGCCAGAAACCTCTACTCAATGCACTGCGTAATTTGATGAATGCTGCTTTTATTTCCCTGTACATTGCACTGCGGCCTGTGTCTGCCGGCGCAGGATCGAATGTTGAGCCTGGCTGCCCCCCCGCATCACCATTCTGCTGATGTCATGCCTGCGCCGCAGAGCAGGATGGTTGCTGCTACAGCAAGTCGTTCGCAAATGCTGGCACACCAGCGATTGGCCTGCATTGCCTCTGCAGCCAGCTCGCAAGCCAGACTGGTGCGGTGGTGCAGCTGCGATCCGCAAGCCTTGCGCTGGATGGATCAGCAAGCAGAGACCAAGGGTCGCATGCACCCAGCTCCGCTCAACCCCACCATGGCTGCTGCCGCTGCGCGCCTCCCCTGTGTCGTCCCTGCCCAACACACTGTCAGTCGGCTTAAAAAAAAGAAGCAGATTTCTTCCTTCCAGAAATCCCTTGGTAGTGAAGAAACAGTTCCTGGAAGCTTACGCGTTGCTGATCACCCACAAGCAGCGCCATCAGGCAAACGAAGCACTTTCTGACAGTTTCGAGTGAGACGGCTGCGGTGCGCTGCCTCCAAACAACACGCAGGCCTCCAGTCGTCATCGCAGCAGCAACACCAGCAGCGCGGAGCACGTCAGGAAGCGTGCCAGGCGCTCTGTAGAGGCCACCGACCAGCTTGCTGAACTAGGCATGGCGGATATTGGAGGAGGCTGGAAGGAGTTCTTTACTCCGGAGGGTAAAGCCTGTGAGTTGTCGCCAAACTGTGCACCATCACAGAACTGAATCACAACATGAAAGTTGCGCACGATCGTCCCATCACCTTGCTCACGTGCACTCCTTTTGATCTGTTGCTTCAGACTACCACAACGCAAGCAGCGGGCAGACGACATGGGAACGGCCAGAAATCCGCGGCGGCCCCCCTCCCCTTCCAGCAGGCCCCCGCCGGTCCCAGCCAAGGGACCTAGCCCTGTGCCTGCTGCAAAGCCCTCATCAGGCACTGCAGCTCCGCCCGGTGACCTCCTCGCCGCGATTAAGGGCGGCGCTAGACTCAAGAAAGTGGACACAGCAGACAAGTCTGTGCCCAAGGCGGCAGGGGGGGTCGTAGAAGACAGATCGAGGGGCGGCGGCGGCGGCGGCGGCGGCGGCGGCGGCGCTTCTAACCACGCCGCCACCAGAAGCGGCGGCGGTGGCGGCGGCGGCGGCGGTGGCGCAGGGGGCGGCTTCATGAGCGAGCTGGCGGGCGCCATGAACAGGCGCACCAACAGCGGCCGCGCGTCCTCCACAGGCCCCCCGCCAGTGCCCGCATCGGCGCCGCCCATCCCGGCCTTCACCGTGAAGCCGCGGCCAGCAGGGCTGGGCGACTCAGGAGGGGGAGGGGGTGGTGTGCAGTCGCGGGGCCCGCCTCCCGTGCCTGCGACCGTGCCGCCGCCTGTGCCTGCGCAGGGGCCGCCGCCGGTGCCGGTGCCGGGCGGGCGGCCTTCGTTCGCGCCTTACACGCCCGCGGCAGCGGCGGCGGCGGGCAGCAGCGGCAACGGCGCGGATGCAGGGCTCACGACGGACCAGCGGCTCGCGGCAATCGAGCGCAAGCTCGACAGGATACTGGCGCACCTGGGTCTGAGCTGATGGCTGCGCTTTGCGTGTCAGCGTAATGTCAGCGTGTAGGACAGATGGGCGGCTGCTGGGTTTTGAGGCTGCTGTTGCTCGTGGGGACACGCAATGCGGCTCTTACACGTGAAATAGGGCCCCTTGGCAGCTGGTACCACTGCTGCTGCCGCCACTGTGCGGCAGCTGCTGCTGCCGCCACTGTGCGGCAGCCGGTGCAGCTGCTGCTCCTGCTTTGTTCAGATCGGGGGGTGAGAACTGCTTGTCTAGTGTGTACCAGAGCGTGCCTGGCGATGAGGGTGTGATACTAGCCTTAGTCCCTCGTTTGTCATGGCTTCTGTTGTGTCTAGTTGTGGCAGAGTCGTAAAAACTGGTGTATGCATTAACACCCCATACATAAATACATATCTAATGCTGAAACATACTTGCGCTTTGCAAATGTGTTGTTTTTCTGGTGACCTCACCTCTGCATACGGCACGAGCTTGAACAGTTAAGTTTGAAGTATCATCAAAGTTGAAGTCTCCGTTCTCTGCAGTGGTGTCTGCATTTAGTGGTTCGGTTGGGGACACAGCGCAGCTGCGCGGGTGCGCGATGCATAAGAAGCGCTCACTGCTGTTGTGCTTGGCCTGCCCGACGAGCTGTCTAGGTTTGGTGTCGACACTTGCATTTCGTCAAGCAACAGGAGCGACTCGCTGCTGTCGACGGCTAGCCAGCGATCCCGGCAGAGAGGCACTCGAAAGCTTTTTCGAGGATGCAAATAGGGCGGGGAGAGCAGCAGTGAGGGAGATGAGCATAGAAGAGCGAACACGATTGGTGAGAGGGCTTTCATTTTGTACCATCAGTGTCATCCAAGTGACCACATGCTGGCAGGCACTTGATTGCAGATACTATACTGTATCAATTGCCACGACAGCAACATCACACAAGAAGCGTGGTTGGTGCTGTGACGGCACGACCTGTTTGACAGCACCTTGGCTGTCTCCTCTGCTTGCCGACTAACATCGAAGCCCGACTGTGCATCCAGTAACATAGTTTTGGGTGATGGGCAAGCTGCGCATTCAATGCCGCCATTTCAAAGAACAAATGACTTGAGGCAAATGGTGACCTGCAACGGCTGTGGCCTGATGACACAGGCTACAATAGCTAACACTACAGCAAACTCTGCAACAGTAGGCTTGCGACGCCCCTGAACAACAACATGCTCACATACCTACACGCTGCTGTGCCAACATTTGACCCAGGGTGTCTCATAGAAGGCAAAAAATGGAAGCGGAGCCACAATAAAGTAACAAAAGACAGTCGTCCCTGTGCATTGCCTGCGGGCAGATACACAACAGTTTTCAGCCAGGTGTCCGTTGCAGTGCAAACAGGAATCTCATCTGTAGTTTACATCATCTGTGACCAGCAAGCGCTTTTGCCCGAGGGCAAATGCAGGCCGCAATATGTTGACTGTGGTTGATGGCACCCGTACTTCAATCTCACCACCGATTGCAGTCACGTGGTCTCTGTCTGAACCTGCGGCAAGTGTTGCGCGCTGCAGCAGCTTTGCAGCGAGCAACAGCCAGCCTGCTGAGATGTCATGACAGCGCTCAATGAGAGTTCAACATTGTGGGGGCTGACAGCGCCCACTGCGTTACACCATCTTCCAAATACAGGCTATCATTGGGGAGGAGCTGGAGGATGAGATCATGTCAAAGGCGACGGCGCTGCGCGATCTGGCGGATTCAATGGTGGAGCAAACGGGCGCTGTGGATGAGAAGCAGCTGCGGCCACTGATTGACGAAATAGGTACGCAGGCAGGTTTTGTGATACTTAAACATTAAGTTAAAGCCCAGATGGGTTTGATTAGTCTCATGTCAACAACAGCGCCTTCGCATTACACGCGCCCTCTGAAGGTTCTGTGCAGAGCATTTCGTAAAGGAAAGCAACTACCTCTATGTTTGTCGCAAAAGCTCTCTGGGCGCATGCTGTCTCGGCTTCTCAGGAGCTCAAGCATGCATTGCAACCTGAGGCCATTGCTCGCGTTGTTTGCAATGAACGCCCGCAAGCTGATTGCGTAAGTGGTGTGATTTGTGACAAGCACCCATGAGCTCATGAAGTCCAGCATGATAGTTTTGCATGCATGACAACTGGTTCCAGCAACTGAGTGACACTGTTGGCACAGTGCATCCATCACAGCTACTCTGTACAAAAGTAGCGAAAAGCTTTGTTTACGGCAAGATGTTCCAGCCCATTGGCCTGACAATGTTGGCACAGTGTATGTACTCAACGCTATCGGTAAGCATCGCATTAACGGAACTTTCAAAATGTACAAGTGTGTGCATGGTGAAGACAAGCAACTGACTGAGCCACTGTTCGCTCTTTTGCAATCGCATGCAGGCGAGCTCAAGACGCAGTACAGGGCTGTACTGGGGGGAGTCGTGAGGAGCAACGCACCCTGAGCATACCAAGCATCAGCACCTTATTAAGCCAAGTTTACACTGATGGTGGCTGTGCCGCCACTGCGGTGCATATACTCATGTGCACACAGCAGCGGCGGCACTGCCTCTTTTAGCTCACAGAATATTCTGGGTACTGTCGCCCGAGCACACTCCCGGGTGCGCGGGCTCTTGCAGAGTGTCATGCCAAACAGAGGGCAATAGTGACACTTAGCAATGGCATGAACATGTTCTGGCATAACTTACACAGATAGTTAGTGCCTTTGTACAGGTGCATGGTCAACAGCAGCAGTGGCGACTGCAGCCACAACCAGGGATTTCAGACACGATCAGATACACACAGACGCACTGCGTGGAGGGGGGTGGTAGGCAGTGAAGGTAGTCTGATATATAATTGTTAGTTTCTTCACAATAACAATATGCCTACCTTTACGCACTACATCCTGTCATCGATTGGTCTGCCTGCTCTCTCGATCAACTGCTGTAATATGCGCGCAGCTGTATCAGCTGGATTGCTGATACACTGATGGTGTATTGCTACAGGAAAATGAACAACACCGGCGCACGGGAAATCAGCGCAGACAAAATATAAATGTAGTGTATTCATGTGGAGCATTGTCAGCGGTGCTTGTCTCTGCATTGCTGCGTGCTGGTGTCTGTGGTCCAACACTGTGCAGCAAAACATACTTCTACCTCACAGCCTGTCCCTGTAGCCCGTAGGTCTCTCTGTAGATATTGCACGCCTTCTGATACTGATAGCCTTGCGCGAGCATGGTGAGTTTCAAGAGCAGCGCCACTATGTGTCAAAGATGCGGCGCTGGTGTGCATACCGCATCAGGTATTTTACATGATACCTCATTTGCCCCCTTTATGTATGCACCCCTATATGACAACATGTACTATCCTGATCCTGCTGTCCCCCCAACATGTACAGACTATGTCAGTGAGCCATCGCGGTTCCTCCGTTAGCTCTGTGATTGATTGTGGTTGGTCCTTTTTTGTGCTTCCCCTCTGGCTCCAGTGCCAATGGCGGGTCCACATCTACATGTGAGAAGTACTGATCATACAATGCATGCAACATGCATGATTCACGTCAATCATGCAGCATGTACCATGCATGGCTATCTTTGTCGTTGCCCGCTCACTCCTCAATCTTGGCCTCTTCCAGCTTGGTGATCTTGCCCGTCTCAAAAAACTCCTTGATGTACTCAATGGTGTCGTGACCGACATTCGGCACTTTCTTGTCGCTCTTGCCGGAGGCAACCGGCATGTTCTCTGCGCGGCATGCCACAGGGCAGGGGTTCAACGCAAGCGAAGATATTGTGGTTTGGCGAGCAGGCCATAGGGCAAAGGTTTCAAGGGTGCAACGCAAGCGGAGAGATTGTGGCCAGTTCTCTGCGTGGTATGCCATAGGGCATGGGGTCAATACCATCAACAAATACTGTGATTTACTTTCTTGTCGATTCTTGCTTAGGCGCGGAAGAGCTTGGGTGATTGATACAATGCTTACACATGCGAAGTACTACAGTAAATGGTGTATGTAGATGTCTTGTTGCGAAATTAGACAATGCTCAACAACAACTACAACATGGCCATACATACTTCAATGTAGACGCATCATGGTGCAAGCGAGTCAGTGCTTTAGTCTCGCGATGCCTGCATGATTTCTTGAGGTTTGTGGTCTCGTCACAGGGACACCGAAGTGCCAATAAGGAATCTATGACACAAAACGCCACCTGATGATAGGGACATATGTAAGTGCCTGCAAGGGTTGTTGACACTGAACAGCTGTTCAATACCCACCAAAAACCACCGTGCAGATATGTTTGGTAAACCAGCAAGGGACCATCATGCCCCCGCACGTGACAAAGTCATTGAAGGCCATATATGATATCAAGAGACTCCTTTGCATATCTCAAATTACTGAATCTTCAGAGACATCTTTCAACCCTACCGCTGCAGCTATACATTGCTGACAGTGTGACTGCTGGCAAGGTCAGATTTCCTACCATAACTGTTGGTGTGTGCATGCGTGTCACAATAGCCCTGCGACGTGGCATACAGTGCACCTGGAGTGATGGCCCAGTCAAGGTCTCTGATGGCGGTCGCTCCCTGCACAAACGCAGAGATTCACCAGCAATCAGCATGTGCAACTTCAAATGGGCACAGCGGTCGTACCAATGATGGCAACTTCACATTCAACAGCTCATTCCCCCAGCATCAAGCAGCGGTGCTCAGGGTCTAGCCTTGCAGGGGGTTAAGCGTGTGCCACTATGTATACACACACACGTACACAGAAAAGCGCCAGCTGTTGACGCAACATTCATAGCCATGCCGTCCGCTCGACACTTGGACGGTGGCATACATGCTGCATGCACATTGCAGCACTGCTCATACTTGAGGCCAGGTGCGACTCGTAGGCAGAATAGATTGAACTCGCTGAACGTCCAAGGTTGTTGGTGCAAGAAATGCAACGGCATTGGCCAAGTATGCCAAGCTCATGCCACTCATCTTGGAGAGCAATCATCGCTCTCGTGGTGTAGACAAATTCATGCCATCTTCTGCGCTGGCGCGTATGACTACAAATGTGACATCGCCTGCACACGCAATGCACACCGCTCCAGTGTTGACAGCAGTCCCCGTTGGTCAGGCCTCAGTCAGCGGGTGGGATCCGGGGGGGGGGGTGAGGGTTCCATTACAGCTGCGCAATGCATGTCCCATGGAGATGGAAGTGCAATGTTTGTCTGCAGGTGCATCTGACAGCAACCCTCTAGGCCTTCCGTGTACAAACTTCAACTGTTCTTATGTTGTAGGCTCAATGGCACGCTTCAGGCGACCAACCGCTGATCACTACACCTACCAGAAACTTCAAGTTCAGCGTCCCCTGCCTCGCATGCCGTACTTAAAGGACATTTTCAGCGTTCACAAACAATGATGGAACAGGAAGGCAACTTACGCGCTGCAGCATGGCGCCTCTGATGCGGTTCTTGCTGTCCTTGGCGCCGGCCTTGAAGTACGAGTTGGCCAGCTCGCGCAGCGCCTCCACCAGCGCCGTATTCTCCTGCACCTGCACATCCGAATGCCAAGTTTGCGCGTTGAATGTGCGTAGATGAGGTGAAGTTGGCGACGCCCCTCCTTGCAGAGAGGGTATGCAGCTGCTCCTAACCCTAACCCTGACCGTAGCCCTAACCTGACCTTAACCGAAACCCTAACCCTGAGCTGACCGTCCTATCCTGCGCCTGCCCATTCAGGCCTGCAAGAGTTGACAGTGCTATGAGGGTGTGTATATCATGTCAACTCGAGGTACCCCCCTCCCCCCCCCCGCCCCCCCCCCCCCCCCCCCCCCCCTGTCTTGCAAAGGTGCACGCAGCTGCTCAAGAGTGACGGTAGTCAGGTGGCGCAGTTGCAAGCCAAACCTGATGTGACTGCGGCGTGCATGGCGTCAGCACCTGCGTGTGTGCGTACCATTGAGCCGCTGAAGCGAGACTTGCCCTACTCCTGTCCCTACCCTTAAGGCTTAAATGAGATCATGACTGAGAGGTGTGTCGTGCACAAGATGCGCAGCAGATGCAAGTACTTGCGTTGACGTCAACCCGCGATCTTTTGACACGTGGCTTCCCCTTCCTCTGATGCCAATTTCAAGTGTGAACTTGCCTTGACCTCGCCCACAACGTTCCTGCCGCGCGGCTCGTCCTCCCCACCCTTTCCTCTGATGCCAATTTCAACTGTGAACTTGCCTTGACGTTACCCACGAGGTTCTTGCCGCGCGGCTCCTCCTCACCCTTCCTCCGATGCCAACTTCAACCGTGAACTTGCCGACAATGAGCCAACTTCAAATTTGAACTTGCCTTGACGTCGCCCACGAGGTTCTTCACGCACGGCTCCTCCGCACCTTTCAGGAGCCAACTTTAAGTGTGGATTTGCCTTGACATCACCCAACTTCAAGTGTGAACTTGCCTTGATGTCGCCCACGAGGTTCTTGACGCGCGGCTCCTCCGCGACGCCAGTTTTCTCCTGCAGCAGCGTGAGCTTTCTCAATCCAACTTCAGGTGTGTACTCGCCTTGACATCATCCAACTTCAAGTGTGAACTCGCCTTGACGTCGCCCACGAGGTTCTTGACGCGCGGCTCCTCGGCGACACCCGTCTTCTCCTGCAACAGCGCCAGCGCGCGTATGACATCTACGGTGCTCCTCTCTGTCTTGCACTGCTCCAGGACGTCCGTGCAGAGCGCGATGGTGGGGGCGTCACCCGCCTTTTCGTCCGCCTCCGGCAGCGCGATGCCGCGCTTCTTGGCCTCCAGGCACAGGCGCTCGGACAGCTCACGCATGGACGTGCCCTTGTCGTCAACGGGCCACTCCATGACCTCCTGCGTTTGATGAATTGAAGTATGGAGCTGCTTCAGATAAATTTGAAGTATGGAGCTGCCCCGTATTGGCCACTCAATTGCCACTTGACGCACCACTTAACATTCGGCATAAAATGGTGATATGAAAGCATTGTCGTCGTTCATGGGCCACCCCATGACCTCCTGAAGGAGCAGGTGCATGGGCACATGAAAGTTTCAGGCGATCACCTCTTGACGCACAAGTTAGCATTCGCCATAAAATCGTGATAGGAAGGCACCCTTGTCGTCAATGGGTCACTTCATGACCGCCTGAAGTAGCAGGTGCGTGGGCACACATAGCTTCTTAAAAACAAATTTGAAGCACGGAGCTGCCCCGTGTCGGCCACTCATTCCCCGCTGAGTGCACCATTTAGCATTTAGCAAGAATCACACTTGAACTTGCAAGTAACAGCAGCCTATTACCCATGGTCTGATCAGCTGATTCCGCGCACATTCGCTGGATGACAATCTGATCCACACGTGCACATTGATGGCATTGAGATGTGGCTGTGCAGCAGCACAGAGACTGCCGTCTGGGCAAGTGAAAACTGCCACTGAGGAGCTACCATCACGATGCGCTGCAGTACGTGCAGTCAACACTGCGCGCGGTAAACACCGAGAGAGTCCATTGCAGGCCACATACCATGTGACTACGAATATTTATCCAGAACTGCAGTACCACTGGCATCCACATTTGCCATCAAGATCACGCACAAACATTAGACAAATGCCTGGGAAAGGAGGTTACTACCGAATGGGATGGCCTAAGGACATACCTGGTCAACCACGGGCTTCTTGCCAACAGGCCCTGGCACCCTCTTGTCAATCTCCGCCTTGCGCTTCTTTCCCGCCTTAGCGGTCAGGCCCCACATGTGCTCGAGCCCAGCGATGACGGCTTCCGGTTCCACCTTTTTGTCATCCGAGTACTCCTGCACAACCTTGATGACGGAGTCAACCACCTCCTTGCACTCCTTCTTACCCCTGTCACATGATAGCAAGCATGGAGTCTGCAGTGTCAGATTGTTGGCAACTGTTACAGTCTCAGGGGCACGTCTGCATAATTAGATTGCTGACAATTGTTGCAATCTCAGGGGCAAGGTGCACAGAGCGCTAGTGAGGCTCTGGTGGTGCGACTCAGTCGAAGAACATCGCATGAGCCGGCCCATTTGCATCTACACTGCACTAGACGTAAGGCGGTCGAGGACCACGACTCACAACATCGGCCAGCACAATAGGATATACTGCATCATGTACACAACCTCTCAAATACTACTGCTGCATCAGTCAGAACATGTTGTTCACACACTCACCGCGGGATGGATATGCCCCTGTCTTCTGCATCCGCCAGAATCTGGTGTACGTCGAGGCCCGCTCCTGCAGCTGGCGACGCTGACGCTGCCTCTGCCATAGTTCTCACCGTCTCTCTTTTGGTAGGTTCGTAGTTGAAGCTGTGTTGAAGCCAAACCTAATTTCTGAGCTGACTGACAAGGCAGCAGCGAGTGCAGCTCGAACTCACAAGAGTTTTATCAGGCAATGAAGGCCCTCTGACGCCGCTCCGCTGTAGATGTGGTTGGCCAACTCACTCCCCAGATCCGCGTTTGAGGTCTGGCGGTGACGCTCCTGGCTGAGTTGTGCTTGCGGGAATGACCTTCATGACATGACTAGGGGATCTAAAGGAATCCTGCTGCCATTGCTTATACTTTCATACTGCTACGTGTCTCTGACGGAGGGCTTCACGCCACCAAAGATGACTGCTGCCTCGGCAGCACCTCATGCTGCGGAAGGCATCACCGCCACAGCGGCACCAGCAGAGATTGTCACGACCAAAGTAGTTCGCACATGGGACGCTGATAATGGTGTCTGGGTCGGCTCATTGGAGGAAGAGCACCACCAGCTACCGCAGCCCCTATGGATTTTCGGTTATGGGTCACTGTGCTGGAGACCAGAGGAGAGCTGGTCAAGCTATGAAAAGAGGCAGGGCTTCATCAAAGGACGGCGGCGTATGTTTGGTGAGAATGTCAGCAGATCTGAAGAACTGTACCTCAACTTGTTGTGGCGATACTTGTCGTCTGTAAAAAGTTAGTACGCGTCTTGAAGTCAACAGCAGCGATGCTGAGTGCATCAAAATGCCCCATTTGCGACCATGCTGGCACAGTGCGCTTAAACAACGCGACATTTTGTTTGAAGAAATTGGGTCACTGGTGATCATTGTGGCACCGACCATCCCAACTGCATCCTCAGTCCCTGCAGCTGTCAGTCGCAGCGCAGACGCCATTCACGTTGCTGACGGCACCAGTTAGACCAACGCCAGTTGCTCTACGCCCATGCGCCCGCCCGCAGCGCAGCGCAGCATGGACCACAGGGGCACACCCGCTGCGCCGGGCCTCGTCGTAACCCTCGTGCCCGATGACCACCTGGAGAGCCTCGGCATGCGCGATCCCTCTAGCGCGCCGTCAGAGACGTTCGGCGCCGTTTACAGGGTGCCTGATGATGACGTGCAGGCGGTGCTTGCAGACCTCGACCACCGCGAGAAGGGCGGCTACACGCGCTGCATCGTGGACGTGCACTGTCACGACCGTAGCGGCGGTGCGCAGGAGGAGGTGCTGCAGGCCCTGCTGTACACAGGTGTGCTTGTGTGTACTCGTGGACTGTTTGTGTACTGTATGTGTGTAAGTACCAAGACCCCGAACCAGGTCTGTTTGTATGTGTGAAGGCCGCTACATATGCAGACATGTTGTCTGGCGTGTAAATTCAGTCAGAACACATGCCGTATCCTGACACAGGTGTGTATGTGTACGTGTGTGTGTACTCGTGGGCTTGTGGTATGTATGTGTGAAGGCTTCAAAACAGGTCTGCATGTGTACATGCGGGTAGCTTCACAGGCCGGCTGTCTGGCGCGTCAACGCTGTCAGAATGCATGCGGCGATTTGAGCTGCGATGTGCCCCGCAGCTCGGCGCCAGCCCCAGCATTTGGGGCACTGCGACTTGCAGTGCATGTGTGGTCGGCCACCAGCTTTTGACACAAGCCAAGGGGCGGCTACAAGAGACTTTGAGTTGCAGATGTTGCATTCAGTGCATAGCGGTGAGCTGTTCTCTATGTTTCCTCCAGATGCCGTGCACAAAAGGTCACCTGAGCTGGGGTGCTACTTTTTACGACCATGAGATCTGCAGTGGTGGGATGCCACGTCATCGCCAGCGATCAAATTTTTGAACGCGCCGATCGCGTTGTGTCCTCCGTCGCCTTCACACCTGTGTTTCTCGCTGGCCCTCTACGGTTAACTCGTTGCAATGCATTCTTGGCTTCCCATTCATCGTCTCGACGTTAGTGATACATAGTGATGGCCCATGTTGACGCATGTGCGTTCCACTCCTTTTGTGTGCGGCAGGCACCACCGACAACCCCAACTTCTGGCTGGCGAGCGCTGCCGACGCTGCGGCAATTATTGCGCGCGCGCACGGCCCATCGGGCGCCAACACCGAGTACCTGTTCAACCTCGCCACATGGCTGAGGTGCGGTGTCATCGCCAGAGCAGCAGCACGCGTTGTGATGCGTGTTTCGACAGTGCGGAGCGTTGATGTCTAGTGGTGATTATCATCGCAGTGCGCATCTGCTTGTGTCACCGCCTCTGACTGCGTACCTCGTGCCCTACTGCGCGAGCTGCAAAGTGTGGGGCACAAATCGTTTGGTCTACAGTCACAGGCAGGGGTTACTCCAGGCGTGGCGGGGGGGCAGTGAGTCCCGCCTTTAGATTTCTCATCTAGTTCAGAGTTGGCTGTCGTTGCCACACTGAGCCGCTGTATATTGCGCGGTGGCTGACTCGCTGCTGTTGGCGCTGCAAGCGCTGCCGTGTGCACGTATGTGCATGCGTGCCTTCAAATCGTGCAGCGCACGACACCCTGCACACTGGTCATCAGCTGCGGTGAACGAACACCAGGCAGCTTGTCACAAGTGTTGATGCTGATCACTTGTGTATGCATGTACATGTATGCATGTACATACTTAGCTTGCAGCAATGCCATTGCGCGGATATTGCACCACCGGCTCGCAAGTCATGCACTAGCCCGCATGGTCGTAGAGTTAGGGTTTAGGGTTGAGGTTAGGTTTAGGTGAGCCCTGCAGTGATGCCTTTGCACCTTGTTGGTTTCGCCCATGTGTCATCGTGCCAGAGAGCCGTGCCACAGACGCCGTCAGCCTGAGCGCCGTGTGTCTGGCCATCAAGAAGCCTGCAGAAGCGCAGTGCACTCCAAATTCTGCGCTGCAATCCGCCACCTGTACAAGGTGGCCGACTCAGTTGCGATGCACATTTGTTCTGCTGCCCTGCAGGTCAGCCGGCGCGGTGGACGAGCACGTTGTGGAAATAGAAGAGGTGGTGTTGTCGCTAGTGGTAAAGCCAGAGGGCACCGCGCTCGCTGGGGCTGCGGTCACAGCGACAGAGGACGTCACAGCGTTATGACATGAGTAGAATGACTGCATCTGATAATATCACACTACGCCGCACTTCATCGCACCACACCTTCGTCTGGCTGCTGCAGCCATTTAATTACATACTGTTGGGTCACTCACATTGTTTGAAAGTGTTGTATTAGGCCACGGGTGACGCCATTGTCTTGCCATCGGGCAAGCCGTGTGGATGCTTTGCGTACCTCGTGTGCTGTGCGATGTACAGACTTTACAGTATTGTATACGCCGTGACTTTCGTCCTCCTTTTTGCCGCCGTGCGTGAGAGCTGTGTGCGGTTGCCGAGCATGGTTTCCTTTGTTGAGCACGAGCTGCGCGCTTCATGTCGTATATGATTGCTCAATGCAAGCATTGTACCACCATCTGTGCTCTGTATCCCGGCTGCGCTGCCCTTGCGGGGTGCTGCTTGCCTGCACCGGTCCGTATATTCGTTCTGGCGGGACTCATATGTACGCTCATATGGTATATACGGTCATACGGCGTAGGCTGTATATGTCAACCCTGAGTCAAAACAAATGTCCTACGTTAAGTTGAAGGGTTGTTGGGTTCATACGCACCTTTGCCCTCTTACTGCGTGCTTGCGTGCATCATATAGGCGGCAACCAGTGACATGATGACTTTGAGGCCATATCGACTTCAACTTGTCCTTGAATTATCACATCTCTGCAGCAGTGGCACCGTAGGACCCCAATGTTCATCTTTGGTGGTTTTTCTGTGCACTCGACACTCACACTGTGCACGATGTAAACATGTCATTGAAGCTCGTCTGCGACCTCGCACAGACACACTGCTCTGGCAGAGTTCGCATGCAGCGTAGTATCATGTTCATAGTGGCGGTGGCGACGCTGAGAACGGGCGCAGGCACAAGAAGATTAGGCGCCATACTGCACTTGGTGCACAAAGAAGCCAGTAACCAAGGACTGCTTGCTGCATCTCTAGGACTAGCTGGAGGCACAATGTTGTATGCATCAGCACTTGCATCTGTGACACCAATTGTTGGCCAACTGACCAATCATGACGTGTCGGTCCAATGGCGCTGGTGCATTGTAATTTTTTGTATGCCTGACGTACTGATCTTATGTACATTTATTTATAAGTAATGTACCAGAGGTTCACTTCTGTGACGACACTACAGTACCTGGCGAGCCGCATGCATGCAGAGTGATTCGTGACCATGTGTGGTCTGTTGCTCTGTCAGCACGTTTTGTTCAGCTAAGCACAACGAGACAGGTGCTGCAAGCAAGGCACACGCAGGCAGCAATGCGATGATACAGGAAGAACACAAACAATATGCACGCCAAACATTCATAAAGAAGCAACAGCAGCGAGCAACACATGCGCAAACAGAGAACGAGAGCCTGCGGGTGTAGCTGCATCAAGGTATCATTGACCAGAGGCGGAACCACAGGCGAAGTCCCATACCAGCTGCCTCCACAGCAGGAAGGGATGGGACCTTGCAGGAAAGCAGTTGCTTAACCCGACTTGTGCATCTGGTGGCGGCCAGTGGTCTTTGTGTGCTGTCCACGGACGCGCACACCCCAGTAGTGGCGGATACCACGGTGGGAGCTGAGGGGAGGGGGGGGGAGGGGAGAGAGGGTAGCCATGGTCAGATGCAGTGCATACATTTGACGAAAGAAACAGTTGATCATGGATGACCTTGCTGGAATGCAGCATGGCACGCATTTCCAATCTACTCTTGAACGCCTGACGTCCTCCAGGAGGTACACAGTGTACTTCAACTTTCATCAAGCTGGGTCCCCGTGTTCCCCCTAGAAGTGCAGCAAGGTGCCTGACGGTTACTCAAAGACCACAAACTGTAAGACAGCAAGCCATATGCCCCACGATTACAATCTGCCAACTGTAACAGTGGTTTTCAGCGCCAATGCATCTGCCGCTGATGTCAGCGCCGCACACGTCTTTATGACCTGTGAAACCCATGTCAACGATGGTGCAGCGCTGTTTCCACACGTGCATGTTGAAGCACGCTGGACGCTACATCGATAATGGCAAGTAATGCACTCAGACTTCTGATCAGAGAGGGAGCAAATCTTCACCCTGGAGGCTCATCGGCAAAGCTCAAATTGAAGCTGATTCATGTGCGTCTGGAGGGCTGGCCCTCACCCTGAAGAAAAACCCTAAGCCTAAGGTGCACTGCGGCAGAAGGTGCAGGTGTGCACACCAAAGTTATCCAACGCTCTTGCGGGTCAAAATAGTGGCCGCAGCAGCAGCGAAGACACCTGCAACAGCACGATCAGTCCGCACCTACAGCAGCACCGCTGCGATCACAGCGCCATGCACCGTTTCTACAGCAACTGCTGCTGTTGCGCTGCGCTATGGCCGCTGCTGCTACACCCTACCCCTGAGGATGTAAAGTCAAAGGTGAGGGGTCGTGTGCGGCTTCTCAGCTGCGCAACTGCCCTCAGCCGACTGCATAGAGCCAGCACAGCACCCAGTGTTGCAGCTAACGCGAGTTCGCCAGTGACACGATCTCACTTGCGCTCTGGCTTTCTGAGTCTGCATTGCTGCTGGTACCCGTTGCTTCGGCCTCACGTCATGGCCACCTTTCCCAAAACTGAATTATGCCAGGCTACTGGAAGCTGCTGACAACGACCACAGGGGGTTTCGTGCAGCGCTTCCCCAGTCAATTCTGCAGCTGAGTCGCTCGTCATGATATCGCCACATGAGAGGGGGCGCCACCGTCACCGTCACCGCCACGCCCCCCACTCCTCATACCCTCCTTCCCCAGTTCCCCACGCACACGCGGCCAGCTCGCAACTGCCAGAAGCAGTGCTCTCCAGCAGTACTTCCGGCTTCGCCAGATCCGCAACGCGTCCCGCGCAGAGCTCCTGCAGCGCTGTGGGCCTGTGTGCCGGCATTAATAAAAGAGGACCTACCTGGCCGACTTGCAGCGTGGTGCCATTGTAAAGAATAGCGTGGAGCACAGCGTTCAAATTTTGATGGGTACTTGATAAATAGCATTCAGCCGCAGAGAGCAGCTGATGTTTGCAAGGGTGTTGATTCAGGGGGCGACATCACAGTAGCAGACGGCCATCTGGAGGTATGAACGCTGTGGCCAACAGACAGTTTCGCTTGCAGCAGCGCTCACCGGATCTTCTTCAGGCGCTCCAGGTCCTCGCGCAGCTTCTGTGCAATGTTCTGGGCAAAGGTCTGTCCGGACTTGCCGGTCTTCCAGTCGCGCTGCCTGTTGAGGAACCAGTCGGGCACCTTGAACTGGCGGGGGTTCTGGATGATGGCCACCAGCTTCTCGATCTCGTCGGCTGTGAGCATACCAGCACTGTGCAGGAGAGCAGTAGAACATGGCGATGTCAGCTTGGCGGTTGTAATGATGCTCAAAAAAGGTGGGTGACCAGAGGGGCATCGTGACAGGCAGCCCGATTCCGCCAAGCAATTATTGACAACTGCAAGTCTACAAAAGTCCCAGCCCTTGTGATTGTGCGTCGGAATACCGTGTTAATTGATAGGGAACAGTGATCAGGACACGAAGATCAAGCACAGCACAGTATGACTGCAATACCGACAAGCGCCTGGTGAAGAGCACCGCAAAGCAGTAGCAACAGTCGGTTCAGACGCTCTACATCACAGATACTGCTGTGCTTACCGCTTGGTGTGGTCGACCTCAGCCTTCTTGCAGATGAGGTTGGAGAACCGGCGCCCAACACCAGGCACCTTGGTCAGGGCGTACATGACCTTGATGCGGCCATCGATGTTGGTGTTGAGAATACGCAGAATGTGCTGGAAGTCGGGGCCCACCACAAGGTCCGACTGCAAGGCAATGAAAACCGAAGCAAAATGTTTGAGATTAGCGATGCAATCGCTCACACCATCCCGTCACAAACAACACTTCGCGATCCCACAGCAATTGGTCTGGTTTCTGTGCCACACGCCCAGACACTGGCCAGTGTGCACACCCCAAGCACAGCCTTCCGTCCTGCTCCCTGTTTTATCCTGCGCAGCTCACCATGATCGCCACGCTCCGCTCGAACCCGCTGCAAGCCTGTGCTACAAGCCAGCCACACTTCCCGATTACTTTTTAATTGGGCACTGCCGCACTGAAAAAAAAGTGAAAATCATCTTTTTGCAAAATCTCTCTGCAGGGCTCTTGCGTGCACGGTAGGCACTGGACAACATGGCTGCGGCTGGCACAGCGACGGTCAAGGCTGTACTCAGCGGAGATACCCTTGTCTTGATTGGCAGGTCAACAGGGGGGCCCCCACCGGAGCTGCAGTTATCCCTGAGCGGATTGGCAGCACCTAAGGTACGCCGATGGCATGCCGGTTTGCGTTGCGGCTCACTGCGCGGCTCTAGTTGATCATTTGCAAAGCGTTTCCGCGCTTGCGGGCCTTGCGGGCCTACGCTGCGCAACGTTTGCGGTCGTGTGTAGATTACTGTCAGCACCCGCCGGCGTCTGAACATGTCCGCAACGGCTGCGGGTGTCAAAGCAATAAGCTTAGGCACATCGCTATGATCCCCAAGAAGAATAGACCAAAATCTGATGTGCCGTCAGCTGCTGTCAAGCATTTCTGGCACATAACTCTGAGTGATCCGTATCTTTGACGTTTCCTGTCGAAGCTCGGTGTGAAGTTGGCCATATGTCTAATGTAAGATGTATGTTGAAGAGTACATCAGCAAGTAACTGTCACTGGACGCCTCGTGCGACCCGTACCGAAGGGATAGTCAGCTGGCGTTCGACTTGCACCGATTGCATGCGTTCGATCACAACTTCAAGTTCACCATTGCAGGTCATTGACCTCATTGGGTACAAGTTCGCGAAATTAGTCGCAGATATATGACAAGCAGTCGCACACAATCGCACATGACCATGCGCAGGAGCAGCTGCGTGCATCAGTGCACAGTCAACGTGACGGCGTATGCTCTTTGCAAGGTGATGACCCCTGCTCTACACCCCGAGCTCAGACGCACACATAGCCACCGATGTTCATTGCTTGAGTCTGTTTGACGCGTACAATTCGAACTCCTCTGATGCCTGGTAGCTCAGCAGCTTGCAGCTCCCAACCAAACCTATGCCGCATTTCTGAACCAAGCACGCGGTCTCGCATGTGTTTTACACTCTTTCGATGCTATTTGCACGGCGCGCGCACGCAGATCGGCCGCGGCACGGGCACCACCGAGGAGCCATGGCGTGGGAGAGCCGCGAGTTCCTGCGCCAGCTCACCATAGGCAAGCAGGTCGCCTTCAAAGTCGACTACAAGGGCGGCATGCGCACCTTTGGCACGGTGACCATGGACAATGAATCGCTCAACGCGGTCGTGGCGCGGGAGGGGTGGGCGAAGGTGAACGCGCGCGAGGGCGACTCTGCGACGGAGGCGGAGGAGCTGAAGCGCCTCGGCGCGGCGGCGGAGGCGGCAAGGAAGGGTATGTATGCAGGGCCGGGGCGGGGGCGCGACGTGAAGTGGTCGGGCGTTGACACGGGCGCTGCTGCAGGCGCACCGGTGAGCAGGGTGGCAGCGGGCAAACGGAATCTGTGTTGTGAGCATGCGAGCGTGCGTCATGTTGACATGAAGAACTATTCAGACATGAGCGCAATCTGGAGCTGAAGTTGATGCGATCTCATGCAGGTACACACCGTAACCCCATGCGTGTAGGCCTTGTATGTGGTTGATTGATTGATTGGCAGTTTGTGCTTGCACATGAGACTTGGTCCGCCATACGGCTCAGTCGAGCGTAGCTCAAGGGCTTGCAGGTTTGGGCTACGATAGGGCAAGGCAGTTCATTCATTGCATTGGTTGGGGCAGGTCAGGTCAGTTTATCTGGTGAGCATCACCCCCTCTTCTGGCCTTTTGACCGACCCTTTATCGTGTTGCACTTAATTTCTAGCCTTTGCTTGGAGATCAACATACCATTTGTGAGCTTCTCAGTGGTGCGTTCATGAGCATTCAGCCTCATGTACACAGCTAAGACCTACTGTAGAACCTGCGATCATGACCCAAACTTCAACCTACCCCTAACTTGAACCCTACAGTACATATTGCAGCTAATCCTATCGTTTGATCTGTGCTAGTTTGCTTTATTGCGTTAGTGCTTTCCCTAATTGCAAGTGAAAGTGTTCATCAGTGTCGAGTCGCCTCAATACGCTAATGTTGCTGTATTGCAGTGGCGTGCTCACTTGTTTGTTTCGGCATAGCTGACGGATGTATGTCAAGTGGCATTGACGTGTGTCAGTTGCACATAAAACTGACACACCGCCTTGAAGTACAAGTATGAAGGACTCAGAGGCAGTATAGAACATGAAACGCCTGTCCTGTTTGGCAGTACCCAGCTTCTGCGGCATGACGCGTGTCGCGCATCGAGAGCCTATATTGTGTGCTACGGTGCAGCGTCAACATGCACAACATTGCTGACAATATTGGCATATGCACATCCCTCTGGAAGGCAACCTAAACACAAACTTCAACTACACCAGCCTCTACCTCATGTTGCACGCCATCATGGCGCACGCTTGCGGACTGCAGCCTGCGCCCTGGCAATACCATTGTGTACATGTGTGCTTCAGCTCATATTCAGCCATGTTCCCCAAGGGGTGCGTCCTGTACCGACACCAGCCCCTGTGCGCCTGAGCATCACCATCAAGCGCGTGCACGACAGCTCGTGCATGCGAGCGATGTACACGCGCTCGCGTAATGTGTGGTCATAACTCAGGTCTGGGCGTGGGCGCTGGTTTCGTATGATGGACAGCATCACGCGCATACACGCAACAACGCGCGCCGCCAGCAGCGCGCGCACCGCGGCACTTGACACACCTGCACGCGGGCGTCTAACCCTGGTAGATGTGCAGGCACTGGCGCACTGTATTTGTACCACCGTCTACCATCGCCTGGACTGCGCTAATCGGCCTTGCATCGACGCATCTGGCGCTGTCTGCCGCTTTGGCGAGGTCGCCGTGTCAACCCAACCCTAATTTCAAACCCTAACCCCCTACACGCAGGTGTGCGCCGCTGCGCGTGGTCATCGAGCACGTGCGCGACGGCTCCAGCCTGCGCGCGTACGTCGTCGCCGAGAGCGCCATGATCAACTTTGGCCTCGCGGGCATCGCGTGCCCGCGTGTCAACGCTCCGCGCGTGGCGCCTCCCGCCGCCACGCCCCCCCCCGCCGCTGCCTCCAGCGGAGAGGGCGGAGAGGCAGCGACTAACGGCGGCGGCAGCGGCGGGGGGCCGGCGCCGGGCACCGCGGCGGCGGTGGCGGCGGCGGCGCCGCCGGCCGCGGCGGCGACAGTAGATCAGCCGGAGCCGTTTGCGCTGGAGGCGCGGCACTTTGTGGAGACGCGTTTGCTGAACCGCGAGGTGGACATACTGCTGGAGGCAAGTGGGGTGACGCAGTGGGGGGGGGAGCAGGGGGGGGTCCGGGTGCGCAGGCGGTGTGCTGCTTCGTTGGGCACGATGCAGTGAGCGCTGTTTGGCGCGGCACGTGTTGGGGTGCGGGTGTCGTGTGGCAGTTCGCGCAGCGCTGGGTAGAGCTGCTGTGCGCCGCGTGCGACGTAGTGTCTCCCCTTTGCGTGCCAGCATGAGGGCGGCTGAAGGGCGGCCCTGCGATGGCTGAGCAGTGCTGCCATTATCATTATTTTTTTGTGCATCAGCACGCCGTTTATGCCATCAGCATCAGCACAGCCCTGTCGTACGTCCTTGTCGCCGCACCGCCAGTAGCCGCTCTCCGTATGTTTGGTTTTTATCCATGCTGTTGTTTGTCAAACGCGACAGTGTGCGCAACGTAGCGCGCATGCCGGACCGCCGCGCTGACCTGACGACGTGGTGACGCCGCACTCCACAACTTCAACTTAATACTCATAACTTCATCTTCACATCACGCTACCGTCCATGCGCATGCTGATCGCCGCACTGACCTCACGACGCAGTGACGTGCACCACACAATTTCAACTTTAACTTCACCCCCCCCCCCCCCTCCCCTTGACGCTCAGGGAGTTGACAAGTACGACAACCTCTACGGCACGGTCGTGCACGCCAAGGGCAACATTGCGGTGGAGCTCGTGCGCAGCGGGCTGGCGCGCATGGTGGACTGGACGTCTGCCTTTCTGCCGCGCGACGTCGCCATCGCCATGCGCTCCGCGGAGAACGAGGCCAAGCGCGCGCAGCTGCGGCTGTGGCGCGGCTGGACGCCGCCCACGATCAAGGTGGGCGAGTCGAGTCAGAGTCGGAGTCCTGTGCCGCGTAGGTTTCTGAGGGCTGTTTCTGCAGAGCGCGG